>QVRM01003190.1:7500-635000 GCA_003439945.1 Dermanyssus gallinae | reverse complement strand
AAAGTGCAGCAAGAGTAAATTCTGTAGCCCAAATGTATCCTGTTTTGTTGTCATACTGGTAGTGCTCCCTACGAGAAAATTGTTATGAAAAGCTTTACCGCGTCTGGCGGGCCGGCTTTTCGCAAGTGAGTGAACAGATCTAAAAATTCTGACACGGAGACTACCAAACCACCTGCGGCTGCTTTATTAAATCTGTGAGGGACTGAGAGAAGCAATAGGCCTAGCGCCAGTTCACATGCTTGCGTCAGTGAACATTGTATTCCAGGCTTACAGATGGCTATGACCACAAGCGTGAATACGCTAGGCGAAAGAGCGTTAAGGCGCTAGGCGGGAGATTAGCGGGAAGCTCTAACGGAAGCTCTCAGTCTACGTTATGCGATCTTGTATGGGGATAAACCACCTGCTCAGCGACGAACAGGTAGGTAACGAGTCACCTGACCGGCTGTATAACTGGGAGACGATACACCTGGCTCTTATGATGATGAGCGCTCGCTCACACTGAAGCAGTATACTATGAATCTACCCCTTGAAGTAGAGGAAGTAAGTCAGGGCCTGCGCATGAAATATCATGCGTCTGCCTGTCTGGTCCTTGCAAATAAATGACTGCACTGCCTCTGTCAAAGGACATGTCGCGAGCAGCTGACAGCTGTATAAGTGTCAAAGTTATATGCAAACTCAAAGTAAAAAAAATAATAATGTAATCAATGTGAAATAAATATGATGATGTTATTGTTTACACCACATTACAAGTTAAATAAGTATGGATTCGGTTTATATATATATATATATATATAAAATTGTGATGATTTATTAATCATTTTCAATACGTTTGCACACTCGGCAGTGCTTGCCTATATATGTATATATATATATATATATATATATATATATAAAGTGCGTTGTAATTTTATTTTTTGTATGCACCGATTGTGAGATTGCAACGAAATAAACACCATACTCGTGGTTCTTCATGCCCTTAAAATTTCAAGCTATTCAAGTAAATCAAGCCGAAATTATCACCCAAAAACATAGGTTGCTAATTTTTTGCAACGCATTTTTATATATATATATATATATATATGTATATATATGGTAAAACAGATTAGTTCTAGTGACGTAAAAGATAACTAATATTCGCTACTGTAAGTAATGCTAATAATAATTTTGCTGGTCAATGTAATGACAATAACACATATAACAATTATAATTAATTATCTCGTCACATCAGTAGCGATAGCAACTTAAGTTGTGTTAGCAAAATGACTACTGGTTCTACTATTAGCAGAATTGTCACTGATTAAATAATCTTAGGTATATCAGGTGACTTTGACAATATGGGCTCTTATATTGATTTAGTTTTAATCCCCACATCCGATCCCATCCGACGACAATGCCATTTTTTTCTATTTTATTTGATGCTGAATAAGCCCTCGACGACTGTCTTTGAGTGCGGCCGTACGCCTTTTGAGCTTAAGATTGTGGCAATGTTGAACTTGTTGTCTTGGCAGGGTGTGGGGCCATCTTTCAGCGGCAATTTGTTTGCAGGTAGCATATATATTTTCCGGCAGTGGAAACAATCAGAGTCAGACTTAGGTCTTTTATTACAGGACCACTTCAGCAATTTTTGTTGGAGTGGCCGAAAAAAAAGTGACCCAGGCTTCGGCAGAAGTAGCGCAGTTGAAAGTGTGCCTCGCCAGGGAGCTTTAGGATGGCATGGCATGCACTAGCCGGCCAATGTACACAAGGTACATTGGGCATGGCTATTACCTTTTGGTATGCTCGCTATCAAGTACAGAGACGAATCTTCGAACTTCATATTTGTTGCGATTAAACGCTTGACAAGCTCTACAAGCTTAATTAAGATTAGCCCGGTACTGCAAGGCTCAATTCTAGCTCTAAGTAGCTCTAATATATATATATATATATATATATATATATATATATATATATATATATATATATATATATATATATATATATATATATATATATATATATATATATATATATATATTAACCGCTAGTGTGAGCTACGCTCTCAATCTTTTTTTTTTAGTTGCTTCGTAAGGCTAATGCCCGTGTAAGGTTTTTTTCATGTCATGGATGATTTTTGTTTCAATTTACTTTGTCTAATGTCTTGGCGTAATGTATGCCAGGACTTAGGACAGTCTGGATGCTATTGTTGAAGTTTCCTTCAAGTTTATAGGCTAACCTCTAAATTTCATATTTGTTACGATTCAAATATTGACACCTCCCCTACAAGCTCAAGTAAATCTAATCAGGTACTTCAAGATACCATTCTCGCTCTAAGTGTCGAGACTATGTGAATGCGCTAGGGTTGCCTAGGCGATTATTTGTTCTAGTTTTTGCCATGAGCACGTTCCTATAAAGTTTCGTCGCTCCTAGCCACTGGGGCAAAAACACCTGCAGTAGCTTGCAGATGCCAAGCAGGCCCGTCCCCAGGGTATACAATGTTAAAAACGTAGCGAAGGCACGCTGCTTCGCCCATGCTGGACACCTCAAAATCGTCTGTTCTGGGGTGTCCTCGAGCCCATCGCCGCACTGGACGCAAGTGGGGCTGGGAGCCTTCCCGATCCTGAACAGGTATGACTGAAAGTCCCCGTGTCCCATCAAAACTTGGGCGGAGTAGAAAGTTAGTTCTCCCCCGGGCCGATTTAACCAGTCGTTGATGTTTGGTATGAGCTTCCGGAGACTAGCGCCTGGAGCACCCTCCTCCAGGCCGTCCCACTACTCCTGCCATAAGGCGAAGCTCCGTTGTCGCTCTTCTTCCTTCTTGAGTGAAGGGTCCTCCCACAGGCGGCGGCGCTCTTCCGCCTTGAGACCCCAGGGAACCGTTCCGGCGAGTAGAAGCGTACGTTATGATCACCCTAAGGGCTCCGGCCTGGCGCAGGCGGCTTCGGTTCGTTACAGTTTCTAAAGTGCTAGCAAGCCAGGCGGGAGCCCCGTATAGGGCTACTAACTTGGCCACGGAGGTAATAAAGCGTTGCTTGGACTGTCAGGGCACATTGGTGTTAGGCATGAGCCGTGCGAACATTTTGGCAATTTTGAGGGCCTTTCCCGTTGCCCGGCACAAGTGATAAGTGCCTCGGAGAAAGTGCCGATTAAGGAATACTCTAAGGTATCTTGCCATGTTGATGAATTTTTTCGCCATGAAGGCCTGAACGGTGAGGACACGGTCGTCGGCGTAGGCAAGGAGGTCAATTCCGGAGGGAAGGTCTCCCGGCCGCAGCGCGTCGTCGTAGGCTATGTTTCATATTAGGGGGCCAAGTATAGAGCCTTGTGGCACCCCTGCAGTCATATTGGAGGTCATTCCTCAGGACTGAATAGTCCGGTCATGTAGGTAGTCAGATATGAGTGTAAGAGGATAAAACGGGTTTTTTCCACTTACCGACATGACTTTTTAGCAGCTTTGTGTGGAGGAAACGCAGGCTTTAGGAAATTTTGTTGCTATGGCTCATGAAGTCGTCTATGATTTCAATTAAAGAAGTTCTGTCAGTAAAATAATTGCGCTGGTGTAACACACATCTGCTTTATGATTCCACTGAGTAACTTGTTACACTTGTTACTTGTTCAGTACAGTATAGCAGATAACCGTCTTAAAGTATTCGCTCGACACACAACCATGACCATGAGCATGCCATTTGGATCGCCCTGTTGCATGCCTCATACTTTCGAAATCCTTGAGAAATAGCATATATGCTGATATTTTCTTCGGCATGCGTGGTCTGTTCTCAGGCAACCTGCAACATACATTGGCAAAGCAAAGTTTGTTTTCAACCAAACTGTGGATTCTTTCGGTTTGTTGTCCAACGAGCATTGTTATAGCATCTGTTGTAGTGACAACAAATGCGGATTTGTGTGTATGCATCAATGATTTATTGAGCTAATTCTAATAATTTTGCTAAAACATGCGTACATGTGTTGTCGTACGCCAAGCAGCTGCAACGTACATCCATCTGAAGCTCAACAAAGATTTGCTTTATATATATATATATATATGGAAACCAGTTGCGCAGCGTTCGGGAAGCGGTGAGCGATCCGCCATGGTCATTCAAACGGTTAATCAAAAAACAACATAGCCGAATAGAAAACCTCTAAGAAGACAGACATCACATATAAGTACGTATATTCAAGCCATACTGGCGGCCCAGCGTTTGAATTAGCGACCTGCAACTAACAATTAAACAACCAATATATATATATATATATATATATATATATATATATTTATTTATATATATATATATATATATATATATATATATATATATTGTTGTAGCGCTCCAAGGTGTGTGAACTGCCAGGGAGGTTTCGCAGGTCGTTCTACTCAACCCAAAACCCATACAGAAGATCCAGAGCAAGAAACGCAGCTACAGGTCGCCTACGGTCAGGACCCATCGCTCCTGCCGTTCAAAAAACACCCCGAGAACAAGTAAGTCTCGTCAGAGCGCCGATACCGGTTCGTCGCTCTCGGCACTGGCTGAGTTTCTGCAGGAAATTAGAACAAGGCAGACATCTCACATGCTCTTAGTGTCCATCAGCTTGGGTTTGTGACACCGGAAGGACGCGAAACTGCAGTGCACTTGACCCGGTCCTTCCTGGAGTTACGCTCTGAAGTTACCCTTGTGGTCAAGCTTGACTTCAGAAATGCCTTTAACGGTATTCGGAGAGACCACTTATTGAGTGCGGTAAAAGCCTATGCCTCGAGCATATTCCGCCAGGTAGAACTAGCTTATAAAGAGCCTTCCTGCCTTCTCCTGCCGCATAGTGTCATAATGTCGCAAACTGGGGTGCAGCAGGGCGACCCATTGGATCTCCTCCCGTTCTGCCTGGCTATCAAGGAGTTGGTCGACTCTGTATGGTACTTGGACGACGGTGTTCTGGGTGGCGCCTCCGATGCGGCACTGACTGGACATCCACCGAGTCATTGAGTTTGCTGAGCGGAGTGGCCTGGTCCTAAACCCTGCAAAATAAGAGGTCCATGCTGTAGGACGTGCTGCTGACTCCGAAGTGCTAGAGGCTTTCCCAGGGTGCAAGACTGTCGGTACGGATTTAGAGTTGCTAGGTGTCCCCTATTCCCGCAAGGAGTTCCGGATGTCCTCGAAAGGTGACTGGTCAAGCTAGAAAATGCAATGTCACGCATCAATTGGTAGGTTCTCACCGAGGCCTTTTTCTTCCGATCATCATTTTCGGCACTTCGTCTCAACCACTTGTTTCGAGGGGCAGACAGTTCGCGAGCTTCAGGAATCCTTGAACGACCGCGTGATGTCTACATTAGAGGCGTTGCTAAACCCCGTTCTTTGGGTTGGCCTAGGGTTACCTGATGCAACCGTCTTATTGGAGACAGCTCTGGCAGCTTCCCTCCATAGGTTCTGTTGCTCTCACGGACTCAGAAGCTCGATTTGAGACAAGCCACCGCGGAGCAGTTGCCCTGTGCGGTCACGAGCCCGCCGAGGCTGAACACAAGAGAGAATGGTCAGCAAGTCTTTGTGAGCAAAGAGTCGAAAACCTCATTGCGGAATGCGCCACGGACGCCAATAAGGCCAGGTTGCGCGCCGTCTCCTCCAAGGCGGGCGCATGGCTCTACGCCATACCCTGTGCTCAGATCGGGACCCTATTAGATGACGAGTCGGTGAGTATAGCGGTCGGACTTCGTTTAGGGACAGACCTTGTGTACACTCATGCCTGCGTCTGCGGAGACGTCGTCCAGCCAGATGGACGCCACGGGCTGTCCTGTATTGTCAGCGCAAGTAGGCGAGCAAGACACCAAGCCTTGAACGAAACCTTTAACAGAGCTCTACGATCCAGTGATCTACCGTGCGTCCTGGAGCCCGTTGGACTAGACGGAGGGGGCGGGAAGAGACCTGACGGTCTGACCTTGACTCCGTTCGAGCGCGGATACATGCTGGTTTGGGACGCAACAGTTACTGACTCATTAGCCCCTTCAATGGTCAGTGCTGGCGCGGCTCATGCTGGTTTGTGCATCGGCTCTCGCCAAGGCAGGCAAGATTAGAAAGTACTAGAACATCGGTTACCCGTACGAGTTTAACTCACTTGCCTGCGAGACCCTTGGCGGGCCGGGTCCGTCTACTCGCAGTTTGCTACAGAAGGTCGGAGAGCGGCTAATTCTAGCCAGCGGAGATAAGCAAACGGGTGATTTCTTCAGACAGCGTCTGTCGCTGGATGTGCAACAGGGCAATGCGGCCTCGGTTCGAGGAACCCTCCACAAATGGCTGGTCCCTACACCGGACTCCTCGTAATGGTGCACACGTTCGCAGGAACCCAAATGTCATGGTCCGACCGTAAATGATTGATTACATTGAATAAATTTGTTAACATATATATATATATATATAGAAAATATTGCGATGATTTATTAATCATTTAAAATAGATTTGCACACTCGGCAGTGCTCGCCTAAATGTATATATATATATATATATATATATATATATAATTAAAATAAGATTTACATTATAACTATCTATCTTTCCTCTAATTATTGCAAAAAGCTGTCCATTTGACAGAGAGGACTATTACAAATTCCATGTTGCTGTTTTCAGTGAATTTTCTGTAGGCTTCTAAGGTCTGTGTACTAAGCGGTACCTAGTCTACTTAATAAATCCACTACTAATGTGCGTTCGTATACGCAATATATATATATATATATATATATATATATATATATATATATATATATCTGATTACTATTACGTTTAGTTATGATGTGTGTATCCAAGTTAATGCGAGGAAAATATTACGAAATGTGTATACATGCGCTACTCCACTCTAATATGTGTCAACGTGAAACGAAAAACTCAGACAAATTCTATATAAATACAAATAATAGATATTGTTAGAACGTTCAATTAAAGGCTGTTGTGTAGACAATTCGTCATGTATTCATTTGTGCTTGTTTCCTGTATTGCCGATCGTGTAGGAAGAAGTCATATCAAAGAATGGACGTGGAAAGCTATCTGTTAAAGGTAGGCGCACGCAGGACAGTTATGGCTTCTTAAGTTGTAGCCTGTCGAGCCCGGTGGCGTGGTGGATTAGGTCTGCGCCTCGCAACCGGAGGAGACACATAGGTGCGCGGGTTCGAACCCCACCGTTGCACCGATTTGTATTTCTGGGGGTCCGTCTATGAAGCAATGTTAAAAACAGTTCCGTGGACGTTAAATCTTGGCTGAGGGTCAGCCCGAAAACTTTACTTTAAGTTGTAGCCTGCTCCATACTTCCGCTGTATTTGCGTCGCCTGCCAAATCGCACAATGGTAATATATGTATGTATGTATGTATGTATATATATATATATATATATATATATATATATATATATATATATATATATATATATATAAAGCAAGACTTCTTCCACAGAATGGACAGGACGGCAGCGTACAGGTTTTGGGACGCTACAGAACGGAATGATCTGACAGAACAATTTTCGCGCTTTGTCTGTCGTTGTCCTCGGGTTGCTGTCGGTGACTTTGTGTTGCTCACATGGAACTATGTCTCCCTTCTCATACCACGTAGAGTATTTAGAAGGTTAGTAGGTTTTTTTTGCAGAAATAGATGTTTTGTGGGTTTTATGAGAAGGTGTGGCCGTGCTATTACCGACGTATGTAAATGTAGGTACTAGGGTTCCGGGGCTCCGCCGTATGGGATCTGATGTGGACGTTAAAACTAAATCAATATAAAAGCCCACATTGTCGTCGTTACGTGATATACAAAATATTCTTTCATCAGTGACAATTTTGCTAATAGTAGGACCAGTAGTCATTTGACTAACACTACTTAAGTTGCTATTACTTTTGATGTGACGATATAATTGATTATAATTGTTATATGTGTTATTGTCACAACATTGACTAGCAAAATTATTATAAGCATTACATATACAGTGGCGAATATGAGTTATCTATTACGTCGCTAGAACTGATCTGTTTTATCATATATATATATATATATATATATATATATATATATATATATATATATATATATATGTGTGTGGAAAAAATATGGTAAATAAGCCAAAATTCGTAAACGAAACAGCAAAGCAGTCTTTGAGAAAACACACGATACTTAAATTAAATCACTGGGATTATTAGTAACGGTGGATACACAGCTTACGTTGGCAGCCTGGATACAGCCTTTCAGCAGCGCCAGCATGCTAGGTAACCGCCACGGTTTGTCCGTTATTATTAAAACCAATACGTAACACTGTTTATTTTTTAACGGCAATCAGTAATCCACATCAATCGCGCCCCGCTCGTTGTTAAAACGTATCACACGCATATCGAAAATCCGGCTCTTTAACTGAGACAACGTCTCTGTTCGTGTCAACCATGTGCGTAGTGTTTCATCGGCGTCGCTGGTCGAGCATAGGCGGGCTCTTGTCGAAACTTGCTTGGCAGATTCAAAATCTGCGCAGGCTCGGCGTCGATAATCGTTCCGAAATCGACATAAAGCACTTTCACGCTTGCTTCAACGTTACGCGGGTCGCACAATACGACAGCGCGGTAGAAAGCGATGTTCCCGTTTTGTTTCGTGATCAAAATCGACCACTATACAGGCTCGGCCCTCATACAGCTGATTTGACGGCAGCATGTCGGCATCCGGGTGCTTCTTGTGGAAACTGGCAAGCCGATTCTGTAGTCGCCGACGCGCTTCGACGTCAGACTCCAGCGTTACGTACAGGAATGGCATGGTTGTGTCCACGCGGGTCACTCGACAAGCGTACCGAGTCTGGCTAAGCTTGAATGCGTCGCTGTACGGGTAAGAGCCGACAGGCGAGTCGACGGTCGTTGTTTCCGCAGTGTTGTCTTCGGGTTTACAGTATAGTCGGTGGCCATCTTCCAATGGGTCAGGCTCAACGCGGAAGACGTCCCTACGTTCTATCAGGTACTGCAACGGCGGCATGTTATCCCTGTAGAGCGGCGGACGACCTGGTTTTTCGTTCGTTTCGTTGAAGTACGTAAGGAACTCCTCGGAGGTTATCCAATCTCTTTTCATCGTCTTCAGCAGCTTGATAATTTTTTGGCGAAGAATGTGGCCAAATTTCACCGCGTGGGATCGATTTGCACTCATCTGTAAAGACCGAAGCGATACCAGAAGCCAAATGGTAAACAAAGGCATAATCCAATGTAAGAGCACTACTAATCGCTTTAGGAGAAAGACCGTTGTTACAGAGGACGTACATAGAACGCAGTGGGGTTTAGATACAGCAAGAGCTTTCGAAAAGTACTCGGAGAGCTGGAAATGCGCTCTGTGGTCTTCCACGACTTGGTACATCACGTACTGAACCTATCCTGCGAAACGTTTGCACAAGTTCACGAATATGAGCACATTTGTACCAAATGCTTCTCTAAGAAATGCTGTGAAATGTTTCTAGCACCAGAACAACACTAAGCTGTAGGTGCAGTTGTAAACCCTGTATATATATATATATATACATATATATATATATATATATATATATTTATATAAACGTTCTCCTTCTCAATCGTCCGTACAACGGTAGCGGGGGTAGTCTCGTGATCTCACTGATGACTTCAGGTGAAGAGGATGGACTGTTGTCGACCCCGGCCTTATATAGCGAACTGCGGCTGCGCACGGAGTGGCGTGAAGTACCGATGCGAGAGTGGCGGGGTCCCGCCTCTCACCCGTGCATCCTGACGGCCATCGCAATGGATTCCGTGAAGATCTAACGGCTGAAGGTAACTGTCTGCTGCAGCTGCAGCGGCTGCTGCTGTTGTTGTGGTCATTGTTGTTTTTGATCATGTTGTTGTTGTCGTCGTCATCATCGACGCCATCGTCTACGTCGACAGTCTCCATGCATTCGAAAATAGGCGAAAGTTGGCATGTCATGCTGTTCTTCGGAGACGCTGTTACGTGTGTGTGTGTGTATGTGTAAGTTGGGATGGGCAATTCGTTTGTAGAGGAACTCGGTTCAACACAAACCACCAAGTGTGCATGAATGGACCTTACATACGTGCAGCCAATCAACGCAGTGATATATATATATATATAAAAAACCGAAAACGAAAGAATACAAGGGAGCGTGCGAAGAAGAGGAAGAAGTACAACAGGAAGCTTGGCGTCACCGACCCAATTATGACGTCATCATAAGAGTGAGAGATGACGTCATAATTGGGATATATATATACATTTATATAAATATATATTTATATATATATATATATATGTAAATATATATTTATATATATATATATATATATATGTGAATATATATTTATATATATATATATATAAGTTTATATATATGTATATATATATATATATAATTATATATAAATTTATATATATATATATTTCAATTTTCAATTTCAATTTGAAACGTGGTTTATTCACGGAACTGCATTTCACAACGCTTAAGTTCTCGGTAAATAAAAATGGTTGAAAAAATATGAATCAAACAACAAAGCAGATAATTACTCTCGACAAAATCTAAAGAGTGCTTTGTATAAGCACTTTACACATAATGGTATTACAGTGGTTTATGATTTACACAAGAACTTCAAAGCAGCAATTGGTGCGTTTGTTAGAACGCCGAACACCACATGAGGCAACAAACTTGCAAATATAACACACAAACGAAGTAGTCCACTAGTACAGCATCAACACAACTTACAACAACTATGTCTAAAAACATGTGGATAAATACAATCAAAACTAAGTGTGTCCTCGTATACGAAGCACAACATTTGTAATACCTACTATACCTAGATCACACGTCTGGTTCCGACTGTGAAATTAACAGCCACTGCTTTAACTCGCGAGAGAAGAGGTGTTTCGTGGTGAGGCATCTTATGCGTTTAGAAATGCGGGTCCAGGTTTCAGGAAGGCGGTACGCAAGTGCGTGTTCACTAGACTTCAAGAATACAGAGGGCACTGCAAAAGTTGTTGCGCGCCTACCTGATGTTCGACTCATGGTAGGAACTAGTGCAAATGCAATCTCCATAGGCACAATATCACGCGAAATTTTGTACGCCAACATTGAAACCCGCAGGGAGTAAATGCTTTCTACCGTGAGTAGGTTAAAACGAATGAGCAAGTCACGGACCGAATCCCTTCGCCTTCTAGCAAAAATGACTCTAATTGCATCATTCTGTATCACTTGTGCTCTTCGGAGAATTCCGTCGTAGCCACCTCCCCAGAGAAGGATTCCATAGCATAGAACTGGTAAAAACACGGCCTTGTACACCAGAAGTAAGCCCTCTGTGGGTATCCCAATCAATTTCATTTTACACAGCGTAGATATTACAGCATAGCACTTTGGTGCAATGTAATCCAGATGGGGATGCCACCTCATGTTTTCCTGGAGAACGAGCCCCAGGCACCTAGCGGTCTGCGAGAGCTTAATGTTCCGTGTCTTAAATATCTGGTTGTCAGATAATTCTAGAAGCCTCGGCGATGCATGAAAAACTATGAAATTGGTTTTGCTAGCATTGACGACTAGTCCAAAAATGTTAAAAATGCTAATTATATTATCAACATTCAAAAGCGACTGCTGCAAGTCCATATCAAAGTTTCGATGATTCACTCCGAACAGTAGCGTAGTGTCATCAGCAAAAGCTATAGCTAAGCTAAGGTTTAGCCTCTGAATCCTTAATAGAATAAAATTCAGTAGAATAAGAAACATAAAAGGTCCGAGAACCGAGCCTTGAGGGGTACCGATATCGACCTGCTGCCATGAGGACTCTATTTGACCAGCTCGTACTACCTGTCTCCGTCCTGAGAGATAGGACCTAAACCAGGCAACCGCCGGCGCAGAGCAACCCAGCTGAGCGAGCATTTGGAATAGAAGGGAATGATCGTCTCTAAATATCCATTTAGCCTAACCAGCACCAGTTTCTCAATGACCTTTGAGATATAATCCACGACCGAGATCGGCCTATAGTTGGGTGCGCGGTTTCGCTCACCCTTTTTCTTAAATAGAGGAAACACCGCCGTATCTTTCAAACGCGATGGAAAGCTGCCAGACTCAAACAAACGATTTATAATGACAGTCAGCGGACCTGCGATCGATGAAGCTGCTAACTTCAATAATTTTGCAGGTACACCGATGACACCTCGACTCCAGCTTGCTTTAAGACGGAGAAGACGGGTACCGAGAACCTCAGGAATAGAGACTGCAGAAAGTGAGAATACATTGTCATTTTTTCCCATACCTCGTCAAGCAGGGTGGCCATATCTCTGTTCTTTTCGAGGTGAGCGACCGTGGTATTGCCTAGCGTGGCAAAGTGACGGCTTAGCTCGTCTGCAATTTTTACTGGATCATCTAATGTGTCATCCTCGGCAACTAGTAACGCGGACGGTAATTCTACTGGATCATGTCGCCTACCACAGAGTCCATTGATGAATTTCCAGAGTTTATATATATATATATATATATATATATACAGGGTGTGACAAAAGATTTTTAAAGCGATACATGGAATTGTAGAGCTCGTTAAAGCAAATATTTTTTTCCAATGGAACAAGGGATCTGAGAAGTCTTGCTTTGAAGTGAGAGTAAAATTACTACAATTTGTGACACTGGTGTTTTTATATAGCCCGACATAGTAGCACACAATGTGCTGTTGCGAGACAACCAGTCCTCCTATACAGAAACACAGTTATGCTCGTAATAAAATTCTGCTCGATCTGAAGACAAGGCCGGTCAGAAGATGCGACATGGTCACTCACAGCGCTCAAAACGAACATATTCAGCAAATGCGCAATTCATGGCGATAATTTTGGTACCAAACATATGTCAATGCGAGCTGTGGTTGCGGAGTAATTAGGAGTATTTAGGATAGAGCGGGTGCTGCCATTAGCCAAGGACACGGACAGCTGATTCTTAACTCCACGTGACAACTTGTTACCACCATTTTTATTAAGGCGAGCACTGCCGAGTGTGCAAATGTATTGTACGTGATTAATGAAACATCGCAATATTTTCTATATAGATAAATATATTTATATATATATATATATATACTTTAGTTGAGTATATGTTGTTACTTGTAATGCAAAATGCAACTAACCTTCATATATAAATTATATAATTTTTTGGAGAGTATTTATATATATATATATATATATATATATAGACGACGAACTTAATTAATCATATATATATATATATATATATATATACATATATATTCCAGCTTTTTTGCCTTTCTCTCGCGCTGTGCAGTTCTGGCACTTGACTACATAGTTTATGGGATTGAGTGGTAATGTATTTAATTAGTTAAGCTTGTATCTCGACTATTACCACCATTCATCGTTTTTTAGTTGTTAACAATCAGATATTTGCATACGTCTATGAAGGCCGTGTTTTTGACAAATGATTTCGTTTTAATGTGTGCAATTTTTCTCTCCACTTTCTCACATTTAGTCTATTCTTTTGTCGGGGGGAATTATACACCCCTGAAGATTGTGTGGAGTGGTGGGTGGTCATATTAACATTAACATGGTCAAGAACTTTATATTATTTTAGAAGTAACACGAAATGTAAGCAAGTCCATTTTTTTGCTGTATACACGCACGCAATTCCGACATGTTCTAAACTGTAACGATTTCGCAAGCAGGACTCATTTTATACCTAACATGTAGAATTAGTCTCATAGTTGTTTCATTAGTATAATTGCGAGTTTTCAAGTTATTGAATATGAAGGTTCTCGTCCTCAATTCGACTTTTTTTTTTGCTGTCCAACATTCAATCGTAGATAATTTTTCGAACTCGCCAGTGTATTCAGTTTTCGATCGAACAAATTGTTTCCTCGCAATTGCGGAATGCGCATTAACAGCCGCGATAACTTGTCGAATTTGCGAATTTCATTGTGATTAAAATTATAATTAAAAATTGTACTTGTATGTATACAAATTTATCTAAAATTTTATTTTAATTCTAGGCTTACTAAATTGGTCCTCCCTTTTCGTTTGTTTATTCTTTAAATGAGTTGCATGCAGCATAAAGAAGACTATTATTGTAAGGCGGATGACCTGACGTGGAACAAAGTGCATCCAGTTTTTGCCGCACCCAAAATATTGAGCTGTTTTGCGGAGTCCGCAAGCTTCTTTTGGGGTGGAACATGCATTTACGCATACCCACCGATAATATGACACGGGTAATGTGGGCCTAAACGCAGGAGAGAGTTCATGACTTGATCGAATCCGAGCGCACTACCCCCCCCCACCCCCCCCCCCCCCCCCGAGAACCCCCTGCTGGTTTGGAATTGCGATTCATTACTTCGAGGCTTTGTTAGTTCTTTAGATGAGTTTAGACTTTAGAAGACTACTATAATTGCAAATCGGATGAGCTAATGTGAAATAAAGTGCATCAACAATGTTTGCCGCACCCAAAAGGTTGAGCTGTTTATGCGTTAAACGGATAGGTGAGTTCACCTACAGTTGCCATCAATCATAGACATTGGTGTATTACGCTGGCGGGGTGACCGACGAAAGCGGTCTAGCGGCGTAAATATTACCAATGTTATTCTCAGTCATCATTGTCGTCATTGTCGTTCATGGTCAAATCATTTGTCGTTCATAGTCAAGTCATTTGTCGTTCATAGTCAAGTCATTTATTTGTGGTCGTCGTCATCGTCTTGTTGATCGCGTCAAAACGTTGCGTGGAATCGACGACATCTCTCCACGTATGGCAATTCTATTCTTCTATACCACTTCTATTCTGCCTAACGTTCGCTAATAATGATGATGAAGATGATCTCCCGCCGCCATGGAGACTGGCATCGTACTGGTAGCAGGTATCGCAGTCTAAGTCTTATTGTGCCAATGAACAACGCATCGTGGCACAACGCGTCGACGACGTGCGCCCAACGTACACTACGTGCGCCCAACGTGCAGACGACATAACGCGCGGCTAGATGAGACAGACACCGGCACCCGCACCCGCTCAGCCGCCCACGTGCAGTAGCCGCTGCAACAGCCACCCGACAGCGGCCGCCGACGTGTGATGGGTGGATGGGTGGACGGACGGACGAACAGACAAACGAAGGCGTTTCGTAACGGCCGCCCTTGAAAGCCATCACTGCGCAGAGTCGCACCACCGCGTTTGGAGGCAGGAGACCGGAAAAATTGTGTCACCTTTGTTGTGTCTGACTGACCTAGGCACCTGTGTCCCACCCAGTGAACAAACCGGGGCCGAGAGACGCACTTCCGTTGCGAGGCACGACTTCTTCTCTGAGCAGCAGTTCGCAGCAGTTCAAAAGGGCAGTCGATTCGAGGGAGTCGAACGAAACGGCGTTACCTGCTGTTGCTCAGGGGCTGCGTACACGAGGCTCGAGTGCGAAACACAGACCGAAAGAGCAGAAAATGGCAGGCAGTAGTACCTCGATCGCATCGGGTAAGTTCTGCCACTAAATGATTGAATCTCCTCGAGACACGCTTGCGTGTGTATGTGTTGCCTGCATGCTGTGTAAGCTAAGTCATTGCTAAAATACGCAAATAACGCAGAGCGAGAAGCATCGTGCGGAAGAAGATTAGCGGTCGCCCGTACGACGACGATGATGATGATATCGTAGATGATGATGCGTTTGCTTGCGATAATCACAAGAGCAACCCTAATGAGACAAAAGTTACCCTAACGTAACAACGTAACGATAGTTTGCTGTGGTGGTAAAACATCGAAGTTCTATTTACGTTAGGTTTGCACAACTATATGTATGTATGCAATGTTCGATGTATTACTGCATAGTGCTGTTTTTACGATTAACTCTTATACAGGGTGTCCAGATAAACCGTCGTCCAAACCTCTGGGGTTTGGTCAAGCTCGGTGAGAAAATCATTTTTGCCCATGGAAGGGGGGGGGGGAGTGGAAATGTTTTGTATAGGAGTGAGATGGAAAATGTCCCAAGTTGTGATTTTAGGTAGGCTGTCCGGCAGACAAGTTTAGAAAATGCGCGACTATGGGAGAACGCATTACTCGATTGAAACACCTAGCATTCGGGCGTCGGTATACTCGAGTTTTAATTGAGTAATGCGTTCTTTCACAATCGTGCATTTATTTTTATATATTTAGTTATATTTTTTAACACACACATAACGTACTCGTATTTAACTACCGCTGCGTACATTCCGCAGACGAGTTCGATCTGAACTTTGCCATGATTGTTGAGGAAGTTGAAGCCATTGAGAAAAGAGTCGCTTTGCAAGGCAATGACCTTGATCCAGTAGCGACGGCCGAGGAGGACGCAAGCCTGGAAAACTTCTTTCGTGCCGCAGACTTCCAAGATAATGGTGAGTGTTCCTCATGATCTTCAGAAAAAAAATTCCGACAACTTTGTAAATCTGCGTCATGGTAAGATAGTTGGCAAAAATGCTTGGTATTGCTAAAATGCACGCTTTCACATAAATATAGTATATTTACAGCTTTATTAGAGAAAAATTGTGTCACCTTTGTTGTGTCACGTTCTTTACGATGAGCCCAGCGCGCATTCGCTATTACCGCTGAGTACTACGGCTATCTTGCATAGCTAGTCGGTTGGCCGTCTGGTTGGGCTGTTGTGTCCTCCCTTTCACCATTTTCTGGCTTCTTTTTGTTAGACTGCGTGACCAAGATTGCGTTAACCACTGCCTGCAACCTTTACCTTGGAGACGCTTGCACTTTTTTTTGCGAAGAAGGGTGAATGCAGTTACGCATTGTTGGAGCTACGAGTGGGCCGAGTTTGCCCTTCTCGAGTCGTGTGGGACCTCACCCTAGACGTTGGATGTTGGAAGCCGCTAAGATCCCTACCCATTAAGCTCGTTAAGCGTTCACTTTCTAATGACCCAGATATCCATAGAACAGTTCTATGGACCATTAGAAAAAGTGGCGGGCGCCTAAGGGATCACGTGGCCGAGTGGATCGCTCTTGGATTCCACACCGGTACGACATGCAATTTGTTTTCTTCCCTACCTGCTGAGCTCGGCTTTTTTTTCATCATATATTTTCATTTCATATCACTGCAGTTGACATGCCCTCACGGAGCTTCCATGGTGATGTTGTGCTGCATATGTACTCCATTAGCACATTTACGTTACTTTTGCGGTAGGCTTGCTGTTTTTCCTTAATTTTCTTCTTTTCTGGCCCATTTCAGTCTTAGCAGCGCAATAATAATAATAATAATAATAATAATAATAATTATTATTATTATTATTATTATTGATTGATTGATTTATTATTCGCTTGGCATGCATACCTAAATACACATGTCACCCTTTTTTATCAGGGGCGCTTAGAGCGGCAGCATATATGTTACCTATGCATCTGAATAATCAATGTGCACTTCCATACCTACTGAGTATTTGCTTTCCCTTGGGACAGCCTCTTCTTTGTAATATCGAGCAGGTCCTTTCTAACGTTTGGTCCTAGAGCTAGGGCATCCGACAGCTCTATATCTCTGCTTTCCCCTAGGGCTGTACATTCTTTAACAATATGCTCAATTGACTCATTCCCTAGCCCACATGCTCGACATTCTGTACTTTGTCCCTCCATATATTTAGCTCTTTGTATCCTTGTATCCAACATCCCTGCCCTGGCATCTGCCAATATTCCGATTTGTACCGTACCAATTATATCCCTTTAAACCCGGCGGCACTTCCATCTCCCGCAAATGCGTTTCCGTTACTATCATGATATCCACAGACCTTATTGTTAGTAATTTATATAATTCTTCCCACTTTCCTCTTCGCCTCCCCCCTCTCATATTTAGCATGGCAACCCGCTCAAAAGGAACATTACTCCTAGGCTTTCCTTTTGCCCTGCTTCCTCTTTTGCATCTTAGGCCAACCTTCATCTCCTCCCCTCGATGCCACTGATGGCCGTCTGATCACTTCCAATGCCCCCTTGATCTCCGCTGCTCCTATGTGTTCCCCCTCCCTCGAAAAAGAGCTCCCGTTGTCCCGTTTCCCCCTGTACCTGTTGTCCCACTCTTCCCTGTATCCATGCTGTCTCCTCATCTCTCTTATGTCCCTGTATCTGTTGTCCCATCCTGTGTGTCTGTAGCGTACCGTTATGTATTCGCCTGCTCTGATCTTTTGCATTTCTGTAAAGTGTGCCCGGGGTCGTCGTCGTTGCCGTCCGCACAGTAACAGACGCTCTGGCATTCAAAGATAGTGTGCTTGGCGATTTGCTCTGCCGCAGAGTTGTAGTTGCGATACAGAGTTAGCTTGGCCAAATTTTGTCAATCTGCCACAGGGGGATGTCTGTTAGCCACCATGGCCGGTTACTGTCTAAATTCAATAGCATACGTAGTCTCTCGTATTGAGATTCTTAATTGACTAGCGTCTGACATCTAGAACATTTTGGGAGAGATTGTTGTTGATTATAGACCATCCTCTAGCATACGGGGCCTGGAACTCACCGTAAAGCACATCTTCAATGAACCAAAGGCTTGCTTTAGCATCGCGGCGTAAGACGGACCCCATTCATATATATGCAACGATGGAGATCGAACGTTTGTGTCTCCTCTGGTAGCAAAGCGCACGGGAATGCACCATGCCACTGGACTGAACATTTTGAGATTTAGAAGGTTTCCCAACAAACCTTGCGGCGGCATGGGTGCTACAACCGTATGGTCTATAATCTATTCTTATGGACACCGCTCAATAAAATAAAATTTAATCAACAGTAGGGATCGAGCCGACAAAACCCCAATAGATGATTGTTATGACTAGCTCACTAGTCCCCGGAATACTATACAAGTGTGGCAATTTTGTCTAACCTATAGTTTGGTCTTGCTATTGATATCGTAACATTTAGTCGCTAAGCTAGAAAGGTCATATTGTTAATAACTAGGTTACAAAATACAAACTGTGTCATACCAAAATGCTGCGCAGTGTAAGGCTACCATCATAGAAGGCGTCGCTTTCAGGGTCACATAAGGTAACTTCAAGGGGATGGAAATCTTAGTAGGCATCTTAATAGGTGTAAACAATCACTGACATTTTTTGCATTAAAACGCTGAGCTCTTATTAAGATGACGTTGTTTGTTAAGTATCCATGCGCCATTAAACTAACGTTTGTCTCAACGTATATAGCTTGAGATCTCCGGCAGAGTAAGCAAAAAGCATATCCTTTATGGAATACTCCACTAAAAGCGTATAAGTACCATTAGAGGTCACACGGCAAAATATTGCAAGTTTGACTTCAGTAGTTTCTGCTCATGATAATCTTCTTGAAACACGAGGTGTTTATAACAAGCGTAATCAGATGCGCTTATTGAGAGGGAAGTAGGAATAAAGTTTGTACACGTCGAGATATTTTAAATGTGATAGAATAGTAAGAAAAATATAGTAACGAATAACACACACCCCGTTGTACGTAAGTAATGTGGCACAATGTGTACACAGATAAATAATCACACTTGGACTTTTTTCGCTTATTGTGTTCTATATGTTAATTCCGAGAGCGAGGTCTACTTAGCTAAAACTGGCGCGATGGTAGCCACACTAACACATCAGCGCTTGTTTTTTATCATGTTCTGTAGTCCCTTACATCGCGAATTGTTACGTTATTGAATGCCCCCCAAAAACGAGTGCATGCCTGATAATTATTCTTTTCTTTTTTTTGTCACAAGCTTGAGCGTCCCACAAGGTTTGTAAAGAATTTAATTAGTGAACGTTCTCGTACATTCAACATTAAATCTAGGTATGATCTAAATTTTATAATATTTTCTAAAATCTAATATCTATGTTGTCCAGTAAATCATTCCTATATCACGGCGACTGTATTTTTTAAATGCTGAGGCTTCTTAGCACTCTGGGCAATTACAGGAATCCCGATGGACATGCGCCATCCCAGCCATGATTAGAAGTCCGGGACCCGCAATTCCAGTCCACCCGCGTCCTCGCCTCCGACTCCAAGAGATCGATAACTGTGTAGGCATTGCTTCGAATCCATGCAAGCGACTTTTGCACTAACTCCTACATTCTACTTTAATTCGGCATCAATAGGCGCATCATGTCTGCCTTGGCGCTTTTTAGGCGCGTCAGCCAGACCGTTAACGTCTTTTACTGCTCCACTACCTAGGTAGGCGTCGCGAGGCATCACTTAGAGCGTTCCTGGCTGTCTCTGCCTTATCCCAAGACTGGTTTGCTTCTGCTACTTATTGCTACCCGCCGTTGACAGCCATAAGCTATACGTTATACTGCTATGCCCCTCTTCTGGACCGTATCCTTAAGTAAGTCGTGCACAGCTCTGCACCGGTTGAGGTTTCCCTCGAGCCCCTTGCGTTTACTTCTGCGAGCAGCCTCCTTCAGCTTCTCGAGTTTTTTTTTCGCCAGCGCCGGGCAGTTGCTTGACGAGGCCGAGTGCCCGTTGGCTTTGCAGATGCAACAACGCTTGGTGTCGCTAGTGCAGGCACTAATAAAGTCCCCGACATTGCCCCACCGAAAACAGCGCCGACCCTGCACTTTGTCCTTCTCACAGTCATTAGCTAATGAGGCCTTGCAGCTGGCAGTCGAAGCACGTTAGTACGCTAAACCAATCCTCGGACCGGCACATGGTGTTGCTATTCTGCAGGTGCTTCTTTTCGACCAGCCTTTTTGCCGCCGCAGTCGGAAGAATGACAGGACACTGATACTGGCCTGTCTTGCCGGGCCGCGGGTCTTCCGTGCGCATGCGCTTCTCTGCCTGTATGCTCAGCTCCCGCCTAATTGTTTCGATGCTGTCATTTTCCGAGAACGGGTCCATGTCTCGCAGCACAATTGACTTTGGCGGTTGCTCAGCGTTGCGGCAATCAGCCTTTGTGTTGATCGATCGTAATAGCGCTTAAGCAAAGAGTACCTATTGATTCTTCCGCGCCGGTCGCTCTCATGAGAACATCCTCACCTTCAGTCGTGGCTAGTCTTCCTCGCGCGTCCAGTGTCATGCCCGCCACACTAAGTTTTGCACTTTTTGCGGGCTCGTGGGCCGTAGCAGTTTTACTTTTAATGTTCCTTCTCTGAAGCGTGGTATAGATGGTCATGTTTGGTCTGAGCCTTTCGTCTTTCTTAGTGCGCTTCGGTCTCTGGGCAATTTTTTAGCAATAAATTTGACGTCACAGTCAAGTACCTGGCAGCACGTTTCGGGGATCTGGAAGATCGTGCTACCCAGCTCCTTGGTTACAGCCATAGCTGGCGCTTCCTACCAACTATCTACACTGAGGGCATGCAGGAACCTTCCGAAAAAACGAATCAACTAGGCCGAGGGCGCCCCTAGATCGCGGCCACTAGTGTTTGTGACGTCTCTGAGGAACCCGCGTTTTTCCCTCCGTCCCCTCTTCTTCGTCTATCTCGCTGACATCGACGACTTCAAGGTCACTTTTGCATCAAAGTGCCCCCACCGTTTCTGGGCAGTCAACGCTGCCGCACCGGGAAGTTGAGAAGCACCTGTCCGATAAGTCTTCACCTCCTGCCTCTTTTCGGTTCCACCATCAGAAGTAGTCTTCGCGCTCCTCGAGAGCTCCCAATTGGTAATACCCATCTCAAGCGAATTTGAATCTGCTTAAGAAGTGCTTCACATTGTACATGAGGCGAGTACTTTGCCTTTTAATTAGGACCGACAAGCCACTTTGTGTGTGCATTGTAGGACTGAGCGCCGATTTTTTATTTATTTATTTATTTAATTATTTTTTTCCGTAAGACAATTGCCCGTGTACGGATTTTTCATGTCATGGCTATGTTTATTTCACTCCGGCATTTACCTTGTCTAAATTGGAAACCATGCAAACCAATTTAAGAGTGGCCGGTCTGGGTCTCAAACCCAGTCCTCCCGAATGCAAGGCAAAGGCTTTGCCACTAAGCCACCTTGCTCGATTATGGAGATGTTTTGGCTTACGCCGCTTAACGAGTTCTTGGGAAAATGGCGACGCAAAGTCGTGATGGCAGCGATGAAGGTAAAAGCGCTCGACGTGTTTAAACCACGTTTTAGTTGCGGGTCGGAGTGGCCTGTGATGACCGATACGGGTATGCCAGGCACATTGTACACGGGTTTTATTACTTCGTATGCTCCCATAGGGAGTTTTATGAAGACTATAACAATTAATGTATTTGTCGGTCCTGCTTGCGGCAATGCGCTAAGTACCACTCGATTGTCCGACTCTACAACAAAGATCTCTACTCTCTCTCTCTTTCTTTCTCACTCTCTCTAGGTGAAACGGCAGGACAACAGATAATTATGTCTAATACTGACATGAATCGTTTTGCAGTTTTTCTTAAGTGGCCTATAGATATAATTGATCAATTAGTCAAAAGCCAGGATAGTCTCAGTGGCGAGCGGAGTGATCGAGACAAACCGCTTAGGCTTTTCCTCAGATTAAACAACCACAGATAGTGTCTTATGCCATACAGTTTACCTCGAGGCATGTGAGCGTAGTTTAATTAGAAACATTGGGCCGAGTGGAATCGACTTTTCTTAAGCGGGTTATAAGACTGACTCTACACATTGACCCGCACATAGCTACTCTGTCGCTTGGCAAATCGACACGTCGTCGTGTGCTATGCCGTTAATGGGTTCCATCATGTCTTGTCCTAGAGGAGAAGGGTTATCACGAGCCCGACGAACCGTGTATCTGTGTCAGATATTACCACGCTGAAGTATGCACAGAAGTTCTGTTGCTGAGCCGTCTAACTCGGTGACCGCTCATTTGCTTGTCTATTATTTTAAAGTAAAACTAAAAAATGTTCAAAAACAAATGAACTGCCAATATGTGGTAAGGATAATTAATGTTTTAATGTTTAAAAAGTTTCTGGCATGGGTGACAATACTTATGAATGAAGGTGAATTGACTTATATATATATATATATATATATATATATATATATATATATTATTGATGTTTGTTTATTCACCATTATTAGTAGATTCTCACAATATTTACGAGCTATTCCGCTCAAGCACGTCAATTACAGCAGCTGTTAATGAGCTGGTGTTCAGTTCTATACATTTCATAACGTGATATCGGTCGATTTCAATTTCACCACAATATTTACAAACACATTCGTTGATTTGGAAACACTTTCCCTTTAGGCAGAGATATTGGTGGTATCCGTGCCAAGTTATTTTGCAAATTATTGCTCTGTTCTGTTGCAGATCTTTTTTCCATCTGTTGCTAAAAAAAGCGGGTCCATCTGTAAAATTGTTGATTACAAATTTCCAGTTTTGCCGTTCTCTGTGTTCCTTGTATGCCTCAAGCGCTTCCGGATTAAATTGGTAATTACGTTGCTCTAGGTCTTCTATTAATGTGGACTCATTGCACATTTGCAGCACCAGCGTAGACGAGGCAGTTTTTGATAAGCCAAGCGCTCTTTTAAGAAACATAGTTTTAATCTTGTCGATATTCTTGAGGTTGTCTAATGTTAACTTGGAGGATATAGGTCTGAGGCAATATGATACTGTGGAAAAGATCTTGAGCTTAAATATAGTGAGTACAGTCTTAAGGTCAACTTGCCGGAGATCCTTTAACATCATGGTTAAGGACACCGACTTTACTCTAATTTCTTCAATATGTCTAGTAAAACACAGCTTGGGCGTCAGTGTTACTCCCAAATATCTGAAGTTGTTGACCAACTCTAGTGCATGCCCACTTATCTTTATGTTATAGTCATCTTGAGCATATGCTCCTCCTCTGCTAAAACGCATCACTTTTGTTTTCGACACGTTGATGTTCAGCTTATTTTCGCAACACCATCGTGCAGTCTTATTCAAGTAAAGTTGGAGGTGCTGCCTCGATTTTCCCATAATAACTAAGTCGTCTGCATAAAACACGTGGTGAGCTTTTACTTCTCGGAGGCACTTTCCAAGGCCCGCTGCGTACAGTATGAATAAAAATGGGCTAGCTGTATCACCCTGTGGCACGCCAATTGCTTGAGAGACCTCCTTGGCAATTGCGTGAGCTCCGTTTAAAATTGTGATACGTTGCCCGGCTAAAATATCTCGGATAAGGTTATACATTCGGCCTTTAATATTAAAATCTTTACGCAGAGTGAGTAAAAGCCGATCTCTCGGTACTGCATCAAAATAATAATAAATATATATATATATATATATATATATATATATATATATATATATATATATATATATATATTTATCCGGTTTAATGGTTATATATATATATATATATATATATATATATATATATATATTCGTGTCGTGTGTGTATTTATGTAAACCTCTATTTAAGTGGTTTTACTGGTGTTGTACTTAGAAACACGTTACGCGCTTCTGTATGTATTTGACCAAGGTAGCTAAGGGAAACGAAGCAGTCTAATATAAATATTTTTTCATTACCCTAATTGAATGAACACGCATTGTACAGAATTTCTTACAGAATCGGAAGACGAGGTTCAACCTATATTTCGGGTGGACTCAGCGCAGAAATCCAAAGAGGGTTCCGTCCAGACAACTCCGTCAGTTCATGCTGCTCGATCTGATGGAACTGAAAGCAAGCGGCGCGAGAAAAAAGTTGTTCAAGGGTCAGATCATAAAGGCACAGCTGCGGCTACCTCCCGCAATATTGGCTCTCAATGCGGAGGCGGTGACCCTGCGAAAACGAAATCCTCACGCCGCTCCTCGTTGAAACCGCAAACGGGCTCTAAACGTGCTAAGACTAAGCATTCGAGCATTCTGAACGACCGTAAGTAACTGCCCTACATTTTCCAGGGCAAATTTAAAAGCTATGGAGTAAATATTTAGAACGCATAGAGTAAAATAAAAACCAGACAATTAAGCGATCAATGAAAAACGCAACTACGTTTGACAGAGTAACCTGCCATAATGGTAGCCATTTCCATTGCTCGGAAAGTCAGTCTTCTTCAGGAGTTAACTTGGAAGATACGCCCCCACGGCTTTTGGGGGAATAGACAATGCAGCTTCATGCCATGCCATCCAGGGATAATCTCAAAGATACGTCACCGAAAGACCATCCGTCAGCAAAAATCCCCAAGAACGCCCTTCAGCCGCTGGATGTTGGACCATGTTGAACCAGGATGACAACAACTTGGCAGTGTCGAGGCATTAGCATTGAAGCCAACATGATCGCTCTTACGAGACAACGAGTGAACATAATCGTGGAATACACGAAGCCATACTTGAAGAAGCCAATACCTACTATGAGTAAAAAATCGTTTAGTGCTCTACTGCGTTGCCCGGCGGCGTCCGACTTTCAACGATGGCAACTTCGATAGAATATTTTTTCACTCAAATGATCTCCTCCCGAGAGCCCTGGCCCTAGAAAAGTAAGCTTAATTGGTAGCCAATACAACCCACGCTTTTGGTGACTTGCAACTTATTATCAATTAGTAAAGAACAAAACCCACGCTCTTACGACAAATTGAGTTCGTCGGTCATTTATGTGTCTGCTACGAGTCTGCCATAGGCCCACGTAGTCTACCTTAAAGATAAAAACTTCTGAAGTATGCTTGCCAGTAGGGTCACATTCCTATAGTAACTTAGGTGAGCCTACCGACACTAAACATATAGTGAGCTCACGTACCTCTCTTGCAAGGCACATCAATATAAAAAGACCTCAAGAACAACGTCATGTTCTACTCTCTGTTTACGAGTCTGCAAAATCCCATACAGAGGTTCTAATGTATGCAGCTGAAGTATGGATCACAGCCGCAACTCTCTGTAGTTCAACGTTGTGTGCAATGCTTTGAATTGCGCGCAGCCCAATCCACGGCATCTTGCGGCTACTGGCCCAAATATGCGACCTTTATTTGTTCGTGTTAACGCCATGGCGGTGGTGTTATTAGGTGTTGGTGCAACCATATCCTCATGACGTAACTTATAGAATACCTAGAAATAACGAAAGTGAATTAATTGTTGCTGAGATGAAACGGTATTCTTACAAATCGGATTTGCCGATATGGTTAATCTTCATATCAATTTTCCATCCAGAGCTGGAGGAAATAAATCCTTTAATGGAAATACGAATGGCGGAAATTGACCAGGATTTTTTTACATACAAAAGCGATAACTAGGCGTGATATACGGAAGGGTGTGCATAGATCTAACTCGGTGTAGCTTAGCTGCATATATATTTTATATATATTTATATATATATATATATATATATATATATATATAATATATATATATATATATATATATAATAAAACGACCGGATATGTGTGCACCTGTGAGATTTATAAGCTTCTACAGTTGTGTCATTCAATAGAGAATATACGGTAATATTTACTAACCTAGTGCGCAAATATATATATATATATAGATATTTATTATATATATAATTATAATATATACATAAAATATTTATATATCTATTATATTATAGATATATATTATATATAATCTATATATATATAATTATATATATATATACTATACATACGCTCATTATTTTCTATAACTCCTTACAAACCCAGGTAAGAATCGTAACTGTGCAACAAAGTGGGCATCGATCAGAAGCCCAAAAAGAGTTTCGTCCAGACAGTCCCCAGACAGACCGAAGTCGGGCCGCACAAGAACAAGCGTTCTCGAGGAACAGATTACAGCAGCAGTAGCACAGGTACGGTTACCCGCCGCTCTACTGACTCTCAGGACGATCGCGGTGGCCTTACAAAAAGACGTCGCTCATCGTCGAACAAGCAAACGGGCTCTAAATGTGTTAAGCCCAAGCGTACGATCATTCTAAAAGACGGTAAGTAACAGGCCCCAAAAATATTAGAGGCAATGTTTAAAGACTATGTAATAACACTCTAGAAAGCATGAGATAATACAAAAAGCTAATTGAGCGATCAAATTTTAAAAAAAATGAGCGAAACTCGATCACGGGAAAACTCATCTTTAGTTTAGCTTTTGTTTTTAAATGTGTCGTTAACCCATGTGATGAAGGCAATGAATAAATTTGCAGCAAACAAAATTATCTTAATCTTGCAGGACGATATATATATATATATATATAGTGTCCCAGCCAGGTTAACAAAAATAAATTACAAGGTTGACAAATTTTGCCATAACGTTTTACACATGTAGGCTTTTTTAGAAACGGACGCCCACCAATTATGCCTACTACAACCAAAACCGTTTTAGCAACGTGAACAAATTGAGATCAACGGGTACACCTAGATACCGTACAGTTTAAATAGAGGATATAAAAAGTGTCTGGCATGGGTACAGATAGATAGCAAAAAAGAGCGCTAGTTGTAAAATCAAAGTATTTGTTGCATTTTTTTTTATAGAGATACATGTTTTTAGGATGCATGTGGTGTTCTACGCACTAACGTGGAACATATATATATATATATATATATATATATATATATATATAATGAAGGTGAAATATTCATAAAATGTCCTGTGAACGTGAGATATTAACATAATGTTCTGTGATGCTTATAGTACCTGTTTGTGCATTTGCTGTTTCAGCGTACATTGTAGAAAAGATCGTGGACTATAAGGTAGTGCAGCAAGTTGATACATTTCGGGTGCGCTGGAAGGGCTGGTCGGCCAATCAAGATACGTGGGAACCTGCTAAGCATTTGTCGTCTGCAGCTAGCATTCTCATGATCGCGACATACCTCTACAGTGCCCAAAGGTGAGCCGCTTGTATACGCTCGGGCACACGCGAGCTCTCATATAATTGTAGTATTGCGAGTGGCTAAAAAATTGTTAGGCTACGCGATCGATGGCTCCGGGAGTTTGCTAAAACGTTCTCGCAAAAAGCGTTCGAGTTTTTAAGGTCACTGGCAGCAAATCGTTGCGCCAAAATAAAAGGAACGGAGTAGCCGAGTTACCTTGAGCTAGACCGATGGCTTGAATCGGTGTAGACCTTTGTTCGTAATGGTCGCCATTTTTCATGATGGACCACGTTGTAGGGTATTACGTACAAGTGTTGAAAAATAGATCAACTGAAGTTTAGCAAAGTTTAGGGTCCCTCAGAAGGCAGGCTTCGTCATGCACGAAAAAACGCTGTGTAAATCATGACGTGAATTCTTCTGGCAAGAGGCCGTTTGTCTAGCTTCCTTGTCAGTAGAATCCGGAATTTCTTAACCAGGGTCTCTGTCATCGGGCATCGGGATCTCTGGCACAAAGGTATATTTCTCCAGATTTTGTAAAGTAAGCTTCGTCGGGGCTGGGGCACTGACGTCCTTAGGAATAGTAGTAATGACTTGTATAGGCTTGCTACGATGAGCTCCATGTGCTAACACTGCTTACGACGCAGTGTTAGCACATGGATGTAGCACATGGATGGAATAAGAAAAACTTAAAAAAACTTAATTTCTTTAAGTTTTTAAAGTTTTTCTTATTTCTGGGTGTCGGAGGAGTGCGGCGGCGGTTGTAAGCCTCGTTAAGCAGATGTCTTGTTTCATTTTTAGTCGCTTTTTGTTATTTATTCTTATTCAGCAAAGCCGAAGATCATCGAGGTCCGGGCCAAATCTAGAGCAGCAATAGTTTTTCTAAGCGATTTTCTAGGCAAATTAAATATCTGATCGCCGTGGCAAACATAATTGCCTATGCTTTTGATATCGTTCTATACTCAGCAAACTCAGAAGAGACCTGAGGAAGTTCAGATATCACTGCAACGCTGCTACACGAATAACGGCATAATAGTCAACAAAAGCTGAAGCATTTCAAACTAAAGAATGCCTTTCGAATTGCGACAGGCCGCTCACTAGGCATATGGCCACCACAATACGTAGCTAGCTTCTTGTACACACCTACAATACTTGTGCACGCTGATACTTTTGCACTGTAGCTGCGTCTACAAATACAGTGCAATTCATTTAACAGAACACATAAATGTAAGACTCTAACTGGGACCGCAAGCTAAAAAAGGCGTTCTATGCCACTCTACATGCAAAGCCTATGCATAATAGGTTTTCAAACATTCGTTTGCAAGGTCAGCTAACTAGTAACGGTGTATCAATTACAGGGCGTACCGGACACGTTTGGAATCCCGACTTGTCTGAGTTAAAACCGCCCTTACACCAGACACTGACGCTAACAAATTAAGAGTTTTGTACAGACGCATTTTGCTCGTTTTTAAGAAAGCCAATAACTCATCCCTTATCTAAGAGAACGCAAACAGAAAAGTACTCTACTCGAAGCGCGTAGTAGTTTTTATACTCAAGAACTCACTTGAAAAATGCCTTAAAAGGTTATTAGGCTGTTTAGTAGGTACCATGTCAAAGACATACTTTGTTTTGCAATTTGAAGGGCATACCACGTAATAATTAGGGACCCTGCTGCTAAGAAATGCATAAGATAGCTCAGACACGAGCCCGATGTGCCCGTATTTTATCGTGCAGGATCAAGCAAGGTTCATTCGCCATTTTAACGCCAATTAACAACAAAAGCTGGAAATGTATTCAGCTGACCTTGCGTCTGAATTGTCCTTATTTAAGCATTTTTTTTATTACGGTTGTTTAAAAACTTGTATTTAAAGATATTGTAAGATGTTGAGGAAAGCGCTCAATGCATTTCCTCATTTCCAAGAGAAGAATGCCTTACTAAAGAAAGACCTAGAAGTTGGCTGATCATTGACAAGAGGCTATTGGATGGATAGAAGGGTATTTTAGTGTTGTTAATTAAAAGTTTCGACAAATCGTAATTGGCACTCTAGATAAAAAGAAAATGCTTATATATATATATATATATATATATATATATATATATATATATATATATATATATATATATATATATATATATATATATATATATAAGGGCATTTTCTTTTCTATCTAGAGTGCGAATTACAAAATGTATATGTATATATATACATATATAAGGACTGCTGCAACGAGTTCATAGACTGGTTAGCTGGACACTTAGATTAGAGCATCTTGCTCATATTCGCAGAACACGCGATTTAATTCATTTGACTGATTTCCTCAAATAATTTGGGCTAGAAACTAGTCTACATAAGGGCTTGCGGCGGCAACTGAACTGCGTGTATTCTAGTAAATGAAAACGTAAGTTAAGGAAGGCATACATTTCAAATAGACCATGATGCTTTACTGGCAACAGTTTAACATAGGTGTCAACCATTTTAGACTGTCGGCAACAAGACAGACAATATCTACGCATTTTTTTAAAACAATTTAACGTTACCGCAACGACGTCGTGAACATTTGCCTGAGCGCGCCCTTATGCGAGGCATTAGGCTAATTAGCAACTTGTGCTAGAGACACGACGCACGTGCGATATACCCTCAAACAGCTTTTCTCCGTCGCTCAAGAACGCTCTGTCTATCTGAGGGCGACTATATTTTGCTTTACTATCTTAAAGAGGTGTGCATCGACGAGATGCAACATTTTGAAAACGATAACCTCCATAAAGTGGAGATGAAAGCATCAAGTAATTCATAACAGGAAATTGATGAAATGAAACGATGTTTATTGTGCTGCATTTGGCAGGTTGGAGTTAGCACACAGCTATCTGGTGAAATACCTCAAACTGACGATTCTTGGACGAGTTTGTTACGATGACCTGCTGCTGTCGCGATTGTCTCGTGTGCCACTGTATCCCGATGACGGTCCACTATCGGAAAGTGCACGACGCAGAATGCAGGCGACCGTATCCGAGCGGCTAGCTTTTGCGGACAGATTCAAGCTTCTCGGTGTGTTCAGTGGCGAGTTCACAAATATCGCTTCGTTTCTTGAACAACGTGCGACTCTGCACGACGACCTTCGCCGGTCTGAAGAGCTCATTGCCGAGGCTGAGCTGACAGCCAACATTACCATTGAAAACAACGTCGACGAAACATCGCTGCCGGCCCAGTTTAAGTACACTCCGGTCAGTATCCCGTTTGGTGTGGTACGGCCAATGCTTCGTAATGCTTGCAAACGTTTATCTTGTTCATGTCGTATATTTCGTCACGTTATTGAGCAAAGTCCTGCGCTGCATTACCGTGTAAGTTCTGTCTAGCTGCAGACGGTTTTAGGACACTATCCGGTAAACACGGTTCATTTTTCAGCGTCCTGACGATGCCTATATCACACTGGTTATTGATTTCACGAGCCTCCATTTTTCGTGTATTCGCTCAGCTTCGCAATTACAATTCAATTATGTTTATTTCACTCAAATTAAGTATAATAGCTTCGCAAGTACGCGTTAGATTAAGCAATCTTATTACTCATTTGTATTCTCTACCATTCGACCTAGTGTCGAGTACTTGAACTAGTGCTGTATCTGTTCGTTCTTCTCGCTCATTCGCTGTTTCGCTCATATCGCTCAGCGCTCAACATTAGATCAACAAACTATTTCGTTATGCTTCTGCACATGTCTTCATGGCTTTGTGGTGTTTCTTTCTTTTCACGCTTGATCACAGGAGTGTAAAATAAGCCCGAATGTCACGCTGACTCCTGCGACCCAGAGCTGCGCCTGCCCCACCAAATCATGCCTAGGCGATACATGCTGCGGCAGAGAGAAAACGCGCGACCAACACTATACGAAGAACGGGACGCTCTCGAAGTCTAGTACAAATGCACTTCTTTACGAGTGCAACCACCTATGCAAATGCGGACCTGCGTGTTCTAACCGCCTAGTTCAGCACGGCATACAGGTGTTTGCGCAAACATATTGCTTGATGGTAGCTAACGCTATGCTTTAATGTCTATATATATTTTTATATATGTATATATATATATATATATATATATATATATATATATATATATATATATATATATATATATATATATATATAACATTTACATAATGTATTATGCGGAAAATAAATGTATACATATTTAAACAAAAAAAAGATATATATATATATATACGCCACTCCATGGCATGGCTATAACGCGAATAGATGGTTGATACTCGTACCCGATATTTTACAAGTGTACGTTTATATACTATTTAGGAAATGAATCAAAATAGTAACAACGTACTTCGTAGTCGAGCGTTGCTTTACCACTCTCTTAGCTAACTCTTGCATGTTTCTTCAAAAAGGTAGAGTATGAAATTTGTATATATTACTATATACTATATACTATCATAACTGAAAGCTGAATCATGGCTCTATGGTATGTGCGAATTTGCCTGACTAACTTATATGTGTGTGATTTTCGCAAATGATTTCAGTGGTCCCTAACAATATTCATGACGACAACCCGCGGTTGGGGCGTGCGCACAAATCAGAAAATCATCCAAGGTGCATTCGTTGCCGAGCACATCGGTGAGCTCATTACGGTTGCGGAGGCTGACGAGAGATCTCAAAGCGACTCCGTCTACCTGTTCAATCTGAAGCCGCACCAGGATCGGCCAACGGCTTACGTGATTGACAGCACTATTTACGGAAACGTGACACGCTTCTTCAATCACTCCGTAAGTACATTCTCCGTCATCATACATTACGATGTTTCGCTTCCGTGCAATCATCTTGTGCGTTGTCATGAGAGTTCGACATTCTTTGATTGATTGACTGAAGTGAAGTTGGCTTAGGCCGCGCACATTGCAGCCGTGGTTCACGCAGACCTGTAACTTACGACACAGAGAACTGCTGGGTTTGCCCACAAGCAAGGCAAATACAGGACTATGCTTCTGATGTAGGGTCTTCATAGGGCTTTGTCATGCTATACAGCTAAACATGCTAGGCGCGCGGTGGTCTATCTGCTAGTTCAGGAAGAGAACTTCATGCCCATGTGAACCGATCTCGTAACGTGTCGATCGTAAGGTCTCTTTAGAAGTAGAATATACGCTGACACTGGAACAGCACATAATGAAAACACCCCTTATTAGGTGTTTCACGTAGTCACGCTTCCTCATTCCCATCCTTAGGAATGAGGAAGCGTGACTAGTTGTCCAACCCTTTCCTAGGTGGAATAGAGTAGTGAGCCAGACTTAGCCTACTACAAACTTTGGGCGCAGTCGGAGCTGACCTTGATGGGGATCCTCTGCGGTTTATTTAACAAAATTATGAAGGAAGAGCAGAGGCCTAGGGTTTGTCATACATATTGCTAGGTTATCTGTTAATCAAGGGCAACCACAGTGACGATAAAACTGTTTCAAATCTCTACCGGGTGCTGGCGCGTCAGAGCGAACGTTTAACGAGATCTTTGTAGGCTGGTAATTGAGAGGATTGCGAATGAAGCAAGCCACGTCCTGTTTCCGAAGCAGTCCAGACTCAAGAAGGGCATTCGATCCGCGACGCAATCCACGTTATTCAGTCTGAGATAGAGCAAACGGTGACTTGTCCAGGAGGCCGCCTGTATACAATGTCTATTGACTGCGTCGAGGTCTTTAACAAGACGCCGCGCGATCTTACGAATAACTGCTTTCAACAGATTTGGCATAATTGGAGCTCTTCTGCGAGCTACTTCTGCGTTTCTTTAATGATGACATGCTGTTGGTGGAGAAAAAGAGCGGCGTGCTTGAGCAAACGCAGATTACGTGGACTCCTCAGCGGAATGCATTAACTTGTATCTTGTTCGCGCTGCGTTTTGCTAATTTTATGCGCTATGTGCGCTAGGAGCTTCAACAGCAATGTTGCTGATGACATCGTGATACTCATCCTACCATTGGTACAATCTCGCGCATCACCGCCATGGTAAAGGCTAGAGAAAAATGTACGTAAAACCAAGATATTAAGTTTCGGCACGGAAGACTTTGGTTGCAAGCAGCGATGTTATTCGTTACGATGGGAGGCCATTAGAGTTTGTAAACATGTCGGTACGGTATTGTGTCTGTTTATGCTGAAGGCCCGATCGAGGTTGGCGTATAGTTTAGACAAGGTGTGACAACGCCAATCTCGAGCGAAATTGAATTTGCTTGAGAAGTGTTTCGCACTATACATAAAGCAAGTGCATTGCTTTTCAGTTAGAGTGAGTGGCCGCTTCGTGGGAGAGTGTTGACGCATAGGTTACCCCGTACATGCACCTGTTGTTGCTCGTCTGCCAGTTTTTTGTTGGAATGACACTAATACTCCAACTTTATATGATAAAATCATTTGTACGGTTTAGACCGTTTGTCACACAGCGGTTAATTGTCCATTATGCGACTATATAGCCTTAGCAAAAATGCCACATTCCTCAGGGACCTGCCCATAGCATAACTCGTATTGTGACGATCTTAACACGGTTTCAGTGCGACCCGAATTTGGCTGTGAATTACGTCTACATCGAAAGCCATGACCAAGACGCGCCTCATATCGCCTTTTTCGCGCGCCGTGATATCGCTTGTAATGAAGAGTTAACCTTCGACTACAACAATGGTATGCATTTTGTAAGATTGAAACGCTTTATGCAAGGTAGAAAGCAAATATACATTCACATATATGCATGTATGTCATGTGATCAGTATGTGGTTATAATCTGCAAGTTGTGCAGGGTGTTGGCGGCTCGTGAATATGCCTAGAGATCCTCCATGGGTATAGATCGCTGATGTAACGCTTCCGTGCGATGAACACAGGAACCATGCTGCTAGCCCGACGCGTTGTCGTTAGCCTTTCAATAAACATGTTGTTGAATAGACGCGGGTTCTGTCTTTTAGCAGCAATCTTTGATCAAGCTTCTTAATGGATATCATAGTTTGCTCAGTCTTGCAAAGTTGCAATAACTTCACGACTTCATCTGCAGAATATAGAATTTAGAGTCGGGTGACTTCTTTTAAAATAGTTTTCTTCCGTGCTTCGAATGATCGCTGCGTTGTTCTGCAGTGATATTGTCGGAAATACCGTCGAAAATAGACGTAGCAATGGCCCGAGCCGCGACTCTAAGGTAAAGCGTAGCGCGCATTGTGTGTCGCTGATAAGCTAAGGGTAGTAGTAGTAGTTGTAGTTGCAATAGTACCGCAGACGAGAATTGGACATGACTAACATGTGCCATTTACATTACTTCTCCTGATTGAACAGGCAGCGGTGGATCGAGCCGACAGGTCGAGTGTAAATGCGGCTCGAAAAAATGCAAACAGTTCCTCTACTGACACTTTCACTGTTTTAGCCTTGTCCCGCCTATGAAGGCCGAAGGCGATGAGGCATGTGATCTTTGACGCACTGGATTCAACGCGCTGTCTTTATATATGACTGCTCTTCACATGATTCACATATGGTTTCTGTTGTAAAGAGCTAGCTAATAGTACACACAACTAATTATTGTATATATATATATATATATATTATAGTTTTATACAATATAGTTTTCTAAACGTTACAAGTGTCTATTGTAACGCATTGTAGTCAAGTTTGTTAATCCCCTTGTTTTGTCTTACGGAACAGCAGATATTGTACCTGCTTGTTCTCAACAAAGTGTGATTGTACCGGGAAACGTAATGTTGTGCACACATACACTATTCATACACACGGTGACTTAAATTGCCAAAACTCTGTTTGGTCCTACGCAATAGCGGAGATTGTACCCGCTCGTTCTAAACTAAGTTGAATTGTGATAATAAACGTAATTTTGATGGCCCGGGTTTGACATTGTTTTCAGTTCATTATTAGACTTGCATGTTTCACATTGATTCCGTAATGTATGCCTCAGGCGGCCATTTGAATTGTAGGCAGCTTAGAGTTAACTATAGTTTAAGGCATTTGTATCCTATATAATATTATGCCGTTACTTTGTTTTAGATGATACGCAATTGTTTTTACCATGTTTTTTCCAGCTCTGAAAGCCTCAGGTCTTCAAGCAACAAATGCAGCTCCAATAATGCAATACGAGAAGCTCGCTGTTGTTGCAAATCATCAATCTGAGCTGAGCCAGTACTGGACTCATGTTCACTAATTAATAAGTGACCTGCCTAAGAGTCTTTTCTCTTGTGCAATTATTGGCGGTGACCTCAGTTATTGTCTGGGACGGGATCTGTTTGCTGTCTAGTTTCCCCGAAAATGTTTATCTTGAGTTTTCGATTGAAGGAACAGTCCTCTGATTATCTAATAATTGGCCTGTGGTACTAAAATCAAGGTGGTGGTGATGCTATTCTGTGTTTTCCCGCGTTTATATCTCAATTTCGTGTTTCCGTGTGAACGAAGAACATTTAAAGGCTGCAGAATTCCGACACGCAGTGCTTCGCTCTTGAGGATCTACGATCACTCTACAGGGAGTATAAGAGGACTAAAAAGACTATGCACTTGCATCTTGGTGATATGAGCGAGTATTTCAGACAAAGAGCGGCGGAGACCCGTAGGTAGACTTTGAATCGATTTTTGAGCAGAGTGACCTGAATGCAATGTGTATATCGAGGTAAGTGTTGAATAACACACACCTCAGATAGTTTCAACCTCGCATTGTTCTACCTGCCACCTAATCACATGTACCACGAGATTGATATTGCCGATGCTGTCAGTGCGGCTCTAGCAGGGCTAGATCTCCTCAGCTACTCGCTTTGGTCGGCGGCGACACTTACTGTCGTATTGATAGTGGAGCCACCAACAGGAAAGGCGATGGGCCTCTTGAGATTTTCGAGAACAGAGACCTGCATTGTGCAAGCGAGCGTGATAAATTCACGTTCGTTTGCCAAATCGGAAGGACTCCATCGACAACTTGCTTTTCAACTATCAATATCTGATGGAATTTCAGGGATGCGAACTTCCTGATATACCAGCCCGGAAGTACCTGCAGGTGCTGGTATGCTTGGTAAAGGGCGCGTCCCGCGGCGGCAGCCGACAAGTTATTTGTTAAGGCAGCTAGAATCACGCGTATTGACACGCGAAGCAGGGCTGCTGAAATATATATCTGGCATTGAGCAGAGGAATCAAGCTTTGAAAGCCACCGTTAAATAGGCTGTAGTTTAAAAAATGTATTAAAAAAGGCGGGAGCGGTTTACGCAGGCATGCTATCTAAAATATCGGAAAGCTAAAGAGCTCTCACGTGCCAAGCATGGGCTCAAGACACTGGCCGCCATATAGTTGCTTGTCGTAGGGAGCTCTATGGCTGAAAGAGAGCAACCTACACGAAGCTACTTATGGGGAGTAAGCGCAGATTGCAGAGCGCGAACCCCATATCTCCATTGCTCGCAGGTAGAATAAAAGCATGTATAATGACAAAGAAGCAGTTGTGGCAGCACTTTACTGCCATTTAGCTTTATGTCCCATACCCAGCTATTGAGCAACTCTGGAACATTACTGTATCTACGGCAGAAGAGGTTTTTGGATCTTGCGCGGGCCACCCAGGAGTAAGAATAGTCCTGATGAGGTTGATTACTAACAATGGGTTGAGTCTCCGACGTTTTATCAAAAAGTTTTTATAAACTAAACTGTGTAATCAGTTACTTAGCGTGGTCACATACCCCACGCTTGGCACAAGACCATGCGTGCTCTGCATTTCAAGGGCAAACACGTAAGTAATCCAGATCTCTACCGGGGTATAGCATCGGAGCACACTCTGAATAAACTTTTCGCTTAGTTGATTATCTCGAGAGTGTTTCTAACTATGGAAAAGGTTCTAGCCTTGGGGCAATTCAAGTTCAGGAAGAGTCGAGGCACACAGCATTCATTACTTTAGTCGGAAGTTGAGCGGATGTCGGCTGTACCCGGGGGTCCATGGTACGTCGTCTTTATTGATTTTGTCTAGACCTTTAACAAAGCTCTCTGTCACTTGCTGGTAAATTATTTCGGCACGCTAGAGTAAATGGTCCTCCTCTATGAGTGCTCTCCAGCTTCTTTGCTGAAGGCCGTCTTTATGTAAACATAATGTGGAGACTGCTCAAGGGGCTCTTAGTTACCTGGTCATTTTTTACTCATCGCAGACTTAGTTCGCCATGGCGGGATGCGTTTAGATACGTCGTTGTCGTCATGTATGCGGATGACATAGTACTGGCTCAGTGAGACCGCGGTGCCATCCGTCGAATTGTCTGCGACGCAGACGTGTAACCTTACCTTCATCGTAAAGGCCTGCAAATAATTACGTGGAAGACGAAAGCCATTAAGTTTCGCCGTGGGGGCCGACCGGATGTAGCAGATGTAATGCCCTGCTGTGGCTAACCGCTGGCGGTTAGCAACTTCTTTCTATCTTTGGGTCCGAGACTGCGCCATTTGGGAACGATCTTTACCCATCATATCGGCGATAGGTGCCGAACGTCTATTGCTTCTATTCACACAGAAATAAGAGCCTTCCAAAGGCTACCTCTAAGTGCAGCAGTGCGTCTTTTTAAGCTTAAGATTGTACCAATGTTAGGTAACTTTCTTGAAAGGGTGTGGCGCCACCTTTTAGCGGCAAATCTTGCGCAGCGAAAAGCGACACACACAACATATACGAAACGTATTCTTTGCTTATCACGAATGGCAAGTTACCGCCCTGTGCACCTGCTGGTCGTTTCGAACCCGCAATGGAAACAATCAGAGTCAGGTTTAGGTCACCTATTGCAGGATCATTTTGGTATTTTCGCTGGAGTGGCAGGAAAATGGGACCGAGGCCTTGGCAGAGTTAGCGTAGTTAGATGTTTACCTTTCCAGGGACCATTGGGATGGAATGGCATGCATTAGTCGGCATGTTTACATAATATGCAATAGAGTACATTGTGCATGGTTACTATCACGGCATGTGCTTAAATCCAAAGATTTCACCAGGTTGGCGATCAACGCCGTTACCGGTTCTACTTGCAGGTGTGAAATTATACAAAATGACCACATTATATTTATAATTATATACCATCTTGGTTAGTACTATGAATTAAATTACTATGAATGCAAAATAAGCAAAATATTACCAAACCGATGTATTTGGGTGCTTGTCTGGCGTTCTCGTAACTATCTGACCGTGCACATATATATATATATATATATGATTATCATTATTTATTTAAGTGTAGCAAAATATACACTTGTGATGTAAGAACGTGTGCACAGCCCGCTGGGGCATAACTTAAGGCACTAGGTCCAGGCTTGGGCTGGTCCACCTAGCCAGGGTACCTCTCAGCGAAGCAGCATTTCCCCTCTGATCATCTAATGACAGACGTTGCAGCCTTTTGTCTCCTGTAGCGAGCGCCAATGTTTTCCCAACATCCTTGAGCAGTTTCGTCGTGAGCGACCCAGGCCCCCCCAATGTCTCGAATGCAAGCGGTGAGAACAAGTGTGGGTAACCGATGCTTAAATATTTTCTGCACTTGGCTGCTGCCTCTACGGCTACCGCGTGTCCAGGGCGGGCTACGCCCGTACCGACCATTGAGGGGCCTTAAGAGTCGGTTACAGTCGCGTCCCACACCAGCATTTGGCCCCGCTCGAAGGGAGTCAGGGTCAATCCATCAGATCTCCTTCCATCGTTTCTGACTAAGCCAACCGGCTCCAAAATGCATATACGAGTATATATATATATATATATATCGACTGATAAATATTCTCAGAAGATGTCTTCAAACGCCTGCACCCTTACGAAGCCCTTGTAGTGCCTTAGTTGTGATGTACGCAGATGACATAGTGGTCGCTCATCACGACCTGTGCAGCAAGCGCATCACTTCTCCGGTAGAGGTCGGCGACTGTCCCTCTCGACGGCAGTGGCACCCTTTCACCTCAATATTGTGTCAATAGTCAAAGACCTGGATACTTTCAGTGCCTCTCACCTCTGGTCTGGTCTTACATGACACTCGCCACGTCTGCACCAGATACGCAGTTCATGGTTATCACTACCTGGTCGGTTTCGAGTACGAACTTCCACGAGGAGTACGTGGAGTGCGTCCGCCGACTGTGATCTCAGGCGTGTAGAAAGTATCATGCGTCTGCCTGTCTGGCCCTTGCAAAGAGACCACTGCAGTGAGCAGCTGACAACTGTATATGTGTCAATTACTGGTTGACAGCCGTATATGTGTATAGGCGTTGTATGCATAGTCAATATAAGTAAAATAAATGCGACGATGTCAGTCTGGTTCTAGTCAGATCTATAGAGTTGTGATGTGTCTGTTCGTAGGGTACTGAAGGCGGAATTTCTCGCCGGATTGTTCGGATAGATTTGGTAGCTGGTAAACAGCCTAGAATGAGGTAGGCAAATATTAGATCTATAGAGGCAAGCCTTCCCCACCTTTATCTCCTCCTCCCCGGTAATTATTACAGCAATATTGACTTACGGCACGCCTTTAATACTTAGTAGCGGTTTTTTCGATTGTCTACCTTTTTGATTAATGAATGTGTACTTATGTTTACAACTCTAATGCTAGTCTGGTATATAATAAATAGACATTAGATAGACCGCCTTGGCATGGAAATGCACGGCACCCAAGTTGGACCTTGAATCCTAATCCTTAAATCGGCGCAGTGCGCCCTGCTCCTCAAAGTCAACTGGCTCGTTCTAGGTGGCTGGAAAGACAAGCGACCCAAACAGTAAGGTTAATGTCTCAAACATAGCGTTCAAAATCGAACAGTAATATTGCTACCTAAATATCGCTGAAACAACCGCTGTCTGACCTTTACGTCCAAACAGCCCCAGCGTCGCGCAAATAGAGAAAGCACTTGATACGAGTAGAAACCGTATTGCGCAAAGCCAGCACAGAAGTAATACTCTTCCATGCCAATTTAACGGCGATTCTGCGGTATGGCAGCTGTATACCGTGCACTTTCTTACAGTGACGCGGAGTTGTCTGTTCGTGAAATAAATTACCGTGCATACAGAGCTTTGTCAAGGGAGTGGTAAACTGTGTGATTTACAAGCGTCAGAGTGTGATACTCTCAAGTCGATAACTGGCACTTTAATTCAGAGCCTAGTTATAGAGCACACATATGCAAGTCGACCGCTTAGTTAGTAGTTGCGCAGCTTTCTTTCATGTCGTGACGACTAAACAGCATCTCCAAACACACTTAGATTGAAAGGTTCTCACACACACACACACACACATTGGTTTTTCATACACTACAATACCATAATTTGGGGCACTGTGTGGATACTTCGACCGCCTGATTCGCCATAGCGTCTCCTCCCATTAAAGACGTTAGAGGGAGACATTAGAGTCGTGGTCTGCTTCCAGTTATAATGGCATAGCTCTAAATGGGTAGACAAAAGCCCACCGTCTTATATATACACATATAAACATGTTTGAAAAATAATTTTGAGAATAAAAAAGCTGTTCCTCTTGTATAAATGCACTCGTCCCTCAAACAGGGCATCTTTTGGGAGGATGCTTGCCAGTTCAGGACATCCAAGGCACGAAACGGATAGTTTGCCTTTAATCGGTACGCGGTGATTATCACTTTATCTGGGCTATACCCACAAGACAGATCGGGCACCGGGTCCACTCACACGAGCTTATTATCACGGAGCTACATACAGAACACAGCGCATTGCTGGACGCCGCCATCTTCTTTTGTTGCGTGCATCGCGCCCTCATGGCCGCCAACAGAAGAACAAGTCATTCTTGTTCTCAATGCCCTTTTCTTCAGTTCAAGTCACTAAAAAGGTTGTTGCTAAGTCAGCGAATCTCTTTTGTTGCCGCAACTTCCTGCGTGCTGATTCGACGTGCAGTCTAAGGTAATTTACTCACCCTCAGCCCGTACAACGAGGCAACGCCGGGGCGGTTTTTGGAGCACTCGGTTGAACTAAGCATGCCCTGGTTGACGCGCCAGTGTACACATTCGAAGGGGACAATTGTCTTCCCTTTATACATACGACGAGTCAATGTCGAATATGCCGTAATAACGCGGAATAAATCAATGTCAGAAATGCGGTACATAGACGGTATATAAACAAATAAACAAAATATGTATATACATATGAACACAAATGCTTTACGTGATGTACATACATATATACGTTTGCTCTTGGTAGCGGTCACTTGGCTTGCCGAGTCAAACAAAGCTTACAACGACGACAATATCACGCAGGGCATTTATGTGTGGACGAGGTCGACGAAACTAACCCCAGGTATCGCCAGCGTGACAATCGCGAGCGTCTCGACGATTCGTTTAAAGTCGTCCAGTTGTTGGCCGTGTGCCGCATGCTGGGGGTGGCCATGCGCTTCACGCATGTCTCCCTGCATGTTTGACTCCTCCACTGTTCGACTCCACTGGCCACTGCAAACAGTTCGACTGCGGTATGGTGGTGGTGCTGCTGCTGCGTGTCTGCGTGTTTATAAATATGTATGCATGAGCAGCCTGTGTTTACGTATGTGCATATGCATACACAACCTACTTCAACCCTGGCTGTGCCTATCATGGCTACAGCAACAACAACAACAATAACAATAACAACAACTACTACTACAACTATTACTACGTTTACTAGTACTGCTAGGACCCCGAAAAACATCGAGGGTGGGAAGGGCGGGAGGGGGGTAAGCGACCCCACGTGATCACGAACGACACCCCAATCAACTCGTACAACTCGAAACTGAGCTACAGAGAGCGGTGTGCGACGCCATCGTCGTCATTATTGTAGTCGCGGTGCTTGTTTGAGGCATGGGGGGGAGCGTATGTGGGCCATTAGCCATTAGTCGCGAGGAATGAAAGCAAGCCGACACAGCTGCCACCAGAACCGCTGCCAACAAGAGGCCAAGCTGCCGATTTGGACACACGTCCGGGCCCCCATATCTGTGCAGGCTCAGACCGTGTGTCCGTCGTACAATAGGCAACACGTGCGTGAATCGGGCCGACATAGCCATCTCTTTGCGCTGTTGCTCATCTTTACAATGCAGGACCACAGTGACGGTAGTCATGGTTATATACATTTTTATTGTATATAAGTATCTCTCTCTATATATAGGGTTAACCAGGCAAGGTTTTCCCTAAGAGAATTAGCACACAATAATGGAATAACCATAAAAATATAATATTTTATCGGTACCAAAGTACACTCTAGTTAATTATATATATATATATATACTCCTAGACCTGAACCACAGCTCGAAGTCTGCCCAAGCGACAGTAACTGCTAGTAGAATGAAATCCAACCTGTTTCTTTCCACGGTTACACAAGGATCACGTTTTCTCGACATATTCAGCAAATAACCGTAGCGCCCGCTGTTTTGACATTACACAGAAGTTCACACAAGTCGGTCGAGATTTGGGTGCGCATTGCAAACACTTTCTTCTCTATTGGCTTGTCGCATTGCAGAGGTGAACACATGTATCATTGCTGCTAAACCTAGGAAAAGGCACCGCTGAATGGGACTCGGCGCTACCTAGATGCAAAAGCATACACATTTGTTGTATATATATATAGTATAACGATTGATACGGTCTTGTCATCGATCATTCACCCGTTTTGGCAACACTTAGATAGAGTGGCTCGATTAGAACTACGAGACAGGAACAACAAGAACATTAACGGCGTCAACAACAGCGTCGGTAGTAGGAAAAACATCAATTTTGAATTTAATTCAAGCATGGCCTATCTACGGAGCTTTAGCAATGCTCAAATACTCGGCGAAAGCGATATTTAAAACGAAACCATGAAGTAGCTAGAAATGTTTATACGCTGTGTATAATGTTTGCACACTCACACACGGTAGAAGTCCAATAGCAGTAGTTTTGTAGGTGTAATGGTTCGAATCTTTTTAGGAAGGGAGCTCTAAATAACCAACAGACGATACGCCCGATGCCATAGCTGCTAGAACTTGTAGAAACTAGAAGGACTTCAAATATAGCAGCCTGACGTGACGACCGTCTACGACCGTCGGCGGCAGCGATGAGTGGAAACGAAATATCTGCGGGAATAGCCGGAATAGATTTTATAGCGCAAAGGTGCGATTTGTTGTAGCTTATACAGTTTATCCATCCTTAAACTAGCTCTCTCTCTCTGAGCAGCCCAACGATTTAGATATCTGGAAGAAAAGGCATGGCCGAGGCAGTTAAATGCCGCAGTCACATCGGGACAGTCAATAAATACTCTGGCAGATTAAATCAATCTTTACCGAATCAGCTTCGCTCTGCTACAGGTGAATCAGCGAAACACTTTAGAACGGGCTCTGCGACGACCAAACGTGTGGCCAAAAGACAAGTGACAGAAAATGTATCGTATCTAGATGCTGCTCTACGCGTGAACGCTTGGTGGTCGGAAACGCTTTAGAAAATACTCAACCAAATGTGTTGGGCGATAGGAAGATGGGGAGGCGTCAGTTTTAAACGATGACTTGAGAGGCATCGCAAATGGCAACGTAGTGTTACGACCGCCATATTTACCAATTTAGCCGGAATCCCCATTACACTGCATGTTCAGCTGGCACTTAGACAATGCAGCAAAACTCACCTGTCTGCGCTTGCTAGGCAAGTAGACTGAAGCAAGCCACGTATGTTATCAGCCGAATCCAAAAGTCTATGCCGTGCCTGAGCTTCTGAGCAGAGCATTTGCATTTGTCACACGTATGATTTATAATTTGCCAAAGTTTACAACTATGGCGCCTAGGTCTGCTGACACAATTGGCATAAAATATTTTCCCTAGTGACACAGAGAGTACACTGAGGTACCAGATTCTGCAGATATTCACATACGATATTTTCGTTGCAAGTTACTTAACTATAGCATAATGACGATACGCCAACGACCTGGCTAGAAAGACTAATAACGTTTTTCCGAATCCTCGCGCAACTAGCGCAAACGTTCTATCTTAGTTATGCACTAAAAACGTTTTAAAACTTTTTGGGGCTGACCCTCCATCAATATTTAACGTCAACGGGACTGCTTCCTCTCATTGGTTCGCGATACGGACCCCATGAGTACAAATGTGCAACGGTGGGGCTCTATGTGCATATCCGCGCACCTATGTGTCTCCTTCGGTCGCGACGCGTACGCGAATGCACCGGGCTCGACCATATTCATGGACTAGAATATTCCTGAATGCCTCCAATGCTAAGTTCGTATCAGTAGCGATTGGGCTACCGCAGTCTCCTCATTCCACTGGTACGCTGCTGGAAGGCCAGTCTTTAGGGCATGAAGTGCTAGCCGCCTTCGCTCGGTCCGTTTAAGGCATATTTAGGAAAAAACTTTTCACCAAACGGCTCGCAAATGGGACTTTTTCATAATTTACTTCGTTTCCGGTACAACTAAAAACAATTACACAGAAAGAGGCTCCTCGGTTGCTGAAATAATTACGATACCAATCTGTTCCTACAAGATTTTAATCATATTGTTGATATTTTTATTTAACACCTGGGTTCGTCCGCTCTTATCGTCACTATTGTCAGTAGCTCGTTTAACAGCACGCATGTAGTTTGTCACAGCGTATAGGGCCGTTTACGCCCAAATCTCAATCGATTTGACGGTTTTTTAGCTAGTAAAGTAAATACGAGGGAAGCCGGTGACGTCCCTAAAGACGTGTATTTTAGTCTATTGCGAGCAGCACCTGTCCATCTCTCTTCATTATCTTTCAGCTTAAACCAAATGATCACGGGGGCGATACTCGCAGCTCACAATGTAATACTCTCGCAAACCCGGATAGTCTCAGAAAACACCATAATTAGTAACAGCATGAATAACAGTAAGGCAGCAACACCAACAGTAATTGCAAAACTAACGGAATAAAAATTAACTACTACAGTAGTATCAGCAACAGCTGTCACAAAACAAAGATCAAATCACCAGTAATTCCATAAATACACTTTTTGGAAGTAAATATTTTCACTGAAGCCCGCCGTTGAGTCTGCCTGAGGGCAAGGACGGCGTCAAGCTGGCCTCGCGTAAACGCATTTAGTCGGGAGCTTGTAGCGCAGTGCGAAGTTTGACATTAGCCCGGAAAAAGTGGGAGGTGTAGTATTGGAATACGACAGGCCGTGCCGATTGTGCGTGAATTTCCTAATGCGCCGGACTTCAGGCTAGAAGCCAACTACACTGTTGTTGCATCATATACTGCTAAAACCTTGGTAAGCTACTTATAATAATTAGTAAATAGCCGCAGTGGTACACCGGCAAGCTGATTATGAGTCGGAGGAGCCAAATAACAGGTATACCTAAAAGTATCGCAAACATTAAAATGAGTCGATTATAGAAATTATGAAACAACGTGATAAAATATTGCTACATTGAAGTCATTAATAAGATTTTAGCCTGGCGTGTAGCCAACAAATCGCACAACAAAGTGGCTTTGCAGGCTTTTCTGCATGTTTTATCCCACTCTTTCGTTGGTAAATAAAAGCCTTTCCGTTCTATTCAATATCAGTAGGCAAAAATATGCTAAAAAATCATTCCTACTATTTGAGATAATAATAATAATAATAATAATAATAATAATAATAATAATAATAATAATAATAATAATAATAATAATAATAATAATAATAATAATAATAATAATAATAATAATAATAATAGTTCTGTCACGGTGTAAACAAATGCTGCGCCAATTTACTCCACAAAGTGTCGAGCAGCTTGACTGGTTTATGGGCAAAGCGAAAGTACAAAAACAGACCCAGCTATCAGCGTGAAGCGCATAAACAGCACAGAATGCTTGCCGAAAACCGATGCGGCTATCTTGGCCGAAGACTGTTTTTCCTACGGGGCAGTAAAGACGGCCGTGCATGGCCTAAACAACAGGCCTAATCTAGCCGACGTGAGGGAGAATATGGGAACTGCCAGGTTAGCAAACGAAACCTCGCAACAGCCACATCTGAGAAGACGACTAGCAATTACAACTAGAGCCTAACCCTGCCAAAGCTCATGACCTGAAAATGCGATGAAAGAGGTGACAATGTGTGGCTAAAAATGCGATGAAAGGAGTGACAAAGTATTAGGCGGGCGGTGCTGGGCAACAGTTAACCAAAAAACCTCATACTTTGCATTGTTGCCATAGGCGACAAATTTTTAGCACCCCTGAAACGTAGGTTTCGTCTGTGGGTGAAGCTGGGCGAGGTGGAACCTTCGAGTGCTGGAAAGCACGGTACGAATGTTACTATTGTGAACGCATAAAAGAAACTATCAATAGCAACGCAGATTTCGACGGCACGCGCCTTTTTTTTTTTGCTCGGCTCGCACGAGGAATGTTCAGATCGGCGTCTCTCCCTTAGCGCAGTAGCGACGGAGAAATTGCAAGACGTGTCATGGAACTAAAAAGTAACAATAAAAGACGTAACATGGAACTATATATCAAGTCCGAAGGGTAAACACGTTATAAGTTAGTGCACTACGAACGAACACCCGGAAACCGAGCTGCCGAATGAGTCGAGCAAAGACTCTGTGAGGATCAATTGGATATCAATCAATATCTTGACTTCTGTGTAACGAAAGAATGTATCACAGCCGATTAGCCTACTAGTGTTCAAAGGGGGTGACTAAAACCAAGTGGAATATGTGGTTTCTCAAGGAGCACCCTAGGTGAAAACGTAGCACAAAACAAGGCAGAAGGTTCAGAGATAGCCCGCCAGTAGGTTTGCAGCCACTGCTAGCTCATTTATCCTTGTTAAACAGAGGGCTAAAATCACAGGTAACATCGTAACATCGAGCGGCAGACAAGCGAACCGGTTCGCTTACCTGCAAGGCAGTCGCTAAGAGAAATTCAAAAATAGTCCGTGGAAGACGTCAGATTGTGACGAATATGATGGTGACTAAATACATTTTGGGAAACTAAACTTATATGGTGAAACTTTTTTTCAAAGGAGATTATCTATAAATGATTGGAAGTATTGACATTCATGCATTTCGGCGTGATGTTCTTGCCAGAACCGCGTCAAATTAAACAGAAGATGACACCCAGATGATATGGTTATAACCCCACTGGCTTGTCTTATTTACAATAATTAGTTTCTATATTGTTAGTATTATTACATACATATATATATATATATATATATATATATATATATATATATATATATATATATATATATATATATATATATATATATATATTGAAAATATTAAATCCGGGTGCAGCTAATAAAAAAAAATCAAGTGAGTTATGTTAAATGGATTTTAGCAATGAAAAATATTGGATTTTTCAGGGGAAAATTTCATAATTAAAATTTCATTCACATTTCGCTGAAATTTGAAATGTATAATAAAGTATGTATATATTGCCTATTTTTTAAAAAAAGAAATTGTAACATAGTAAAAACATTAGAAGTTGTTTTTATGAATATTATCATTACTATTATGATTTACTACATGTTAAACAATGTTACAGTTGTGTGGTCTGAACGTATTATTGCAAATCCTTTAAAAAGTAATTTCACTCCATGGCCTAAAATAAACGCTGCCTTCCCTCTGCAAACGGCCAAAGACAACACTTGCCTCAAGAACTGACCTTCCCTTCGGTCGCTCGTGACACTCGCTTATTTAAATATTTAAGAAATACTTCAGTCCTCTTGCTGGTTCGTCCTAGTGTCTTCATGGCAATAGGTTATTATTATTATTATTATTATTATTATTATTATTATTATTATTATTATTATTATTATTATTATTATTATTATCATTATCATTATTATTATTATTATTATTATTATTATTATTATTATTATTATTATTATTATTATTATTATTATTATTATTATTATTATTATTATCATTATTATTATTATTATTATTATTATTATTATTATAAATTTAATAACCAATGCAATTGTTATTCTTATAAAAATATTAAAAATTAAGCATTATTTTTAATAGTACTTAAATTAATAAGTAAGTAGTACTTTTTGTTTAAGGGTGGCAGAAATACCTTTACAAAGGATGCATCTATGTAGCCGCAGCCAGAATCCAAGCAAGATTGTTGTGTAGGTACAATCTGAAGTGAACTTTTGAGAAACTAGGTTTGGAAAGAAAAGCCGACTGGTTATCAACGGCCATTCATTTCCAAACGAACGGTTGGATTTTTATTCGTACACTATGGGGCTTATGCGCTGAAAGATGGTAATCACCAGATCTACACCCTTTATTTGGAACAAGATGGATGAGCACAAGTTTTACTCTCGTAGCGGGAGATCTGACCAGGCACGTACTACGGCTCTGGACGCCAGGTCCAGTTTCACCCGTGAGTCTTCAGGGCTGAGTGGTTTAAACACTACGAGGAAGTGCACGAACGCTTCACCCGGGGGGGGGGGGGATCGTACTGGTCAATTCAGTCAGACTACTTACCAATTACGCTGAGAAAACCATGCTCTGTGCTCGATGGAATTGAAGCACTATGGTGCGCATTAATTTGTGGCGACCTATAGCATGTTGCTGGATTTTTCATGCGATACCCTGCCGCATCATCAATTACGTGCTGAGTGCGCCACAGTGTGAAAAATATTGTGGCGCGCTTTTAAAACGAAACACTTTGTAATTAGCAATGATATATTGTCGTTTGCAAGAACGTGACTTGTATAGAGTCATCGTCAACATGAGGTACCGGTCCTAACACCGATCCGAGAGACGAAGCCTTACACTAAGAAAACCATGCTGTGTTCGATGGATTTGAAGCACTGTGTTGCGCATTCATTTGCGGCGACCTGTAGCAAGTTACTGGGTTTACCATGCGATACCCTGCCGCATCCGCCCTAAACTTGCTTTGTCATACTTTGATCTGCATCGATGACTGTTACATCTAGCGTAACCAACCGGAGGAGTGGATCAGGAATGCTAGGTTTACTCATTGGAACTCGGCCAATCCGCGCGTCAATTGTCGAAGTTCCTATGCGGAGGGTTAACTACATAGGTTGCGATTACAAGGTAGAGAAACTCAACTGCATAGCTTTGTGCTTTGATGGCTTAGCTGCAAAGGGCGTCCTCGAGTGGCCTGCTAATCCGGTCCTAATTGTAGGTCCTTGTTAACAATTCTGCATGGTTGCAAGCAGCAGCGTGAGAAGCTGGGGAATAGAGGCGGGTAGAGCCAAGATCCGCGTACACTGAACTATTTGTCTATGTATTTATATGTTACCTTGTGCGCTAAGTTAATGTCAACTGCATTACCTTATAGCTAGCTTGTGAATCAGAAGGAATGCCGATGGAATGTAGGAGAATGGAAGCGATGCTGCACGCAGGAAACAAAGACAGAAAGTGAAATAATCCGCCAGAAGGGCGGGACGGAGAGATAATGCCTGGGAGAGAGGGCGGGAGATCAAGAGATAATTCCTGGGAGAGAGGGCGGGACATCGAGAGATAATTCCTGGGAAAGAAAATAGAGAGGTTTGTCTTCAGCACTCTGGGACGCCCCTGCAGAACACTCACGGTGAGTTCATCTCATACTCGCTGCATTCTGTCAATCGACAGAGCCCCTTGAGGCGATGCGAGGACAGGCGTAGCTGATCGGGAGACTCCGTGTTTCGACTATGACAACCAAAAACCAGGAGCCAAGCGAACATAGGCTTCCTTTCTGACCGCGCTAGTCGTCGTGGAACTACGAAGAACTGGTCCATAAACAGAGAGCTACGGAGAATGTGGCAAACCTACCGGCCACTAAAAAAGTAGAAGTGACAAAGAAAGCTTGAAAGGAAGAACGCGTAGTGATTGTAAACATTCATTATCATGAAGAGGGAGTTCTGCACGGACATGCTGACGATATCTTCGTTCAATTTACGGTTGACGTAGCCGGTCTTGTGAAAATACCATTCGTGAACGTGTGCAAATGTTTTACAGGATAGGCTCAGTACGTGATGTGCCAAGCCGTGAGCGTTGGTTCGGCGACATGCCCGAAAATTACCATTTTCGACAAAGCGCTTTTCTATCTGAATGGAATTGTGAATAAGCAAAACTGTCGCATCTATGCAGCCGATAATCCTCACGTGGCTCACAAGAGCCGTTACATGTGCCACATGTGACCTTTTGGTCAAAAGACTCACTAAATACTATTTTTGTCACTCCACGGTGAATCGTGAGCGTTATCGCAGCATGATCCTTATTTGTAATTGGACAAATTTAGACGGAATCGATGTAAGTTAACTCCGGTTCCAACAAGATGGTGTCACACGGCGCGCAGCCGGCGAGATAATTAAGTTTTTAAGAATAAACTGTCTAGGGCGAGTAATTTTGCGTAACGGGCTACGTTCGGTATTCACTGGCCTTCAATGCGATTCATGCGATTTAACGCTGTTGGACTTTTCCTGTAGAGTTTTTTTTGTAAACAGTAAGGTATACGCTACTACTCTCACGATGTCCAGAGAACTAAAGTTTTACATTATAATGTGTTTTAATATAATTGAGCTTTATTTATGTGAACATGTGCTATTTGGGTGCCCCATATACAACTTAAACAAGGAAAACCAACTTGGCAATATATATATATATATATATATATATATAATTTTGTTTATATTTATTTATATGTTACTTTAAACTTTTTGACCTCAGACCATTTTTCGAATACCCTATAGAGTGTTGAATATATATGTATATATATATATATAGAAATTTCTTTGCTTCCTATAAAATTAGCGTAATGCAGCTCCATTGCGTCTTACATTAAACGTACGCTCAGTAAGAGAGCTCAACGCACACTGTCCAGCAAAGACCTGCAGGAGTACTGCCCAGTGGTCTCTCATGCGACAGCGTGCGCATCTGTAGAGAGGCCTGCCGAATTCTTGTGGTCTTCCTCGGTATCCTTGCAACACGCCTATAGTTTTCTTCTCTCATCATGTCTCGTTCTCGATCTCTTTCGATCTCGCTGTTCTGCCCCACTTGCCACCGACGCGTGTGTGGATGGATGTCTTGGGCGGCGATTGTCCTGAATTCTCGGAGGAAAGTTTAGCCAACTCGTCCTGCAATACACCCCTCGCAGCACCCCTTTTACCACGGGGCGCGGACGACGACCGCTGCGTCCCTTGGTGTCACCGATCGCAGGACCAGACGCCCAACCACCCAATGAGGAGGGGCCGACAACCCCCTTGTTGTTCAGCCTAGTCGTCACCCGACAGCAAGCTTCTACCACCAGGACACACTAAGCGCCTGAGACTGAAACGGGGTCGAGAGTACGGCGTACGTGTTCGGGCTTCCAGAACGCTTCGCTTATTCTCTCCATTAGCGCTCATCAGGGTGCCGCTTCCCGGCGCTGCCGCTGCCGTCACAACTACTTCTTCTATTACGACCAGCATCGCACGAAAACTCTTCTCAAACCGACGCGTTCGCAAAGACATGTCGCTATAAGGCTCTCTATCTCTCTCTCTTTCTCTCTCTATATATTTCTCTATCTAGCCAGCCCGGTGGCTGAGCCTTACCCTGAAACCCCTGTCCCGTACGTGGCCCTTGTTCTCCAATCGCGCGTTCCCCGCGTTCTCCCACGAGTCCTGCCTGACAAGCCGTTGTTTTTTTTCTGGTCGAGATCGGCTAGCCTAAAGCACTACGGGCAGCAGGACGTGTAGAGCACACAAGCGAAGAAATCCAGGATAACAATTAGTGCACACACTGCGTTGCCGATCAACGCAGTGGGCTTGCCGCTATCTTCGAGGGTTCGACGGCGTGCTTGCCACGCGTGTAAGAGGCGTCACCACATCATGGCGTTTCGGGCTCAGCCATGCTCCCCTAGCATTGTGCAAGCGCCTGCGAGCGAAAACTGACTCTGCTGCTTTGTCGTCAACACAAAGTGAACGATTCGACTCAGCCACGGCACGTGTTGGATCACTCTGGTCTCTAATCTAGCAATTGTTGTTTTTTGCCAGTAATAATAGACCTTAAACGACGTATCAACTGTGTAGCCTTCTGAACTGCAGCAGGTTATCTCAGGTTGACCTCTACCCCCCCCCCCCCCCGCGGTTTAATATCCGCCCAATACCGACGCAAGATCGCATCAATGTTATTGAGCCACGTTTAATTGAAAGTTCCACCTGCGGGCGGCAGAGCCTAAGTGCATGGGTTATCAATCCAGCTATCTAAACGGATGCCGCCGGCGCAATGTGTGAGGACGAACGATTTCTGTGTGGGCCTCTCGACTATGAGGGTCATAAGCATGGTTGTCTTCGATTTCCCCCAAAACCTTAGCTTGGCAAAGCTCGCTGACACTGTGAGGTTTCGTGTAACAGGTATCGACCTGTGTATGCGAACCATGGGCCATCGTGGGTGGCGACTTCAATGCCCGTATTGACAGTGGGGCTTCTAACGAAAAATGAAGCTGAGTGCTGCTTTTGACTAATATTGAAATATGTTGGTCTGATATGTGCAAATGCACGCGATGATTGTACGTAGTCGTATGTAAGTCATAACGGAAGCAGCACCATTGCCCTACTATTTTACAACTGCCGTACAATCGTATAGTATTGAAATTTAGTCCTCTCCGCACAAAATAGCGTGGCTCAATTGCACTAATTATCTTCTTCTGATTCTTGTTTTGTTTGTCATCCAAATGGGGTCTGAGGTATTAGAGTGTCCTTCTAATGGTGTACGTTTTTGTTCAGTCATAGTTTTCTCCACATCTCTTGTTATTTTGCGTCTCAAACAACTGTAAAGTCACCATAAACATCTGTTTAATCCTTTATGCATATATATATATATATATATATATATATTTATACATATATAATCTTTCAATCCGAACAGAACACTTTATAGCTAGGCCGACTATTACTAGGCTACCCAGGCTCGCTTCTTCGTTGCGCTTAAATCGCATCTCTCTACTAGCAACGAAATGCGCTTATTGTTAACATAGTTGTAGCTCCCTTTTGTGGAAAAAAATGTGAAAGGGTACTTTACTTCCCTATATTTCTCATGTTACGTCGCATCTCCAAGACGCTCCAAATTTACGTCGTCGACCAGTCACCAGCAGCTCACTTTCGTGTAAGAAACGACCTTCACACCAGATGGTCACAGTAGCCATACTCGCTTTAACGGCGCAATATACACCCCGTTTTTGCTAAAGTTTAGTTTCAATTCAGTCGAGGATCGCAAGGATCAATTATTATTGCTGTTGGCAGTTTGCAACGCTCAAGTACTTCTAGTGCCTGGGGCCTACGCATTTTCCAGCCACTTTGAGCAGAGGTGACGGAAGGCACCACGTAACGGCAACTCTGGCACAGGAATTCAATGGTAACTAGCCGCAATCTGCTTAGAAAAGGTAGAGGTTTAGGAGTCTAGTGGCCTGACAGTGGCCAGAACAGTTTTCCATTTTTCAATTCTCAATCACCTCGTGCTAACCCTAAGTATATATATATATATATAAACTAAATGTATTTTATATCCTTTTTTATATCCTGCGTGCCACTTAGTATACATATATATATATATATATATATATATATATATATATATATATATATATATATATATATATATATATATATTTATATATATATATATATATAGTACGCCAGGTAGACTCCAAACAAAGTAAGATAGATGTATTCGAGGTTTATAGAGGAGGCCTATTAGATGCCGACGATTACCAAAGTCATCTTCCCCGTTGAGAGAATGACAGGGGATGGGTATCGTTGAAAAAGAATAATAGCCGTTTAGGCGTTTATCAACGTGTCAGTCAAAGTTCGCATTTGTCTGCTTCGCTCCTTCGTGTTGATCGTCCGTCGGCAGGTTAATAGCTCGCTAGCTAGAAACCGCGCCACTATCGGCACTGACGCTTTGCCCTAACCGTCCGAGGCGTCTGGCGTGGCGTGGCGCAGCCCCGCGGGGCGTTGCTACAACAACAACAACAACAACAGAACTCTGCCTCATCATTTGCATCGTGCATCCTCAATCCTGACGATCGGCTACCGACCTCGGTTGATACGAGGTCTGCCTGCGTATCACGAGCACTATCGGGCACTATCGTTAGCGCTACCATTAGGAGATTAATAGTGGTGTGATGACGACGTCCAGATGAGGCGCGAGCTAGCTCAGCGAACACCTCGATAAGTTATAGCCATTACTGCTCTAGTTCCGCCGCTGTTCCTTTCGATTCTGTGCCCGACGCAACTTCAGTGATTGCGCCCATCAGGGGGGAGGAACCGCTCGACGTAAAACACATGCGTTTCAAAAAACGATGCAATGATGCCGTCGATTGATCGCCAGCGTCCGCCTGTTTCTCCGGCTGACGCGTGCCGTATGCAGGCCCTTGTATTAGTTTCGTTCCTGTGTGCGTTGCTCACTATTACGGCGGGCCGATCGCGTCGACCTAGCGAAAGACCTGCCGGGGCTCAAGCTTGCGCACAGAGGACTTGTAGGCGACGAAGAACCGCTGTTACAAACCACCAATCACTGATCGAGACGTTAGCGGCCAATAGAGCGGTAGTGGATAGACGAGGTGCTGCTATTCACAACCGACTTTGTTAAAGAATGCGCATTAATGGGCTGCTTCTGTCGTAGCGTACTGGCGCTTAAGCCGATATTTATTCCCGTTAAAGGAAAATTGTGCATTGTATATGCACACAAATATACTGTGTGTAGTTTATTTAGGCTACAGAAACAGAGTCAGGCTAACTTTCGTCGTTCAGTAGTACGTTATAGCAACCGTGCTTAGATGTTGTAGTTGCGTCTGTCGTTTGAGAACGCTAAACTGTGCAGTCAACGATTACGCTGATTTTATTCTGGCATAACCTACGGCAAGGCAGGCCATAGAGAAATGCAACGGCACTAAGAGCGCCAATTAAACAGCTGGCATTGACACCCGCCTTCGGTTGGAGGCGTACTGTCGCCAATTCACTAAAGAGGACTTTTTCCAGCACAAAGTACTGTGCTGCCAACATGTAACGAAATATGCTATACTGTTGACTACAACATTAATCTTTTCGCAAAGAAAAAGGCGTTAACACGCCTGAGAAAGAAGCTGATCTACTAATAAATAAACACTCTTTGTTTTATGCTCAAAAATAAGTAGTATGCGTGCAATGTTGCCCAGTCGTCCAAACCCATCCAATTGAAATCCTGTTCCTGGTCCTTAGGACTAATTGTGTGGGTCTTCCTACGTCTCGGCTGGCGAACCCCTCAGCATGTTTCGTGTCTCGCTGTACCTGCTGAGGTTTACCCGTGGTGGTTCTTCTAGCGTATTCATGACCAATCGGAACAGCCGCGTCACCCCCTCGCTTACGGCTGTCCGTGTCCTTTAGGCGGGCTGTTTCGGCTCGGTCGACCCCACTAGTGTCCCTGCAGACTCTGGGCTTTGCTCTTGGGGGGTTTCTGCCGACGTACTTGCTAAGTAGTAGCTTCTGGTCGTAATTTGGTTGGCGCTGCTGTATCATTTGCCTCGCGATCATGCGATTGCCTTTTCAATGTTCCTAAGGCCTCTACGTTAGATTAATGTGCGGGACGGTCCATAAATCTAAAACTCTCATTCAGTGCCCACTGATTTTTGCACCTAGCAACCTGCTTACAATTATTAGCCTTGTGCTATTGTACTTGCGGAACACTATTCGTTCATAGGCATCTCTTTGCTTCCATGCAGTTCCGTGTCAAAGGGTCGAGTTATAGCGGGTGGTTCAGGTCAACTTTTAATTTCTCAGCTCTGCGTATGGACTATTTCGTTCTTAAAGAGCACCGCTTCTACATAATTTACTTTTTAATGACAAATTAAAATCTAATGTTAGCCGGGCAATAGTTATCCACATACTGTAAATTTGTTTTGTCCGCGGCCCTATTATTTGCATGTCCTTGACTAGTTTCATGTCAAATTGGACTGCGATTCGTTTTTGGAACCCCTCGTCAATTGCGGTTTCATTCATTCTGACGAATATCTCCCCAAAGCATTTGGTGCTCGAAGCGTCTGCGATACGGTGCCACTTTCTGGCCCACACGACCAGTGTTGACACTTTTTATGGAGACAGACCTTTCTACGTCGTGTGCTCCTCGCTATTGCTTTCTCTGTTCGAAACTGCCAGCTTGAGGTTTGCCGTTTCGGGTCGATCTGCGTACGTTTTTCAGCCGCTTCAATATTTTTCACAGCTCTCGTTTCTACGTATTTATTTATATCATAGTGCAGTCCCTTAATTACTTTTTCGTTCGCTCTTTGCCGTTACACGCGCCTTCTCGGGAGTGCATAAACCCTCGTAATTGGATCTGCCTCCAATGCAGCAACCAGCCATTTTTATGGCTGCATCACGGTCTAGGTTTTGCAGAAAATATATTGTCGTATTAGCCTGCCTGCACGCCAGTAGCACTTTTATTGCTTTTTCGTGGTTGTCACTAATTCTTGCAGCTCCGCAGTATCGGCTACTCTTATCAGAGCGAGGAGGCACAGGACCGCTCCAATAGTCTAGCTTTCACTTGGTGTCACTGTTATCTTGTCACTCTTTCGGATCACTCCAACCTCCTACCTTCGAGGAATCGTGTGGTTTTACCATGACGGGAAACTGTTACCCTAACCCGTAGAGTACGTGCTTACTTTAGCGTTTCCCTCCGGATCCATGACTACACCGTTTGCTTGGGCTCTTATGATCCTGGACTTGGCTGCTTTTTCCACTTGTGTATACGTCGGACCAGCCGTGCTTAACCAGCTCGTGAGTTTCTCAGTGGAGCCTGCGTCTGTTCAGTCAGTTTATTTTTCACGTGGTAAAGTTTTTCTGTTTAGCTATGCGATCTAGCTTTTTCTATTTGCTTTTTATATCGGGGGCGTTTGCTGCTCCCTCTTCGGCAATCGATATCAGTAGCAGTTTGTTTTCTTATCGATTTACATGCGTCTTGGCTTGTGTATCTCGTTCTCTTTTTTAATTTCTTATGTAAGCTGTTGTATTTGTCAATTTAGCTCTATATGTCGCCGTCGATGGCGTTAGCAGATAGTGCTACGAAAACGGAGGTACGTTTGTCTCCAAGACCATCCTTCTAAAATATATAACACTGGAGCATAACTACATGGCGAACGAAGCTATACAACGGACTATTACTGTTACGCGTGGCCTAGGCATGCAGTTCTTTCATATCACTGACCCGGTTCTGTCTTAAACTTCACTTGTCAACTTTTCCTTCTGCTGTTTTATGGTCAATTAATCTGAAGCGTGCATAAGTTCGTATGACATTCGTAAAGCATCTGCAATGCTGATGCTTAACGAGTAGCCTTGCTAATGTGCCGCACTTTACGGAATTTCCCTTAAAGCAATGCGGTGAATGTCTACAGCACAGGGCTTCCATGTTAAATGGCAAGTAAGCACACACTGACGCAAACAATTGTTATCACTTTTGTAAAAACCGCTATCTGCATTGTACCTGCGGGTCCCTAATGCACCAACAGCCAGATGAACCAGAACATATATTCAATCAGCAACAGCAAGAGCTAGAATTAGTTATTATTATTATTATTATTATTATTATTATTATTATTATTATTATTATTATTGTTTAAATGTTACAATTGTGAGGTGTGAACGTGTACCTCTTGTCTTCTCCTAACTCCTAAATACTATTCCATGGAACCGACAATACAGCCGGCGTTTCCTCGGCACACTGCAAGCGACAGCAGTTGCCGTAGAAACTCGCCTTCGCGCCGATTCCCTGTGAGATCTGTAATCCGCTGGCCCAGCTCACTGATGAATCTCTTGGTTCCCTTTCTTACCCATTGTTTCCATCGATATTGGCACTACGATATAACTTGTCTCCAGTTATTTTTTTTTGTGGAGGAGGGTTAAATGCAGTTACGCACTACTGCTACGAGTAGGAAAATTCGGTTTCCATCTCGAGCTGTGTGGGACTCGACCCCAGCAGAAGGATGTTACGCCGCTGAGACCCATACCCACTAAACGCACCTCCCCCCTTAAGCTTCACTCTCTGATGGCCCAGGTCTCCATAGAACAGAGCTATGAGCTATCAGGAGAAGTGGCGAGTGCCCTATCGGATCAATTGGCCGGGGTCGCTCACGGGTTCCCCACCTGTCAGGCGCACTTTGTCCCAGCCCTTGCGAACCCGTTTGATTCAAAGCTGCGCTTTCTCCAGCCGTGATGGCCTCAAAATGATTCTGCCTTTCCGTGCATCTTATGTGCTTTGTTTTTAGCACCTCCTGTGCTATTTCCGCTCCCAGTTCCCATGCTTGGGCCGAACCCAGGATGTACTCCACGAAACATTTCAGACAGTTTGGGAACTTGAACTTCAGAATGGGTTATTCCCGCTCTGGACCATTTCTCGCGAATGTGTCTTATCGCTCCGGTTCTGGCCTCTTCCCATGCCTGGCACTTAAAAAGTGTGTGTTCTGGACCGTCTTCCAGGGCATCTTCGCAGAAAAGACATATTTCTGATGGGGCCTTCCCAATTCGGTGGAGGCATGATTGGAAGTTTCCATGCCCCGTGAGAATCTGTGTCAGGTAGAAGGTTAGATCCCCTCCCGACCTTGCTATCCATGCCTGTCTCCAGTTCTTGGTACTTGCGTTTTTTCCCATTATCTGCGCGCTCGGCAACCCATCCCGCTTCTAGTGAACTGTGGCGTATATACGAGGGAGCCACTGTACAGGACACTGTAGCATCCCATACTACGCATCTGCCGTTGGCCCATAGCGGGATTGTTACACCGTCAGGTCTTTTGTCGTCATGAAGTCCTAATCTGGGCTCGAGCGTGCTTGGTATACCAGCTCTGCGTAAGGCTCTTCTTATAAATTATTATTATTATAAAAATATGCAACACGAGCCTGGGGCGGGATCTCAACCAATGGTGGATGCCCAACTAAATACCTAACCACATATGCTGCTATGATATTTGCTACCCGTCTTTTCGTGTTGTTAATAATGATGGCGCCACAGACTGAAAATTTCTAGCCTTTGCCCTTGTGTGACTCTTTTCGACACGACTCCAGCAATTTGTTTTTACATTTTTCAACCGATAGGGGTTAAACAAACATAATTAAACCTTTCTTCCTTCTAGTGTTGGCATTAGTATGCCGAGTACGTGCCGCCAGTTTATTTCTCTGCATATCAGTCAGGATTTTCTATTTTTTGTTCTTTTCATTTCAACCATTTCATGCTTGACTTACCACCAGTGCTGTGAATAATCTCCTACACAGTTGTGATTCGCAAGGCCTGACCCCATCTTTTATAGATTTGAGAGCTGTAAATTGAACAAAATGGAACTTTTGTGGCAGAGAAATGTCGAAACAGGACCAAAATCCTGGTGTATTCAGCGAATAGTATATAGTAGAGCGTACTGGCAGCACCTAAACATCGAGAAGTGAAATACTTCGAAAAAGTGCAACTGTCGCCAATTTTGTTGGTGGTTAATATGGTTAACTGCGTACATTCACCGAAATACAAACTTTTTTGTTTTTTGCGTTTTCGGAATGCGCAACAATCATCTGTCGCTTTAGGTGAACGACACCCTCTGGCACCACGTCCATTTCGCCTACCCTCACAATACGGACTCTCGCTAGGGATAAAGGATTTGTCGTGAAGATAAATGGATTCATCCACGATATGTTGGGACCAAATACAACGATTCGTTTAACGGACACCTGCCTTACTGTCCCCCGGGGTTATCGTCAGACGTGGAACGAGCAGGTCTATCGACCGTTTGAAGTGACGTCGATCATGCCTGTTTCAGGGCCTAATCCTACTTCGATGTAATGCCAAAGTAATACCGAGCCTGGGGGGGTGGGGAGGAATCCGGGTTTAGTGGGTTTGCGAGTCTCACACTAGTCACGCAGGCTGCTAGTGGCGCATGTGCATCATGCATTCCCGAAACCTCCCAGAACAAAATACGTCAGTCTACGTAACAGCCCTTAGTGAAATACGCGTTTCTATTGGCGTTACTGCGAGTGTCAAGCTGCATCCATGCGCCAATTTCTCGAACTGCAAAATGAGCACGAAGCAAATGCGGGAGGGACTCAATAGCAACGGGACCTAATATTAGTGAATTTGGGGAACTTTGGATTTCACAATCTCATCGTGAAGTCGCTTCAACAGTAATACAATACGATGTTACGTTTTTAAAGTGATGCGAACCTGAAACAAATTATTTCGGAAACTAGCTGCCCAATTGTAGAAGAAAGCTCTAGATTCTAACCTGACTAACGGGCAGGTCTATATATGCGATTGTACATCCATGCGCAAATTTCTCGAACTGCAAAATGAGCACGGAGCAAATGCGGGAGTCAATAGCAACGGGACATAATATTGGTGAATTTAGGGACTTTGGAATTTACACGATTAACTTCGAGAGACCCTATTGCTAGAAACTGCAGGATAAACAAATATCGCTTAATTTCATTGCCAATCCTATATACATGTATAAAACTCAACCGAACGTAAACAATGCCTATAGTATAACCTTCTCAATCATTGAACCTAGTAGGAACAACATGCGAGAAACTAGCAGCCTATCGTGAACGTTTGGCTCTCCGAGCGCGGCGTGCCTAGTTGGTGTCTCAGTCCTTAACACTTTAACTTGTTTCAGCACTAGGGGGAAATATCTAGTGGGCTCTTGCCCACCTATCTGTCCGTGCAAATGACGTGTGCGTACCCGATAAACGAATGGCTGTGTAGATAGACAGCAGACCACGCACGGACTGTCGACATAGGCTATCGATACTTCGGAGGGCGAACGCCGCTGCTCCGTTCGTTTCGGCTGGGCATCGTTTGCAATGTAAACACACAGACTCGCGAACTCGTGTTCTTGTTATGCCGCCGGTCGGTCGGCGCTGGTGCAGCGGTGCTGGCCAAGTAGTAGTGACGATGCCGGTGATCTCGTCTCGAGACCGCTATGCGCAATGCAATCAGACGCAGGTCGCAAACGCCAAAGGATGACGACAACGCAGACGCCCGACGCACGGTGCCTAATTCCCGCCGTGCGTCGCCGCTCGTAGAGAGGTATAGCAGGCACAGCGCACGTTCCCAACGTTTTCCCGGCGGGAGCCGGCGCGGAGCGGCGCGTAAGAGCTCTCTCAGCAAACAGACAAACACATTCAGCAGTAGGTAGAGGCGCCGTCAGAACCCCGAAGCAAAAGCCTCGTTGAGGCCCAACGAGCCGCCTCACGACACGATACGTCATCCTACCGTCAGCCTACCGAACCGTGGCCGTGGTAGCGGACGCCTTGAGGGCGCCCCAAGTCAGGCAACGAGTGAGTGCATACGCGAACGAAGGACTGTCTCGAGTGTAGTTTTTCTCTCGGTTGAAGTCTCAGATTGCAGGAAAATTCGCAGGATGAACGATGGGCGTGAATTTTTATGATAGAATATCTTTCTGCCATCCTTTTGGCCGGCGTTTTCCTGCGCCCGCTCTCTACTTCGTTCGCTATTCGTACGCTACGTCTCCACGTTCGTCGCGAGGTGCGTCCTGACAGCGTAACGGCTTTATGATGGCAGCTTCTGACAGAAATAGCCGCGGCTTCACGTCCAGTGGATTCTCAGGAAGATATCTTTCTTAGCGCGATGCATACAACATCTACTGTCTTCCGGTAGATAGGGAACATATTGGTCGACAGCACTTAATTACAGTAATAAGAAAAGAAAACGTTTTTTATTAAAGGCCTCTAGTGGCTTAGTGATGACCTGTGCCTCTCTTAAGTTTCTTGTCTTACCTCCGGCCACTAAAAGAACGTCAACAATGATTGCTAGTCTAGGCATAACGCTACACATAAGCGCGTAGCCTGCACAGCCTACTAAAGCTCTCTCTCTATCTCTGTAGTACCTCACGCTTTTTTTTTTATCTCTCTCTGCATATGTGTAAACTAATAACAGATAAGCTGTCTAAAATAATAAATCACGTCTTTCACGTTATCCATGTAGCACTATGTGAAAAAAAAACTGACACGTTCTCAACATGTGCATACAGTTTGTGAGACGTTTTGCGTTTTCAGTTGTCAGTTATAGGGCGCTATCCAAGAGCGTATAAACCGAATCATTGTAAAACTCGAACACTTGCGCACCGAATGCATCACGCCACCGAGCTTTGCAGCGGCTTTTGCGCGCCACTAGGCGTGAGTTATGCATACGACAAATAAACGCTGTTTAAATTCGTTCTTATTAGGATGCCGCATAAATGATGAGCAAATATATGTATATGATGCTGCTGTAGTTTAATGACAGGTGAGGCAAAAAACAACAAATGCTATTCGTTTGGAAAGAGAAACCCAAGATAAGCGAAACGATTTAAGATTAGCAAAGAAAACGACAAAGCACTTCTAAACAAGCTACTCCGGGAAGTGACAGACGGCGTCTTCGTCCACAATGGACCAACTACCCTCATTCTCCTTATACGCTTGTGAACGCGAAACGGGCCGGAAGCCGACCTAAATAACCGCTCACTCTTGATGTATCTGGCGGTCAATATTCGCCAGTCAACGTCTATGGGTTGTGTGCGCCAGCACCGAAAAAATGAGCAATGACAGGTCTTACTGGTTCTGAAGCTCCATTTAGGTTTATATATATATATATATATATCTATTATGGCAGTGCTCGTGCGGACGCATTTTATGCTACATTTAGCTGAGCCGTTATTATGAGTCAGTGCGCAACTATAGCAATATATAGACCATCATAGCCACGCCAGCTACCGGATTCATAACTGGGGTGAGTCTGTAAAAAAACCCATATCGACACTGGCCTAGCGATGAAGTCACTCGAGGACGTTCGCGCTACTGACTTTGTTGCTACTGTGAGGCAAAATCTAAACTGATCCCGGCCCTCCGTGCACTACATGCTTATAGGCAAATTGTGCATGTCAAAGAACGCACGCTGTGTGAGGATTGCAATAGACCGTTGTGCGCAAACTGCTACTTCTAAGCTAAAAAAAGCTAAAAAACAGCACACACTGAAAACCATGCTTCTGGAAAGCGGTCTTGCTGTACCTTGCCAGAGACACTGTACCAACAAGCATTACACTGTACAGGTGCCTAAAAAACGTCCGATACTTAAGAAACAAATCGACGACCTCACAAGAAAGATCGACCTCGTGCAATTACACGATCGAGGAGAAAGATCTCAAAAAAATAACAAAATAGAGACAAATAAACGGCCTAATAGTCAGACCACAAGCCGATAACTTATGACAGGTCCACGAAAATGTGTCTGCTAAGGCCTGATCACTTATATCGAGCCGCAGGGGAGAACACATTTAGCGAATATAACATACTGTTCGTAACGAAAACCTTTGAAATAGACCACACTACACCCTTCTTGTTCCACCACCAAATTTTCAATAGATTGCCAGTTAACCCGGAAGTACAAGGAGTACCAATATATATATATATATATATATATATATATATATATATATATATATATATATATATATATATATATATATATATATATATATATATATATATATATATATATATATATATATATATATTATATATATATAAGCAACGATTGAAGAGCACTTCCCGCATACACACATACTCATACAAAAATGTGAGAGAAGCTCTCTTCAGCCGCTTCCAATTATCTGCTCAGCATCAGAAGGCCCGTTGCGGCATCGGTCAGTCGGAGACGAAGCTGCAACGGCTATGCGCAAACAGCGGCAGCGGTGGAGCGCACAGTAGTGCGGTGCATACATTAGATACGGCGGTAACGGATAAATCAAGCGTGGCCGGTGGCTACCGCAACCGCTACCATCGTTCGTCCTCACGGTGTCCTGTCATAATCGATGACGAAATCGAGCCGACAACATTAACCATTGGTGTGGCTAGCATGTGTGTGTGTGTCGGAACAGCCCTTGACCAAGTACCCCTCATCCTTGCTCATAAGCGTACGGTCTCGGTGAGTGGAAGGAGGAGGAAACGAGGGTGTTACTCGGGCTCGTGTATAAAAGTGCTCGCTGCGGGTTGCACTAGAGAGGCGTGCCGGTACTAGAACCCCCGAGTCCCAAGGAACCAATTGACTTGTCGTCACTAGAGAAGTTGAGCATAGTGATGTGCGCGTGATTTTTGATGAGAAACGGTCCTCGTCGCCATCCGGTCACAATGCGTAGGAGCACGCGTAATTGGACTTGGCACTTGGAGTGCATCTACATACACACTGGGGGAGTAGTATGAAAACAACTATGCAAGGTTTCCTCACGTCCCCTATAGCATTCCTCCTCACCCTGTCATCGTCGTACAGTTGGAGAAGTACACAATTGCAAACGAGCGCAGGATGGAGCAAGGAGGAGTTCACAAGATGAGGTGATAGGCGAGAAGAAGCCAAGAAAATGGTCAGCTACTCACTTGAGAGGCAGCCTTCTCGTAACTGCAGATATCCTGCAGTTAAATCTAGCGTTAAAGGATCCACAGAATCCTCTGCGGCGATGGTTTGTAAAACTATCTGGTGTAATAAAAAACAAAACCAAATATAATAAGCACAACAGGGCCGCGTTAAAGATACAGTCTTAGTACAAAGTAACACTATGTCGTAAATGTTTTCCTTAGAGTATCTTAATATTTCCTCGATTAGGTACGATTGCTGTACACGCGCCTCTAATATCAAAGGAATCGTCTAAATCTGCTATGTGCAAAACTTGTATATGACACACAAAGAGCGACCCTATAACCACCGGCGATGCATAGTTTATCTCTCTACATCGACAAGACTGCTCATGAGATTAATTGTGCATTGTAGCGTACTATGCAACGGCACGATCATTTCGGTTGTCACCATTACAACACTAATTAAAAATCAGCGAGTCTAATGTCAGGCACACTATTAGCTCGTATATATCTAAGCGGTATATGCGATCATGTCTGGCTGAAGGATTGAAGGATGATTGAAGAGTTGTTCTATCTGGGAGACTGTGCACACACTGTGTCTCTTTTTGTTCCTCGCCCCAGTCTGTTTAAATATATATATATATATATATATATATATATATATCCTTCCTGAAAAAGTATAAGGCCAAATTTTTTTAAAACGTTTTTTGTTTAAACTGTGCCACATTACTCGCATTTATTGTAACCAATCGTGCAAAGACTACAGTGCTACATGCTAATAGAGTAACAGCGAAGACTTTCATCGACATTTGGGGTCTCGGATTACTTTGAAACACGGAATCCCTATATTTGACGCAGCTACACCGCGAAAAAAATAGAATGCCACTAGCGAAATGCATGTTTTAACGAGTGAATTAAGCAGAATAGCGACATTTGTGTCTCTTTCTGTTCCTCGCCTCGAAGGTTCATTTCACGGCTCGACAAATACAAAGGCAGACCTCCTACCAGAAGAAGCACACGCAGTACGATAATCTATGTCTACCAGAGGGAGCGCAATCGCATCCTACTAGAAGTTTTAACCAATTAACAGGTAAGGGTGGTTCATGCCACAGCCATGGAGACGGGCAAGAAGTTATCATTGGAGATGAGCTAAAAAGTCAAGCCGGTATATGGGAAATTATACTCGTCAATGCGTTCGACGTTATCGAGTACTTGCTCACAAGTTGAGTCAAGAAGTGCCCACACAGCTAGAGCTAATCCAGGAAATCTAGGCTCTGTCGCAGATGCATTGAAAGCTATTAGCCCAGAATTGGCAAATGCTATCAAGATGATGACAAAGGTTCTACAGGCCCTTGCTGCCGCTGGCGAACAAAAACTCAGAAAGTCAGTATATCAGATGATAATTCATCATTGCAAAATACCCGGACTTTTCTTGACTTCTTGTACAGCTAGTTTTGTAAATCCCAATATGTCAAAAGACGTTTACCTCAAGAGACTTAGTAAGACACATTATTTCTATGTATTCAGGGTCGAGAGCCCACAGACAGCCTACAACAGACTCCACAGGTTTACAACGTACACAGATGACAGTTCACATTCAGATTTTTTACACATCCGGATGATATGTATAACCAAGTCAGCAAGAGCAATTGTGCTAGAATATCTCCTAAAAAATATAAAACAACCATAATTTGGCATGATTGTCTCTACTCTCGTTTGTTTAACAGAAGCGCAATAAAATTGGCCGAGGACTTCCGAGAAAGACTTGAAGAAGCGAGTAATTGGAAAATAAACCGACCGTGATGTGTCGGGTGTTGCAAGGCTCATAAGCTCTTGCGACATGTTTAGCGTCGAGTCCGACCATGTGTAGGCTCTATCCGATAAGCATTCCTGCGCACTGACGGATTTGAGGTGGACTGATTTTCCCTGCGGATAGCTTTTGTGTGTGATGGAATTATATATAACGCGCAGTAGTAAGGCGCTCCGTTTCTTTAGTTGATAAAAATGTTATAACAATCTTTCAAGGGGACCGCTTGTGCTTCACTTTGATGAATATAGAGATTCTTGTATGCTTTCCGCGTCCTCTTGACTCCTAAAATTGATTGCCCGGCCCCGGCGCTCCTTGCGAACGTTGTCAGCGCACCCATTTCGTTTCCAGACCGTTTTTTCTTCTTAGGGCTTTTTTTTCACCAGGCTCTATCCTTGATCCCATTTACGCTTGTTTTCATGCGCGGCGGCGACAAGAAGGCGAAACATGACCAGCGCACTAGTTCCCTAGACCACGCCGTCACCACCGGTGATGCCGCCGGTTCGATCCCTGTCGTTGATCGAGTTTTCTTTGAGCGATGCTCATTGAGAATAGATGATAAACCATACGGCTGAGAGTCAGCGGCCATGCTGCCACAAAGACTGTTGGGGAAATTCTATATATTTTAAGATGTCCGGTTTTTGGTGCATTGAATATATATACCTCATATATCTTAAGATATACCTCAAGTATAGTCATGGTCAAACTAGACATCCAAAATGCTGTCAACAGCGTTCAAAGTAACCACTTTTTATTGGCTATTGTCTCGCATGCGCTTGACCTAAACAATTACGTCGTGCGGGCATACAGAATCCAACTTAACAATTAGGATGATAACAAGAGCGCGACAATTAGCCATCGCCTTGAAGCCCACTGGTCAAGTAGCATGAGTGCCGCTGTGGCGAGAAAGTCTAACCATATAAGTGTCCGCATGCATTATTGGGGACTCTACGGACTTTCGACGCTTTGCTTTCGAGACTCAAGAAGCCCGGGTAAAATTACTGAGAGACTAGTAGGTGTTTCCATTTAGTTGTGAAAATCTATTCACTTAGTTATTGCTAAAGCATGCAAATGTCTCAGATTAGCCGCGGAGAACTTACATGCTGGTAATTTTCACCGGGAAAGAAAGATTCCCTGGGAAAGAAAAGGCTCTTTCATTAAATATACAACGCGGTAACGCCACGGTGGTGCTTGGCACCTTGTCCAGGTGGTCGACACCTAGGGTCCGGGCTCTAGGGCTGGTATAGTTGCACTGCGCACAATCCTTTACTCTTCATTGAAAGTAAAATACATCCACTTGACATCCAGTACTTTGACCCTAAAAAAATTAATATATAGCATATGTACAGCTGAATGCGTGCCCGCATGAGCCTGCCCCCTTGCTAGGCACTACTACGCCTGCCCCTTGCTAGGCATCACTGAGCACCAAAGCATTGAAATTTTGAGCCAGCCAAACAATCCTGAAGAAAACATAGCCGATTTCCACAATTGCCGTTGCCATCTCGTCGTACTTGTTTCCTGTAGGCTTTTCGGCCTTGTCTCTCTCTCTCTTTCTCATCTGGTCTCTTTCACTTGTCACCCGCCCCGTCAGCCCCGTCACGTCGGGGCCTCTAGGAGGGACCCGGTAACTCAAGGATCTCTCTCTCTCACGCACACGCTCTCTATCTCTCACGCACACTCTCTCTATCTCTCTCACGCACACTCTCTCTATCTCTCTCACGCACACTCTCTCTATCTCCCTCACGCACACTCTCTCTATCTCTCTCACGCACACTCTCTCTATCTCTCTCACGCACACTCTCTCTATCTCTTTCGCACACTCTCTCTCTCCCTCCATCTCTAGATTATCTTCTTCTGTTCGATCGACGGGAGAACAAGTCGCGATCTATTTTTACACTGCCTACGTTCGTTCGTATGCGCGTACGTCGGCGATCGACCGCTCCGCCATCCTGCCGGTCGGTCCCAGTCGTGGTCGTCGCCGCTGCCGCTGCGCTTCGTTTGCCGCTGTGCCACGTAGCAATGTGCCTGCATTGCGAGCAATGAGGTGCGTTCGCGCAGGCTGCTCGAGTAGACGTCGGGAAACTCTTTCATTTGTATTGGGTTTCCGAATCGGTCCCGTTTGTTATCCTCCTCATTGTAGATCCTTGTCGTACGGTCCCTTCTTTGGTCGCGCAGTCGTTGTCGTCGTCGTCGTCGTCGTTTCTCGTAATAGTAGGTAGCAGGAATACGTCCAGTGCTGCTTTCTCCTTTGATTCGTTCTCGTCCTTCTCCTTCCCTTCATTTCCTCTCGGCTGGGATTGGCTGGTTCGTCCAAAGTTAAGTGTATTTCTCCCTCTCGTCGTCATTTCGTATCTTTCCGTTTCTGTCCGCCTGCCTCTCTTTCGACCTTGCTTTTTGCTGCTGCTGCTGCTGCTGGTACCGCTGTTCCCTATCGCGTTTTCCCCTATTGCAGGACTGCTGAACAGGTGCTGCACGTGCAGTATGAATGTATGTACGTGTTTGTATGGTATGTGTGTGTGGATGTATGAATGAATGCACTTGTATGCTTGTATGCATGTCTCTCTCATGTTTGTGTCTGTATGTCTGTAGGTACGTTTACTGCGTTACGTCCTTGCTGGATGGCGGTCGCGACGACCGCCGTATCTCAAATTTCGCTCCCGCTATCATTTCTATTGCAGTGCCCCCTTTTTCCGTTTCCTGGGTCCTTTTCTCCCTGCGTCGTCTCTCTCTATCTATTTTCTATTCTTTTTCCTTTCCCCTTCCGTGTCTATCTTCCTGTTCCATTTCCTCGTTGTCGTCGTTGTCGTTGTCCTGCCGCCGGGCGCCGCCTTCTCGTACCCTTGTATGGCCGTAGTCGAACCCCCGGATTTGTCTGAATAAACCACCGATGAAGTGAGCTGATCCGTTCTGCACGCATAGTGAGACGCTATGCGACAACCATGCAATATCTACAACGACTTCTGCTATACCTGTTACTAGTAAAGTTTTCGGGCTGACCATCAGCCAAGATTTAACGTCCACAGAACTGTTATTCACATTGCTTCGTAGACGGACCCCCATAAATGCAAATGTGCAACGGAGGGGTACCTCGAACCCGCGCACCTAAGTGTCTCCTGCGGCTGCGAGGCGCAGACTAAAGCCACCACGCCAGCGGGCTCGACTGTCAGCCACGGGCTATAACTGTTACTACTACTACTACTACTACTACTTAACGCTCTACTACATCTAGCACTAGTAGGGTACTGTTACCGTTCTAGTGTTAAAGAGAAGGGCTGTTACCCTTCTAAATAAAAAGAGAACCACTGTCCCCCCGCCTCTCTCCAGCGGCCCTCTGCCGCTTACGCCACTACTCTTCGACGCCGTATACTCATAAAAATATCGGTCGACGGTCGCGTCTGCTACACGACCGGTTGTCACCGCCGCGCATAGCAGAAGGCAAAAAAAAGAGCCTAGCGAATAGGTGGACAGGTTTTAGTTGTAGGCGTTCTGGTTCGCGTTCCTGACGTACAACGTCCGCTTTGTCGTCGTCGTCGTCGTCGTCTTTGACGGTGGCCTAGACATAGTGAGAAGGCGGCGGCCGCAGACGCAGCAGCAGAGACAACAACAGAAGCAATGACAGGCAGCAATAACAACAACAACAAGGGGAACATCAATTAGGATGAAAACAACAGCACCACTGTCACCAATGAAGGGCACTGATAAACAACAACAACAGCAACAGCAACAACAATAGTGGTTACAACAACAACAATGGTTACGACAACGACAACAGTGGAGACAACAAAAACAACAGTGGAGACAACAAAAACAACAGTGGGGACAACAAGAACATCGCCGAACGCTTGTCCAATCGCTGAGGAGGCACAACGTACGACATTCACCGAGGCATTAGTAGAAAAATCGTCCGTTTAGGCAACCCCACCCTTCTCCTTCCTACGCGACGACGATCCATTAGCGTCTACGACCAGCAGGCGTGTAGGCGAATGAAAAACACGAGCCGGATGACTTTCGAGCGTAGGTGACGTACGCATGCACCGTCGCCGACGCCCCTACGGCCGTCATCCCAGATGAGTGGCCAAATTGCCGCAGAAACGAAGGCAGCCGCCCACCGTGGCGATGGACGGTTCGATCAACAATAATCGCACGGGCAAACAGACGTTGAGTCGTACAGCACATGCGTTGTTCGGGCTGCCTGGAGAAACGTGTGAGTGCAAACGCCAAGATTTGCTTTTACCATGCTGCACATGCTGAATAGCAGCCGTTTTATTCGGGGCTATTATTATTATATAACTTAACACATTGGGATATACAGAGCGCCAAGCAACACGGAAACATGGAGAGGCAGCTATCTAAAGGAGTGCATAAAGTAACTGAGGAGTATCAGGAAAAAAGAGGAGTGGGAGATTGGAATGCGCATATCGAACATCTGGATGGACGAGAAAACAGAGCGGGCAGGATACTGATACAACTAGCAGAGTCAAGCGAGATCAAAATTTTAGCTTTGGACCCGTGGATAAAAGGGAAGTTATACCTACCCACAAAGGGATAAAAAGTCATGCGTAGATTAATTACCGACGAAGGGTAAAATAGATAAATAGGTAGAAAAAATCAGGATAGATGAAGAGAAAACATACAATGTTGGAAGTGGTCATAGTGGGTAGAAGTAAGCGGGAGGAAGAAGAAGCCGGTGCGCGTAGTTCTACAAAAGAAACGTTTGGATAAACATAAATGGGCGCAGAAAGCAAAATACATAAAACGGGTATTTGTGGCAGGTGGGGAAAGACTGCTAGACGAGATACATAGACATATTAAGACCGCATATGACAATTGCTGTGAGATAAGGAGGAAAGTTCAAAAGGGAGGAGAACGAGGGTGGTGGAGTGATTAAATAACTAGGACTATATTGGAGCGGTAAAGGTGGAGTAAGGAGCATAGAAAGGTAATAGGAAAGGACGTAGACAAGGCAGAAGAGTATTGGGCAAATGACAAGGAAGCCAAGAAAATGCAAATAAAAATGCAGACGAGAAGAAATTAACAGGAGTTTGGGGGCTTCCAAGGGCCAGCGACAACAAGGATGACAAATAAGGTCCAGGATAAAACATACACAATAGATTAAATGTACACCACAAGCACTATTTTTCACGACTAGCGCAAACAACGTAGAAAGGACAATAACTAGCACGGAGATTACAACCACAGCAGATGATATCGAAGGCGTGGTAAAGAAAATTAAGCCAAAAATTGCGTGTGGTCTTGATGGAATTTCGGTATCCAGGCGTTGGGAAAGGAGTCTAACGACGAAATTTAATAATATATTTAGAGGGGGCAGACTCCTGGGGGGTTAGCGTAAAGGAAGAGTTTTTCTTCTTCCCAAGGAGGGGGTAGCTAATAATACTTGACAAAATAGGCGACCGATCACAATTACACCTGTAACGTATCGAGCATTCATGCAGGTGTTTAAGAGTAAAGTACAGAGTGTTCTAGAGACAATAGAGAAAATAGGAGAATGGTAGTGCGGATTTAGAAAAGGGTATATGCTAGATGATCATATTTTTGTATTAAGTCAGGTTGTGGAAACATCGATATTCCGGGGACAAGGATGTGTAGCAAGGTTTTTAGATCTAAAAAAACATATAATATGGTTGTCAGAACAAAGGTGCATCAAATTTTATTGGAGGAGGATTTTTAGAAAAACTGGATGGAGTTACTAAAATAAATTAACAAGAATAACACGGTATAAATAATAGCAGCCGAACAATCTAGAGAGTTTATAGTCTCTAAGGGGGCAGGCAAGGCCGTCCGTTGCCATTGGTGATTTTTCAATTCATATAGAGAGAATAGCGCGAAGGATCAATAGAACGGGATTCGGATAGCGAGAAGGATGTATATATCAAGATACCCGTACTGCTGTTTGCTGACGATATGGTAGTGTTAGGGCCGCGAGTGTACGTTAATGATCCCACGTTTATCTCAAAGCTAGCTGAGACCTACCATTGAAGCGTGCATTATTGTAAATGAGCCTGATTTATGTGAAAAGGCAAACAATTGCGTGTTCCGTATACAGCTTTAAAAAAAAGTTGATTACCACCCCACCAATATTGCACTTCGTTGCAAACAAAATGGCAGTATATCTGCATAGATTTCTGTTTAAAATATATTTAAAACTCTCTGCATCACTGGGTTTCATTCGATCATAGCGATCCCAACAGATTTCCAGCAATGTAAGGAATGATTTTACGCGGTTTTTAGTACTGCTGTTATATTATATCAGTTAATCATACCAGTTAACGGCAATACCGGTATTGTGAATATAATTAGTGTCTTAATAACACGCTACTTCAAAGGCACAGAGTAGCGTTTTTACAACCGACACTTGTTCGTCGTCCCTTGCGCTTAATGCCACCGTTGGGCACGCTACAGTCAACCGTGGATTACGTGTTAGGAAACCAACAGCGAAAGCTGTGCTATCTACAGTGCGGCAACGTCATATAATGAATCCGTTCACCAGCCTGTCAATCACGAGCATTAAGTGCATTAGCGTGTATGGCTTAGATGGTCATGCTTCATCATATCATCTCGGCGCTGAATAAGCGGCTCAATGGTGTCGCAGGCGAGTTATAGGTAGCATATATTGCGTACTTGCACCGGGCTGACATGGCCACCTGTCCCAGCTCTATTCTGGCAAATACATGAGCTGGTGTTTGGTTCGAATTCTTGTTCTTCTTCATCTTAGTTGAACATTTTCGTAGGCGACAGGGTCTTCGATACTTACAGGCGGATGAGGCCGAGGTAGGGAATGGTGCTGCTATATTCCTGTAAGGTAGAATGCGGCGGAAGTTCCGTGTCGTGTCTAATGCTTTGCTGAAATTGATCGGAAGTCCTATTTCGAGCCCGCGTAGCAAAACGGTCACGCAACGGCCTATTGGTGCCCGTTCTCATAGTGGCTTATTTTGTATCTGGCTAAAAAGATGCACATAGCGTTTAGCAGGTTAATCATATCAGAACTATTATAAATTACTAATCTAAAAATGCAGCATCTCTGGGCATATCCGTACATCTTTCTTGCATGCCTACTTGCCTTCTAACGGCACTGTGATGAATATGATTTCAAACATTTGCATATGTTTCTCTGTTCTTTACATTTTATACATTGCCCCCACTGTGAACCGTTAGAGCAAATACGCATCCACGTAAAGTCAATAATCTCTTAATCCTAGTCAACGATGCATACACAACGATAATTTACAATATAATAAAGTATTTTCAAAAGTTTGCCTGTCCAATTTAAAAGCCAGCTTGGTGCAAAATCCCTTGTTGACCGATTTTTCGATATGTCTTTTTAGCATGCCAAAAAGGCGCCCCACATGAAAAATCTATAGAAGTTATACAATAATATACGTTATGAGTATATTGTTTATTATTGTATATCGTATCGTATCTTTCGTCTGAACATTATTTATTTGCCTTGCCTTCAGGTGAGCCGAAAGACACACTTTCTTAATTTATCATTTTAGCACACAATTTATATATATATAAATATATATATTAAAAAAAAAATATATATATATATACTATTACTCATATTGAGCAAATTATATCCATTAGACACAACAAGGGTTGCTTTTGCATCGCTAGATTGGCTATTGGCTGAATTGATGAACAAGCTATGCTGAGGCGGGGTATACTTCGCACTGGCTATTAAGCACCTCGCACACCCACAACACTCCTGACGGTCGTGAAGTCCTTCCGAGCTGCGTAACACGTGTTGAAATCCGCGGGTCGCACTTCTCAGCGCTATCGTACTTATATTCCTATGTCGATTTCCTTTAGTCTTCTCGCATACTTCATAGTGCGGTCCTCAAAAGCCTTCGTTCTAGTTAATTCCTATCGTGACTGTAGTCTTGTGTCATTAGAGTCCAACGTCCAAGATGATATATATGTATACAAGGTGTGACTGAAAGGTTTTTAAAGCGTGCATGGAATTGTAGAGCTCGTTAAAGCAAATATTTTTCCCAATAGAACATGGTCTCTGAGACGTCTTGTTTCGGAGTGAGAGTGAAATTACTACAATTTGTGACACTGGTGTTTTTGCCCGACATAGGAGCACAAAATGTGCTATTGCGAGACAACCAGGTCTCCTAGACAGAAACTAAGCACACCTTCGAGTTCGTGATAAAATTCCTCAGGGGCGGGTCAGAAGACGCGACACGGTCGCTTAGAAGAGAATTCGCCAAAAATGAAGTATTTTATTAACGTTCACGCCAAATACTTCAAAATCATAACCCTACAACCACTCGCAGCGCTAAAAACGGACATATTCAGCCAATGGGCAATTCAACGGCGATCATTTTCGTACGAAATATATGTCAAGGCGAGCTGTGATTGCGGAGTAATTACGATTTTTCGGAGGGCATGTCCAGATTAAGTGCATGTAAAATGACGCGCTGCGGCTGTCGCGCAACACGTCGGCGGTAGTGAACGTCGCCACACTGTCATTTTACATGCACTTAATCTGGACATGCCCTCCGCAATTACTACGCAACCACAGCTCGCATTGACATATATTTGGTACCAAAATGATTGCCGTTGAATTGCCCATTGGCTGAGTGGTTGATTATTTTGAAGTATTTGGCGTGAACGTTAATAAAGAACTTCATTTTTGGCGAATTCTCTTCTAAGCGATTGTGTCGCGTCTTCTGACCAGCCTTGCATATTCTTCAGATGGAGCAGAATTTTATCACGAACACAAAGGTGTGCTTAGTTTCTGTCTAGGAGGATGGTTGTCTCGCAACAGCACATTTTGTGCTCCTATGTCGGGCAAAAACACCAGTGTCACAACTTGTAGTAATTTCACTCTTACTCCAAAACAAGACGTCTCAGAGACCATGTTCTATTGGAAAAAATATTTGATTTAACGAGCTCTACAATTCCATGCACGCTTTAAAAACCTTTCAGTCACACCCTATATATATATATTTTTACGTTTTTCCGTAAGGCTTATGCCTGTGTACGGTTTTTTCATGTCATGGCTGATTGTTAATCCACTCTGGGCATTTACCTTGTCTAAATTGGAAACTATGCGAACCAATTTAAGAGTGGCCGGCCTGGGTCTCGAACTCAGGCCTCCCGAATGCAAGGCAAAGGCTTTGCCACTAATTGCTCTAATTTTTGATATTCTATATATACAAATTGCTTTTGTAAGTACTAAGTAAGCACTAAACTGACTAGATGAAGTATTGCTAAGCTCGGCTGACAAAATGAAACTAGATGTTGTTAGTTAGCACATTGCAAAGTGTCATATGATTATGAAGAGCAAATGTTGCACATTTGAAAAAAACGTATCATTACGCAGTAGATATATAAAATAAGTACAAAAATGTTTTCGTATTTATTTATTATTGGGGTTAGCATAATATGGGACTTCTGATCATTTAAATTATGTGTCACTATTTTGGCTTCCTTAGGTATATTTAGGTATAATTAGGTAGAAACATGCAAGATACGTGTGTCTACACACAATATTTCCTTTCTTTGACAATGATGCTTGGATGTATCAGTGCAAAACCGTACACGGGCATTAGCCTTACGGAAAAACAAATGAAGTTATGGTCATCGCACATGTTATTAATAAAACGCACTTATATTTAAAAAAAAGTGAGATCGAAGTACATTAACAAGGAGATTTAGATGACATAAAATAAAAACTAACATTCAGGGGCTTTAGCACTTACCCACTATGTATGTATTGACATGTAAAAAAATCACATACTCGTGTCTGCGGAGATGCCGAATTAGGAAGCTTTGCATAGAACAGGAGGACTTTAACTTTTTTATAGAGCTTTAATCACCAACTCCAATCAAATGCTCCTCATCACGGGATGGCGGCATTTTGCCGACGCGAAAATCACCGTACCGCAGCTATGGCAAATATTACGTGGCCCACCCGCGGCTTATTTTTAGTAGTACATTCAGCCAGTAGTCTTGAGTATAGAAACCGTGTATAAAAATCAGATTTTATCCATATGCTCTAAAATAAACATCACCTGTTAATAGCACGTGTTTTTCGGATGTACTAATTAGATCATCATCATCATCATCATATTTATGCTGACATTAGGTATACAAAGCGGTATTTTTCCCGCATTCACGAGCAAAGTAACTTAATGTTAAACAGAACAAGCCTGGCGATATGCCAGACTCCGGTAGTTTACGGGAGAACCGACCACTGTACGTATTTAGTATAGTCGGAAAATCCTTTAACAGCTCACCAGTGAATAAGTGAGTTGGCCAAAGAGATGGCCATATGGTGGAATACCAATACGTCCCAAGACCACGAGTGACTAAAGACACAATGAATGCGGAGAGGCTGTCTAATAGTATTGCTCAATGACAAGAATGCGTTTAATTCCATGAGATGGAAAGTGATGCGACAAGCACTGACCGCTAAGGGTGTCTTGGCATACTTTAGGCGGACAGTTGCTGAGTATAAGAGCAAACAGATAGTGCAATGTGGTAAAGGTAGAAACCGTCGATGACTGCGGGAGTGCCACACAAGGCTCAGTTTACTTAAGGCCAGCCTTTTGAACGCCGCATATAGTGGCCTCGCCGCCGACGGCTGTGAGAACCGGTTCCAGGTGCAAAAAGCGAGGACGAGAAAGAGTACAGTTAGGCGACGGCGGGAGAGTGGAAGAAAGTACCAACAAGGCATCAATGTATGATGAATAAGATGCAGAGGGAGCGCAAAGAGCAGCAAAAAAAAAACACATCAACAGTGTATTTAAACAACCACGAAAAGTGACAGAAAATTTGAGGTAGAGGGAAAAAAATTAGAAAGAGAAGAAAACGGCCAATTTGTGTGGCGCGCAGCAGCTGTAACAAGCGGTTTGGGCGGTTCGGCAAAATGAGAAATGTGCTTATTAATAGAGTACATTTTCAAATGCATAATGTTCAGTTACTTAATCAGAACATCTCTCGTGAGATAGCCAAATACCTGGGCGCAGCCCTTCAGTTGAAGAATGTACAACCGTCATATTAGTAAAGTCCTAGTATGGTGGGACAAAACAAATTTTCCGAGTCAATTAAACGGCTTTGCGGGAACAGAAAATAAAATCCCACTACAGTCATCCATTAGTAAGTATCCAGTTCCCCGCCCCCGTTCCTATGCCCTACAGATGACACTACTTTCCTTCTCGACAATTAGAACTAATCGCCCTATTCAATCCAGCCGTTCCGCCTCCTTTACTGTCCCTGTTGTTAACTGCGCTTTAAAATGTATATATTTCAACGCACGCTCGACTGGAAAGGATGCACGTGTTTAGTTGCTCTATACATCTACCACCTTACATATCTTGATATGATATTTGTAACCGATACAAGAAATGGTGTAAGTGGATCCCATACGACGAATACCGAATTAACCTGTGATGATAACAGGTACTCAGTACTTGGGTGTGATCGTGGCTATCTCTAGGAGGTGACGCTTCTATAGTATTTAGGAAAACGTTAAAGTTTTGCGACGTCGAGTTAAATCATTATATCTAGTATGTTACGAGTTAAATCAATATATGTAGTTTCTACATCATTTCTGGAAGAGCGATTACGAGAAAATCAAAACAAAGCTGACACTCATCTCTGGCGAGAGACGTTACTAAACTGCCATATTACTGCCAATAACATGCATAATTATTTTGCTTATTAGACGCACACTGTACTCAATGGATGTATTCCCAAGCGCACGCCTTAGTCTAGAATCAACTATAGAAAATTACGCAATGCCGTTGTGTTCACTAAACTGCCTAAAGCGAGAAAACTAAAAAAATCGGGTAGTGAAAAAAACGAATCGATTGCAAACATTGTAAGTCATTGTTAAGGTATGCTAATTAGCGATTACAGGAAAAGAGAATATAACGATGCCAAAAACACGAAATGGGGCTATCACCGATAATATTGTCAAAGAGTATGTTTCTAAATATGTGTTTCCCTACGTTTGCGTGGTCCAAGCATTTCCAACGCAGGCACTCACTTTTATTCCCGCCAACATCAGCAAGGTGTCCGTATTTGAAGTTATCGGATTGTAATAGATGTAAGGAAAACAAATTATTGCAAAGTGCATCTTTGTTTGAAACCTTATCCCTATATTATTTGACAAAACAGTAGAACATGTTTTAACATAGTCCTTATTAATTTGTGCTGCGTAAATTTTTGTGACAATCCGTAATTACGCCCATTACACAAACAATGATCAAAATATAATACTGAGAACTATAAACCCGTGGCACGCTTATCAATATATATATATTTGAAATACTACTTGTGGATCATACGTTAATTTGTATGCAGTCAGAGGAAGTGTTTGGTGAGTAGCAATATGGCTTTACTAAATGCAAATATACAGCAACAGAACCAGCTGGAATGGTTCAAAATGAGGCCACTTGTATTACCAAAAAGATTCAACAAAAATAGAAAAATCAGAGTAAACATAACGAAACGTAGTTGATTGTGTCTACTTTGATTCTTTTTTCTTTGACAGAGTGAACCATTTTAAACTTTAGAAAAAGTATTCTATTTAAGTATAGACAAGCACTGTATCATTGACACTATGTGCATCACGTATCATGCCTTTTTTACAGGGAGCCAGAAACAAAAATGCATAATGCAAACCCATTTGTCGGGGTTGTGTGGGACTCTCAACCCCACTAAAAGCCCTCTCTCAACCCCGCTAGATATCAGTGCATGTAGGGAGCCGCTTGTCTGGCTTACAGTCATCAGTCTGCTGGCGACGCTCCATGCGTTGCCGCATAAAATTGTTTCCACAAAATCAGATCCCACATCCCAGCTTTCTTTTGAGCTGAGCATTCTTAAGAGAGTTCTCTTTGTCGAACTACTCTGCACGTCTAGTCGTGATTGGAACTCACGTGATTGGGACGTGATTGGGTCAAAGAGAGATCAAGGTCTGCCTCAGATCTCGAGAGCTCTGCTCACTAGGTTCCACAGCGTAGATCCTAGCACGGAACCTAGTGTGCAGGTATATATATGCGGACTTTGTGGTACACCTGCAGTCATCGCGTACTCTCTGCCGTCGTAACTCACGCTCCAACAAAACCAGGAGGCAAAGATTATAAACCATGGGGCTTTTCGGTCTCTCCTACTAGGCCTCAGCGAGGATTCTGCTGATGGACTGGGGCGCTGTCCTCCTCAAAGGTCATGCGTACTCCCAATAATATTCATTATATTTATTTTAGAGCTTAAAAAAACGTTATACTCAAAACTTTTTGGCACTCACTATTCGCAGATTATTCTTAACTTTATGTATTACCTGGCATAAAAACAAGGAGTAGCTATACATAGAACTTATGACTTCGACCTTAGTTGAGACAGATTGCCTGCAAAAGAGCATGTCAATAAAACAACTGATAATGATGAAAAAAAATTATGATGATGAAAAACTGACTCTGTCTCTAATTAGTGCAGCAAAACTAATAAATAATATCGGTTCCCAAATGCGCTGTTTTGTGCCAGAAGGTCAGAAGATCCCACAAGCTATTCAGCTTCAGTTATATGAAATACGATATTTTGCTACGTTATTATTATTGTGCAATAATTTATGTCCTTCTTTGTAGTGCTCTTGTAGTTTCAAAATTTGCCTATATCAGTGAAATTTGCGGTCGTATTGGACGAAACATATGAATGTTGAAATTCAATCTAAACTCCTTCGACGTGTTGCGCTAATATCGGAGGTAAAGCGTAGAAGCCTTGGCTCAGTGCCTATCTCAGAACTGCGATCGAGAGCAGATTATAAAACGTTCGCACGCATCTCTCAGTTTTATAGACTTCCCATTTTTTAAATATTTGCATTAACAATCTCTGCAGTACTTAAACCGTATTGTTAAACGGGATTGCACAATCTGACCGAGTCAACAGCATGTTTTCCTAGAGAATGTTGGGAACCATGAACTCATAATATTATAAACGAATTCAATAAGCATTGTATAGCACTATTGTATGTGATTCTAAATAGTCCGCTGAGACTCTTATATATATATATATTGCATTATACAAATTGACTTCAGAAATGCTTGTGAGTAACTATTATATGTACATAATTCCCTATGTTTTGAAAACAATAAAGAAGCGCTTGAATTCAACTGGAAACATATAGGCGAACTAATTGTCCTCCAGAGCAGGAACTGCAGGAGAACTCTGAGAAACCAAGGTGGTCGAAAAGGCTAGTACCTGACCTACGTTCATGGTACGATAGGCCCATGGGGAAATGGCGTACTATTCAGTCTAGGTCCTAACCAAAACCTAGAGGTGTTCAGCAACTGCTTTCAGCAGTACCTGCACCGCATCCGAATGGCAATTTTACCTGGCTGTCTAATGTGCTGCGGTGGAGAGGATGAAAAGGTAAAATACATGGTGTCCGGAGGCTAAGACATAGAAAAAGCAAAGCAGGACTTATACCGAAGGACAGGAACGGAACAATTTTCCCCGGAGAACATGGTGAAGATAATGCTTGGATCTGTCGAACAAAGTAAGCCACTTTGTCCAACAGATTATGACCAAGAAAAACCCACCAAATGAAAGAGGGAGGCCTAAACGAACCCTACGAGAGAGTAGAGCCATAAATTGTTATAATATACCGAAGGTATTATTAGAAGAGGTATTCCGGGCATGTCGAGGCTGTTAAAGCCAAGAAGAGCTTTAAGTGGTTATTACACATGGCCCTAAACAGTCACAGCCCATAGATGTATATATATATATATATATATATATATATATATATATATATATATATATATATACAAATAAATACGTTCCGTTTATTATATAGTGGCATTATCGTCTGACAGTTTTCTATACAGTCTACATTATATGTATTGTATAATATGTATAATATAGCTATCTCGCAGTCTTTCTTTAATATCTATTATTTGCTTGACATGTACGGCTTGGCTGCCGCCGACGCATCCTTTTTTCTGCCACCTACAAAGATTTTTTTAAATTGAAAAGAACTATTGCAGGAATAAGGCTGCGGACCATAGTAGCAAAAATATTAACAGCTTTAGCAGCAGCAGCCACCACAACAAGAACAACAACAACAAGCAAGAATAACAATCAAAAAAGCAAAACGCTAGACCTATTATAGAGATATATATATATATATATATATATATATATGTATATATATATATATATATTAAATAGGAAAGTATGCGCCCCAGCGCCCAGTATATTTGTTCAAATAATTTTTAAGTGGCCATTCGTAGAACAACGTTCGTACATCTCCTACAACATGAATATGGCTAGGGCGACGGCGGCGGCAAAAGCGCTAAACACAGCAAACGTTCGGCAATCAACTACGACATGAAAGGCTAATCCCGCCGACCGTTGGGGGACACCTTGAAAAGCACCGCTTTGGGGTTCGCTGACCCTGCTAAAGCCCAATTTTCGTCTTCATCGCTTTGCTCTGCTCCTGCATTCCTAAGCCGTCCTCGTACACCTCGTCCGTTCTCATGCGCTTCGTTTCTCTACCTCTCTATGCTAAACGCTGTAGCCGCACTCCGCGCTAAGTCCGCCGGATAAGCGAGCGCTAGAACGGCCACCAGCTCAATCAGTGTTCATCGTTCGTTGTGTTCGTCGTTATACAGACAGTAAGTCTCTCTCTCTCTCTCTGGTTCTGTACTCCTGCAGGTAGGCAGGCCTAATGGCCAACACGATTTGCCCATCTTCACCTCTTCTTTACCTCTTTACTCCCAACCTATCGACACGTCTACCCCTCGTTGGCAAGAGGCGCAGTGACTACCCCCCCTCCCCCCCTCGTTGGCAAGAGGCGCAGTGACTACCCCCCTCCCCCCCGTTGGCCATCTGGCTCGCGGCTATCCAAACGTTCAACAGTGAGCGATCGACCGATGTCGACGGCGACGATGACTTATCGACAGGATTTGTTCGTCTCAGCACGAATCTTCCTCAGCAAAACGTCGACATTGCCCGCGAATAGGTAGGCAGGTTAAGCGGAGGTAATGCCGTACGGAGAGGGGCTCCTCAGCGATAGACGTTGTCATCGAGGTTACCGAGGTCCCGACGATGACGACGACGAAAAAGTTGACTACTTCTTTCCCTTTGGCGCTCGCTTCGAAGAGGACGCTGTCGTCTTCGTCAACATTATCGCCAGCGTTGTTGTCTCCTTTTCTCCTCTTGCTCCTCCTCCTCCTCCTTCATCATCACCATCATCCAATAATATTCCGATCCGTTCGGTTCCCTTAGCTTTTGTATGTGGACGACTCGGTGACTCTCGGACAACCTTCTCGACTTGCGATGCTCACTGAGAGCTAACAAAAACCTTCTATGCTCTTTGCCTTCATGCAGAGAAGTTCGTACGTATGGCATAACAACATGCAATGTCGGCCATCGTGCCGCATACTAAGTGTAATTGCGGAGAGTAGTGACGATAGCCGTAAGTATTTGTTATAACCATGGTAGTAGTAGTAGTAGTAGTAGTGGTAGAAGTAATAATGACAGGAAAAGCAGCAATAGCAGTTGCCAAAGTAGGTAGCGCCTACAGCAGCTTCGACGATTTGCCGGACGGAAGAGTTGGCCGCCCCCCCCCCCCGCCCAAAGCTACTAGCAGCTCAAAATTCAGAAAATGGCTGCAGCGATAGCTACGCGAATAATCTGCCCTCTGGCCGCTTCTTTTGCTGAATACCGCTGCGCCAAAACTATTGTTAATCGTTTTGTAATAATACGTTGTACCGTGCGTCCGCTATTGTGCCGTGCAACGATGTTTGCATCTGTATACATACAGAGAGAGAGAGGTAAATTTACGTATACAAATGATTTATATATATATATATACGAGGTGTGTTCAATCGTTATCGCGACTTTTGAAGTTTCGCGGGTTACGTATATTCGAATTTCGATTTTTTGTGGCGTTATGTTGGTACTCATGTCTCTCACTTATGCCGACAAGCTCGGCCATTTTGAATGTTCACTTAATTGTTGACAGCTGCTTTGCTTGCACGTGTTTTGGATCGTCTTCGATTTTTACCTATTCAAAAAAATGGATCAAAGAACCTGTATCAAATTTTGTGTGAAAAACGAAATTAAGTGCGCGGATGCATTCCGAATGTTGACTGTGGCATACGGAGAAGCTACCTTGGACCGAAGCAACGTTTATCGGTGGTACAAAATGTTCTCAGAAGGCCGAGAAGATGTGAACGACGAAGAGCGTGCCGGACGCCCGAGCACTTCAACAACAGACGAAAAAAATAATGAAGTGGAGAAAATGGTATTGGCCAATCGTCGAATCACCGTTAGAGAAGTTGCTGAGGACCTAAACATATCGATTGGTTCGTGCCATTCGATTTTTATCAATGATTTGGGCATGAGACGGGTCGCCGCGAAATTCGTACCAAAATTGCTCAATTGCGACCAAAAACAGCATCGCATGAACATTGCTAATGAGATGTTGGACTCTGTCCGCGACGACCCAAATTTGCTCCAGAGGGTCATAACTGGTGACGAATCGTGGGTTTATGGTTATGACGTGGAAACCAAAGCTCAATCATCTCAATGGAAGCTGCCGCACGAACCAAGACCGAAAAAAGCGCGCCAAGTTCGGTCGAATGTGAAAGTTTTGCTGACAGTTTTCTTCGATTGCAGGGGCGTGGTGCATCATGAGTTCTTGCCACAAGGTAGAACGGTCAATAAGGAATATTACCTGCAAGTTATGCGCAATTTGCGCGAAGCAATCCGCCAGAAACGCCCGGATTTGTGGAAGAACAAAAATTGGCTTTTGCACCACGATAACGCCCCTGCTCACACATCGTTGCTTGTGCGCGAGTTTTTGGCCAAAAACAACACACTAATGCCGCAGCCACCGTATTCCCCAGATCTGGCCCCCTGTGACTTTTTCTTGTTCCCTAAACTGAAGAGGCCCATGAAAGGACGACGTTACGCTACGCTTGACGAGATAAAGACGGCATCGAAGGAGGAGCTGAACAAGATTTAAAAAAATGGTTTTTTGAAGTGCTTCGAAGATTGGAAAAACCGTTGGCACAAGTGTAAAATATCTCATGGGGATTACTTTGAAGGGGACAAAATAGATATTCATGAATAAATGAATAATTTTTGAAAAAACACAAAAGTCGCGATACGTTTTGAACACCATATGTATATATATATAAGAAGGATACTTTTGTGAACACGTTCTAGGTTCATTTAAAATGGGTGCACTTAATTTACGAACACCGTACATATATATATATATATATATATATATATATATATATATAAGAAGGATACTTTTGTGAACACGTTCTAGGTTCATTTAAAATGGGTGCACTTAATTTACGAACACCGTACATATATATAGAAATATATATATATATATATATATATATATATATTAAGTGCACCCATTTTAAAGGAACATTTTAGAACATGTTCCAAAAATTATCCTTCTTAGTGAAATATGAGGCGAGAGCGTCTTGTTTAAGAGTAGAGGTGAAATTACTTTCATCTGTTGTACTTATGCGGATGATCGGATATCACTTTAAAAAAGGCGCCGGTACGGCTAAAGAAGTTGTTCGCTGGAGAAACCCGACAATCAATCGGCATACAACGTTCGACAGAAAAATTCTGCGTCGTCGGAATGATAATCACGCTGGCTATAACAAGGCAAATAGTCGCGCAAAGGACAAATCGCGAACACAAGGGTCCTTGGATATCTACTTTTCTAACTTGCGTGTTTAATAACTTGGTATTACGGTCAAGGCCTATCGAAAAATCACAACAATGTGCACGTTACAAGCAAGGATCATTTTGGTATCATGTCGATGGTGCTTCGATGCACACCGTACACATAGCACGATAACGCATTGACGGTACATTGCGTAGTATCGGGACGAAAATTATGTTGGCTTTTTACCTCATCCAACAAAACACAACATAATCTTAATAACGAGCGGTCCAAAGATTTATAGCAAGGTACATTCTGATGTCAAAACCATTGTTCTAGCACCAACAACAACAACAACGACGACAACAACAACAATAAAAATATTGACAAGAGCAGTAGCAATAATAGCAAAAGCGAAGTTTCGCTGTCGTTAGGTTGATGACAGCAGATAGCTAAAGAAACGATTCAAGACTTGAAGCCTCCTAATGCAGTTTGATTGTCCATTGCTGTGCATTTTAGTATAATCTATAGCGTGGGGCGATGGCGAACACAGCAAAACACACCACAACAACAACAACAACAACAACAACAACAACGATAACCGAAACCATTAGTGCAGCAATCGCGAGACTACCCTGCTGGGGTAAGTTTTTCGTCTCTGTGCTCGGCTCCAACGGATACTTTGGACGGCGGTCGCTAGGTCGCACCAAGAGTGCGCTCTTTAATCAGCATGTAGGCTCTGTCGAAACGACGGTGTACTGCCGTTCAATCCTCGACTCATGACTGACGAATCTAAAAAACATCCTTTCGAGGCTGACCTTCAGCCAAGATTTAACGTATTGCTTCATAGACGGACCCCCATAAACACAAATGTGCAACGGTGGGGCTCAAACCCGCGCACCTATCCCGTGTCTCCTCCGGTCGCGAGGCGAAGACGCATGCACCCACCACGCCACCGGGCTCGACGTGACTGACGAATCTAACGCGTTGAAAGTTGGCATTATTCGCAAGAAAACAAGTAGGTTAAGCCAGGCGGCCCATGTTTTGCCATCCTTCGTTTTACCTTCCTTCTTCCCGAGCCTTATTTGAGATCCCGATGTGTCAGACGTTCAATTTGACGTTCATAGACTATCTACTGTCCGACCCTATTCTTTCCTTTCCCTTTGCGTTTGAATGTTAAGGTTGGTCATGCCCTGTACTACTATAATTAATGACACGCGCATCGCCTGTCCATCGTCTAGTAGGGTTCTGAATAGCAGTAATGGTCGTAGAAGCGGTACCAGTGCAAATAACGTGTTTTGTGAGTAATTATGCGCGGGGGCCAATGTATGCGCTATTCGGTCCCAGTGGATGTCTGCTGCGCCTCTGCAGTGTGAAACTAGGGCACCCGAAAGCTCGCTTGTACGCTTTAAGCAAATTAATGCTGATATCAGGTGTTCATTGTGAAATCTCGGTTATACAGAAATCGTAACTTTGCCGCAAACCGCAATTCTGTCAGCCATGTCTACAGCGAGTACGTGTTGTGAAATATATATATATATATATATATTGCATAAGGTGTAGTGCTGTGAAACCACACGAACACCAGCGAAATATATATATATATTATTTCCCAACAGCCGAGGTCGGACTTTCGCCGGTGTGCGTGTGGTTTCTCAGCACTACACCTTATACAATTACTTCAGGGAACCAGAAAAGAGATTTTGCCAGTTATTCGTATAGGAAGACTTTTTACGCATTTTCTTTCGATAATTGATCCTGGCAAAACTTTTTCGGCTTTGTTTGGCAATGGCTCACATCTTTTGTGAGCCCTTCCGGTTGGCTTCGCTTAGAAGCGCCAGCCTTCATCGTTAGCTACCGGCAGGCGAAATTTTGCGCCAATCGGCGCAGCGTTTATTGTTTGAGTTTGATTCAAAGAAGTGAACAAAACGAGGTTCGGCGATTTTTAGGGAGCCGGACGGAATGAAGGGGCAATGAATCTGCATCAAGTTCTGTGTAAGGAACCAAATCATATGTTCCAAAGTGGTGGAAATGTAACGGACTGCCTATGCTGGCAAAGCAGTGCTCCGAAACACCATGTATACGCGGTTCCGTCGACTGATGTGCAGAAAATGATGTTATTTAGTCTATGAGAAGAAAGGTGCAGGTGTTCAGGCGGTTTATCATGCAGTTCTTGATGAGCCCATGCTCAGACCACTCATGCATCGACACGTTTTACGTAGCAATGGTTAGTTATATATGTTAGTTACTTGATAAAGGCGATGCGTTCTACATGCCTGCGATATCGGCGACTGTTATATTTGTTTTTCAATCTACGAGATACCCGCCTGCTTGTAGTCGATACATGATATTCAAATTTCTACTATAAAAGCTATGGAATATTTCATTGCGATGCAATATTATTTCTGGCGAGGCAGTCGCATTCAGTCCTTTGTTGTTATTAGAATGCAATATTTCATGCTATTTGCTTTTGCTCAGAATAAACACTATAGCGCTATCGAATCAAGATAGGTTCAGTATAAATGAGAGTTCGACTAGTTTATTTAATATTTCGTGCATTAATGGTCAATTATCGGTAGAAATTGATTGCTAAAACATACCTTTAATGATCGCAAACGACTGCTATTGATGATACATGCTTGTCTCTACTAGGATCCGTTTAGTAGAGTGGGGTTTACTCACTGGCAAAACAGTGAGTTCTGTTTCTATCAGTTCTGCACGATAGTGGATTGCCACTGCAATTTTCATGAGGACTGCGTGTGTTCACTACACGAAAATCCAATAATAAATCTCTGTAACTGACAAAATAAAACCAGACCTACTATAAGTAACACGTGTACACCTGCAGCATCCAAGTTATTTCGAGTCTTAATTTCAGCCACCATTTCACGAAATTAGTTAGCCCCATGACCCACCTCGTTCATACGATTTTCCGTAGCTTCACTTTGAGAGGCTCTGAGGTGCCGGTACGACATAACAGGTATCTTCTTCTACTTCTTCCTGTTACGAGTTATGTGCTGGACCGGGGTCTAAATGAGAACCAATCGGCGACACCGCGGTATATGCGATATGGAGATACCACACACCGCATAGGGAAGACTGACGTGAAGGTCTGAAGCTAAGAAAGGAGCATAGCAGTAGTAGTGGCAGGACACCTTGAAAAGGACCCAAATGGCACGAGTGTATATTCCTCATGCGTAGAAACAGTGCGTCTGGAGTGGGTCGGCAACGTGAATATGCCGCATCATGAGCGAGTCGCAGAGTTCGATGAGCGGGCGACCCTCCCTGCGATGTGCAGGAGGTTGTGCATACCATGCAGCCATGTACGAATTATTAGATACGGCCGTGCAGATGTTTCGACTACAGCAAGCTGATGATGGAGGCGAACACATCGTCTATCAATGTACACGCACGTCTACATAGTGAGAGACTGATAAAGACAGTTAGAGAAAAAGATATAAAGATACAAGATATATAAGCAGTCGCCTACAAGCAAACAAAAGTGTAAAAAATCTCTCTCTTTGTGTACATACGGCGGTTTCCCTTCAACGCTATGCTTGCGCACCAACGCACCCCAATAGGCGGGATGCAGGACCCCAAAATTCGGTTCGTTAGCCGCAACTTGATCATGGGTCTAGTGAGAGGGGCACGCTTCTCACAGGTCGCCGGCAGTCTGCGTGCTGTTGTTGTTATTCTTATTCTTGCTACGGTGCCATTTCTCTCTTAATTGCTCGGGCTTATCGTAACTTGAATACTTTATTTTTGTCAATAAAGGTAGGCGTTTTTATTGTCAAGGTGTCGAACAAACACCTTCTTGTCCTTGGTTATAAGTTTTTTTTCGTCAAAACACTCAGGACGCATAGCGGTTTCTCAAGCTCACGTGAAAGGAAAACTTATATCGTCATTGTAATGCTGTAAACGAATTGCTTATACTAATGGCGTTTGATATAATGTCTCGACGCAGTGAGGCATAAGACACCACTGCAATTACATCACTAGAACTGATATTGAAAAGCCGCCCAAATGTTAGTTATGTTCTTGATCAACATTGAAAACCCTAAAGAAGTGTACAAGCATGGTTTTAAAAACGGCCCCATTTTAATAACAGGATTTGCTTTGAAAAACGGCAAAAGTCTCACGCCATTACGTAACGGCGTTAAATTGAGGTGTCGCTTCACGTTTAACCCATTTGTGTACCTCGCCCGTAACACACGTTACATACGTGCTACACCGACGCGGCGGCCGATCTATAGACAATGCAGTCCAGAAAAAGCCAGTCCGAAGATGTTAACACGTGCGTTCGATTGCGCAAACGTATCTATCGGCTATTGTGCTTAGCCGCGACAGCATATCGAAGAAAGGACCAAACTCGACCATCGACAGCTCTTCAGATGTTCCAAGCCGATTGCCATCGTAAGGTGTGTTGTTTGTCTTAATGTGATGTAATGGTACAGCGAAGGGTATTCGCACTCGGGCACTTCTTCTCGGAACAAGAATGCCAGGCGTCGTTGTCTCTAGCGGGCGGCGTTGCTTTGCCGCTTGCAATACGGCAAAGAGCCGGATGGATGATGTATGCAGGACCAAGCCTGCTAATAGTAGGACACTCAAACAACACAGACAGACAGACCAAAACCGAGAAGAAGATGAAGACGAAAGCAGAAGGGGGGGGAGGAGGAAGTAGGACTGAGGGAGTGGGGGAGGAATGCTCGAGAAAGCGGCACAACGGTAAGAACAGACATTGCAGCGTTGGCAGGCAACGGCCGAATTCAGCCAAAGATTTTGGCGGTCGAGGTTAATCGATGATGAACTTCATCGCCCCACCACGGCGGCTCTCGCTTTGTTCATGGTGCGTGGGAATGGAAAGGACAGCGAGCGTCTTCCCTGCGTCTGGCAGCAAGGACGCAGGGAAATCTGATCTCAGGGTGTCTGTCGCTAATGTGCTTCAGGTTCGGCTGCCGGTTCATGATAATCAGTCGTACTTCTAAATCGTATCTCATTTCCTAACAATGCCCATTGCTGTCATCTTCGTTGTCGTCGTCATCCCCGGCCGGCCATATTCGATCCCCGCCCCCCCGGCCATATTCGGTCGGTGTCGTCTTTGTGAGGTGTGAGGTGCTGCTAGAATCTGATTAGTATGAACGACCTACACTAACATCTACTTCGCGCTCGTCATCAACGGGTGGTGTGGTGAAGTCAATGGCTCTTCGTTATCGACGAACGATGCTGCGTTATCGACGATATTAAGTATGAGGCTGCACTTGGTACTTCTAGCACAATTAATCGAACAGTTACGACTACCGTAGTATTGCCACAGTCCAAATAGCAATACGCTGCCAGAAACCGCCTGGTTGTTGTTGCTGTCATCTTTGCTTACGTGTGCATAGTTCACCTAGAAGGTACAGTAATTAGTAACACGAGTAGAGGGCATTCCAGTGTATACACTATTAGCTATTTTGACTATAAAAATATACCTAGAAATACAATATAAACAAAAGTGGCGTAGGCAGCAAAACCCAGATTATAGAAAATGTGTTTTGTTTTATTAAAGAAAAACGCATTATGAATAAAGTAGGTCTAGTATTTAAACAATGTTAGAACTGGTATCTGTAAACGAGGAAATTGATTTTCAAGATGCTCTAAAAGTCGCTTCAAAGTAGTTCGCTTTGATCATATGCATTGTACCATCGTTTTTTCACTCTTAAAAGTATATGTTTAGTGGTTGGGTTTAGAAGAGATTTAACTTATTAATGAAACGAGAAGCGAAGACTGGGCCGGCGCATTGTCTTAATAAAAAGAAACAAGGGCTAACTGTTCCAAGCTCCGATGTCTTGCGGCAGGCAGACCCAAACACTCTGTAGACAACTCTGCGATTATACCGAATGTATTATAGAATATCGCATAGATCTGCGCGATAAGGCCGTTTCCTTGCGATGCACAACAATCGAAAACCTTTTTGTATTAGATGTGCTCTGTTTTCTGGTAGGTAACCTTTATCTATTCAACCCTTCATAAATAAAGGTTCTTGGGCTTGAAAGCATTTCTGTCAGAGCCATAGTTTCTATGCCGTAGTCGTGCACCTACGGCTGATCACCTGCTGCGGTCGCTCTCTGCTGCACAGTCGGGTCCTTTGCACCGAAACATCTGTGAGCACAACTCCTGTGACCATCTTCGCACTCATACCTTTCCTATAATAGTTACAACTGATTTCGCAATTAGCTCTTTTTCCATCATCCTGATAGTAAATCTTGGAGCGGCGAGCGCGATTTTGTGTTTATTTTGTTCTGCTTCTTGATCCGTAATCAGCGATCTATGATCGTCCGGTCCGACCAAGCTTTGTCGTTAATATTTGGACGCCTGTTGCGCGAGCGACCAAACACCTCCAAGAGCCGGCTCATCGATTGGTTGAAACGTAGTTTTATTTAAAAAAAAAACATTACAGGGATACACGAGGGGTATTCCTGTTGGCATTATCCCTTTTTTTGGAAAGTGTCACTGTTTAACATGGTACTTTTCGATTTCCTTCTTGAATACACGTAGAGCTCTCTACAGCGGGGCTGTTTGAGCAATTGGGCGGTACCCATATGGGTCACTTCCTAAGCCTGTTTGCCTAAATAGCCTAAAACAGGTGGCTTTTAACCTCCTCGTGGTAAAGCAGCTCGTTTGTTCTCGGTAGCTTTGCGCTATACATAGACTAAACAGTATAAAAATCTGTTTTTTTTTTCGATCTAACAGAGGCTAATTTGCGGCGAAGATTTTTTTTCGTTTTGCCTAACTCGTGCTCTCTAAATATTGATTGTACAATGAATTGTTTTTGTGTCTGTTGGGCTCGAGTTCTGATCAGGAAGCATTAGTATATTAATTATTGTTTGCCTCGGTCACCTTTACCTTCTACTCCAACAAAAAGTGCTGAAATGGTCATGTTATAGGCGACTGACTCTGAATGTTTCTACTGCCGGCCCTGCAACCCACTAGCAGTAACGCAACGCGTTCTGATCGTCAGTCGAATAGCCTCCACCACCAAGTTCGAAGAGTGTTCGACATAAACAGACATGTGAGTATCCGGCAGGGAACGGTACTCGACCTCAAATAGTCCTAGCCATGTTCCGGACACACGCAAACTACGTTCGTTTTTAGTTTCGTTATTGAACCTAGAGGGCGAAGCGAATCTAGTTCGTCGCGCACGCAGATCGCGCACATTTACATGCAGTATCGATAACTGACTTTTTAGCCCGGGAAACGTTGCTACGGTAGTTGATATACAGTTTCCAATAGGGACTGCTCTAAAGTGTCTCGACTTGTTGTCTATTTTTACGTTGCAGATTTTTTTGCCAGTCTCTTCTCGGGCGTGATCCCACGATTCTTGTTCGAGCGTGCAACACTCTTCCAAGTTTTTCCCTCTTTGCGCCACTTTTCCTAGGAAAAATGGCGCAGACAATAGCGCTGTGGCATGGTTGATCCTCTCCATCTTTAGTTCTACCTTCGCTAACATGCGCATCCATGTTTGCTTCGTCCTCTGAAATCACAATCACATGTGTCTCTGTGCGTGCTCTTGTCTCCAGTTCGGCCCGTCAGACAATTCTTGGTGTCCATGGTTGAGGAGGTGGGTCGCGCATGGAATCTAAATCAGGTGAGAACATCGTTGACGTCCTGACTGTGTTTTTAGAGATTTGCTGCGGAAAAGGCTTGCAGCTACGGCAGTAATATGTGGCGCAGTTAGCCTCTAAGTGTTCTGTTTACGAGGCAACAACGGCGAATTTTAAAACGAATCCTTTATACGTAGCTGGTACTGAGAATCCGCATACACTGATGATGTTTGGTACATATCTAATAATCTCGATAACAACTAGTCGCATTTTCGTCATTAATCGAATCGGTCTACCTGAATGACATTTATGCGGGATTCAGATCATCGGCCATGGCTACAATCGGCCGTTCAGCACAATTTCAAGTTCTGTATCCTCCGCAACCGCTGGAAGCCAAGCGACGTTCACATTTTATATGCTGCATCTAACTGCTGCATGTACACATCAGCACATTGCCGTGTTACGTTACACTACATTTTTATGGCTCTTTTTGGACAGCTCCGCTTGGAAGCTTCGTAAATAAACACTATAACATACACGTTTTATTACTAATATGTTGGATGATTATAACATGCTCCGGCGCCTTAATTACGCGATGACGGAGTCCGCAACGGTGTTAAGATCTTGTGGCTGCTTGCGGACGTGTTCTACATCTTTCTTCTGGCAGAATTACTGATGCTGTATCTCTGAAGTCGCTCTTCGATGCACTCTTATTACGTAGCAGACGACAACGTTACTCTTATATTAGGTTCTATGCTTAGTAAATGCGTGTTCACTATGCGTGAATTATGTATGAATCCTGTACGCTGGCTAGCTCTTCATAGAAGAATACGTATATTGTGTATACTTTCTGTAAAATAACTCAACATTTATATTACGACATAGAAATCTATACGTGTAGATTTCATTACTACTAGCTACGTTTGTGCAGCTTACGTACAACATTACGCACGCTTCACGTCAACATGATAGGTGTTGAAGCAACATCTCTTGGCATCCGTAAATTCTTAGTCAAAATATACAAGTTATAACTAGATGGGGTAGTCGTCGTTTCAGGTGTCAATTTGCAAGTGGTAACCCATTATGAACTAGCGTGAGTCGCTTAGATTCGTGCCACGACTCGTTCCTAATGCCGTTGTCAAAGCTGTCGCTCGCTCGCTCGTCGCCAAAGTCCGCCCGCCGCCTGCATGGTAACACTAGGCTACTAACTAAACAGTTGTTCTCAGCTTCACTTCCGTTGATGCATCGATGGCACACAATGCAGCAGTATCTCCCCAGGGGGTGGAACATGCTGCACTGTGGACCATGACATTCTATCAACCTCAATAAGTGGTGTTTCTCGTCTTCTACTTTTCCTCACGCCTCAGGCTTCAGTGAGTGGGACCGTTGCAGCAAAGTGTGCTGTCTCAGGTCTGATGTTGATGCTGCTGCTCCTACTAAAAGTTTTCAGGCTGACCCTCAGCCAAGATTTAACGTCCACGGAACTGTTTTTCACATTGCTTCATAGACGGACCCCCATAAATACAAATGTGCAGCGGTGGGGTTCGAACCCGCGCACCTATGTGTCTCCTCCGGTTGCGAGACGGAGACTTAATCCACTACGCCACCGGGCTCGACTGCTGCTCCTACTACTGCTCCTACTACTACTACTACTACTACTGCTACTACTACGATTATTACTGCTGCTGTTGCATTCTGATGTAGTCCAATCTGATGTAGACGGAAGAGAATGAAGCTAAATAGACATAATATGTTTGTGAGGTTTATCAGCAAAGGCGAACAAGACACGCTTCCAACCGTGTCTTTCTAAACTACCGCGCACATAATTGCACCGCGTTAAGCATAGACTGACATTTGGACAGCATTGTGTGCAGCAGCCGTACACATGACCGCGTTGTTGAAACGTTTCTACGGTTGCTGATATACAGTTTCCGATGTACTGTTTTTAAAAATGTCCAAAAACTTAAAATTTGCACCCAGATGCGAGTGGTTATCGCAACTAAATCTGCGCTAGGTTGATAATGGAGTGCTAGCCTCTAGGCCATAAATGATAGGATCTGATTGTTGTATTATCTCACGTACGTATAGGCAATAGGACGACTTTGCAGCTACATGTGTGTATCTAGTAATTGATGGATGGATGAGTTTATTATTCGCTTGATATGTGTACCTAAATGCACATTTCGCCCTTCTATATTAGGTGTCTCTCAGCGGTGTGGTTTATCACTATCTATTTTTAATGAGCGGTGCTTAAAGAATATTGTGTCAGCACCGGAGATCGAACCGGCGACACCCCGGTAGATGACAACCATGACTAGCGCACGAGCCCTCTATACCACACTGTCACATTAATAAGGGCATGTTGGAAATATCTAAGATCGGAATTGAAGCTTGAATGCTAGATTTTGTCGTAGTCATAACTTAATAGGAAATGTTTGGATAAAGTAGCAATATAATCTGTTTAAAATTTGAAACAGTAAAAAAATCCATTATTTTAAAACAATAATGTAGCAGTGTTGGCGAACAATCGAGACAAATACACGCCTCTGTTGCTCTACGTTTCGATCGGCTTCCAATTCATTTTAATTGAATCCTGCCAGGTTTAAAGCGCATTTTAATTGAATTTACTGGGATCATTTTAGTGACTGGGAGCAGCATTTATAACCGAGCACTGTCGAACTATCAAATTGCTGTTACCTACAGGTACTGGGAAATCGAATACACTTGAACCGGAAACACACTTAATCTAAAATGCAATTTTGCATCGCTCGCTGTTTAGCAAGACGGTTTCATTGTTGAGTGCGGAGGCTTTAGGCAGGAAACAAATATATATATATATATATATATATATATATATGTAGTTGATTCTCTTCGAGTCATCCGTTTGCTTATTTATGACACCGAATCAATTTATTAGCGATTTATTCTAAGCAAGGTGAGTAGTGCAAGAAAGCATATATAATGTAGCTAATTCGCAATACTTTCCTGGCTTTTGGTGAGCTCAATTGCCTGGTGGTTCGGTCCCTGGCGTGAGTAACGTATTTTTGTGCTGAAACATGACCGTATTTTTTATGAAACACATAAGAAACAAGGTGGCATGCATCGGTAACGCACCTAAATTATGTGTCTCATCATTCCACGCTGTAACAATAGTTTTTCGTTGAAAAAAAACGTAGAAAAAAAGAGACATTTACGAACAAAACCGGACAAATTTCACAGAAAAGCGACACAACTGGTGAACTATTAAGCATTTTACATACAGCGTAGAAAATATAAAAAGTGGCACGACCACGAAGGCCTTTTTGGTCCGATATTGCTAACACAGTTGATCATTCCTGGGCCGTTAGGTAAAACCGTAATCTCCTCTCTCGCAAGGCGCAAGTCAGACCACGATGAGCTACGTGTATGAATGCTTGCAATCCACGGCAATGCAAGTATTTAATCATGAGCAACCTCTAAATGTTAGGTTGCAGAAGACCACCGAGCGTACACGTCCTTTTCAAAACACCGAGTAAAAAGAAAAAAATCGGCCCATCTAAGATATCTACTAGCTAGACAAAAATGTCGGTGTTAGTGTACCAGGAGTTGGGCAGGTTTTGCGCTTTGTCATGCAGAGGTGGGTTTATACTAATTTAGAAATAAATGCAGCATCATAAATGACAGCCTTTTGTAGTGACAAGTGAGGCAATGTTACTACTACTAAGACTGTAGTGTGGACGGACGCATCTAAAGTCACCTTTTAGAACCGATATTAGGCAAACATAAGCATATATTACATTAAAAACTCATCTACGAGATCGTGGTTATTAATAAGATTTTACTAACTACGATCTCGGAGATGAGTCTATTAATTACCACGTCAGAGTACCGTAATTCAAAATTTATTTAAACACCATCTTGAGCCCTCCCTAATTCTGTCTTCGGGTTATTTTTATCACAATTTGATAACTAGTAGACAATATATTGTTAGCTTTAGCATGCATCGCGTGGTAAGAAATATTGCGTTTTCACGCGAGCTTTTATTTAACATTAAACTCCTGTGACAGCTGGAGCGTAAATGACTACGCACCAAACTCAAGTGCACCATTCAAATGTGTCTTCTATTTATGCGTAACACACACCCTCTGGACATGTTCGAACACAAGGAATATGTCCCCACACTCTGGATCAAACCTGCGATCGAGGCCGCTAGAAGTCAGGAAATGATTGCGCATTAGCTACTTAGATCGAGTCGCCACATGCTATGTGATCAGGAAGTACCGAGCGTTTGGTGGCGAAATGGTGGCCTAACGGTTGGCGGTTACAGTTTACAGTTTGCGGTTTGGAAACAGATATTAATGATCAGCAACGCAAGGCTCAACGTTTCGAACCTTATACGCAATTTATATCGTTGCCTATAAGGTGATCATAAGCTTGCTTTGTAACAACGGCTTTGTCAAAGTTTAACAGGATTAATAGTTCTTGACGTGGAGATGTATGGATATATGTATTATTGGCTTGACATGTGTAACTAATCACGCATGTCAACCTTTTCTATCAATGGCGCTTAGAGTGACAGCATCAGCGGACGGAATTGTATGCGAAAACGATATATGGGTATCACTCCGGTGTTGCCGCTGGCGTGACGTTGTCTTATTTGTGAACTACGTGAACGGTCTGGGAGGTCCGCAGTTATGGCCTATCTTTACGTAGCGATGGGTGCAATGCAGCCTTTTTGCTATTGAATTGGTGTCCGAGGTAGCCGGGCCTGGCGCGTAGGCCTGCGGGCCTAGGGTGCGATGTAACGTTTAGAGCTGAGAGCTTGTTAGAGCCTTCTTACTGAGATCGTGCACGATGACGTTAGAGACAATTTCGGTGAAGAATAAAGATGATGGGTTGGATTCGTTACACTGGAAGCTGATGATGGGTGTTCGTGTCTCGTTAAGAACATAGTTCATGGTGATTAAAGTGACGTTGAGGCGAACACATGTATCATACCCTGTGTACTGAATATGCACAGGGTGTGTGTGTGGTAGACAGCAGCCAACATTAAGCAAGTTGGGTACCCGCTTATGTTGGATGCCGCTTTCCTCGCAAGCCAACTACGCGTGCTTGGGTGTCGTCCACGCTTTTTGCCCACTTTGGACCCCGGGATGTATTGCTAGGTAACCGTGCGACTTAAAGTCAAGCAAATGTCGGTAGAGAGTCAGAGTAGGCTAATGATTTTTGAGTGCGTGCTGCTGCACTAACCCGACGACACGATGCACAGCTAACAAAATAATTTTCTTACGTCTAGTTTTCTGAGAGCCTCGGTGCTGCTCTTTATCTGCAGTTCCATCATTTTGGTAAAATCAACGTAAAAACATATTTTTGGTTAAAAAATCAATGTAAAACAGAGGCAAGTATGCTTTACTTTGAATAAATATTTGTATCGTTGTTTCTTCGTTTTTTCCTTGATTATAGGCGGCTGCAGTGGTGGTAATTTACTAAAGTCTCATGCAGTTCTATTGTCAATTGTATCTGAATATATTGAGTATCGTTAAAGTTAGATATCATAAATCATTTCGACGTGGCCATATCGGCTTCCTGCGAGAGTTTTGTCAGATCAAGTGCTAAGAGATTGGGAAGTTAAGTTATTTGTTCGAACATATTGTCATATCCAGCTATATGTTAGCGGTGCAAGTCATGTTTTCAGAGGCAGATGCTAGCAAATGCAGGGATAACTTTAGCCTTGATTATTCGCAGCAAATTTTTCAGTTGGCTTTCGAGACAATGAGAGGCCCAGGTCCCCTTATACTAAAGCTGGATGCAGAACACAGAAAAGGCAATGCAAAGGCTATGCAAAGAAATATAGATGCAACGTAGATGATCTAAATTTCTACCGGGTATCGCGTCGGAACGCACTCTCAGGAACCATGTATACATCTCTACTACAGCTCTCCTACATCACTTTGTCAGCGTTATCGCTCTTATACACTGCTGGTGGTGATACAGATCACTCGATTTCCTCTCTATTTTGCTCTCTCTCTCTCTATATATATATATAAATATACATATATATTCAACATGATGTAAGTGTTTTGAGTTCTATATTTTTTATGCAGTACATACAGTCAAAATACGTCTCTATACGAAACACTTATATTCAAATCCAATCGTGGAATTGGCGTTGAGAATACGACATCTGTTTTTCGCATGAACTTTAAGGCCTGACACCGTATGACGCTACTTGAAACTACAAAAGCTGAGAGTTCAGTAGTGTCACACTATTAAAGCCAAGCGAGTAACTGTCAAAAGAAAATTCAGCTAACACTATTTTATGAGTTTAGTACGTCAGCGTGACAAGGTTTTTGCAGAAGCTCTGCTGGGACGTCATTAATAATAATTGCTAATATACAGAGCGTAACGTAGCAAGAAAGTTAACAATGCGTCCCACAATAAGGTATATATAAGTACGATCTACCTACCTAATAATTTGCTAACGAGCAAGAATTTACAGAAAGGGAGGTTCTCCCTATCTTAATTGGGGAGTGAGAGCTCTCTACGATATCAAAGGGCTTTTTGGCGCAAGGCGAACATCGGCATCCGGCGACAACGGGTCCCTCTCAGCGAAACCAGGATGAAGAATCGATGTAATTTTTTAAGACGACAAAGTATGCGTTCGTATTAAGGTCACGTTTGAGCCGAGCGTTTAACGTAAAATATCACCTGCAAAATGAGGACAGGGGTTGCCTACAGGCAGTAAAGAGGCGCACAATCATAAGAATACGGTGACGTATACCTAAACGACGGGTTACTGCCAAAATAAATGTATGGAGTCTTAAAAATGAAACAATGATAGTCTATAATAATGAAAATGGGGACGGGTAAATGATAATGCATCATCTCATTTATTGCGACATCTGGGCTCTCCGTTTTTGTCCTATCAAGGCTGATTTTAGTCTTCTTCGGCATTTGCTCTATCTGAAATGGGAAACCATGAACATTAATTTAAGAGTGACCGGATTTCAACCCACGACTTCCCGATTGCGAGGCAATTGCTTTGTCACTAAGTTACCTTGCTCGCAATCCATCGAAATATTGATTATAGTCATAAGGAATAAATACTAATATGGATGATTCATATTTCTGAACGAATTTTGAAATTGCTGAGTTTCACAACAGAGGTGGCGACTGTTTGACTGTTTTAGCGAATAAACTGATAAAAACAATATAACGACTTTGTATCTTAACAGAGCCTCTGTTCTAAATTAATCCGTTAGGTTCAGCACTATTACCAGACGGAAGCTGATTTACATTTTAAGAGCAATAAGGAACAAGCCAATATTGAAATTATGTTTTTTGGCGAACAGATTTTAATGCCAGTATATTTGTGCGGTTACTATCTTGACTTGGCGTTGATAACTTCGCTAATAAGTGGGTTTCATTGTGTCTCCAAGAAACGCATTTGGTTCCCAAAAGACGTTGCTCTTTTGAATATAACACCTTGCTCTAAGAATGGAAATACATTAAAATAATATTTAAATCAGTTGAAAACAAAACGCATAATGATCTGGTTATCTCTGCAAGCGACACATCGATGCTAGTCAGGATGTCTAAGGACTTCAAAAAAGCGCTAAGAAGCGGGCATAGCACACACTAACAAGGTACTGCATAAGATATTCTCTGCTTTAGGCGGAAAATGCAGGATTGTCATTGCATGTTCGAATAACATAAAATGTTGTTGTTGTTGCTGCTGCTGTTGTTGTTGTTTTTGTTGTTGTTGTTGCTGCTGTTGTTCCAATTGTTGTTGTTGCTGCTGCTATTGTTGCAGTGTTATTATTATTATTATTATTATTGGCGCCAAGGAGTGCGGACGTGTGCATAGGGAGCTCCGAGAAAATACACCTATCCGTTAGTGTGCAGGACGGTAAACCCAGCAAGTGACATTCCAGTGATGAGTGTAACTCAGTGATCATTTTGGTGTTCTGTGTGTGGCCGTGCGACAAAGGAGCCAGCAGCTGAGACGCTGAGAAGTTCTAACAATGACACGATGAAGCAAAACGAAACCACCAGCATAACGGCCCGGAGGCTCCGAGCGGCACGCCGCTGCCATTCAAATTCGAATTCTAACGGCTGCTCAACTAACATTTTGAGTTTGGAACATTCAAAAACTCACCGCGCCGACAATAAAAACGGAATTTTCACTTGCAATCGCAAGGCATGAGAAGTGGACAGCCGCAGCAAAACCAGCAAGTGCTCTGTTTCAAAGCAACTGCTCTGTTTCAAAGGAGAAGCACCAGCAATGGCTAATGAGTTTCAATGCCCGTGGTGTTCGATGTGCTTTCCTACAAAGAGGGGGGTACAGATTCACGCAGGAAGGATACCGACCCATAGCCGTCGGCTGCACTCTACGAAGATTGGCCACAAAGACCCTGCTTCCCCAGGTCAATGTGAAAAGCTACCTGCAGCCACGGCAGATGGGGTACGCCACTCAAAATGGTGCAGAAATAATTGCTCACACAGCTCGCACCTTTCTCGAACACAACGAAGAATGCTGCCTCCTAAAATTAGATTTTAAAAATGCGTTTAACTTAAACAAACGAGGACACCTCTTGACAGAGGTTTCCAAGCACGCCCCGGCCCTATATCCAATGATAGGCACCAGGCATATAGCAAACCAACTCCCCTAATGTTTGGTGAGGTTGAAATTAGGTCATCAGCCGGTTGTCAGCAGGGAGACGTAGCGGCTCCTCTTGCATTTAGCCTGCTTCTGCATCAGTACGTCAAGCAGGTGACATCCAATGTTCCTTTGTTTTACCTCGACGATGGGACCCTTCTAGACAACGATCCTTCGGTGTTACTCAGAGCGTTCGAGCAATGGAGCGGGCTGCAGCTTAACCCATCTAAATGCGAGCTATTTCTACAGGGTTTCGAGGACGAAGAGAGACAGCAGGTGATCGCTGAATTTAACAGCAACCTTCCGGGCATCCTTGTAAAGGATCGATGTAAACTGGACTTGCTGGGTACGGCGGTGTTTCCCGACATGATCGGTCCGGTACTGGCCGAGAAGGGAGAACAACTTTCCCGGCTTTACCAGAGGCTGGGCCATCTCGGTAGACATCAAGCCTACTTTCTGCTCCGGCACGCAATGGGAATGCAAAAGGTCTTGTATGTACTACGGACCTCACCTGCCTTCCTTCTACCGTCAGAAACTTTGAACCTCGACGACCAGGTGAGGAGAGCTCTGGAAAACATCCTTGACCTGACGCTTGATGATAAGGCATGGACGCAGGTAAGCTTACCGGTCCGGCTGGGTGGAATGGGCATTCGTTCGGCCACGGACCTTGTCTTACCCGCTCTCCTTGCTTCGTCGCACAGCTGCGCCTCTGCAGTGGCCGCTACTGCCGGCGGACTCATCAGCCATAACAAGACGCCGTTCGGATCTGGGATGCGCGTCAGTCTGGTCGTCCTTCTGAGGAACAGGTCACTAGGCAGAAGGGGTGGGACCAAATCGCCACTCAGGCTACCCACTTAACTCTTCTGTCGGCCTCCAAGTTAGATGTAGACGGCATTAGACTGAAAGTGGTTTCATCCGACGCCGCTGGAGCGTGGCTCGACGTGTTTCCGTCCGAGCTAGTCGGCAGTCGGGCTGACCGATAACCAGTTTCGTGCCGCCAGTGGCCTCAGACTTGGCATTGCCATGTTTGAGAGGGAGGAATGTCCGTGTGGTGGAACGGTGGATAAACGCGGCTTGCACTGGCTTAGTTGCACTAAGCTGACCGGGCTTACGCAAGGCCGCCACGATGCCATCAATGACATCCTCGGGCGCGCTTTCAGGCAAGCCGGCTACAGCGTTACGCTTGAGCCTGGTGAACTGCAAAGGGACAACAAGCGTCAACCGGATGGCCTTTCCAGCCGAGACTGGGACCATAATCGGCCGCTGGCGTGGGACGTGACTGTCTCAGACACGTACGCCCTCGGCTACCGTGCTCTAGCCGTGTGCGGGCATCGGCCACATTATCCACCAACGGGAGATGCACAAACGGCGCCTATACGCGCATCTTCTTGAGGACCACGTTGTAATGGCGTTCGGCCTCGAGTCATCTGGCGTTTGGGGCAAGGATGCACTCAAACTGGCAAAAGAGCTTGGAAGGAAGCTATTTGAGGCCACAGCGGAGCCAAGATCGACCGCGTTCCTCCGACAGAGAGTGTCATTAGAATTACAGAGAGACAACGCCAAGATGATGCTGAGTGTCCACCGACACTCAAGCAATAAGAATAGTATATGCAATATTGTAGATGTTATATAAGTTGTATGTTAGTAATTGTGATACATGTACATATGTATAAAAATTAACCCTTGTTCAAAAAAATAATATTATTATTATTATTATTATTATTATTGGCTTATACATTGATTACATTAGTCGCATGGTATTATTGTAATATTGGTAGCATCACCGTACTTTCGGACATTGTTGGTGATTTTACAGGTCATACGGCTCCCACAAAGTTTACACCTGAGCTCAGGGGACACTTCGTAACACTGCTCGTGCACGCGCATCTTCGAGCGAAAGTCATTAGATACAAAGCCTGTTATAAGGTATAAGGTTTCTGTCATTTGGGCCTTTTTAGGCACGCCTATTTCAGCCAGCTGTTTGCACAAATATGCGTAGCGTTTCACGTAAGGATGACTCGAAACACTTGTCGACGTACTTCACATCTTATGACGCCATTGCGCACGCACCGTCTCACCGCCTCGGACACAACTTTCAGAAGCGTTCGGAAGTTATTCATTTGTGAGACCCGCGGCTGGCAGTCGTCGTTCAGAGTAACTGCTCTGACGGGAATAATTGTTCTGTGAGACAGTTGGGTTTGATGCAAAACACTTGCATTATCGCGTGACTTTGAGGGCTTTATGTGACTGCCATAGTGGCGAAGTTTGTGCTATCAATAAGTCTCAAACTGCGCACGGCCGTGCCGCATTGTGCTGGTACGAATACCCTCGTATTGATGATATTCGATTAGTTGATACATATAAAATAATTTGTTTCGTAGTTTGTAGTGCACTCCTGGCGGTCGACGGGACTGTACATATGATAAACGCATCGTAGAGGTCAATTCATTCACTTAACTGGCCATGGTTATGTGAAACGTGACTGTGTATGGACTCGTCAAAACTGTAGCAAAGGCGGGCTTTCATTCTAAGAAGCCCATGCTGTGTTTTTGGTGGAGAATCGCTCTGGCCTGCCCAGTCGTAGATGCGTCATATTTATTTCTAACAACGCCTGCACGTATACATTTCTATGACTTGGCTTAAATTACTGCATTATATGTTATATCACACCGCCCTTGTAGTACCAACGTTGCACCTTCACAACATTACCTGTGCCGATCACTCTAGAATTATGTTATTAGGAGCTCAAAGCTCTAAAGGTCTGAGGGGTGTTAACAACACCTTGAACACGTTTGCACCACAAAAGAAACATTATAGAAATATCATTTTTTAATTGAGGAAGCGTTAGACGAACTTTATATAGATAGCTGCCTAGAGTATCAATTACTGAGATAACACCGTAAAAACAAAATAAAAATTCTATATAGCTTTTATTTCGACAGAACCGACTGACTCTGTATACCATAATTACTTGATTGTCACTTTTGTCGGGTACAAGCGCAGGCGTCAACGGGATTGTGATACGCGTAAGTTTCGCATATAACAAGATGGAATCCGTGTATGGCAAAGCGAGTCACGATCTGTATACGACTGCAATTCTGTCAAGTGTTGGAGAAGTAATTGCCCCAGACGCAAAAAACTTTGGTGGTGGCGTTCCTGAGCTTCTATTGGTAAACGTCGCCAGCATAAACGAACCGACATCATTTTTTGAACCCGAAATGTCGGGAGCTGAGATTCACCATTCCTCATAGGGAATGGTGGGATTCGGTTGGCAGACTGCCATTCCGGGGACGTGCTTTAAAAAGGTTTGTTCAGTAAGAAACAGAACTACACCCTCTTCCATGTGCTCGTATCGGATCATATCGGCGCCAGCAGCTTTGATGTTGCGGAGATTAGTGATTGCGCTACTGACCTTAGGCCGCATAAGTAGATTTGACGCTCTGGCGCCAGGTCATGTTCGATTAGGCCCGATATCATTACCGTCCATTTCCGAGATACGTTTGCTTCCGGTCCTGTCTCCGCTGTTCCTAAAAGCATCTCTATGTTCGGTGCTGCGTGGGATGCAGACACCTTTCAGGAATACCTTTCCGTATATATATGTATATACATATATATATATATATATATATATATATATAGGCGACATCATATATTTAGCGATTTTCATGTATTCTAGTTCCCTTGTACCTACAGAAAGAGAGACGCAACGAAAAGCTAACAGTTAACGAGGGGAAACATACATGTTAGGCACGTTTGACGTGTGCCTTCGCCAGTAAACAGATGCTATCAGACCACATATTCTCTTGTCTGTGATCCTCTCAGATTTAGTGTCCAGCAATTTGATCGCATCCGACTTCCGTATAGCCTCGCGTATGCGACAGCGCGTTCATCAGGTCGTCGCCTCGACTCTGATGTCGCTGCTGCCCCTGCTGGCTACAATATCCGAAACACCATGACTGAGAGGTGAGGTGAGGAGGGTTCATCATATATGATGGCAGGCACCCGCGTTTCCCATTTGCCATACACCCTCTCCGATCGGTTGCCTGCCACCAGCCTCGTCCGCTTGACGCTTGGTTGACACCGCGATCAGTATGGTCAATACAGGCCATCGGCCTTCTTCTGGGGCCTTTCCGCGGTCGGGCCGACCGAGGTCGCCAAGGTATCCCGCAATCCCTCCGAGACCCCTAGCGGCGGCGCGGCCTCGCCCACCGATAGCCCTATTCCCGCAATGGCGTGGCGCCGGTTGCGGTACATAGCAACTGATTTGTTGGCCGGGTCATTGGTTGCCGTTTGGTGGTCGGTGGCCTTTCTCCGGGGGTGACAGGTCGGCGGGCAAAGGTGCCGGCTGGCGGCCTGAAGCCTAGATAGATACGTGGTGGGCAGGCCAATCGTTAAATGCCAATTACGATGAAGCGACTGAATCGATAGAGGTCGAATATGATGATGACGGTGACGGTGCCATTGATCACGGCGACCACGGCGACGACGACAACAACAAACACAACAACAACAGCAACAACAACAAAAACAACAACGACAACAAAAACCACTCGATGGTTATCACAGCAACACCGCAGTAGCACTAACGGCGTCCACAGTGGTGCGAGTAATTGTTGTTGTGCGAGGATGTTACGTAGTCGTTCGACAACATTGATGAAAGGGGCAAATCCAGCAGGGCCGAGATACCACACCTATCCAGCGTCTATACATACACGCAGACACACCTACGTCACACATACAGATTGCCGCCCATACTCGACACGTCAAAAAGATATCGCCGCGTAAGCGGATTGGCAAACAGGCAGGATCTAGGGTGCCCGGAATAATCATTATCCGGCAGCCCCGGGGGCAGCCGGATACTCGACCACTTTTTTCCCGTATCCGAACCGCTGCAGAGCACTGTTGTAATTACACGTGATCATGAACATGAATGACAACCCACCTCTTAAGGACATAGAGAGTCGTCATGTCTCTTTCTCTCGCATTCTATATATATACATATATATATATATATATATATATATATATATATATATATATATATATCCATAAGCGCGATTCTCACACGCACACCTCAAAGGGTTGACGTTGCATCACATTATCACGAACGAACATATAGAACCACGAAGGATGATGACCTGAGCGGAAGCTTTGATAAGCGTATGGGGGTTGTGCCATATAGGCACGCTGTCAATGAGAGCTACTGTCTCAGCGCGTTTGAGCGGCAGCTGCTGCACCAACTGCGACAAATTGAATGTGGCACACCGCAAAAAAGTCGTCTGACTAGCGATGGTCGTTCGGACGATAGAATACCGTCGCTGGTGAGCCTGTAGTAAGGCCAGTGGTGAGTAAACCCGCATTCGACCCGTAGTAACATAGAAGTTCCATTAATAATGCTACGGGATCGAAGTCAGGCTGGTCAACTAAACATTGTATATGTATACTGTAGTTGCACAAAAGCTTTGTATAAAACAAAAGTGGATACAGTGTAAATGAATTTATGAGCTTTTGTATCCTATATATTTGGAATAGGCTCGGGCGATTCAAGAGAACACCCATAATATGCTTTGTGTATCTTATAGAGTCACGGTAATGTACTGTGGTTGTACACACGAGTGTATATGTAAGCACACATATCGGATAACGTAATGCGGCAAACCATATATATATATATATATATATATATATATATAGCGTACAGTATAGTAGGGATGGCTTGCAACTTCTATAATGTGATTTTGATTCTGACAATGAGAAACACGTTTTTTATTGTTTTTACTATCATTATATAGATGTTTATAACTATAATTATAATAATATGCACAGTGCATCCGACGAGCCATTTACCTGCTTACCGCTGAACATTTCAGTATGTCGCAGAGCTTAAACGGAAAGATACCAAAGAGGATACCGGTAGTGCACGAAATTAATGTCGCAATTTTTTGCTAATCATAATTTTTTATATAATATATATACAGGTAGTTCAATAAGTTCTTAGAATGAAAACCAAGAATTTTCCAAATCATGTTTTTAAATTTATCTTATTCGATATACTCCCCGAGATGCTCAATACACTTTTCCCACCAAGATTTCAGAGCTTTTATACCTCTTAAGTAGAATTCCGCGTCTTTAGACTGAAAATAGGCATTGACAGCAGCCTTAACCTCTTCATTGCTGGAAAAACGCTTTCCACCGAGACTATTCTTCAAATGTTCGAAGAGGAATAATCAGAGGGGGCCAGGTCTGGAGAATAGGAAGGTTGTTCAATAAGTTCGAACCTCAGTTGGGCCAGTTTTGCCGATGCTTGCCGGGACTTGTGTGCAGGAGCATTATCCTGGTTAAACAGGACAACCTTCTTCTGCAAAGCGGGCCGTTTCACGATGAGTTCTTGCTAAAGGCAGTCCAACAGTCTTGCATAATATTCTCCTGTAATCGTTTTACCGCTCTCAAGGTAGTCGACCAGCATTATTCTACGTTGGTCTTAAAAAACTGTAGCCATCACCTTTCCGGTCAATGCCGTTGTCCGCACCCTCTTCGGAGGTCCTTCATCAGGTGCACACCATTGGCAAGATGCTTCTTGGGTCTCGGGAGTGTAGTGATGGACCCAGCTTTCATCGACGGTCATGAATCTGCGCCAAAAATCCGACGGATTGTTCGACATCTTGGCCAAATTTCGCTGTGAAGCGAAAACAGGCGCGTTTTTTTGGCCTTGGTTGAGCAAATGCGGCAGCCATTTTTCTCTGAGCTCTTTCATCTTCAAGTTTTCGTATGGGATAAAATGCACACTACCTAAACTAATTCCTAATGCCTCCGCTATCTCTTTAATGTTCATTCGCTTATCTGTGCCAACGATGTTTCGCACTTTCTCTATGTTTTCCTCATCAGTTGCCGTTTTTTGGCCTCCTGGACGTAGTTCATTCTCGGTGCTCCTGCGACCTCTTTGTAACACATTAATCCAGTTGGAAACAGTGTCAAAACATGGCGCAGAGTCACCGTACGTCTCGTCCAACCTAATTTTTACTTGGGTCGCATTCCAACCTTTGAAATAAAAATGCTTGATAACCACTCGAAACTCTTTTTTCTTCATTTTTAAAAATCAGCTATCAAACGAAATCGCAACGGCCAATCACCATAATATTTTGAGTGCTAGCAGTCGAAAAGTTGCAGTTCCTAATAGCGGTGGAAGCGCGCCAAAATTCGAATTCTAAAAAGCTCATTCTAAGAACTTATTGAACTACCTGTATATATATATATATATATATATATATATACATACATAAATATACATATATATCATCAGATGACATGAAGCGGTAAGCGTCAACTCAGATAGATTAAAACATGAAATAGAAAGACGTCGACGGTACAGCCGAGGTGCAAAAAGCTCAACAATCAATGAAGAAATTGAATCACTGTCTACGCTCGCGAAAACGAAAGCTGTTGAATCTTGTCGTTGTTGCAAAACATATGATAATCTTAAGAGGCAACTTAAAGACGATTCTTGCGCATCTAGTTTTTTATGGTGTCATTGTCTAGCATACGTTTAGTAGAAAATGCTTTGTCGACTTGAAGAACATAACAAGCAAATAATGCTTGTTAACGATGCGCGTTTGTTTTCACCAGGAACTGATCGAGCGGTACGTAGTGACAGAACTTTCTGACTGACCCCACATAGTGAAGTTTCTGACTGACCCAACATCTTTTCGTTTATAGAAAGTAGCACATCTCTAAAGATACGGGGGAGGTGGCTCAAACCACAAGTGTTGCACAGGGCGATGGACTCAGCCCATTGCTGTTTTCCGTACTTTTGGGTGGACTACCAGAGCGGATATGGGCGGGCTGGACCCAAGAGTGGGCCAGAATCTTAATGTACGCTGATGATGTGGTCATCTTTAGTGGCAGCCTTTTCAGGGTAAAACAAGCCATGGATCGACTAGTTACATTAATGGATAAGAAGGGCTTGAAAATTAACTGGGGAAAGACAGTAGCTATGAAATTCCGAAGGGGCGGCCGTATGGCCAGGGGTGACGTGCTCCAAATCAGGGGAACAGAAATTAAATTTGTAAACAAATTTGCATACCTAGGCATAACCTTATCAACAAGCGGTAGTAGTTTTTGATCACACTTTTAGGAGAAAGTCAGGAAGGCCACCATCGCAGCTGCGCAATTAAATGTCCACATATGCTTTCAGTTAATGCAGCAATTGCCTCTTTTCGGGATACAGATAGCACCCATGGCCACATACGGCATTCCACTTATATGGGATAAGTTGGGAATAGGCAAATTGCATTTAATTGATGGGGTAAGGTTTTTTAAAGAGGGTTTTTACGCTATCGAATACATGCAGAAATAGAATTGTTTACGTCTTAGAGGGTGGCCTGCTGCTGACGGAAGACCTACAAAAACGATGTAATCTGAATAAAACGTGCGTCTTTGAAGTTTATATGCGGAACTGGGAAACCAAAATTAGTGAGGTGGACATAGGTATTTATGGAACAGCAGCAATTTGACGTAACATAAACACATTCACCCAGTTTGGGTGTTAATAAAACAAATATATCTCTAAAGATATTTACTGAAGGTATTTCTGGCATCTGGAAGTCATAAAACTCTTATGCGCATTATCAATATTCGGCCACATATAACCACATACACGTTAATGTAAGAGTGAATTTGCCTATCGAAATAGGACACATAGCTGCTAGCTGCGGGAAACCACACATTTGTGTTAACAACAAAGGTTACTATGCGCCCCCGCATCGTCTTTCCTTTCTGCGCATTTTCGATTAGAAACCGTAACATGTGAATTAACACTGTTTACTCCAACTGGTGAGGAAGATTAATGAACTGGACTTTTGTTCACCGGAAGCTCTACCAAAAGCTTAAAACAAGTTTGCAGCACCCTCTCCCGCGCCAGCTAAGTGTCTGTCGTGAGGACTGTTTCTATACTACTATTTCGAATGTCGGGTTTCGATGCATGAACTAGACCTGAGGTCAAAGCCAACCTCCTTTGTGCTATCTATTTTGGTCAAATGCCATTGCCCTGTTTGGATCACATGCCACGAGCAACTGACATCTATATAAGTATAAATATATTATTACTAAATACGAGTAAAATAAATGTGATGGCAATGTAAAGGCCAAAAGTACAAAACCACAAGACGGAGGCGCGGCTAAATAGGAAAAACTAAAGCTATCTTCTTAAGATGTCTCATCTACAAATAGATAAACAATTCTACATTGCAGCGTTTTTCATCTATATAAATCAAAATCTATTGGAGCTATCATAAATGACCGGGATCACAATTTGGCGTCCGCGAAAGTGTAAATTCTTTTCCCACGTATTGTCCAAAGCGATGCCTTGGTTCAAACATCGTCGGGACGTGTGACGCATTATCCCTGGGGACGGTTGCTGCATTACCTTACTGAAAGCAAATTGAAAGTTGCCACGTCAAAGAGGCACATCAAAGAGGTGCATTGTCGTGACGGCGGTTCCATGCTCGGGGATCGCCCGTAGCGCCAAGTAAACGCTTAGATAGTGAGTGTTGCGTACCTAGATTTTTTTGGCTTATGGGGATGTGAGTCCTGGATGGATTGCACTTTGATTGATTATAGGGCTTAAACGATATAATTATAGAAAAAAAAAGTCTCCGGTCGAACATTAAGAACCTGCATAAATCATACAGCTCCAAATGATTATTAGAAGCTTTCTTACCTCGCTTTAATATCTGGCAGATTCCAACGCGCGTTTGTGCTCGCCAAGAGCTCACTTTTTACAGCAAACGATTACAGACAACGTCATGGTGACCGGCTGGAGTTATGAAAATTCATAGGTCAATACTAGGAAGGATTCGTCCGAAGCTGGATTCCTTTCAAGCCCTAGGCTCGTCTTAGGTCAACAAACGGGAACAATGTAGCCGTCGAATAATAAAAATGTACTGCATAATTTCTAAGCAAATATAAGGGCAGAATAAGTTTTCGCCGCAACGCGTCTGCATACACCGGCTCTGGTCACTAGCCTAAGGAATTCTGCTTAAAAGCTGGTTACTGTTTTTCTAGAGTCTTTCCTTGATCGATATGTTATCTTTCTGTCTAGTCAGTTTAGCCTTTGTGGTTCTCGCTTCACAGAACTAACTCCAACCCTATGGCCAGTGATTGACGATCCTATTAAGAACAAGCAGATTTGTCCTGGAGGCTTGTTTAATGTTGTTGCTACTTTCAACTGCTAATGCAACTCGTTTTTACTGCAGATGCTAGAATTTCTTGGTTGCATTCCGATTACAATCGATTGTAATTTCTACAACTATTCGTTTAGTTGTCATTAGTAAGAAGGCTAGCATTTTTTGCATTTATGCATGATTTTGCAGTTTCAAATACCACAAAGGGTGATCATACTCAGAACTACGCGCAGACTACCGTATAATTTGGCTTAACACCACAGAGGTTATTTACTTAGCAGCCACATATAGGTGCACTAGCGCCAAATTCCTACGCACTTAACGCTACACTAAGACGATTTATAAGAGAAAGGAATCTGCCCAAAAGCTTTCTCAGGTAGACTGAACAACGTTAAAGGCACCTACTAAGTTTATTTTTTTTGGAAATATTCTAAATTTTCTTTAACATTTTAAATATTCAATAAAAATTAAATATTTTGTTCCCATATTTTGCTCATGCCTACCGCCGTCGACCGACCGTGCTTTTGTTGTCAACCATAGATCTAGTACCCAAATCTTTGAATATATATATATATATATATATGAGTCATGATTTATTAAGAGTACAGATTAGAGCGACAATAAATTTATATATATATATATATATATATATATATATATATATATATATATAATTTAAAGTATTCTTGTATATTACAATTGGGAGAGTCCAACGTGTATTTCATTAAGTGCTCCGAGCAGTTTTCATCAACTCGTAGCGCTCTTAATAGTGTCACTTAATAGTAATTGCCTTAAATATTCTTTCTCGCGCCGGCCACCTTGTAGAGTTTACACCCTTCTTCTTGAAAGATCATGAAAACATTTTGCTGTGCCATAGCTCATAGATCCGAGAATCTCTAAAACGATTGCCACACTTTATCTAGACTAGAATATTTACATTTCTTTGTTTCTTTCAGCATGTTCTGCGATCGATCCAGCGGTAAGCAGATATGAGGGCGCTGCGGTGCATAGCGCCGTAGGTAAATGTAGTGCCCCAGGCTAAATGTGTTACATGTTACCAAAGCGGTATTACACAAAATCCATTTATTCACACATTTAGTGTCGATAATACTTAGATACAAAGATTTGACTCGGCGTCAGGAGCTCACAAATGCAATTACAATAATTGTATAAAATAAATAATATAAACATATACAATATACAAAGTTATGATGACATTAAGCGTTCCGGTTTCGATGCGGTATTGTAACTCAGTCAGTTAACAGACAGTTTTTCCGTTTTAAACGTTCGTTGAATAAACTCGTATATGTCCGCAATATATATATATATATATATATATATATATATATATATATATATATATATATATATATATATATATATATATATATATATATATATATATACATATATATATATATATATATATATACATATATTATATATATATATATATATACCTTCTTACGTAAGCATATGTGAACGGCTCAGCGCCCATGAGTACTACTAACATGTCTAACCCGCAACAATAGAGGCGGAAAGAGTAAGGGAGGAGGAAAAGGTACACTGGCAGACCAGTGCTAGCTGGTAGTTGCTGTGTCAGCTGGTCAGCTGGCAGTACACGGCGGGGCAAAGGCGACGCCGTATTGACTTTCAAATTGGATAAGGGTCACGCTCACCCGGGCAACCGTGTGCACCGCTGATTCTAGCAGAGCCGGTCGGATATGAAAACGGTATGAGCAGCATCCGTAGTGCCTGCACCACCACCTCGACCAACCTTCCTGGTTGGCCTTCGGCTTCGTAGGTTTGAGGCCCGTGGCAGCCCTCGGGGTGGCTAAAGGGGCGGCCCTGGAGGAGGCCGGGGGAGGGGCAGAAAAGCGAGAGCGCCGAAAGAGAAAAGCGCATGATGTTATGATGGCCGCATCATGCACGCAAAGTATGCTGCACACAGAATAGTCTATACAGGTACAAAGACAGGGCACGAGAAAAAAGCTAACCGGGAAAGAGTGAGACAGAAATACAGCCCATAATAGTGAAGAGTTCTCTATAAAGCGGATCATCGCTGAGCGGCGTTAGGTTAAGGCCAACATCTCATAGCACGGTATATATATATACATATATATACCGTATGAAGCGTATACAAATTCTAATACATATTTATAAAAAAATACTATTTATTTATTCTTTTGAAGTGTTTTTATCTTTTGCATTTGTTGCTTTTATCGTTTTTGTGCTTTCGTTTCGTGCTTTTTTTATCGTTTGCATTTGTTGTATCTTTTGCATCTTTTGCTTTTTATTATCTTTTGCAGCTGCACTGCACTTGTGCCACAATCTTTCCGACTCTTTGAAACTCGAATTATTCGTTATCTTCTCTAGTGCCAAATCGTTTTGTCTCTTTAAATTTGCGGGAACACAAAACCGGCGCACGGAGCCAGGTCCGGCAAATAGGAATGATGTGGAAAAATTGCGAGTTTTCCATCAAATAATCTAAAATCATTAACGATGTGTACGCAAGTGCATTGTCGTTGTGGAAGATCCAGAGTGTTAACATTTTGCGGTAGTATTCTGTACTGACCGTAGAACTAGGTGGCAACAATTTGAGAACTATGCTTGCCTTGTAGCCGACGTGAAAAACGTTCAAAAGGATAGTGATGTTGATTCTGCTTTGTCTGAATTTATCCGATCGACCTTTTCCATAAAATCGCCATTAGGAGGTTCTCTGCTACCGGCTGAGGTTTAATTCGGACGCTTCGGATACCAACGATCGTCATTTGCTAGAAATTTAACAGTTTTGGAACGAACTTAGCTGCCAGTCTCCTGACGCATAAAATATCTGCCAAGACTGTTACAATTGATCCATCATATAGTTTATTTAATTCCTCAGCTCTAGAACATATGATTTGGTTTTAAACACGGTACTTGGTGCAAATTCGTTGCTTCTTCATGTTCGGCTCCTAAAAAACTGCCGAACCTTGATGGATCAGGCGCCCTTCGCATCATTCGGAGGTATCGCACCATCAGTACGGCGGCCTCGCCTGTACTGGCAGAGACAGTGCCCTGGGACCTAAAGGCAGCCGAAAGTCGGCGCCTATGGAATGACCCAGCTAAGAAACTCGAACAAGAACGCGAGGTAACACTCGATTGGTGGCAGAAGGAGTGGAACAGTATCCCGGACGGACAACTAGGAGCGCCTGTAAGGAACCTTATTCCGAACATCCGCCGATGGATGAATCGTCCCGGGGGTTGTCTAACTTACCATTTGACCCAGGTTTTCACGGGCCATGGCGATTTCCAGATGTATCTAAACCGGATAGGAAAGGTTGACTCAACGCAATGTTTGTATTGCGACGAGATGGCCTCTCTGGAACATACGCTTTTGAGATGCGCCGCATGGACCGAAACCAGACAAGGCATGCCCAGAAAGCACACTCTGGGAGAGCTAGTTGCACACATGCTCACGTCGGTCAACAACTGGGACGCGGCTGCAAAGCCTATTCAGCGTATTATGAAGGCCAGGAAGATACCGGAAGATGAAGACTAGTGGAAAGTATAAGAGAGTCGCTTGCACCACGCGACTCAACAAGCAGGACATAATGATTTAAAGCTTCCGAGACTTCCCCACCGCCTGTGCGTAGCTACTCTTCTCTGTCAAGGATCCCGCAGGTTGGAGGGTCATCTTAAGGGGGATACATATATGTAGGCACTGTCGTGCATATGTGTAGGGTTTTAGTGAGTATTGCCTTAAGCGTACGGCTCGACTCTTGCGAAGCGCCAAGGCTTGGTGGTGAGACTTGCTGTTTGGTGGGTGAGTCCCACACTGTCTGAGTGTGCGCATGTTCTGGGGACAGCCAATCCCTGTATGCTTTTGCTCAGTCGTACGTAAATGTATTTTAAACCCTCAACCCCCTCAAGAAAAAAGGTTTAATTGGGTTGAAATGACATAGTGGAGTTCATTCCATCCCTCGGGGTTACTTCTACGAGGTACCCCCGAACAACAGCAGCGGTATGCGGCCTGTTGCTGTGTTGCGCACCAGGATGATGTTATCAGCCAAGACCTCGGTCCTCTTACCTAAGCATATTGCACTATGAACCATGATTGAACAGCCGCCGTAACCAACACGCTCTACAATGTAAGGTTGCGCAAACCCCTCTGCTCGTCGTCGCCGCTACATTGACTTGTCCTCATCGGTGTTCCTGTCGATCTTTCCCGTAGCGAGATATCCTGGTGAAATGGATTTCAACTCGCCTGAACGTGCCGTTCCATTGGCCATCCGATCCGAGTTTTTCGTCATCTCGCGCAAGCCGGCATTGTGCTTGTCGGTGGACTGTAGTCAGTTGGGCACGCATAACTAGCTACGGAGGCCTAACATTCATATTATGCAGACTTCGTCTCACAGTGAGGGTATCAAAAAAGAAAGAAAAGCTACCCCCGTGAGTTAAGACTTTTGGTCGATTCTGCAAACGGCGCATTGGTGTATTACGCTCAGTTGGCGAGCTGCAGAACGTTGACAATAGCCAAGCTCAAGCCAAAGCAAAGCAAAGACGGCTGGGCGGCTCTCTCAAACGTGGTGCCCATTTCTGGTGGTTGGCTCTTTCACTGAACAATGCCACTGACTGACTTAGGAGGTACACTTTAACGGACACTTCGTTATTTGTTCACTGCTTTTATAAAGTTGAGAAGATAATGTATCGCGCCAACATTTTGGTCTTGGTGTTCGATCGAACAAGCTAACTTAAATAATTTATCCTTTCGAAAGATGTAGTCATTTTTTAATATGGCACTGCTGTTTTGAGCACTAAGTAGACTCAAATATGCCTTAAGTCAAATGCCATGTAGTGGATCATGCGTTTTTCCACCAATGTTTTTTTCATATACATATTTACGCATACATATATAAACACTTCGGAAGTGTATGTATATACACATATCATGCAGCTGCTAGGCACTTTCGCACCTTGCGTTGCGTGTGCCGTATTTAAATTAGACGAGCTGCTACGCGTTTACAAGGCCTTCACTGGGTGAAGGGTGAACAAAAGAAACGGCAATCATCAGCGGAACATGCCAAATCTATAGTATAAGAGAAATTACTTTATTTGCAATACACACGCATACCCATTTAGTTAGCGCTTGGTGAAAACGTATCGGGGCAAGCAATCATAGAGTTACTCTGCACATTTTTCTACATATTGTTAGACAACTTAGACAGAAAGCAGGTATGTTAAAAATGACAGGGCACGTATTCCTCGATCGGTAGGTCTAGCGTCTAGTGTCAAGTTTGTTGAACCTTTTGAGATACGTCGTTTTTGGAAACGAAATCGACAAAGATGCCACCGACAGGCGCGTCTCCTCGGGGGAAATGCCTCTTTCGGTCGCTTTATGACATCTTGCTAGATGTTGGCTGTTCTTGCTATAGTGTAACGTCATTGGCCACTAGCCAGCGGAAGAACTGCCACTTTGCTCTTCAAACGTCAAGGGATTTGTCAGAAAAACTTTCAGCCATATCTAGTATAGAGGAACAAACGATTTGTTTTAGTGTGTTCTGCACTGGATTACGCTACATTTAACGCTTTAGCACTTTTGCAAATTGCCCAGCATATCTTGGAAGTACCTATAGTATGTAGGATGCTACCTGACTTTTAAGCAATTTTGTGGGTCTTACGGAACATGCAACTCGGTTTCTCCTCAAACGGCTATCCCTCATTTTGCCATAATTTCTCCCCAAATAGACGGATTTTCCTGGCATCTAATTTTGGCTCTCTCGTTATTAAAGTCTCAACTGTGATTCCTATGTAAGTCTAGTGTTTTTCAACCTAGTTTGGGTCTTGAGCTTGTGCGAAAACATCTTCTGAACCTCATGAAGTTTATCTATGTTGATTTTTCGAAGCCTTTTATCTGTATTAGATAAAATAAACGATTTATAATATATAAATTGTGATTCTCGATTAGCCAAGTTTAGTCTTAATGTATTGCCAAAAATAAACCGAATGTTTAGATGCTTTACAAATAACGGTTCCGCCGTACAACTTTGGTAACAAAGGCAGCATCTCATGCCGGCTAGGATCAGACTTTGAATTACCTATGCGCACAATGTAAAGACACTTCGGTAAGATAGGACCGAAAAAATTGTCAACTTTTGTTCCCCACAAACATACTGGGGGCCTATATAGGTAGTGCATTTCCTTACTCTCAATGCTTAATCTCAATCATATATAAATAGGGCTGTAATTTGCGCATGCAAAAGGCGTTCATTCTCGAATTATCGTAGGCGGCCAGCCTAATGGCGGGGTGTGGGCATCCGGTAGGGCACCAACCTTAGTCAAAGCTTACAGCCTAGGAAGTTTATGGTAGACAACTAAAACGTTTTTCACGTTAGCTGCTGCAAGAATTGCAGCTGGAGACTTCGTTTTCCCTCTGTACGCATGGGGTTTGCTTCAAACAACTACATTTTTCAATAACATAACATTAATAGATTTATTTATTATTAAATTTCAGGGTTACAGAGGAGTAAACCCTCCCAGCCAGTACTAAACTGCCCCGGTGGTTCACCCCCGAAAAGGTTCTACCCAATGCGTGGTTTGGCCGTTTGGCGAATCTGTAGTGAGGTCAAACGAACAGTACCAGCTAGTGCTCTTCGAACGAACCCAATTTTTGTAGGTGCAGAATTCCATTTCTGTGGATGCAACTATTACGTTTGTTACAATTTTTTTTATATGAAAGGGGGGATACAATTATGACATTTAAATAATATTTTACACTAAAAAAGCATTTTAATGCACTTTGCTGCTCTTAGGGCTGGTGGCCTCGTTCCGACGTTCGGTAGGGAGGTACACATATTGTATCACACCATGAAGATATTTAAAAAATGCCGTCACTCAATTCACCAGGCACGACTTTGTGTCAGAGCGGAGAATGCTAAAATGGCAAAATTTTACTTGAGTACATATGAACATGTAAATATAGGGAATACACTGGCACTTTGGCTCCCTCATCTGTGTGGTAGTTATGTCAGTACCAAATGGTCTAGAAGTATGCCGAAATGGACTGGAATCTTACAGTAGTATAATGGCGGGCTAAGTTGTATTTGAGACTTGTACCAAGGGCAGGTTGACTCGAAACAGCACAAGGGGACCATCGGAAAAGACGAGACTCGACAAAAATGTCGCAGATAACCTAACGCCTTGGTGTTGTTGGCGCCAAGAGAAAAACGATATCGGCTCTCAAAGACCAATGCAATACGTTATATTACATATTCGTACCCTGCAATTTGTTCAATATGAACAATTTCTAATGTAAACGTAATAGCAACAATGCTGCATCATCCACAACAATGGGGTTCCTTCGAAGAGCACTCGCTGGTACAGTTCGTTTGACCTGCCTAAAGATCCGGCAAGCGGCCAAACCGCGGGTCATTGGGTGGCCGAATCTTTTCGGGGGTGCAGCGTGGCCGTTCAGTCTATCGGCTGGGAGAAGGGATGGTAGATTGCGGCAGCTGTGGCAGAAGGCCCGCAGCCGAATCAGTGCACGTGCCGCATGCAGGGGGTTCGGTTTGTTGGTCTGGCGCTTGCTCGTTGCATGGCTCACCGCTCGCCTGACACGCAATGCCGCCAACTAGCAAACTATGAGAGTCTGCTGTTGTTGTTGTTGTTCAACCCCGTGGGCCTACCCCGATGGCCCACGGCCTACAAACGCAACCCGACCAGCCAGTAGCTTTATAAGTGCACGACTATCCCTCCCTTCTGCTCTTTCACTTTATCTCCATCTTTCTCCCACTCGCGTGTGCGGCTACTTATCTGTTTCCCATCCCCTCTTTGTCTCCTCCGGTGCCCCAGGCTCCTAGGGTTGCCCCGTAATTTTCCTATCCCTCTCTAAAAATAAAAAATTGAAGAATAGTAAGGCAGGCAGAGAAAATGCGAGAGAGCAGAGAGAGAATACGAGAAATATAGAGAAAGCGAAAGAGACCAGAGGGAGAGAAGAATTCAAGGCAACTCGATCGGTCAACACACAGCAGTCGTTCTCTCGCTTCGGTTGAAACGCTCCAACTTTGTTAATTCTCGACAAACGGTCTATTTTCGACTTCTACTACTACTACTACTACTACTACTACTACTACTACTACTACAACGACTACTAACTACTACTGTTACGACGACGACTACGTAGTAGCAGTGGTAGCGCTTCTCCTGGACTCTGGATGAAGATTGAGTGGCCTCAGGTGCATAGGTAGCTAGCTGCTACCTTAACCAACGAACGCAAGAACAACACAGGGCAAAACGTCCCTTGCACATAGGGATAGTGGTGATGATGGCGATTCATAGTGATGATGGCGATTCATAGTGATGATGGCGATTCATAGTGATGATGGCGGTTCATAGTGATGATGGCGGTTCATAGTGATGATGGCGATGATGATGATGGTGCCGCTTCGATAATGACGACAGCGATGATGTTTTATGGCCGTGATTCTGTAGTAGATGGTTTCTGCCTAGAAATAGCACATGCAGCATACCGTCCACGTAAGCCTCTATCACAGCCGGACCCCAGTGCACCCTCTGGTTCTCTCTCTCTCCTTCGCTCTCTTTCTCTTGCTATATCCCTGGATAGGAGGGAACTTTTCGACGAGTGGCTGTACCGCTGTCCTCCGCGGTCATTCCGCCATACAGACATAGTTAATCATTCGACCGATAAGTCTGAAACTCGACGTGTATGTATGAAAACAGACACACACATATATATATATATATATATATATATATATATATGGCGATGGCTAACAAGAAGAGTAGAAGCAGAACAAAACACATGAGAAGGAGAGCCCGAACTCACGCCGGGAGAACGGTCCTTTTGGGACCTTCGATGTGTTCCTGTCCACGAATCCTATCGATCTTGTTCGTGGCAACATTGTACACTACCAAGTGTAAGCGGCGGCCAGCGGAATCCATCGACAGGCTTGACAGCAACATGATAACTAAGTTTCAGTTTGAAGTTGGCGTCATGTCTGCTCTGGCGTGGGAACAGTGTACGACGTTCTAGACGAAGGCGTCCCATATAGTCTGATCGGCTCTAACTGACTAACCGGCTGCAAGCATGCGCGCGTATATATTTATATATATATATATATATATATATATATATAAGAGGCTGGTTGATGTTGCACAGTCTATGTGTATATCGATATGTTAATATTTTAGTTATAACTTTAACCAATTTTTGCAGATCGTTGAAGCCGTCAGTGTCGTGCCGTAATCGTTCCCACATACGAGTATGGATATACATATACATATGGTGTTCAAAACGTATCGCGACTTTTGTGTTTTTTCAAAAATTATTCATTTATTCATGAATATCTATTTTGTCCCCTTCAAAGTAATCCCCATGAGATATTATACACTTGTGCCAACGGTTTTTCCAATCTTCGAAGCACTTCAAAAAACCATTTTTTTTTATCTTGTTCAGCTCCTCCTTCGATGCCGTCTTTATCTCGTCAAGCGTAGCGTAACGTCGTCCTTTCATGGGCCTCTTCAGTTTAGGGAACAAGAAAAAGTCACAGGGGGCCAGATCTGGGGAATACGGTGGCTGCGGCATCATTAGTGTGTTGTTTTTGGCCAAAAACTCGCGCACAAGCAACGATGTGTGAGCAGGGGCGTTATCGTGGTGCAAAAGCCAATTTTTGTTCTTCCACAAATCCGGGCGTTTCTGGCGGATTGCTTCGCGCAAATTGCGCATAACTTGCAGGTAATATTCCTTATTGATCGTTCTACCCTGTGGCAAGAACTCATGATGCACCACGCCCCTGCAATCGAAGAAAACTGTCAGCAAAACTTTCACATTCGACCGAACTTTGCGCGTTTTTTTCGGTCTTGGTTCGTGCGGCAGCTTCCATTGAGATGATTGAGCTTTGGTTTCCACGTCATAACCATAAACCCACGATTCGTCACCAGTTATGACCCTCTGGAGCAAATTTGGGTCGTCGCGGACAGAGTCCAACATCTCATTAGCAATGTTCATGCGATGCTGTTTTTGGTCGCAATTGAGCAATTTTGGTACGAATTTCGCGACGACTCGTCTCATGCCCAAATCATTGATAAAAATCGAATGGCATGAGCCAATCGATATGTTTAGGTCCTCAGCAACTTCTCTAACGGTGATTCGACGATTGGCCAATACCATTTTCTCCACTTCATTAATTTTTTCGTCTGTTGTTGAAGTGCTCGGGCGTCCGGCACGCTCTTCGTCGTTCACATCTTCTCGGCCTTCTGAGAACATTTTGTACCACCGATAAACGTTGCTTCGGTCCAAGGTAGCTTCTCCGTATGCCACAGTCAACATTCGGAATGCATCCGCGCACTTAATTTCGTTTTTCACACAAAATTTGATACAGGTTCTTTGATCCATTTTTTTGAATAGGTAAAAATCGAAGGCAATCCAAAACACGTGCAAGCAAAGCAGCTGTCAACAATTAAGTGAACATTCAAAATGGCCGAGCTTGTCAGCATAAGTGAGAGACATGAGTACCAACATAACGCCACAAAAAATCGAAATTCGAATATACGTAACCCGCGAAAATTCAAAAGTCGCGATAACGATTGAACACACCTCGTATATTTTCTATCTCGCCTAAATACGCCTACGCAGCGAACTGCCACGGCGCATCGGCGATCTTTGCACTTTTTCGCCCGGTGGGACAGCCGCTGAAGTGTTCAAATTGTATACAATTTATATAGAAACATAATGAATAAATTGTATTGTAATTATGTTCCATTTTGAAATGCAATGTTATTGCAAAATAAAAGTATGTATGTATATATATTTGCTCTGACCGCAACTTAGAACATAAGTTCGAATTTTCGCATAGACACCACCCGCTCTGTTAAGTCACCATTTGTAGAACGTCCGTCTCACATTTGACGAACACTCTACAGAAGCGCTTTTGAGGAGCGCTGCCAGTCTCGAGTCCTCGAGACAGGTCTTAGTTTTGCCCATTATTGCTGCCGCATTGAACTGCCAGTGGTAGCCAATTTGATTCGTTTGCCAATCTTCTGGAGAAACGACTATGCCTCAGGGCGGCGCAAAAGAAGTAATTCCTTAGAATTAACCGTTAAACATGCAGTTAACGCATCAAGTCCAGCATGTTGGCTTCGGCTTCAAAATGTTGGAGAGTATGGAGAGTATTTTGAGAGTATCAAAACTTGTTGTTGTTGAGAGTATCAAGTTGAGAGTATCAAAAATCCTATTATGAGAATATGTCGTTCACCTTCGCTTCGGTGCATCTAAGCATCATCCTTTTGCATTCGATATAAAGTACTTAGCCTATCGTCTCTCGTATAAGCGCTTCTGTTCATAGTCCATTCACGGGTAAATTGCACTGATTAAGCATTGACCTCTTACTTTAAACTGAAAATAGAGTCGAAAGGCTCTCTCAGGACTCTTCCATATATGATTCCAGGACAGCGTCAAAGTATGTCATGCTAGACGGCAATCTATTAACCCACCTAGCTTCCTTGAGTTTGATCGCCTCTATCGCTATGCTTCGTCGATACTGGTGAAAATAGTCCTTCATTTGGGACACGTACCAGGATTCAAGGTATAGAGACCCTAAAAGAGGCTTTAGACACATTTACGTAGAGACATAGCTATGTGTCTGCAGTTGCGGGTAGATAAACACAGTTTTTAGCGTCTTTGCGACGAGGGTGCCAAGGTATTTCGAATCAACAAGAACATTTTGCTGGGTACGCGCCTTATATCTGCATTCAAGAAACGCTGTAATTCTACAGGGCAGACGGCCTTAAGGGCCAGCGCCAATACCAAACCGTACGGTACTATAGTTGGTGTAAAGTGGCACCGTATTCGACACTCAAGTTCAATCACATATCTGTGCAGGCTGCGAGAACTTGTCAAGAGGTAGCCAGGAATATACGTTTGCCAAGGCTAATTGCTCTCCATTAAAATATTACAGGAGAGAGGGGGGGGGGGAGATAAACTTAATAAATAAATGTAAACATAGTCAATAAATATTGCTTCAAATATGCCACTTGCAGTACTTGCTCTAAATATTTGTGTGACTACGTATCTTTACACCTTTCTAAGAATGGTGTTTCGAACGGAACATAGTCCATTGTTGTTATAGTAAAATATAGTCGATTATAAATAATATATGCGCGAATAATATTATACCATAAAGATTGATGAGAGGGAGAGAGAGAGAAAGAAAAAACTATGCATATTCATAATCTAACTACAATATTTGAAATATGTCACCCGCATGCTTGTCTTGGTACGTCCCAGATACCTAGACGAATAGTCACAGGTTACTTTGCAATGCAATGAGGGCTCCAGCATGTTTTAACTGAAAATCTATTTGTTTATTCATTGAGCTCATGATGCCTCCTCACCATACAGTCTTTTGCACATCCACCCAAACAAGCCTTAGACTATCAACAACGCTCCATTTCTAACCGCTTATGCAGTTCTCATACCAAAATATACATGTGTATACACAGGCGCAGCAATAAAGGTGTCGCTTTCTAATGGTTTTACATTGGTATGGATAACCCGTGATTATACCTCTAACAATTGCCATTTTAATATATATATATATATATATATATATATATATATATATATATATATATATATATATATGTGTGTGTGTGTGTGTGTGTGTTTGTGTTAGGCAGGTCAAATGATAAGCAAGAATGTTTATTTTCAACAGACACAAAATGCAGTGCCTCTATCATTGCATCTTTGTGCTAGCATAGCATGTAGCCACCACTTGTTTTGGCTCTTCACTATATAACGTTATATGGCCTGTGCATACGTCACATAGACACATATACAAACTAATCGATACACGCATATAGATATATACACACGGTGAATACTCGCGTTACCTCTCCACAGACGCCCTCTAGCGTAGGCAAAACATCTGGCGATCACGCACAATAACATCACTCGTGTGCATGTTCTCTTTTATATACAGTGTACAAATTATATCCGTAGTCATTTATTCAAATATATATACTCATCTCATTTATATAGTGTGTATTGGCGTATATACTATAACACTGCCGCTACGAACAAACGGATATTGTATGCGAGTGTAGTCCAACCATTTCTGCTGTTTTCTTTATTGTTAACGGGGGTTTGTGATCACATATCGCACCGATAAAGCAGCTCTAGCTAAAATGGTAAAACGACGCAAGACAATCTTTTGCGCTAATTTCATTTGCCTCTTTCGTCATCTCCTTTGTCGTTTTCTTTATCTTCTTCTTGTTTTTACTCTGCTGCTGGATTCTTTAATCGTCGATGAAATAGTAGCCTCACCCCCCTACCCAGGAACATAATTACCCTACCTAATTGCAGGCAAATTGTAATCCTAAAACTATTGTACGTGGCCTAACAGGGTAGGATAGCATGTCTCTAGTGCTGCTACAGCTATCGTTAACGTTGTTTCGTTTATGTGTATAGGCCGTGGAGAGGCGAGCGAGTTCATTTAGCAGTAAAGATTGGCCGTTGCCGGACATTGCCAGCTCAACCCAGCTGGACCCAAATCCGAACAACTCTGTAGTCTCTTCGCGAGTCCGTTGCATGTCGTCATTCATCGGCCAAGTTGTCGCCGTCGGATCAAAATCAGCTGCAGGCACGAAGAGGTCGCGGTGCTGATCAACCAACCACCTTGGTTTCTGCTTGCTTGCTCGGCGGCGAAACGTGCCAACCACCTATTAAAGAATGCATTGCGTTACTGCTGTAAGCATATGAAGCAAAGAATATACGGCGGCATGGCACGTACATGAACTAGCCCTAGCAAAGATATACTACGGTTAAGTGTGATAATAGTGTGTCATTTAGAGTATACTGTTCTGCTCTCTGTTGATGATGTTGAAGACCAAAAGGAAGAAGAAGAGAAATACGAATAACAGCAATGCAAATACAAATAGGAGAGATGTTAAGAGTAATGGATGATGAAAGAGCGTCGGTAATACGAAGAAAGCAGAAGAAACGAAGAAACAGAAGAAACGAATACTAACAAACTAATTAACGACAATAACAGTGTGAAACAAAGCGACAACGTTCGCAACCATATAACATTAGAAATAAACCCACAATAATGACCCCCACAGCAACAGCAGTGACAGTAGCAGCAAGGCATCACACTTTAGAGCATTTTCAGCTTACTTACATAGAGCCACCTTCAACGAGGCTAACAAATAAACAAAAGTGACAGAAACAATAGCCATAATGCCACTGCGCGGCCACTAAACAGATGTCTTAAAACTTCCCTATTGAGGTGCACGATAGCTAGCAACAACTGCACGGGCAGACAAGCGTATACACACAGGCCACAGTGCTTTTCGTTTTGGTTCGAGGTGTAAGTCAAAGCACACCCGATATACCCGCAAATACGCCAACAGGTTAACATTGCTGTGCTCCGTGTTTTCAGCGCCCCGATTTTTAAAGCGACGTCGTCGACAAATGCCAATGCTTCACTTCTCCCGACAGGGTCATATACTATATAGACACGAGTCGAGTGGTCTGAAATTGCGTAAACGAGCGACAGCGACGGCAAGACAAAGAGATGGATGTGTCAATAAAGCCCGGATGCCGTGTGTGAGTATTGCTTTCCCAATAGGGAACATAAGGTTCATGAAAGCATGACGCTGGAGCAGTAAACGTACGGGTCCTGTAAGCCAGGACCGGTTGGCATAAATCATACACACACGATCACGCCCATGCATGAAAAAAGAATATATACATATATATATATATATATATATATATATATATATATATATATGCATACATACTGTGTACAGTACAACGTTTGTATACATAGATTCGTACACTCGCCTGGTCGCTCAGGAGACCCGGGGCGGGCCGCCTTGTTTTCCTATTCATGCTGACGTTACGGCTAGGCGCATCTTCTTCAAGAAAAATGTCTATTTTGAGCAACCGTGTCGACCATTTACGAACGCCATGGATTGCATTGCGTCTTTTATCTTTCGCGTGCGGAACAAAGAAAATCAAAATTTATAAATTGAACTCGTCTACCCCTCAACACATCATGCCACCTTAGTGGACCGATTTAACGATCGGACCAGTATTAGTAGATCTGGCACCTCGTCGAGTATTAGTAGTGTTGCAAGTACTGCGTAAATTGTTAACGAGTTTGCCACTAGCAGCTCTTGTTTTTCCAGAAGTTGTTGTCCGCGTCACTGCCGGAAGCTGTGTTTTCTGTGTCTAGATGACAAACAGAACGTCAAAAGCGTTCAACTGCTTGGGCCGTGCAATATGGCGAGTGCTCTGGTATTGATTGCCGAGAACTTGTGTTTGCTATGACCCAGTAGCTATGTATAGCTTCCCTCTATCCAACCACAGGTAAACATGCGGCTTGATGGACAGGGATAGAGCTGAGTAAAGGAGAATAACGGCAGACACGCTTTTCCCACGGCTTCGAAGTAATGCCAAAGTAGTAATATCAAGCCTGCGGGGGAGGTGAGGAGGGAGCCAGGTTTAGTGGGTATGTGGGTTCCACACTAGTCCCACGCAGGCTGCTAGTGACGCATGTGCATCATGCATTCCCAAAACTTCCCATAAAAAATAAGATACAAACTATGTATAGCTGTAGAGTAAGCTGGATGACTTAATCCTTCCAGCGACGTCAGATCATACGTTGACTTTTAAAGGACCATTATTAGCAAGAGAAGCTGGCTCGCGCTTTACCGCTTCATACATGCACGCTCCTGACCATGCGCTGGCCAGGACTGGCGTCATGATACTGAGAAGGTGTTTGCATTTGTCTGGGCATGGTTATCTGTGCGTGACCTCCGTGTGCATATGAAGCAGACGAACGAAGCGTTCCGCTACACGGCGGCGCATCATCGGTCCATGTCCGCTATGCCTTTGCCGTATGTAGCAGCGGCTACTGCTGGTGGTGACGGCCACTATCCTACCCTGCTTCGACTGCCGCTGTCATTTTGGCAACACGTGGCGGTGACAAGATGGCGCAAAAAGCCGTTATCAGCCAGTCTGCCCGTATCAACCGTTATCGCCACATTCGCGCAGGCACGGCCGCCAAAGAGGGGGGGTCTTGGTTGTCAGAACGAGTCACAGCAAAATAAGAGTCGAGAGAGAGAGAGAGAAAAGGATGAAAAGAGATGAAGGTCAAGCACTTGCACGCACAAAACGATTGGCAGCTCGTCTAGTGTAAAAGATCATTGCTGGGAGGGGGGGAGGTCTAGCATACGTGTAGTGTTAGTACAACGAAGTCGCTCTTTAACAAGCAACCTTTAGCGGACAACTCCAACCAAAATGACGGCAGCTCCCCGGGAGCGGAAAGGGGTGAGAGGAGAAGTAAGGGAGAAAGCGTATGAAGGCTGGCCGAAATTGCTTGTGACCGTGACACGTTTATACAATCTCAACAACAATAGCAACAACAACAACAAAAACAACAACGACGACGACGGCAATGAAGGCCCAAAAACGATCTGACAGTTTATCGGTGTATGGGGTGACACGTCCTTCAGTGGCCAGTGCGTCCCATGTCTGCACGGCCAGCTAAAAACTGACAGTTTTTCATAGCCTCTGCTCTTTCCTGCTTATATCAGAAGTGGGAAAAACGCGACTACTTGATGGAATGCCCCCAAAATCCCTGCACTAAATATATATGTATATAGCGATGGTAACCATTAACCGTGTTGGTATCTATCTAGCACAAGTGCCACAGCTTTGAAGAAAAGCCACTGCTGAACTGAGGCTGGGCCAAACCGAATGAGGCGCACCGAGATTTCTTACTTCTACTTCTCGGGCCACACGTTTTGCATTTATTGCTGTCAAGTCTAACTCGTTATTATGTAAACAGTCTGCCGTGTTGTGCCTTTCCTTGCTCGTCGCAGTCGACAAGCAGGAACAGACACAACATAGGTCACCGAAACGTGGGGACCTGGCTGAGTTTTAAAAATTTCTCTTAGCTTTTAGCTAATTGTGCTATGTATACATTAAAGGCTCTTGACACTGATATGTGCAGCTTGTAGCGCTAACGCCTTTAACAAGTCTAATACGTACTTTTCATTAAAGTACTTCACATTCAATGCAGTTTTTAAGAATGGGCAAATGCAATCTGTTTATGCTATAACTGCTTAGTTATTAGATATCATTATATATATATATATATATATATATATATATATACATTTAATGTAGCTCTTTTTATAATGGGCAAATGCTACCTGTTAAAGTTAACAGGTAGCATTTGCCCATTATAAAAGGAACTGCATTATATATATATATATATATATATACATTTAATGTAGCTCTTTTTATAATGGGCAAATGCTACCTGTTAAAGTTAACAGGTAGCATTTGCCCATTATAAAAGGAACTGCATTAAATATATATATATATATATATATATATATATATATATATATATAAATATATATATATATATAGATTACTTTAGTAAGCATAGTGATGATAATAATGATGTTTACCGTCAGTTCGAGAATCGCTATAAATATTAATGTCATGATTTTTTTTTGCTAAATACAATAGTGGAACTCAACCCAGGTCTAATAAAAAAGCGTGCCATTTTCATTCTAAAATACTGTTTTAATGCAATCTCCCCTTAATATCTAGTAGTGTCTAAAGTAATAATGGTACAGTCACTTACGACAGTAAATTTGTTCATTGTTGACATCGTATATTTGTATATTCTTTTCACGATGATGACGATGATGGCCATCATTACTATGTCATGGTCGCTTACCACTTCTTAAGTGCAATCCATGTCGGGTCCGCGCTGCGTAGTCTTTTACGTCATCCCGCTTGTGGAGGCGGCAAACAGGGAATGCCGTACCGTTAGCATTACAGAGTGTCCACTGCTTGTCCGCGACAATGTCTACCCTAAGCTAGTCTAGCTCCCAGCCTGGGGCATGTTGTGACGTGTCGTGACGGTGGCCGCCATGGCCGCCTGGTGACCTTGCCGCCTGATGCTACCACCGTCCATTATGATCCGGCAGCTGGTCATCACCTGCAGGACGCAGGTCTACTTCTCATCTCTCGCTGAATGGTTACGGTACTACGACGGAAGGACTTAGTCGTCTGATGCTGTCCTGAACGCTGGTCCTGTCACCGACGGCGCGAATTGTTGCGAAAAAGACAGGTGTGCAGAAGTGGTGACTGACAGTAGAGATCACGTCGGTAATGTGACGCTGTCAATGCGGCGAAGCCGTCGTCAGCAGAAACGACCACAGTATCACTTGCCGTAGAACAACAGTTGTCGGCATTGTATTGCACTGGCAATTGTGGTTGTCCTACGTGTTGCAGTTGCTGCAGTATCAGCGGCAGCGGCGGCATAGGCAGTCGCTGGCCGTAGGCGGCATTATTCCTGCCGTCTGCGGTGCAGAAAAAAGAAGAACGAGAAGAAGAACAAGATTTAAAATACGCTTTGCTGGCCGACAGGCGTTTTACCGCGAAATTTCCTGCCAAACTCACCGCTAAGCTCTCCGTTAAACTCCCCGCTAAATTTTCCACTAAAGTCTTCGTTAGATTCCCCGCTAGATATTCCGCTAAACTCACCGCTAAGCTCTCCGTTAAACTCCCCGCTAAATTTTCCACTAAAGTCTTCGTTAGATTCCCCGCTAGATATTCCGCCAAATTATCCGCTAAACTCGCCGCTAAAGATTCCGCTAAACTCGCCGCTGAAGATTCCGCTAAACTCGCCGCTAAAGTTTCGGCTAAACTCACCGCTAGAGTCACCGCTTGCCAAATAACAGCGGGCCGACGACCGCCAGCAGTAGAACGTGCTGCCCTCGGTATTGTACGCCGTGGTTACCGGGCCCGTATCTAATCGCCATCCGTGTGCCCATCGATGACGAAGATGATGATGATGATGAAGAAGAAGAAGCCGCCGCCGCAGACGTGGCGTCGTCGACGCCTGCGCCGGAAACACCCATGCCGCTGTCCTGCATTGCCGCTGGCGAGTCGTCTACAACAACGTAGCCGCAACGGCAAAGCAAAGTACACAAACGCAGTGTGCACAGTACAGATAGACACAGTCATACACAGATGCGTAGGTTTGTGGCTCTGTCTGTATACGTGTAGAGGATACACGCACTAGTTGCCTATGTATGCACTCAAGGTCTTGTACGAGTAGATGCGTAGTTGCATACAGACATGCTTCTCCACACACACATTTATATATATATATATATATATATACATACATGTGTATATATATATATTCGTGCATACATACACCGAGCACCCCCTGCATAAGCACGTCTACATACGAACGTGGGTACACATATCTTTAGACATGCATGCATACATACGTACATATAAACGTACATACATACAGGCAGCTCTTTACGGCTACTACGTCGGTTGTCTATGGGGGGGGGGTGTTTCCCGGCATCCCCGGCATACGTCGTACGCTGCCGGAAGCAATAAAATATTATGATTAGTATAGTAATGATGGTCATGACGTGCTTACAAATACAGTTCGTTTCTCCATTAGCGACTCCTTGTGTGTGGATAAGCCTGCTCGTCTGGCCTGGTCTTCTTTACCGTTGACCAACGCAGTCACGATCGGCAGAGTTGCACTTTAACGTTTGGTCTTCAGCGACCACACTCTATAAGTAAAGCAATTAGACTGCTGCCGCTGCTGCTGATGGTCGACTAACATTGCTCATCGTATGCATAAACTGCAATGTTGTGTGTGACACAAATAAGAAGAATGATAATAAAATCCCATTGGCCGTTGGCCTGCACACACCGGATCGAAGAGAACGAATAACGTAAGCCTCTCCTATGAAGACAGGGATAACTCGCTAAATTTAGTGCTACGGTTACATGTGCGACTCTTGTATGTCCTTGGTATTTGTTTAAACCATAGATAGGTGGAACACGGTTGGTTGTCTGCAAGTATGCAGGAGTTTAAAATGAAAACGTCAAGTTTTTGAGACGATAGTCTTCTTACCGTGACAGAGGTAGTAGAAGGTGGACGTAGCTAGAAAATGCTAGCCGACCCAAAGATGTGACAGTTTTGAAAGTTCATAATTTAAAACACTGATAGATACCATGCCGCAGTTTGTTCGGCGGTTCGGTCCATAGCAGAACTGGCAAAACGTTAGATTGATCGTTTGTGTCGAAGCACTGTAATGTAGCATAAACACACTTACCCAGCCCGGGTGTTAATAAATAAATAATAATAACAATAATTTTAAACACTTGCCATATGTAGGTACCGCATCTATTAAAGACGCCGTCAAGTAGGGGTAACGTGAACGGTACAATACGTTTAGACGTTTGCTTTATTTGTATGCCTATAATAAGCTGATGCTCCTACAAAATAGTGTATTTACCGCGGTATCGCAGGCTGTTGCAACAGTAAAAGCGTATGTGGTTGGGTATTGATTGGAACTTGATATATGTTCAAAGGTGCTTAAGTAAATTCAGGCATGTTTATTTCACTCAAACTGAGTATAATATACAGTCCATAAGGGTTTATTCATACTGCTTTATCTTCTTCACGCTTCCGGTGAGAGAAGTAGTTGCATTTTGGCTTCCGTGCTGTGCATTCTACTGCATGGTACTTGGCACATCTCTGCAGGCAGAACCGGCAGGTGCACAACTCACACTCCTCGTGAAAGGCGGCGTTTGAACATAACAAGTAGTAATAGCCGTGCCTTATGTACCTGACCTATTAAATAGCGACCGACACATGCAAGACCAGACCAAAGGTGCACGGTATTAAATACGCCCAAACCCCCCGACCTTGCGTACGGCTTGTTCGATTCTAGCTTCCCACTCCAAAATAAAAACATGCGTAAGGTACTGTACACAGCATCTTCAGCGGGGCTAAGCTAAGAGGTGCTTTAGTGACCTTTCCGAGCAACAAGACTCTGATTGATCTCTTCGTGGCGTTTAAATTGACAGTGTCACCGCCAGTGTCAGTTATTTATAAATATAGTGCCTTACAGGGAAGGTCTAGTTAGGAAGGGATCGCGCTCAGGCGCTAAGGTTTCGTTGTTCAGGGGGCAGCACAGCTAAATACGCACTTGGCTTACTAGTTTCATATCCCATACATTTTTCTGAAACTATTTTTTTGTTACTTTTTATTACATTTTGAAAGACTGTGATGACACTATGTAATGTATATGGTTTCTGCATACAAGTCTATCTTCGAGAAAAGTCTCCTCGGTGTTCTTGTGCAAACATTGCGGTCGACAGTGTGATTTATATTACCTCCAACGATGCGGAAAATACATATATATCTGAATGTGTGTGTTTCTTTCACGTGCAGTATGTAAATCAGCCAGTGGTTAATAGATGGATAGCATAGATTTGCTTCCCTTTGTCTAGCACGACTTTGTCTGGCTTTAGACGATTTTCCGACGACAGAACTTTATGTTTGACTCTATCTACTGGAAATGACAGGAGTGCCTAATGCACATACGTAATTTAACGAACAGCTGAATATTGCACTTAATATCGAAGGGAGGGGGGTTGGGGTTGGGGGGAGGGATATAATGCTTGCAGCCTCGTACAGCCTCGCGTGCAACGCCTGTGTTCTGTAGCCCCTGTCCTGTGTGTCACTACTTACTGTTGACAATAACGAACACCTGGATGAGGTCGGGTGCCGAGTTTGACGGCTGGCAGGTGTAGTTGCCCGATTCAGCTGGGCTAACCGACGAGATCTCGAGTCGGCTTTCAAGTCGACGCAGCCGATGAAACGGAGAAGGTGTCGGATACTCGGCGGCAGCCGATCGGTTACCCCCTGTTGCCTTGGCAGCGTCTTGCTTGTTGCTTACAGCGCCTAGCTGCGGATGGTGCCGATGCTGTTGTTGTTGTTGCTGCTGCGCTGCGCCTGCCGGACGGGGGGTCCCCGTCACCCCACTGGTCCGATCGGAGGCTTCGACTTCGGGGCTGAAGGCGGGCGAAACGAAAGATGAAGGTGGTGAGGAGGCAGAAGGGAAAGGCAATACGGTCATCGCCGCTGTCGCTGCTGTTGTTGTTGTTGTTGTTGTTGATTTCGTAGTTGTAATGCTGTTGCTGGACGCCGTCGTGGTGGCGTTGGTAGGCGCTGCCATAGCGGGCTGGAAAGATAAGCTGACCTTCTGCCGCCGATCCTGATCGTAGTTCAAAAGTTTACCGTTGCGGAACCAGAACACGAATTCGGAACCCGAACCGCCCCACGAGCCCGACGGCGACCCAGCGTACGAATTTCCGCTCGACAGTGGTGCGGTGACCGACGTAGGCGCCCCCGGTTTCTCGTCGCCGCCTCCGCCGCCCCCGCTGTGTCCTCCGACAACGACGGCACAGACCAGCCGTAGGACGGAGCCACCGTTCACGTACAGCGAGGGTCCGCCTTTGATCATGGCGCGGCTCTCTGACGAGGAGCAGCGGCAGCACCAACGTGAGGAGAGGCGTGAATGAACGGAACAAAACCCAACGGCACGTCAAAGCGTTAGTACAGCTACCCCTGCTATTAGAATTGCTGGCGCTGCTACTTGTGTTACTGCAGCTATTCCTGTTATTGCTACAACAACAGCAACAACAACAACAGCACCAACAGCAACAACAACATCAACATCAACAACAACAACAACAACAGTTGCACACTCCAGTTGTTGTTTGCCAAACAGTTGTCGTTTGTACTAGGACGACGGTTTCTGCCTTATCGGCTGTTCTAGCTGTTCAAAAAGCTGCAGGTTTCTCGTTCCAGTTTTGGACTCCGGTTGGAGCAGCGAGACTATTGGCCGAAAGCGGCTCCGCACAAAGACACCCCACTAGCGCCACCAGATAAGCAGGACCGACGCCCATTCGGTGCACTAGTAGATATATATAGTAGTATATACACACGCGTCCACTTCCTAAATAAAAAAATACTGGTGTCTCGATAGGTATTTGTACTAAATTGGATCACAGTATCGTGCACGCACAAACTAACGGATGCTTTGCCGTTCGCAAACGAATAAAATCGTTGCGCAAACAGCGCCCTCGTGTTTATTTTTCTTTAGTCGACTGGGTCGTTACTGTTATAATTTCTATAATTACCAACGTTATTGTTGTAATTGTTAGTACAATTGTGGCGAAGTAACTATAGATGAACGTGTTTTTATGATTTGCGCCGATTACACAAAGGGAGCTAAACTTAAGTCATTCACAGAGAACTCTGAAAGCAACTAAAGAACGTGGGATATTGATACAAACACAAACATATGAAATAAAACGGAAACCGACTAGCCAACTGGTGAGGTGCTGCGCTAAGTTACTGGAACCGGAGAGTTGAAATAGTAGAGTATTCCATTCAAGAACATAAACATGAATGTCATAGAAGCAAGTAAAGAAAAACGTATCATTGGAGGCACGTTTTCGTTTCTAGAAGAGTGTTCTGCGAACGGTCCAAATGTTTAATCTGTTTGGTTAAGATTGTCCAAAAAAAATAAACGTAACTTGAGAAGATACGTAATTGCGTAATTAAATAAAGTACCAAGGATTAGTAACAACAGAACATGAGACATTTATAATTTTATTTTATTAAATTTATATAATTTATACGAAGTTTCTTTTTATGAATTATGCACAACGCGGCCGTATGTAAAGTCCGACAAGGCATATCAAGCAAACAGAAGTACACACAACGTCATTTTCATCACTTAGTACTAAGCTTAAGGTTCAGGGTGGAACAAGAGCTGGTTGGCGCACCTCGAAGTATTAAAGGCGCTGCACGTGCTAGAACAGAGTTAAAGTAAGATTGCCTCAACAGAGGCTAGAAAAGTTTTTTTTTTCTTTTTCTGGGAGGTTTCGGGAATGCATGATGCACATGCGCCACTAGCAGTCTGCGTGACTAGTGTGAGACTCGCAAACCCACTAAACCCGGATTCCTCCCCACCCCCCCAGGCTCGGTATTACTTTGGCATTACATCGAAGTGTTGTCAGTTGAGATGTGTTGTCATGATCTCCTCACGCCAACTGTATGAAGTCGGCGAACGAATACTTTAGACAATGGGCAAAGGTTCCGTTAGAGTCGGCTCAACGGTTTCGGAGATAACCCGGTCAAAGAAACAGGAGCCCTGACACCCTACCCCCATAACGTCGGACTGCTCCGAGTGAAACGTAAGCGAAACGCACCAACGACTCGTAGAGTGACGAGGCGGCTGATTTTGGGCGCCGTGCTGACCTGGCACTCGTAAATTCCGGCATCGTCTGGTCGAACATCTCGTATCTGCAGGTTCCACGACTCGGAGTTGTCCAGATGTACCGGCTGGATTCGCACCTCGCTCGTATACGCATGCTGGCCGACCGTGAGCACGTTCAGGATGCCCGAGGTCAACCTCCGCATCCAGGACACCTGTGTGTGGGTATTGTGGGCGTGGGTAATGGTGAGTGTGGGCGTAATATTAGTAGAGTGTGTATGAAGGTAGGACGTATGTATACGACGTGTACATGACATACAGACCACAACAACAGGAACAACACACCGCAAAGCAGCATTCTGCTTATTAAGACAAGGTGAAAAAAGAGTAGTTATAATAACGAGAACAATAAAGTGATAAAGTTCAAATAAAGTGATGCATAGAGAAGGAGAGAGAGAGAGAGGAACAAAGATAATTGGAAAACAGACAGCGAACAACGTAGAAATCAGCCAAACAATGACTGTATGACCTCCTATGAAACACGCAGCTCAGTTGTCGACGTCAGACACAACTCACACAATTGGGGTGAAGTTATCGGCCTACAACACCCCCAACGGTTATGCGGAAAGCAGAGAGCCTGGAGAGGCCGCGAGGCTCGATACCGGCTAGGTACGGCACGCTAAGCGGGGGCGTGTTCAACCAGTGACAACACAATGAATGACAGCAGCGGCAACAACATTCTTAACAGGAACAGCAACAGCAACAACATTATTAACAGGAACAGCAGCAGCAGCAACAACATTATTAACAGGAACAGCAACAGCAACAACATTATTAACAGGAACAGCAACAGCAACAACATTATTAACAGGAACAGCAGCAGCAACAACAACAACAACAACAACAGCAACAACTACTACTACTACTACTACTACAATTCTGCCTATGAATTACGCGCATCCACGTCTGCGCACGCCTAGCTTGTACGTCCGATTGAAAATGCAGGTCCTCCTGCTACCTCTAATGAAAGTACGCGCTTAACGAGGGATCAACTCTCGACAGAAGCAGTACATTGCTGCTATAGGTCGCAGCCGGCTATATAGGTTCTATTTTCGTACTTGACGTGGTAATGACGCTCGATGTCGACGACGACGACGGCGACGACGACAACGACACCCGAGTAGCGAGTAGTTCCTTTCACCCTCAGCAACAACGGCTATTGCGGCGACACTGTTTCTATTGCAATGCTACCTCTGCTGGTGCTGCCACTGCTGCTGTTTGCGTCGACGCATCCAAAATTTGTCTCCTCAAACTCACAATTTTGGCCCGGCGCCTTTTACTGCTTTGGGTGTTGCTCGAAATGATACGCTTTTCTCTAGATTCCTTTCTGACCTTGGCTTGACATGATTTCGATGTTAGCTTTCCCTTCCCTTCCGCTCTCTCTCTATCGCTCTCTCTATCTATCTATCTATCTTCCTCTCTCTCTCTCAGAACGGATGGGCTTCTTGTGCGAGCGTTCTCTCTATCTCTCTGTGTTCTCTTGCGCTGTCGGTGGGCTTTGTAAAGCTTTTTCTGACTCGACCTCGGAAAATTAATTGACGGATGCGTTTTTGAGCCCGTGGAGAGGGCAGGGCAAATGACGTCTGACAAAAAAATAATGTGTGCACGCAACGGAAAAGGCGGCAGGTGTGATGAGATCAACTGTGCTTATTTGTATATATATATATATATATATATATATATATATATATATATATATATATATATATATATATTTGTATGTATTATCAATGTATCTTAATTATTCATTATATGTAATTAAAATATACAGATTTGCCCTTATTATTTTAACTGCACGGTAGAACTGCACTAAACATGTATGCCGGGAAGTCTATAGCCGAGAGGGGGCAGACGAAGTACAAGATTTGCAAGAAATACTTCGAACACCGTTGTTTCATTTTCCACCTGAAACGAGACACAGAGGCGTTCCGCTTCTGCCAGCACTATCGCTACCAAAACATAGTACTGCCACTATTACTGTCTGTACTACTCTCGTACTACACACACGGTACTCTGATACTATATTGATTTTTTAGCATCCTTTAGCAACCACGCATCCGAGTTAGCTACGCACGACCAGCAATGCGTTCGACAATGGCAGAGAAGGCACAAAGAGGAACGTACCGTCCGGTCACCGAGATGGCGAACACTACACGGCAGAAAGATGTCCTGGCCGGCGTTGGCCACGATGTCTGTCGGCGTCGTGTTGTCGAAGTGTGGCGTCATCCGGATGAAGTACCACGGCAGCCGACGGTACGTTTTCACGACCCTCGGCAGGAGCACGTTCTGCTCAGGAAGCGGCGGCGACGACGATTCCAATGCTGCTGCTGCCACCGCCGCAGCCGCCTCACCTAAAGTAGCAGCCGACACATATGAAGACACCGCCGATTTAGTGAGTGCAAGCTTAAAACATAGCCTGACATACAAATAAAGAGACATAATAGATACACGTTTAATGCGTGTGACTGTGGCACGCCTTCCTTTTTGTCTATGTATTGTCCAAACGTCTGATTCGTCCGGGACGTGGGTCGGTGTGTATTTAGATCTGAGCGTCTGTGGCTTAGATGTTTGGCAGCGCAAGCTACGGCGACATTGCTTGCATCATTCCTGCCGCCAGTTCCTCTGGTGAGATATATATACATATATACGGGAGATATATATATATATACCAAAGCTTAATCGGCGTTTTGTGTACACAGCAGCAGCGAATGTCATTGACTGTACAGGGCGCTTATGGTGACGTCTTGCATTATCTCGTCACCATCAGCGTCACCGATACAACTGACGACAATCGTTATTAGAAAGCTAGCTGCGGGACAATGAACACCATGTATAGAAACAGGGACATATACATATCGAAAAAAAAATGGAAGAGACACATAGCGAAAGGGAAAGAAAAGCAAGAATGAAAGAAATAGAGAGAGAAAGAAAGGAAGGAAGAAAGAGAGAGAGAAGGAAGACGATGAAAGATAGGGAAATGAAAAGCGAACTCGGAAGCAAGCGAACTAAATGGCTTTCCAATGACACTCACTGCTGTCTATTGTAGCCCAGACAAGCGTGTCTCTGTGTGTTAGCGAGGGTGTGCGCGCCCATCTTTGTTGTAACAAGCCTTGTCACTTGCCTGCCAATCAGAGGGTGATGACGGACACCCCCCAGTAGGGGTCGTCCGTCGTCAGCCGTGGAGGTCCTTACCCACCCCTTTGCTTAGTCGGTAGTAGACATCGTCCGTGACAACAAATACGCCTTGCTCCTACTGAACTTCATCCTCAGCCTTCTGGCGTGTACGCGTGCCTATGTGTGCGTGTGTGTGCGTATCTGTATTGGCGTATGTGTGTACCTCTTTCCAGACGAGAGACGGCGGCAGCCAAACAACCGACCGATAAAAGGCATTTTCCGTATCTTCTTCCATTCTCTCCTTCGCGTAGTAGCCAGAATCGGACCGTCGCCACTACCCCTACTTTTACTACGTGTCATGAGAGAAACCTTGTTCCGACCAACCGCGTTTGCTTTCTCTCTCTCTCTCGCTATCTCTATTTTGTGCTCTCTCCCTCCTACGTTTTCTGTTGTCTGTCCTCACAATAATCATTTCGGGACGTTCCGTTCCTAGGCGACAGAAGACACCAAGAGACGGACGGTTACAAGAGCTACCTACAGCAAGCTACTATACCGATCGGGATCAGTCGTACTCGTCGTCGTTGTAGTAGTGGTAGTAGTCGCAGAACGCAGTAGATTGAACGTAGGTCCTCCTCACCCCCTCACCCCCCCATCTCCATAACGGAAACGCGCGACTAATGGCGACATGGCTTGATAGGACGGCCTCGGCTTCGCTCCCGCAGCCGCCACTCCCGCCGATCACACATCGGGCAACCACCACGACACAATTCCGGGCAATCCGACGGAATCATGCCGGGTATGCGTCTCGGGCTGTTGTGTGCAAAAGGCATCGCCGGCGATACATAAGTCGATGTCGGCGGCAGTAATGCAAGCCAATGCGGTTGATGGCGGAGTTGACATCAACAACAGTAGCAACCATAACAACAGCTGCAGCAGCCACACCAACAGCAGCAGCAGCAGCAGCAGCAACAACAACAACAACAACAACGACAACAACAACAACAACAACAGGAAAAGCAGCAGCAACAACAACAACAACAACAACAACAACAACAACAACAACGACGACAACAGGAAAAGTAGCAGCAACAACTGCATTAGGGAGTCACGCTTTACGACTGTCAGTGCGCCGATACGTATGTGTCTCTGTGTGCCAATGTGGGCCTGAATCTTTTCGTAGTAGCGCTAGTACTAATAGTAATAGTAGTAGTAGTAGTAGGGGGTATTTGTAGTAGCCTATTAATGGCGGTGCAACTGCAGATACAGCCGGACGGATCATAATAACGGTAAAGATGGACGACCACAACGGTGATGACGACGATCGCGACGACGACGACGACCAGACAGGAAGACCAGCCTGCTAACCAGAACAGCTATAGTGACAGCATTGTCTGTGACAGCAGCAGCCCCCACCCCCCTGAAGATGGCCATATTATGATGACGCTGGATCGCTGCTGTATCGCCGTGAGCGTGGCGCTGCCCGGCCGCCCGATGACAGAGCGTCGAATTGCTTTGGATAGCCTGGACGACGGCTATCTTCGAAGGCCAGCTCTAACCGATCGGCGATGAGGCTAGCCACACACCGGCCATAACCGACGAATGGCACCGTGCGTGACGCTCGCTACGGTTGCCAAGCCTATAGTTGCAGTAATAGAGGTCGTAATAGAAGAAACGCCGTTACCACGAAGCGAGGTAATCTGCCTTCAGTTCGACGAATTTCGTTTTGCGCTCCATTGAGTTATTTATCCGTCTTCCCACTTTTCTCTTCTCGGTCGGTCGCTATTGGTGTTTTCTGTTTATTTGCAGTTTCTGCAGTCTGTGTCGCTTTGCTTTGGCTTGCAACACCAAATGCTGTTTTGCCTATATATATATAATGCTGTGATCTCTGACAGAGAACGCACAGACTAACTAGCAATGTATAGCAGTTTATCTGTTGGATGAGGGTACTGACGGACAAGCAGTCAACGAAAAGCAGATATTTCGACAATTGCTAGATTGATAATAATGGCGCCTGCGCCATAGTGTCAGCGGCAGTCAAAGACATTTCTTTGCGACTGAACTAGAGAGCGGCGACGTTGGCAGATTTCTGGGTTTCGACCAGAAGTAAGAGAGAGGAATAGTTTGTCGGGAATTCCCCCTAAATCCCTCCTTTCCACAAGGTTACCTAAAAGTATTAAGGGTACTGCGGTTGTAAATGTGCCATCATTACACCGGAGAAACAGCACGGACCGGACGCTTAGGGACATGAGAAAAACCCACCGACGGATCGGCGTTAAGGAAGCAAGAACGATTTAAAGCGAGGGTACCGGCGGCTTCTATTTTAACAGCTTCTCTGCTTTACGTGGACTCCTTCGGTTTAGACTTACGGTGCGCCCTGTGCCGGGTGGTGGTAGTGGTAAGTTTTGTAGGAGAAGAACTAATTGGACTCATGCTGATGTTTTGCTTTGGAGTTAGCATCTATTAACTGTTGCTGCTGTTGCCAGCGCCCTGTCGAGAAACGAAGTGTATTTAGTTGACAAAAACGATGTTGATTCGATTTGGGCGCAACACATACTGATTTCTATCAGTATGTGTCAAAAAAGCTATATTTTCTCTTCCTGAACACGTTTGGTGGTGACTAAGTGAGCAAATGCTCCATGACCGAACAACGTTAAAACGTTCCGAAACTATGTGCCGATACCATTTCAAGGTGCTTGTCCAGACGGGCAGATACATCATTATTCGTCGACCGCGATAGTCAGTTTGAGCAAAGCAAGCACGTGCACTGCAAGTGTGTCTTCTCCAAACTATAACTTTTTGACATTTCCCCCTTCCCTTTGATCATCCCGATATGTAACTGTGACGGTTGTCGTCACAGCAGCGTGGGGGGGGGGGGCGACGATGCTCTGGAATAAGTTAAACCCCCGATTGTCCGCAATACGTTATCGCCAAATCAAATTGATACATACAGCGGCTGTCAAACGTTGGGCTGGCGCGAACTTCGACGAGGCAAAGTTTGAAACTGCCTGGCGCGTTTCTTTGCCCCTTGCGCTCTTTGCGTCGGCGCCTGGCGTCTCATCCACGCTCTGCTCTGCCTTCTCTTAGCTAGATTGAGCTGAGCCGAGGGGTGCAGCCGGAAGGCGGGTAGTTTCCGCCAGTTTTCCGAGGGTTTCCGCCGCCAGCACCTCTGTCGCCTGCGCACAACTAGCTGCGTTTAGTTGTTGGCGCGGCGTGGTGGCCGGGGGTTCGGCTAGCGGTGATAATGGACGCGTGCGGCGACAAGATGCCATTGGACGATCTGACGGCGGATCTGATCATCGTCGACGGGGCGACGATGTTGAAGCAATGCTGATTAGGTCAAGCGATGACGTACGGGCATACAGGCATTTATCTACCCACTCTCGCTCGATCATTCTTGGTCCCGTGCGTAAGCCCAAATCGCAAGCAATCACCAACGGAAGACAACGAGTCGACATGACAATCGTGCAGCTGAGCTGTGCGACGAGTGGACTAAACGGCCCCGATTTACAGTCGATTTCATCCATCGACCGTCCCGGGGGGGAGGGGGGGTGGACGGATGTTGTCAACCGTTAGCTTGTCGTGATTCTTTTTGCTGTTGTTGTTATTGTTGTTGTTGCTGTTGTTGTTCTTGTTATTGCTGTTGTTGTTGTTGTTGCCGTTGTTGTGGCTGCTCTTGTCGCGACATGCAAGCACGCAAACTGCAAGACCGTGCAGCAGCTTGTTTCTCTACGTGTGTTTCTGCTTGTTTGTGAACCTGATATATGACTGAGTGTATGTTGCGCTCTTCGTGGCAAGCATGCATACGATACACGATGTAGTCGCATGTAACTTTGCGTTGTAGATGCTACCGTGTACGCATGGAGATGATGCAGCAATCTATGCGGGTACGTCTACGCAGTTATCTATCTACACTGTACAAGTTGTCTATTTGTCAAAATTGAACAATTTAAATAGCGGCAACACACGCAGCAGTAGCAGCGGCACGCAACCAAATTAGCTATCCCTAGTTGTATGTAAATTCGAAACATACAGCAGCCCGTATGTGAATACAGGGCGGCGGGGGGGAGAAGGATGCAACGAGATAAGGAGAAACCGCTCCCTGCGGTACATACTGGGCCCAGTCGTTTTGATATCAGTGGTACATTGTCACGGTATTGGTACCGTTGTCGTTGTTGTTGTTGCTCCTGATTTGTTTGTTGTTGCCGTCTGCGTATCGAGCATAAGCGGCGGTCGGCAAGACGCCAAATTACAACAGAAGGACGAACACTTGAGCATTTCGTTGCGTAGCACGTAAAAACTAACGACGATCATGGACCATCGCCTCGCTGTGCGTCATGTATTGGCAGAGTCGAAGCCTGTACCGAGCAGCCACAACTGGGGCTACTAAACTAGAAACCCGCCAACCCAACGGTTAGCTGATGCTAGACACCAACAAGAGGCAACGTTTGCCGAGTTACCGACACTCAAAACTTGGTCTCTCTAAACTTTGTCCCCCCTCCCCTTTGTATCGGCGGTGGCTTGGGCGGCTAACGCACCGTTTGAAACGGGGCGTTGCTACAACAACCATGGATAGCAAAACAATCGCAAGTTCGAGCCACGACCTTGATGGTTGTATTTGTTAGACGTGGTTGTCGTTGTCCAGCTATTACACATACCTCTGCTGGAGAAAGCCTATATAAAATCCAGTACGAAAACGCGATGACGATAGATGCATTTAGACGATATCGTGCCACAGGCAACTTAGCCCATTACGAGCGTCTAAAATGTAGTTGTCAGAGCGTCAAAAATATATATAGCCCGCTGTAGATTCCTCAGAAGAGCAGGATACCCTAAATATATATATACTTATTTATATTTACTGCGTGTCACCCTCTAAAGTTTTAATTAGGCAGCGTGTTGCTCGTGTTCACGCCCCTTTTAAGTGTCATGCATGTCCTGACGTGTTTGGTCAAGCGACTGACCAGCTTCTCGGCTCGCTTCGGTACGCTATGATCGCGAATGAAGCATAGGGGTAATTTTGGGGGTTTGAATGAATAGTTATAACCGCCGAGCGTCAGCTATACGGATGAAGTCAAGCGCCTTGTTGTTAGCATTCGGTCGATTATAGCTTGAGCGATGAGTGGTGCTCCAACTAGTCGAACCAATTGAATTCACTTCTATGACGGGTTGTCAATTTGTCGATAGATCCAACTCAAAATGTCTGGCATGTCGGAAGGTGGCGAGGGCCGAACCATCCCCTCGTACGCCTCGAGGCCAGGACAGAAGCGGGTGCTCGACGGAATAGCTTCAAGGTCACCATGTGTCCTCATGCGATCTCGAAGCAATCACGATGGCGCTCTGCGCTTAGCTTTCATGGCTGCGGAACTAGACTTAAGAGGCTGCCGTATAACGCACGATGACTTTACTTTAACGTGGCGTTTTACCATAATTTACAGGAATTGGTGCATGACGCCCGAACGAGCGACATTGGAAGAGAAAATTAAAGATGTTACTATTACATTTGTAATCACTCGCAAAAGTATTGTAAGCATAATCTGAGCGTACTGCAAAATCAATAGTAACACTTGATACTCTGCAACAACGTTAGTATGCCTTACGCCGACGTTGCTGTTTGACGTGTGCACGAATTGTCGCAAGTGTACAGATGTATGTACAAGTATCCACCTGAATAATGAATTGCCTTTAAGGAACGTAGAAATAAACAGACAGTTTATGCCCGAGGCCATTGGCTTAATCAATCACTTGGATACATTCCGTTCCGCCTCCCCAGGGAATTGCTACAGGCAAGCGCTTCAGACAATGCAGGATGTAGTTAGTCATGTCAGGAAACACGCAATTTTTGTATTATTGTTGTTTACGTCAATAGTAGTAGTATAAGTATTCAAAAGGAGTCATGGTCATCACTATCATCCTTGACGCGCCATCAATGCTATTATAATACATACCATATTATTGTGAACTGTTTACTATTAGGGTTTAGTTCTTTGGTGCTAGTGTAGTTATTGGTATTAATATCATGATGATTATTACACAGTCAAATCTTACGAAAACTCCACCGGAATCGCTAGTTTCGGCTCACCTTAGCTAGCCGTAAATCAAACATTGAATCGTCATATATTCTCCAGTGCGTGCGGCAAGTATTGCCAGTAATTTTGCGCAGTTAACTGTATAAGGCACACTGGCAGGGCCAAATCGCCGTGGAAAACATGTTCCTTGCCGAAACATGTTCGTCTGTGTGTCGGCCCCTACCTGTTCAAGAACATACACTTCAACACACTCATTCCAGCTAGATAAGGACCACGCTAGAAACGCTGCAATTTTGCCGAGGTTCTTTCTACACGAGCGCTTTCGACGCCTGCATGGCCGTATCGTCATCGGTCCCATCGGACAGTCTCGCCAACTCGATAGCGTGGAACGCCGACCGCACCGATCCCAGTGGAATGGCACAAATTCAAATATCTGGCAAGAGCTACTATCTAGCTATTCAACAACTGCCAGCCGGCTATCCGCGCGTTGGCAGAAGATTACTTGGCGGGCGGATGAACGCCGTACAGGTGGGCCTTTAAGGTAGTGAATGCATCCTGTCCCATCCGGTAGGTAGCCTGCCCGGCAGCACTGGCTGCCAGCAACCATCTGGCGGAAGATGGTTGCTGGCAGCTGGAAGCAGTGCAGTTTCTGCATAGCGAGGCTTGTGAGCGCAAATCTGAGCAGACCACCACCACCACCGCCGTAACAGCCGAGTCAACAGCAGTAGGAGATGTAAGTGCACGTAGTCTGATGCCGGTGTTGAGGATTATTGTTATATTGACAACGGTTTGTTGATCTTTTGGGTTAATGGCGTTTGCAAGTTGGAAGTCAAGGCGCAAAACGAACAAGTATGTGTGAAAAATATGTGCACTATAACGTACTAGATACTACACATATCTTGTTGAAGAGTGCGGTCAAATACTGCACGTAATGTTGCGTTTTCCAAACCACGACAAACATATGCTGCGCATACGCAAGCGTGTCCTTACACCGGCGTCGTCTTAAACATCGCTCGGACATTTTTCTGCTATTCGGTTTGCGTCGATTTTTTTTTCGTCGGCATCGCCAATCGTTACCGGGCTCACGATACGCAGATTGCGGCGGGTTCGGCTGCGTTTCTGGTTGCCGCATTGCTAATCCGTGGGGATCAGAGTAATTAATATTTGCCGAATCTCAAATATTCGCCCATTTATGTTGTTGATTTCGCGATGTCGTGTCGCTCCAACATTCGTACTTTCCGGACTCCAGGAGTTTTGGACCATCTGTATGTGCGCATATGCGCACATTGACCGAAGCTTATATATAAGACCGAAGCTTATATAATACATACATAGGGTGGCCTGGCTAAATCGGTTCAAACTCGGCTGCCTGAACGCATCTGCTACGCGTTTATACATCATGTCTGATGTTCTACGAAAAATGCAGACAAATACCAGTCACGACCGTCTGAGCAATAATATCTAAGAAATTTCAAAAAAGATCGACTATTTTTGTCGACCTTTGCGTCGGACGGATTCCTAATGAAATGATAAAGTTTTATCGTTTTTTGCAAACGACACTTTACGATATGTAGGCTTAGTACGCGGCTGTAGAAGAAGTAGAAACGGGTTCTTATACGGGGGTGGGGGGCGGGGGGGTATTCATGATAGAGTGCGCTATGTGAGGACTTCAATACTAAGTGAGGCAGTAAAAAACTGTTTTTTGGGGGCGATCCTCGTACTTCAATGAGCGCGCCGAATTCCAAATTGAATGTGTCATTGCAAACCATTGGTCGAATTGTTCACAATGACCTCAGGCCTTCTTAGGCCTTTTATACCATAAAAGTCAGACAAAATCCTTCTTAGGCCGATAAAGCGAACAGACTGACCCGATGTCGGTCACTCCTTGGTTCCCTGAAGCGCAAAGCAGCAAGTCGTGCTTGATTCTTCTCTGACGAGACAATATTCACCGTAGACGTGAAAATCAAGCAGAACAATAACCGTTGGCTTTCCAACAATGGAAGTGCCATTGTTTGTGGTACAAAACAAATGTTAAGCTTATGTGCACTTTTTAAATGTAGCAGGTAGGAGAATGGACGTGATGGCACCATACTTTATTGAGGTTAATTTGCATGTTCTGCAAACTGCAGTGTAACCGTAGATAGATTATGCGTTTAAGGTTTGCAATAGTCCTCTCTCTACGCCCACTCATCTGTTTAATGCCGAAAAAATATATATATACATCGAGGTAGAATTAGATGTGAATTGAATGATGCCGAATTTTTCCTGTTTTATCTGCCGCCATTTTAAAACGTTTGGCCATCAAAACTCCCGCCTCGGGTTTGCAAAGTCAAGCTCGTTTTGCTGGTGACCTTTGCGCTCGCCTTTCCAAATTAACCTCTTGGAACTATTTGCATTTTTCGTTGCACTGTCGCACATCTGTTTCTCGTTCTGGGGCGCGTAAAGACGAGGACTAAGAACCCTTGGGATTTTCAGCCTCAACTCAACCTGTGAGTAAGTGACATAGAGATGGCCAGTAGGGCAAATCGTCAACGACGACGCTTGCTATCAGCCCATTTCTTCCACTTCTCCGCGCAGCAGGTAACACGCATTCATTAGACCACGGGTGGGGGGGGGGGAGAGAAGATGATGGGAACAAGACCTCGAAACACTGGCGATATTTTCGCGCTCGACGTAATGAAGAATCTGTTTCTGAAGTGGGGAAACATATTCCGTCACCTCCACCGGGTAACTAGAAAAAAATAATTGGCTTTGGCAACAGCAGCATAAGTGAGTCTCTACCAATTTACTAGCCATTTAGTAAATAACTCCGAATAAAACCACGCTTCTACGATTAACAACGAACACCAAAATTGGTTGTGTCTGTTTCAGCTGGGAACATAGAGGACGGCGTAAAATCCTGTTTTTGTTACATGCGCAACCATACAAATATATCTTGGTTGGTTTGCTGTACCTTTGTTGTCGTTGTCTTCGTCGACATATATACATTTTTATACGTCAAACGTTGGACGCATACGCGCCCGTCGAGATCGCTCCAGAAAAAAATTCGGAAGTGAACCCGGAACCACAACGGGCTGCCGTTATATCCTCATTTTCAATTTAGTTATTGTTCTGTTTCAATTTTTCGAGGTGGTGCACTAATTATGGCAGCGAAAGAAAGCTATTAGTGTTCGGTAACTGTTTTATTGCCGTTTTGCCCTACGCGGTGAATCTTCGGACCAAAAGGTCTCCGTATAGTTACGTATTATATCACAACGATGAAAACTTAGCATATAAAACCGGCGAATGGCCGGCGTTATGAATCGTCGACCAAGTTGCGCTCCCTGCCATTATTTAGCTCGCCAAGAGCTATGGTGACTCGACGGCGGACACTAGACACATTGCGCCTCATTTCTATAGCGGATGTAACGATTTGTTGTTGATTTGCGTTAACCGTTGTAACTGATTGCGTTATACCACAAATAACAGCTTTCGACAAAGGAGCTACAAGAGGGTAAATAAGATAGACCATAGGTATTTATATATATATATATATATTGAAACGGTGAAACAGGTAAGAAAGCTAGCTCTGGGAAATAAGCCATCTCTAATATACGTTAGACTTGTGCGTGACTTGCTCGACTACCTGATACGTGGGCATCCCAACGCGTATCTTTCCAAGAGCCGCAGTTTGTGACGTGCAGTGTGTCCTATGATAGACAAACCGAAATATACGTAATTCTTGGTACGACGTTACTAGTATATGACTTTAATCAACAGACACATGTTGCAGGCACATGCAGGGTAATTTAATCGCCGAAATAGCTTTCTTCCTATTTGAGACGGCGTTTCGCCAGTAAGTGTTTCCGGAATCTTAAGTTATTGGAATTGCTTAAGTCATTGGCCGTGAAGCACCCTACGAAGCGTCCCGTAGTTCAGTTTCAAAACTCTGAAGTGAACGATACCTTCGGGACCCCTCAACTGCAGCGTCACCTCTAAGAGTATGTATGACCCGTTTAGAATTGATTGACTGCAGAATGGCCCGCGTCCTACCCATCGGGACCTGTGTCTGCTTGCATTCGTATATTAGAAAAGAACCCAATAACTGGGTGTGGCGGGCAAGCCATTAAAAGCAGCATATACGTGGACGTACAACATTTTAGCATCGCGTAGTGAGTAACATACTCACTTTCATCACTTAGGCTTAAGTGGCTCCTCGCGTGTTATCTACTCTGACCATCGTAAATACATAGATATGATTAACTAAATGTTGTATAATCAATAATCAATACGTTAGCATTTAGTATTCGAGTATTTTTTAGATATATAATGGTATATATACGCATTTGTATCTAAAACAAAGCTATATTAAAAATGCTAATATACGCTTACAAATATCACTGCAATATATATATATATATATATATATATATATATATATTGTAATGTGGTTTGTTAAACGCATGCGACGTTTATAAAATGCTCTTTACTTATAATATATACACCACGATGTGAGGAGAGCTTAATATCTAACTTTTTATTTGTGAATAGCATCGTGAATAAGATAGCTCAGTCTGCGGTATGGTTAATCAAGTTCCAAGTTCCACTTCGTGGGCTTCAAGTTTCTATTCTCGTTTTGGCGTTTAAGGCGCTAGTAGAGCCCTGCCTGTGAACAAAATCACTAGCAATCTATTCATTATTATATTGTTAGTGAGTTTCGTTTACAAAATCACTAACAGTCTAACACAATAAATCGACTTAACTAATCGAACTAATCAATCCTAATCGATCTAAACTATCGACCTTTTCCAGAGCATATCTTCAAATGATGAACCATCCCCCTTCGACACAAGCGACCTTACATCGTCATTAATCGTTCGCCAACACGCGTTCTGGAGAATGGACAATGTCATCACTCATTTATTGTTAGGAATATAATTTCTCCTGCCATTGCCGTCATTCTCAATCCATCGGCCTTCAACAGAAGCCTTGAAAAGTTTGTTTCTTTCTCGAAATTGTTTTCGTCACCAACGCTCTCTCTTATTAACAATATGAGTTTTAAATTTGATTAGCTTTACTTTACTCGAAGTTACTGCACTACCATAAAATGCCTGTACAATATTTTTATTAATGGCATTGAAATATATAATTTATTTTTGTTTTTTTCACTCGAATTGAGTGAAATATACCGTTCATAAGGGTTTCTTCATAATGCTTTATCTATTTCACGCTTCCGGCGAGAGAAGTAGTGCAACGATTTTTGCTACAGTGCTGTGCATTTCACTACATGGTACTTGGCACACCTCTACAGAATCGGCATGTGCACAACTCATACTCCTGGTGAAATCCGGTGTTTGAACATACCAGGTAGTGACAACTACACACTATAAACCTAGTGTTTGCGTGGCGACTGTCACGTGCAGAACCAGACCAAAGGTGCAAGGCATTAAAGACGTCCAAACCTGCGACCTCCCGTCTGGCCTGTTCTACATTAGCTTCCCACTACGAATTAAAGCGTTCGTAAGGTACTGTACCCGGCATCGTCAGCCTTGGTCGGATTGTTTCAGTAGCTGGTGGACAGCCAGGACATGAGATATACAAGGCGGCTCGGATAGACAAGCAAACCTTTCTGCTTGTCTTCTTCCTGCTGGTACTCCTGGTGCTAATCTTAAGCACTTGCGAGATAAGGAACGCCTTTACCATAGAGGTAATGCGCTTGACGGTACCTAGGTTGCAATGAGCGACCACTTTACACAATCCAAATTATTACAACAAATATTACAATGTTCATCAACTTATTCCAATGTTATTACTTTGATTAATATCTACTTATACTCATGAATAAAGCAATGTGTTTCATTCATTCATGCATTCATTTAAGTACGTTCAACACGCATACTTGCAACATAAATCAGTTGTTTATGTCAAAATGGGTGGAGACTTTTGAGTGCCTTTTTAAGCTAGTGCTGGGTCATTTTAATGTTTTGAGGAATTAACGATATATATATATATATATATATGTATAAATATTCAATTTAAGTTATTGTTTTCTGCTTTCAAAGGGAAGATAATTATATACATATTGATTTACAAAATGTCTGTATTCAATATATACAATGCACAATATAAAAGGCATTTAGTGCAGGCATATAGAATTCGGCGATATATGCAATAGTACAGTTTACAATATCATGCCACGAGTTCATGATACGCAAAATATATCGCTCGCCCATATATATATATATATATATATATATATATATATATGTGTGCTAAGAGAGAGAAACTGCAGAGATCCATACGAGGCCATCGTGACTAACGAACATCTCCATGCCGCGTTTTGATGGGCGTCCGAATGAGTTGCTCTAGTAGTTGTTTCCCGCTCGCACTCTATTACACGATTATGAAAAAGAGAGCAACGCAGGCAGAGGCCCTTTTATTTTCTAGCCCTTTGCCGGTCCCTCCTTTCTGCATCTCTTCCGTGCTATATACGAGAAAAAGAGTGTGCAGAGCAACGGCACCCAACTACTGTGTGTCATAAAAAGATCGGGCGGCTAAAAACGTAAGCGGCAAGTACCGGCTCGAGTGGATGTGTTTACCAGACAGCCACGAGCCACCGGCATTGTGACAAGCAGAGACTAGCAGCCTCTGCCTATGCTACAGCTAAAGTCAGTAATTGTTCTGCTAAATAGCGTAACGATGAACCCGACGCAAACGGTCACAACCAACACTGAACACGACCAGACCGCAGCGTCCGGAATGAAATGCAATTTAGAACGTTCCTCTCTGTCTGGGAGACTGCAGCGGCGGTAGTGATAACGCTTATAGACATGCTGACAATCAGAGTTCATATAAAGCGAGCTGTAATCATCATCATTATTGTTATTACTATGGTGAGGTATTATTATTATTATGATTATTATTATTATTATTATTATTATTATTATTATTATTATTATTATTATTATTATTATTATTATTATTATTATAAGGTTGTGAGGTCTAAATGTATTATCACTTATAATTATTAATAAGATTACCTATTCAGAGCCGCGTTTAGGTTGCTTGTAAATTTTTTTCTTGTGGCGGTGGACTAGCTTAGACCAATTGGCCTCTGGTAACTTAATTAGGTGTGTCGTCTGCTGTCCGTTTTCTCCCTAACCAGCCTGCGCTCAGTCTGTGCGGGATAGTTACGATCTACGCATGCCCGGGCCCTAATTTACCTTCCAAACTGAGGGGAGGAGCAATTTCAAGTCATTTAGGTCGTCACGTATGAACCTCATATAACTCTGTTTGGGCGCCAAAAACGTGAGTCTTCTCCAAAGCGTATGCGAGATGGCGTCAACTTAGGTTTACAGTGCTTGCCGAGCCACTGAGACTCAACCTGTAATCGTGAGAGCGCTTTCTCGCGCCTTACAAGTCTGAAGTACAGCTGCTATGCTATGAGATCGTTAGAACCTTGTCTAATACCCGCATGAGGTAGTCACATAGTCTCATTCTAAATAAACTGCGGAAATAGACCAAATCCCTATGATCATAAACACATGACGTTGACCTAGATACACGTGTATAGGGGACAATCGTTAACCCCATATAGAATACTTACTACGAAAAAAAACGATTATACTATCTGCAAAGCAACGAACTGTACAGGTACTAACTGCCTGCTATTTACTCTTCTTTACGTGAACTCCGAAATTTGTTGCTTATACATATATCCCTCTACTGAGCGTCACTTGGCATTTGCATACATGCGATATTATAATCTGATTTTATACATTATAAATGTATCTATGTTTATCTAAATTAAAATACTTATTTAATATACATTCTCTCTCTATGTGTATATACAGGGTCTTTCATACCGTTATTTACTTATTTCGAGGTTTGGTAGAACTCGGCAAGAAAATAATTTTTCCCAACGGAAGAAAGACGTGGAAACGTCTTGTTTAGGAAAGAGAATGAAAATTTTTAAAATACGTCATTCTGCCTTTTTTTTATCCTACATAGTTGTGCGGAATTACGTTTGCAGGAGAACCAGTTAACGCATGAAGGAACCGACTATACCGGCGTTTTCGGAGGGAAATTCTGTACAACGGAAGACACTTCACTAGCTTGCGTAGCGAAAAGCGAATAACCAGATTGAGGAAAATCATAAAAAAAATCGATATGTTGTTATGTCTTACGTTGACGCTTTTTTTGTGAAAAATCGTCACATTTTTCGATTACGACCAAAAATGTATGTCCAAAATACCAGTCTCACGCATATTTCGAGGTTGGGTAGAACTCGGCAAGAGAATTCGCTTATTCGCTTTTTGCTATATAAGGTAGTAAAGTGTTTTGCGTTGTGCAGAGGTTTCCTTCGAACACGCCGGTATAATCAGTTCCTTCATGGTTCTCCCGCAAAAGTAGATTTTGCACAACTATGTTGGAGAAAAAGGCAGATAAACTACGTTTATAAACTTTACTCTCTCTTCTAAACAAGACGGTTCCGCGTCCTCCTTCCATTGGGAAAAATATTTTTTTGCCGAGTTTTACCAAACCTCGAAATAAGTGCATAACGATATGAATGACCCTATATATATATATATATATATATATGTGTGTGTAAGAAAGAAAGGAGGGGAAGAGAGTGAAGGCACGCATTTTAAAAGAGAACATATATATGTACTCTAAAAGGCCTTTACTGTTTTTAAACTTGAAATATCTTCTTCATGCTTGTGTAAAAAGCCTGTTTGGGAGCAGTTCGAAGTTCACCGAGTTGAAAGCGAAGTCAGCGACGTACTATCCGCATACTCTAAGCCCACTGCGCCAAGGATTGGCTTACGACAGGTAATACATGCGCCCACAGTCCACTTCAAGGACCAGCCGAAGCCAGTGTACAGGCCTAGGAAAATACCTTACGCCATCGCCGAGAACGGTGAGAAGGTGCTACAGGCAATGCAGAAGAAATACCTTACAAAAGTTGGATTACCAGTAAAGAAACCCAAAGAGTTCAGTACGTTTCTTCAACGTTTTCGGAATCAGCCTTCGGAAGCTGCAGCAGATAACCCAGGCATCCATATTCCTCGGCCGACAGATTCGCATATCTCAGCTAGAAGAGAAGCGACAGGTACCAGCGAAGCCGGCTGAGATGATTTCTCGATTCGGCGTGGGGGAGTCTGTGGCATTTCGAGACTACCGAAAAATAGACAAGTAGTGTGTATCTCGTGTCGTGAAGATACTCGGAAGAAGGCACATGCTAGTGCAGTCAACCGGACCCGGCACGGTGAAGAAACATTTTCATCAAGTTCAAAAGACGAACGTGGAAAAGGAAACGTGCCATACACTGCACATGCACTTGGATGGTACGGTCGACCACAGCGGCGAACAGCCAATGCATTCAGGCGTTGCCGTAGCGAGACTATCCTTGATCGCTACGCCGAATTCTTCTCCAGCACCGACATAATTTACAAAAGTGGAGCAGGAATTTTCTACCGAGCCAGCTACGCCAGCGAATCCGATTACGTCAATATATCCTACAAGAGCCTACAGTTCTGCGACCAAGAACAAGGATAGATTATCGAGAGATGGCCGGAGAAAGCCATCGTGGTACGTAGATCTAAGCATTATATTTCATAGTTAGCGTAGGGGACTGTTGTGTCTAGCCATGTTCAGGTAGACACACCACTGTCGGCTAGGTGCCACGTGCTGGCGGACGTGCAGTGGAAAGGATAGATACGAGTAGGCACGAGAAACATCTAGACGATTCGATAGAAGCGTCTATTTGGGCCGAGACGAATCCACGGTATTCGAGAACATTCTCTGAGACAATAAATACAGCTGGCACAGAAGAGGCCAGTGGCACTCTACAGGTAACCGCAGGCGATCGCGTTTTTATCCTTACGTGCTCGGCTAGTCTAAGTTCAATAGACTAAGTCATTAGATCGGTGTGTACAGTTCACGTACATATTAGTTGCGACGAAGATGGGATGGTCGTAACTAGTGCATACGTACGTCAAAGCACAACTACATATTAATAGCCAAGTGCTGAGAAGACTTTCTCAAAAATCGTGTTAGTTAAATTTCGTTCACATAATTATCGAACACTTTTATTGATCAACGCTAGCGAGTGGTCTTATAAAGCTTGCAAATAATCAGCTCAGCTATTGTTAGTGTCCCTGCTAAGGTTGCTATCGGTTTACGATCGACGAATTCCCAACAAGCAAGGCGTTTGTCATTGATATATTGAAGATGTCTCAACTTCACCCACCAGGCGTGCCTTCCTCGTTTGTCTTGGCTGATTGGATCCAGGACTCGGATTGAAGGCGCAAGTTGACTTGGGGCAACTTACTTATGGACCGCGTGGGAGAGGCAGAGGAACGAAGCAAGCTCCTCCCTAAACCGTGCTGGTTGTGGCGGTAGTAGCTGCAGTCGTATTTGTAGTGGTGGTAAAGCTGTCCTAATCTATAAGCACCCCTCCCGCCGGTGGTGTCCTCCGCTTAATGCAACACAAGGAAAAGGATGAGAAATAGAGCAAAAGGGAATAGAGGAATGAGGAGAAAACGCTCTGCTTCGCGTCTTTGTGCAATTCCCGTTGTTCAACGCAGTGGCTGTCGAGAAGGATAAAAGGGGCTGCCGTGGGCTCTCTTGGTCTCACTCGCTGCTTGTTCCTTGCCAAGCCCACCGCCCTCCTCGGTGAGTCTACCTTCCCTTCTGCCCTGCTTGGGTTCTGCGGGGGGTTGCGTCTTCCTCCACCGCCGCTGCCTAGCTAGTGTGACCTCCGAATGATCGACCTCGCGAAAAAACTGGCGGCTAGATAATCGGACCTTGCCCATTTGGCTCGTTTCGCGCCTGCCATCTTTGCACCCGTTGACCGGCGTTCGTCACCGCCGCCCACTTACCGCCTCGTACGTGCAGACGCATCGCGCAGGCTTTTCACCACTCATTGGAGCTAATAAGGCGTAGCCGAGGCGATCGACGGGGCACGGTCCACTTTGGGCACCTTCGTTCGCGAGCAATTCGATGCGACCACGATAGATTCGGTGGGCCCCGAGCCAGGCCCGGCTGTTGAGGACTCCTCGCGCCTTCTACTCTCTGCTTTGCGCTCGTCGGACGGGGCTTTCTCACTCACAGATCGGTCATCTCGCCGTTTCCGCCTTGTCTCCGTCTTCTTGTTTGTTTATCGTATACGTCCTTGACGTGTTCGTTGCCCGTGGGCTCTACGTCGACCTTCATCGGCAACGTATGAATCGCCAATCAATACAAGTGTCGGCCATAATTAGATGACATATGATATCCTTGCAGTTTATGTGGTTCAACCTTAGCCAACGGGTGCTCAAAGAGCAAAGCTGTGCATCCTTCTTAAGCCTGTGAGCTGACTCTTGACGCATAGTCCTAGACGAGGAAAATACATACGCTATCTTTTTTTTCTATATATTGCTTCTAAAATGCTAAAGTGCATTCGATGGTGTAACATGGAAACTTACAATCTCTACCGCTACAGTAACAATAAATTGTAGCACTAAGAATAATAGCCGTACAGCCAACACGACTACAGCATTAGAATAGCAGCAATAACAGAACATCAGTATCGACAGCAGCAGCAGCAGAAACAACACAATCGATGACAACAACATCAACGTAACAACAATAACATGCACGCCCGCAGCAGCGGAAAAACGACGGATTTGTGCGTGACATAAATAGCTATTATATGACAATCTCTCATTAGTGTCTTCATTAAGACCGTGTGCAGTGTATGTCAGTACGGCGCGGACGGCTAGCAAAGCTAGTGCAACTGTCACTGCAACAACTGCAGCAGCGGCTGCCAAGTCGCTGATGCGGAACACACCCGCTGCTATTTGGCAAGGTTTGAAATGCCCCCAACGAACGCTCTATTCATGAGAACAAGGACCAGTACGCAATGGTGGCCTGCCTGTAGGTCGTCTGGAAAACTACCGACGCGAACCACGACGGTCCTGTCATATCGGCGCAAGAGCATTATCGCGCAGTCGCGTCATCGCGTCGAATTGAAGATTCGCAATGATGGCGCACCGGACGTCACAGGCGGAGCTGCCCATCCGAGAAGACAGATATAGCTGTCGGGTTCTGTCGTCTGCGCGAGATTCTCTCTGACTATGGAGCGTTTGAAGCTTGAAAAACGCATGTATCAATTAGGAAGCTAAACTCACTTGGCACAAACAAGTGCTCCACTGCATCAACACGGCAGATTGAACAGTTGCATGCTGAAGCCCTGCAATTACGTTATGACAGTTTGCTACAGACATTTCGTGCTGCTTGAACGTGCAAAGTGAGCCAATAAACCTAAAGGCTTTCCTAAAACGTATGGCCAAAAGTTATCAATCTCAGGCTTGAGCACGTTCCGAGATCGCTCCAGGAGTGGTTGAGTCTCTCTGCTCCAAAACTACTCTCGAAAAGACGGGGTAAGGTATCTGTTTTTTCGCACTGACTTGTCGGACCCACAATCTCTCCCGTATATGGCCACCACCCGGTAATGAGTATAGGCCGGTTGAGCAACTTCCGCAGTAAGAAGTCTGATAACACATTGCTGCTCCTCGATCATAAAACTTTGTAGTGGGCATTACACAGCTGCCTGCCGCTCTCCCGCATCAGGCCCAAGCGTCCGCACATTGCACAGCCACGTCAGACACCTCATTCGCGTCCCTAAATGTCTCACACCGTTGTCTCAGAAGGGTGCGTTCAAATTTCAACCGGTCTGTTTGTTACGACGTTTCCTATCATTGCATGTAAACTTCCTTTATATTATTCCTTTTAATGGAACGGGCACATAATTGGGTGTCTGGACTAGGCACTGAGAATCTTCCTCAGTAGAGGGGCTGTATTTGCAAGTATTCACGCATAAAACTATGTGTTTCATTCATTTTGTAAATGCCCACCCATATTCAACACTTAAACGAATCCGACGCCAGCTAAATTAAACTCCTACACTTGTATGCCGGGTTTGCAGTTGCTGTGGCAATGTTTCGCCCCTATTGTGGGAGTCGTGCGTTAGCTGCGCAAACCACCGTCGCCACGGGTCAACACAGCCTAGCACAGATATACCAAAACGATCAATCCTAATTTACGCCCAAATTAAGAAACCATGTATTGTCTAGCAGGTGTTCGTATATACTGTCGTCTATTCTGCAATGCACGAGTCAGCAGTAAAGATGCACAGTGAGACGGTCCGTTGTCGCGAGTTGGAGCTGACGTTGCAACTCGCCCGAGGGTCAATTCATTAATGAAACTTCACGGGAACAACAACAACAAAAGCACTAACAACAACAAGCACAACCGACCGAGAGTCGAACACAATACGAGTTGACGACTCGGCGAAGTACAACGTGGCCAACATCCAGCTTCAAAATGACTATATGTATATTCACATCTGTGGGTCTATCTACAGCCGTCATTCCATCGTCTTTGTTATGACGTCCGTCGACTCCGTTGTCAACAGTCGTGTCGAAGATCAAAGCACACAAGAGTGATTTTTCCCACAACCCAACAATCAACAGGACGATTTGCCGGTTATCCCAGCTATGGGGGAAGGCGGAGTGGGACGAAGGAGAGGGGGGTAATTACGTGCAGATGTCGCCGCCAACCCAAAACCCGGATTAGACCGGACCGGACAGCAGGCAGGCCAAAATTGGCGACACCATCGCCGGCAGTAGCCACACACTGACGGAAGTCGCAATCGTGTGCATGCACGTACAGATCAGTTCCTCTGTTGAATAAAGAGTCACGCTGCTGACGCCCAAACGAGGTTAAGATCCAACAACATTCCTTGCCGCCTTGTTCCAGCGCGTCTTGCATCATAAGAGCCAAAGGCCAGCGTCCATTGCGTTCGGTCGTCTTTCATACGGCCGGCCAAATGGAACAATGGTTCACACAAAAAGTGCTAACGTCAAAGTGTTTTGTCTCAGTTAAGCATAATTTCGAAAGTAACATATATATATATATATATATGTAATACAACAAAGCGCATAATATATAGATAGATGTCTTATTCGCTTGACATCACCCTTTTATATCAGAGGCCCTTAGGGCGGCAGTATACTTGAAAAAAATATATATATTTAGAACATAATAGATAGGTAGATTTATTATTCGCTTGACATCTTCATTTGATATCAGAGGCCCTTAGAGCGGCAGTATACTTGAAAAAATTAAATATATATAAATAGCAGCGGATTTTAAATATATATCCATATAAGGCGTTTACATGTCGTTGTGTTTAACACACGTAGACCATCAGCCGTCTTGTTGCCATGTCTATTAGTTTGGTTTTCGACTCACAATTTCTTTGCTCGTCGACATTCACACAATTCAGTATCAGCCATTTATGTTCTTGCCTAGCGAATCTTGGCTTGCTTTAAGTTTCTCAAGTTTTAAAACGTGCTACCCGTCTTTATGCTAATACAATATCGTATTGCGCGACAAGCTGCCTTGTTAATCTACAGCATCTAAAACGAAACATGAACATTCGACCAAATCGTATTTCTGAGCCCTTCGACACTTACACATATTGCGATCTTTCTAGTTACGCAGCAAACCATTAAGCATAATCTTCATTCCGTTTCAAATGATGATCATTGTAATTTTTTGCAGTCAAGCATTGCGTTTGCGGTATAGGCGGCCTGTGTTCGTCCTAGCTTAACGTTATTAGCCTATAACGTTTATTTATTAGCATATTACTATATAACTTCGTTGAGCAGAAAGGACATCGAAAACACGTCGGCATATCTATCAGTTAGGTAATTTGATCATGTGCCAAGAGCCGTCGCGGCTCTTACAGAGAGAATGTTTGACAGCGTCGTACGAAAAATGCGAGTCTAAGTCAGTGCAAAAGAATCACGAAGCCTATCAGAGGCGATCTTGTCCAATTGCGTTTTTGTCCAATACTTGACGCCCATTGCACGTAGCAGCTAATCACATTGTGGTGCTATGTAGAGCACTACCGGGCTACCATACGCTCGTCCTTCATTACCGATCTGTGACTGAGTATTCATAGGTTAAGGTCATTGTTTTGGTAGCGGATTTCTACCGTAGGGAATGCATAGCAACCTACCTTTCCTTCTCAGTATTGCTAACTTTGTGCTCTGGAAACATTGGAGTACATAGCTAGATCGGTATCGGTATGAGAAGGTGTACTATGGTAACACCAAATTAAGCTATAGTGTATGGTCAGCAGGAATTCTTCCCAACGTGCTCTTTCAGCGTAAACACGAGCTCTTTCGAACAAGGTTTCCTGGGAGTAGCAGGAATCCCTTGCGTCGGCGCCACTGGTGTCAGCAGGAGGCGTGGGGACATGGCTCCCGGGTACGAAGAATCTTTGCATAGGAGGGGACCTTCGGTAGATCCATGACCAAGCAAAAGTAGGCAACTTGCTTGCGGCTGTGGCAGCGAATACACAACGAAGACGGTAACAACAACATCAACTAATCCATTAACCCTTGCCTAGGCACACGTTCAATCCCCGCAGGCATAGTGGTGTAGAAGATCCTAACAGAACAAGACTGGTAAACATTGATAAGACCCTGTAGTGAGCACTCTGCATCAATGCGCTTAAACATACAAAATCATCTTACGTTCCTATTAAATTACGGATCTGATGTATACGTCCCTAACCATTGCAAATGCGTCCTGCATTCGTCTAGCTTTTATTGATCTTTATATTAGCTTGCGAGCCTCTAGAAATTGACACAAACCCTTGTAAGTTTGATATAAACAGCATGTAAATTAATCCGCAGCAGGCAATACAGAGAGTTTATGCAGCTAAACAAGCACGTTAAAAACGTCCATGCCTACCCACAAAAACGCGCCAAATCAGCAAGCTTTCTTACGGTTTTAAGCTGCCCGCTTAGAAATTTTTACAGCGGCTAAAATCTCTCAGCCTGTTTTGCGGTGTAACTATCCTTAGTCTAACCAGGTAGTCTAAATCACGTATAGTCAACATTTGCTATTTTATACCTACATGTACTCATATACGCATAAATGTGCTAAACATTCTTTGATCCGCCGCCTTGATGACCTCACGGTAAAACTGCGTGCGGTGTAGTATAAGCATATGTAGTCTTCCTATGTTGCTGGCATCCTTTAGAGCATCTTGTTGAGTTGCAGCGATGTTGCTTGTACGCAGTACAATATCACGTCGGCTAGCCTCCAGCCTGTGGTTCCGGATTCGAGCTTCGATTGTACGTAACCCAGGAGGTAGATGGCGCTGGGTTACTCAAAAGCATTTTCCTTTGTGGGTTTCGGCCGTGACGTTAAGGGTACGTTTTGCGAGGGGGGGGGGGGGGGCAAAGGAAGTAGCCGGATGAACGTACGCGATGAAGGTGTCTCTTCATGTGAGGAACACGCTCAACGACGTCTAGCCGCTCCCCAGCCCTGCTGACAACAATGAGCAAACTGAACCCAGTTATCGAGTTGTTAGGCCATGCACAGACGCGGCTCGCCTTGTTGGGTTGGCTAGGCCTCACAGGACCCTATGTCGAGAGGGAAGAACAGGCGAAGTCATGTCGATCCAAGGCAAATCGTCGTCGAGTCTCGTGGGACCATTTCTCGTACTTTGCCCAGGGCACGTTGTGTGTGCCGATTACGCCCTCCACGTCTGTGGGCTTGCGCTAACCCAAGGGAAGGTTGCAACGATTTTTGCCTTTCCTATAGAGGCATGTATGTATATGCTGTATATGTTTATATCGCTCATGTACAGAATCCAAAGCAGGCTTAGCATAGAAACAAGCCTTCCTAGCACACTTTGGTTTCCTTACGCCAAACTTGACGCGTAAACACAAAATAAGGTATTACCCGACCAACTACCCATTATCGCTATTACTAAACTTCTTATCTTGTTATATAATAATGGAAAGGTGTTTAGGGTGTAGTACGCACAAGAGCTGCTATTAACGAAACGCTGATTATTCAGATCTACGCAATTTACAAACCCGTAGCACTGCCGTACTATTCTACTTGTTTTTTCTACGAATTCTACTTAGTTTTCCTTTTCGGCGGCCCCAGATCCTCCCTTCTGATATCGCACCAAAGTTTAAAAAAGACTCTAGCTATATATCGTATGATTTGTGTGCATACTTGTGTATGTAAATAGGCCGTTGAGGATGTGGTAGCATATGCAACTGTCGTGCCCATTTATCGACCCTTGCCTGGCGCGTTGACTTGCGACCCGCTAATAGCAGCTCTGCGACAGGAAGCGAGCATTTTCCTTTAGGCTGTTTTCTGGCTGGTTAGCTTCTATCGGCGTTGCATGTGGCACGCAGTAGCCATGGTGAACCTTAGAATTGCTTGCTGATTGCTGGAAAAAAATCGCTGCGCGACGCCTGGACACGGAACATGCTAATCAGAGAGGCATGACTTTTTCTGCTAATGTAAATGCTTCTGCTACTACTACTACTCTGATCAGTGCAACCAGGTGGATCGCACAGGATCATAGGACCAATCATAGGTCTTGCCTTGGGCCTAACCGGGACACGACGAATGTTAGCTTCGGTTTAAGCGGTATATATATTCTGTTCATTCAAATATCAGCGCTGCTGTTGAGAGTTGCGCCTGTTGGTGCACACATCATTGCATTGATCGTCGCCGCAATGCAGCGGCCGAGGTACAGCGGAACTGCAGGAGATTGCTTCGTTCCCGTCGGCGATTCTGAGACATGACGGGTAAGTGAGAGCGCTGGTTAACGCTTGTCGACGATTCTGAGATGGTTCGTTTTGAAACAGGAATAGGGCCCGCTTCGAACATAACTACAGACCTAGTCGATATGCCGTTGTTATTGGACTGGTTGTTAGCGCACAAAAGCAGTTTTAATTTCTAAACAGCGCTAGACTCACAAGGGTTTGGGCAAACGCAGAATGGGCACGTAAGAAAGGCACCGAACGAATGAGGAGAGACATGCGAGGAGAGAGTTAGAGGGAGACAGACAGACAGGCAGGCAGTACTTCACCTTGTCGCACGAACAACGCCGTTGCCGGAACAGCGCCGCACACCGACTTCGGTCTTCGGTGCACAATGTTACCTCGCAATGACAGTTGACCTCCGCTCAAAAGGACCTGCCACTGTCGCTCTAGGGAATATTGTTCCGCTCTCTCAATCGACTATCGGGGATGGGATCCAGCGAGCAGCGAGTGCGGGTGAGAAGGGTAAACTCTTTTGAGTGCCTGGAGGAGCGCGCCAAGCACGCCACAAGTTTAACCGGCTTTCGACTAGACACAAAATTCCATTTCTGTTTCGTCGCGAGGGAACCTTGCTTTCGCGTTGCCTGTCCAAGCGTTAGCTGCGCTTCCGGAAGCTTCGCTTTTGTCGGAAGGCAAAATAAGCACTTCCCGAGGCGGGTCTTTCGTGTAGCTTGTACATGTTGGGTTGGATACATACTTAGAACTGAGAAGAAGTGCCTGAGAAGATGTATCTTGAGTTTTGATTTAGGTCACTCCAATAGGCTTTTGCAATCGCTCTGCTTAGATTCACAGTTAAATTATGCGCAAGAAAAAGCTGTTTTGAAACCCCATTTGTTTTACATGGTACACCATTTGTTACATGGGATGAAATGTCTAGATGTATGCTCTTGGAAAACGTTCTAATTCAGCACAAATTGCAGTCCTTGAGTTTTTTATACCTAGCGTATATATAATATTTATTTTAATTTTCAACGTAATTTATTCAGGGAACTCACAACGATTAGATTATCGGTAAAAAAATGGTTTAAATTAATAGATCTAAACAATGGGGCGGAATATCACACTCAACAAAACTCAAGTAATGCTTTGTTCAAGCACGTTACACAATAGGTAATCACTATATATATATATATATATATATATATATATATATATATATATATATATATATTGTTAATTAACCAGTATTTGGTGTATATACATATTTGCTACAGCTATCCTACACCACTTTAATCAGCAGTATCGACTCTCGTACACTGCTCGAGGCGATACAGATCATACGATTTTCCGCATAGCTTGCATTTGCACTCGGTCGATATTTCATGCAACCCATTTTGTTTACATGTATTCATATGACATCCATTTATCGCAAACCCGATAACGAAGTAGCTATTTTTACAACATGGACCCTGTGGCCGTCGCCCTAGCCTCATAAAAACGCCAATTAACATCCGCAAATTTATATGCTGATTCAGCCACAATGATTCTTGAAGGCCTCCGTTCTCGGTATAGAGTAAATCGTTTTGAGATCCTCCACAAAGCGTGGAATCAAGGCCAACAGATAGACGAGCCGGTTGCGGCTAGTGCGGTGCTCTACGAGCGCTCCTTTTAGAAAATTGGATTTGATAGGTAATCACAATGTATATTATCAAAAGGACTTTTAAAACAGCGTTTGATGAGCCAATTACAACGCCGAGAAATAAATAGGGCGACACCCTCCCAGATACACATGCAAACTAAGTCCTTCCTATAAATAACAATGACACTGAGAGCAATTAATCAATTAACATATCGTATCAATTGAACAGATTTGTCTACGACACGGGGTGGAGAAGATGACCAGCGAGTCCGGTAGAACAATCCGCATTCCGTTCAATCCCGAGACGGTACGTACCCTTTTGAGACTTTTTTGCTAATATTTACAGAAGTGAGTTATAATGACTTAATACATAACTCGTGCCAATATTAGTAATGGCAACAGTTCATTCATTGATTTAAATATGTTTGCTAAAACATTGGAACCTCACGTAACGGAACGAGCTGTCGGACGCGAATAACAATGAAAGGCCTAGTTGAATGCGTCATAGTCAACTGTTTGATCCCTACGCAACTGATCGTAACACCTAGGCAACCGGCGATGGTTATCATGTATGGTGTAATCAAAACAACGTCCAATAAATGAATTGGCGAAAATCAGATGAGACCTTAAATTGTTAAACTGGTGATAATGATCAAACACCGTCGAAGTCACTGACGTTTCAGTTGATGATGCTGTCGTGGTCTTCATCATTGATTAGAGCACCACGCATGAAAGAAAACGAAACGTCTGAACAAAGTTTACAGTCCCGACTACGTTGACCGGCTGGATGAATGGACTAATCACTAATGCATTATGTTTGACCAATAAATTTGTTTCGTTTATTGATTGGTGTATTCATTGAGAATCGTTTTTGGTGATCATCGAGGCCTGACGAAGTCCACGCTCATGACGACCGACGAATACTGACGGGGAGACCATCGGGCAAGCAGTCTCAGCTAGATGAAAGTCTGCGAGGTCGCGTGAGGGAACGTGACGAGCACGACCTCAGAGTTCAAAGTCCTGCTGCCGAGAGCAGGAGGCTGGGTAGTTAAGCTCATTGGGAACAAGCGTGGGGATCCAGATCAACCGACCTAAATCGGATCAGCCCAGCCCGAGGACCAAATGGAGGTTTTCGCTTCGTGCGGTTGTCAGCCAGTCGGATCGCAATTGCCGATTCGGATCATTGATTTCACATGACCGTGGCGACATTGTGAGGCGTAGCAATACTCTATTTTCGTTGTAGATTAGTTGTTCATTATCGTCAGCGTGTGTGTGTGTGCATGTCAACAGCATCTACGTTGTGTATTAAACTGCCACTCATTGAACAAACAAACAAACTGGTCTGCAGCTAGCGTGGAAAATGAACACTCGTGACTTTGCTGGTTAATGCGGGTAAGGAACTGCTTTATGTACTTAATATCACGCTGTGCACCTTTTCTCGAGATAATTCGATGAAAAGTGCCACAGGAAAGTACCGAGGGCCGATACTTTCCTGTGGTAGTAGTTCTGCGCATGTTTAAATATCTAGGGTTTCCCCAACGGTTCTCGTGGCAGCATGTAGCCGCTGACTCTCAGCGGTATGGTTTATCAACTATTCTCAATGAGCATCGCTTAAATATAATTCAATCAACAACAGGGATTGATCCAGCGACACCGCAGTAGATGAGAACCATGACTACCGCACTAGTCCCCTAGACCACGCAGCCACTCTCATTGATCTGCTGCTTCAGATCAAGCGCCGCCATCCAAGCGTTAAAGTTATTTTATATTTACCGCCGATATTGTCCAGTACAACTTGAACCACCGTCACGTTTTACGTATTAAATCCAGTTGGCATCATTAGAACGATACGCTTAAAAGTGCAGATAATAATAATAATAATAAATATCCAATTGCATGGCTGTTTCCATCAATAACCAGTACAACTTCGCTATGCAGGACGCACTGTTCACGTGTGCCGAAAGACGTATGCTTGTAGTAGAGGCGAAAAACGGTGACGTACTGCCGTTGGAGCCTTACTAAGTCGCTGGTGATATGTGTTGCAATTCGTACTTACTTGTAAAAGATAGCTAGCTGTACGTTTCCAAGGGGCAACGCCGTCGGCTTGGATGCTACTAATTCACTTCAAACCGCGTCGCATTTTTGTCACATAGTTTTACTGAATACAGTTCTAAGATAATGGGCTTCTGCCGCGATAAAAACGAGAAGCAAGAATGTTAGCAAACAGTGGTGGGTCGGTTGAACCTCGTCCGCCAGTTCCATCAAACACGACATACCCGATGCTTCACTCTTGCCCGCACTGGCAGCTTACAACTGTCCAGATGATTAGATCACTGTTCGAACTCATGCTTTAAATGAATAGGTTATTGTTGTTGTCGCTATCGTTCTTACTTGTTGTAACTACACAAGTCGGCGATCGAATCGATATTAGCCTTGAACTGCTGTCATCTCTTGGCATCTGGTAACTCGACAATATCCTCCTTCCCCCCCAAGCGGTAGAGCTGTCCGTAGAGCTGCATACCTGAGTCAGGCAATATTTATCGTTTGCAATAGACCACGTGCTGCTGATACACTGGATCGCCGGCTGTGACTGGTGGAGGTTGCCAGTCGGATTGCTAATCGGGGCGTGGGGTTTACAGAGGCCAAGCAATTACACATATATATATATATATATATATATATGTGTGTGTGTGTGTAGGTCGGGGCATGTCCGGCTACCCCTGGCAGCGTTTTGTTTGAAAGTTGGTATTAGTACCGCGCCGCGAACATATTTCCGTCGATCTGAGTAGCGGTCGGCGTAGCACCAACTCGACTACAAGCGAGAAATCGTCAACGGACGTGTGAAATTCAAAGCGTTGGTGGGGTGCGATGATTCGCCCGGCCACCCGGCCAATGCAGATGAATGCTGTTCCGGCTCATCGCATCGTACATATCGAGTGCAGGGCACGCAGCACGTAGGCAAGAGGCGGGCGTACACGGAGGCATCATGCAGCAGCAGCAGCTTCATGCTGATGCAATGCGCGCATGACGGCGGACCGCTCGCTGTACTGCAGCCGAACGGGGCCATTCGACTATGGCGGCGCTGACTGAGTATCAGTCAACATCTGTGAAGCGTATCTCTTTCACGATCGCTGTTATATATGTCCGATCATCGCCGCCTGCATCACTACTACCTTTATCATCATCATCATCAACAACAGCATAATCATCATAAGCCGTATCAGTAACAGCAGCCGCCACCGCAGGATAGTGACAGTGGCGAAATCCCCAAATTCCTCGCATAGAGGACATATATTATACGAACACGCAACTGCATACCGACACACAAACACATAGAAGAGACACAGATGCATACATACATCATAAGCATGCATGTATACACAGGGTCAGATATCTTCTCGGGAAGGGATGACTGGGGCTAGAGACTCGAGGTGTCACGTCACAGTTGTCAGCAGCAGGTAGCCGACATACGAGCTTATGCATGTTTGCATGATGCCCCCCTGCATAGGCACCACGTCCCCTACGATTCGGCGGCGGTTGATCTCCCCCTTCGCTGTGTCGCAATTGTGCGCAACGAGCGGTGAAGGACAGCAGCGGGAGAGGAATAGGCAGGAGGAGGGGGAGGACAGGGAAAGGTAGTTTAAAATTCGCGCGCACGGCAAAGGAGAATAATAAGAAAGAGGGAGTATAGTTGAAACACAGATCTGTCTGGGAAACGTGCGCGAAAATTAAGCTAACTTTGGGTTAGCGGCCACGTGAACCTGTGCCAATAAAAAATCGCCCACCGCGACATCGTTGGATTGCCGTTGTACAGTAAGCGGCACAACGATGGGTATAGATGGACTCGCCGAAACAGGCTGGGTTGAGGATGGGAAGGCCGGTGATGACCCCTGACGCGTGATTTATCTCTACGTACGATAGAGGCGGCCGTGGTTGTGGTTTCTGGTGTTGTTGCGGCCTTTGACCTTCATTCTGAAGTGCAATACCCGCTCATTTTATGGAAGTGTACGTACGATTGAAGGATCGAAAAATCTTTAACGGTGATGAGGTAGCGAAAAACGGACAATATAATACGGCATTTTATATATATATACATACATACATATGTACTCAGTTTAGCATGCTCCGTCAAACAAGACACATCTAACGTAGCTGCATTGTTCGCTCGGTAGCCGTTTTTATTCAGTGAGATAAGCGCAAGTTTTTGCACATGCATGGGATTTAGAGCAAATAATAATTAAGTCGTGGAGTTACAATTACGATGCCCAGTCTCGTTTAGAACGCGACAATCAACCTACGCTGCGTTCGAAATTGATTGCGTTCGCACTGCATTGCGTGGAGACATAACTACGTGAGATCTTATTTCTGACATGAATTATTTGCGGTATCGGCCACGTAAGTACGTATAGATTTTCGGCAAGGTAAGATAAATCTTGTGACGTACGGTAATCTACCCTAACCATACAATTTGATTGTATTATCAACTCATCATCATTTGATCTCATACAGTGCACGGAATTTGTTTGTCATTTATATATAATTATATATGGTGTATTTGTATTCTTCTCAGTTCACGTTACAATAAACGTTACATGAGCGTTGATGCAACTCTTGGTTAATTCATTTCACTAAAAGTTTTATTGTTAAATAGACGTTGAGTTCGCCAGGCCACCTTAATCGCCAGCGCTGGCTTAAATAAGCTCGGAAGCATGCAATGTAATGAAGCCGGATCTCGAATGGTAAGCTTGGCGATTCCGAATAGCACCGCCACTAGAATTGTTACAATGTACTCGTATGCTTGCAGGTTCGACATGATTTTGTCCCTGTTGTTTACCAAGTACTGGATGTTTACTGAAATAGAAGCGTGGTGGGTATAAACAACAACATTAATCTCGAGTAGTAGCAGTCGCAAGGGTAGTGTTAGTGGTACCAAGATGAGGCAGAATACCAATAAGAAACGCCTAGGTAGCACTTAGTATATAGGTCGCCAAACAAATTCGTCCAATCGGCGGGCTAACCAAACCCATCAGCAGAGAAGTTACACTGCTCATATAGGCGCTTGTGACGGCCATCCAGAATCCTATGCTATGGACGGCGGTATTTTCCTTCTGGGCGGATACATAGGCCGCTTACCGCTACGCAGATAACTTGTCATTTTCCCTGTCACAGGCAGTAACAACAGAGAGAAGCGAGCGAGTAAAGGCACTGCGGGCAATTGACTCTCCTGCTACCAGTACCACCGTCATTTCTCCTATTACTTTAATACTTCCTCCATCACCAGCGTCGCCACACCGCCACGCTTACTACGACGAAAGCTTCCAGTGATCTGCACATTGTCCTGCGACACACACACACATCCTCTCTCTCCTCAAGACACTAAGACACACATTCTCTATATTTTACCCCTACGTACGCATATAGTAAGTAGTACCTCCTATTCTCCCTGGACCTTTCACCCCGCTGTCTGTCATTGTCTCGTTTTCTGTTCGTGTGTGCCCCTCTTTCTCTCCGTTCGATTCGATGAGACTGCAGGAAATTACGATAGGCGAGAACCACAAAAGATGACCGACCAGAATGCGACCGTCTGGGGGGCGCACCGCCGCCGGGCCGGGCCGGGACGGCTATACTGCGCACATGGCTCATGGTTTTAGACGTGCGGGTTGTGTGTGTTGATGCGTCGTTCTCCTTCCGTCTCTCGGCGAGTCGTTCCAACATTGCACGCTGCGGTTGGCAACAGATTAACGAGCGTACCAGCGTATACATTTCTAAGCGGTGGCGGTGGCGGCGGCGGTGGGGGTGGTGGGGGCGAGGGTGGAGGCAGCGGGGGCGGCGTCAGCCAAGTCTAGGCCATAAGCGAGTCGGAGTCGATGGAGCGGCAACAGCCAAGTAAAACAACAAATACAAACGGCGACAACCAAATGCAAACGGATGCCGCAATGGCAACGACTGTAGTTGTTGCGGACGTTCTTACGTACGTCCCTGCATACGTACATAGACAGACATATAGGGCGAACACAGCAGGATCAGAACCGGGCAAAGTTCTAGCTGGCGAGACTTTCACTCAGGTCAGTAAACACTGCCACAGGATTAACGAAACGAGAGTAGTAACAGTAGGAAGGAAGGGGGAGGTAAATGTAAATGCAAGCAACGGGACAAACAAGAGCATTTTCGGTGATAACTCCGCCGCTGGAGAAAGAGAAACACCAAGATGTTGATCGCACGGAAATGCCACTGCAATCGCCGTACTCAGCAGCGGAGTCAGCATAGCTACGCGCCAACCTACGAGCATGCGTCGGCGCACTACAGATACAGCTGGTGGAGGCGCGGACTAAGACATAGCGAAGCGCTTTGCTTACAATGGCAAATCGTCTATAAAAAAAAACCTTAAGAACATGATCATGTACTTGTTTTGGGGTCATGTCCCAGCTAGGCTACGTAAAGAGGGTGAATTATGCAAAGATGAGCCATGATTGAGCGAAACGAAATCACTTTGACCGTCAGCTGCAACAACATCCGGGGCATATACGCAATACATTTAGTCAAACATTTACGCTATGCTTTCCGCAAGTCCGCGACGAGAGAGACGATACGATGACCGTCACTCGAAGGTTCAGCGATACTATACGTTTCTGCGGCGCGTATTGTTCTTCGCACGCAAGAGTTGGCCGATGTTGTAGCTGTTGGAAGCAAGTACAGGTAAGTAGCGCGGAGGCGGAACTTTTCCGAAGAGCCACTGCATTTGATGGAGGTGGAAGCGAGATTTATGAGCTAGGACCAAAGAGGGAGGTCAGGGCATACTGAAGTGGCTCTTACGGAATATGTCGCCTAAAGAAAATGCGACCTTTCACGTACGCCCCTTTTCGTGCGGCCTTTCTCTAGCAGCAGGCTCGTTGGAAACTCGACAGGCTTTCACCCGTCGTTACTTCGGTGTGCGGGTCGTCCTATACGACGTCCTGGCCCGTATCGGGGGTCGGTAAGGTTTTGCGGCCATCTGTTCTGCGTAGCCGAGTGCTTCGCCGTTTCCGCCAACTTCCCTGCAGGCCGTGTCCCGCTGAGCAGAGGTACTATATTATAGCTGCCAGCAGCAGGGATGCGCTTCTCTGAGTCGTGTATCGCGACTGCCATCATCATTTGGCGACAGGAGATCATACGATATCGCGTAATTGAAACCAATCCCCGTCGTGACCTACGTGTAGCGAGACAGGGCCTTTTTTTATCTTTAGACATTGTACATTGTATTACAGTTACAGGATAGGCATTTTTGAACACAAGATACCCTATCTAGAGAGGGAGCAGCATTTTCCGCTCTGATCGTTCGTATGATCAAACGAAACGCGAGAGTTTTTTTTGGACATGTTTGCAGCGGCTCGTAACAGATCGTGTACAACTAGCACATTACCTGTATTTATCTTTAAAAACACAATACATTGCTGTGTTAGTTGCCCTTTTCGTGCTTTTAGGGAAGTCTGTGTTGATCAATGATTAAGCAATCATCTGCCAAAACATCAGTGCATATATATATATATATATATATATACACACATTCATGCACAACAACGTATGAATGCTGTCAAATGCCTGACGCATAAACGTAGTTCGATGCATCATCCGCGCTCATTTGATATGAGTACAACCGACCGCTACGTGATGCGGTACGCGCCCTCGGGCCCGCCCGAGGGCCTATGTTTACTTCGGTAATAAATTTCTTTCAAGGTTACACGCGGCTTTTGCGCAACGTCTAGAAGCAGCCGCAGCACCTGCAGCAGCAGATGTTGCTCTGAAGCAGATGCCCACAAGGACGTCCTGAACCCTCTGCGATCCCCTCTGCGGACTAATAACTCCAGCCTGGGGCTTCAATTGAGGCCACTGTGTCTGCCCTCTCAGCAGTCATCTCTAGGGAGTAGGTAGGGAGACGGAGCAGGCTGTTTGTGTCATCGGCTAATTGTCTTGTCTTGTTAAATTAGCAAACCTCTTATGAATTGGGGCACCATAAAGGAGTGATCTAAAAACGGAACATTTCCTCACAAATGTTTAACGATAGCACGCAGAGGTAGATTACGGAAGTGTCTATTATTATTATTATTATTATTATTATTATTATTATTATTTTTATGTGGTGTGCAATATTGTACGGTTGTAAACGGTGATTTTGAGACTCGTAAACTAGCGTAAAGCCCTGCTGCTCACTTTTATGCGAATTAACTATATGCGCAATATCTACTCAAGCAATCACCATCATCAGTAGCAACACTCAACTCCATCATCACTTGCCAACACCCCTTTCGACCTCTGTTTTCATCAGCTCCGTACCGTCATCATCAGCCATATCACCTTTAGCTTCATCTTCACTATTAGCGCCATCAATGCCTTCGTCGTCCTCACCACCATCCCAATCTTCATCATAATCACATTTGTGTTGCACTTTCTCCATCAGTGACCACCTTCAGCGTCATCATCAGTACACCTTCATCATCTTCGTCATCATAACAATTGTGATTTACCTCCTCAATCAGCTAGGACCTTAAGCGTCATCATCATCAGAACACCTTCGCCATCTTTATCACGCTGCACCTCAGTTAACGATCACTCACAGCCATCATCATCATCATCGCTGTCACCATTACCACCACAAGCTATCATCACTTAGCTCATCTTCGACATCGCCGCACTTTTCATCGGTTTGTCATCATTGTCGAACGCCATACTCAGCGTCAAAATATTGAACGCTATACTCACACCGGCCTGCGTCCGCCCGTAAAGAGACAATATCTTGTTTGTAGGTAGGCGCGGCGCAGCAGTTGGTCATGTCCGTGAAAGGAACGCCACCGAGACGGCAAGGGAGGAAGCCGCCCGAACCATGTACACCGGTGCATGCAGATCGTGCAGTGGCCTCGGATGAACGGATTATTGAATAATCAGCGATGCGGGCGGTCCAGCTTATCATCGGCTTAAAAACGAGTTGTGTAAAGCGCTTCGTATCACGCCCGCTAAAAGACACTCGCAAAAAAGGTATACGTGTATCGCAGGTTGATTCTTCTCCAGCGAAGAGGATGCCAGCAAAATAGCCGAGAGGGGGGGGGGGCGTTAATGGGGAAAATGAGGTCGCGGTGCAAAGAACACTCATTGAGAAGAGGAGCGATGTAACACCTGTCGTTACTGAAGTTCAGGAAAGGGAATACCAGACCGACGATGATGATTTCCAAACAGTGACGCAAACTAAACAATTGCGTGAGTCAAAGCTGGTACTAGCTAAGCAGGTGGCTGCAATAATTTTGCAGTTGATCACGCTTTTGAGACGCGTTTTAATGACATATGTCGCTAAAGGCAAAGTTGAAGAACCTCGATTTACTAGAAATGGAAAGCTCGTTATTGCAATGGAAGACGAGGTTGACGGGGAGGCACATCCAAATACAATTGTTGTAACGACAACGGAGTATGTTATTCTGGCTTTTGTGAATAATAACTTTCCAGCAGAGACTGGGACCTGGAACTTAAATAACACAGGGTCAAGTTGTGCCGCGAGCCAATGCAATATTTTAGATGCTTTAGCACAGACCATTTAATTATCAATTGCAACATGAGAAAGTCGAGATGCCGGAGGTGCGGGTTCCAAGAGCATTTAAGGAGAGACTGTGAGGCGGAAGCCCGCTACTTCCTGTACAATGGTTGTCACGAAACCACCTGGGGCTCCTGCCCACATAGATTGAGCCGCATGGACATGCTAAATAAAACGTAGCGAAACACATTAGGCAAAATAAAGGCAGACGGAAGCCACAAGTATACCAATCTGTGCACCAGCAACCTACGTACGCGCGTCCGATAAGTTCTTGAAACAAAATTAGTTATAGTAAAAAAAATACAATAAAATATTCAACGACTTCGCAGGGAGCAGGATGCTTGGAAATCGAACAGCGCCGGTGAAAAAAGATCATCTGCGGCTTTGTAACAAATAGTGATGGTCTTATCCAATTTATCATGGATAAGATTATCCCTTGTATCGTGGAAACAGTACAAGCAACAATCACCACTGCCATTGGTAAAATAATGCAATCGCTATTGTCGCAAGTGTTAGGATCAAATAACTCCCTCAAGGCAAAGAAGTACCCTGAAAATATTGAGATCGAAGATGCACTTCAACGCTCAATTGAAGCGTCCCTATAAGAAACACTTTGTCTCCACAAATAAAGCGATTCTAGATACTGGCGGAAAAATAAAGGACATTTGTAACCGGAAAACGCGCATGCAGGTAGTGTCGTGGCGCAAAATCTTTTAAAACCCAGCCAAAAATAGCAATATCAACTCATCATCGTTCAATGGAATTGCAAATGCATAAAATCAACCTTGGCCTTCCTTTCTCTAACTATGAATACATAATATGACGCGCTGGTCCTCACTGAGACCTGGGCCACGGAACCATGTGTAGTTTCCGGTTGGTATCTGATGTCTTGAAAAACAGAGTTAAGGTCTTCGAAGGACAAACGGTGGAATTGCTATACTACAAAACAATAAACTCAGTAGAATAGAAACTACTGTACACAGAAGGCAACTGCGTTGTACCTACAGGAAGTTCCATAAATATAATTGCGATGTATTTAAGCTCCCTTCCCAACCTAATAGAAGAGCTAGTGTATCGCTTGGATAAAGTCGACCTTAACAAATCAACGGTGTTTTGCGGGGGCCTAAACTGTGCCCTCGTCAAACCGGACAAAATTAAAACGGTCGTACTTATAAGCACGTTAGCGTCCTGTAGTATGTGAATGGTTTCCACAGCCGAGGAATCAACCTGTGTAGCTCCACAAGGAAGGTCTACTATAGATTTAGGGGTCCGCAGTTAAACACTTTGGCACCAGTCGACACCTTCCTGTTGCAATGCCGCTCACGGTACATCAGGCAGACCAACGCCGCAACGGTTAAACGCTACCATTGACTCAACCCGCTTACTGGAGCTCTTGCCAGAGGTTCTCCCTGTCCCTAACCCCCTGAATGTCGAAGCATGTGCAACACAAATTCGAAATGTTATACAGGACAGCGTGCGTCCACAGCTAAGCAAACCTCAAAAACCAAATAGTATACCCAAGAATGCCGATCTCTGGAACATTGTGTGGTTTGGACTAGATTAAAGGTCGCCCGGAAATGACCTTTCTGTACACGAATGCCAGTCAACTTCATAAAAAAGGCGGTGCAAGGAGCTAAACTGGAGCAAGATATAAATTCTCAGAGATTCTCAGCATCATTCACATAAATGACTGCGCTCCGACACGCACCCAACTGCCTCTCCAGTGTTACCTAAAAGGCTATATATGCGACAGATGTTTGTCAGCTCATCAACTGTTTCCAGTTGCGCCCCAATGTCAGAAGCTGGTTCGTATCTCGGAGGTTGTGGATGTAATAATAAAAGCGCCGTCAAGAAAGGCTGCGGGTGCAGACCTCGTTCAGAACAGCTTTCGATACAGCGTCACGAACAGTCATCTTAGAGAAATAAGCGCTGTGTGGTGTTCCAGCGGTGAAACTAAAGTAATTACAAGCTATGCCGCAGAAGGGGCCAGTGATCATCGACGACGGAATAACTGAATACATCCATATTAATTAGACTACAGAAGTTGCACAAGGCGAAAATCTTAGCCCCCTATTGTTCTCAATACTGGTAAGCGATCTGCCAGACAAAAGCCAGCGTCGACACTCACAAGTTAGTACACTTATGTACGCTGATGACATTGTCCTTCATTTCCGGAGTCAATTTCACTGGCAGCAATAGCTTGCATCATTGCAAAAGTTCATTGATCTTAAAGCTTTAGTGATAAATGTAGCACAAACAGCAATAAAGCAATAAAGTTTCGCCGTGGAGGTAGGCTCGCCGAAAAAGATGAGTTACGCTTGAGCTCAGCACCAATAGATTTTGTTTAGAAGCGTTCATATCTTGGAGTAGTCCTTTCAACGCAGGGATTGCATTTTACTAAACATATTGAGGTAAGTGCTCGCAAGGGCATTCTATCGTTTCATAGTATCCCAGAGCCTCATCGGTTGTCGCTGGATGTCGCTCTCAGCCTTTTTAGTTTAAAGATTGCACCGACCGCTACATTCACTGCACTAGCCGCGTCCGGCTTGGCTATCTGTTTGCATAGACAACTTTCTCTGTGAAGGATCTCAGAGCAATTTATGTTTAACCGAGAACGGAGGTCATTAAGAATCGTATTGCTGAATAGCAATATACGTTTGCGCATGTTTATTGGCGTTTTTATGCGACTAGAGCGACAAACACAAACTACTCGAAGGGTCCATGTTGTAAAAACAAGTATTTCGTTAACAGATTTGCAAAACATGCATAAATATATGTATACGAAATGGGTTGCATGAAATATCGACCGAGTACTAATGCAAGCTATGCGGAAAATCGTGTGATCTGTATCATCTCCAACAGTGTACAAAAGCGATATCGCTGATGAAAATGGTGTAGGAGAACTGTAGCACATATGTGCACAAACTAAAATCACTTGGCACAATTCAGAGCGATGGTGAAGTTAACCTTGAGAAGACAGTACTGCGACTATTCTCCGACAAGGGGCAAAGAGAACGACTGGATTTAAGTGGGTTTGTGAGCCACACTACCGTGGTATTCATAACAACGTCCAGTGTGCACCACCCAATTTGGTGTTTGCGTGAGCACCAAAATAACTGGCGCAATTTACCAGTTAACCAACCACTTGAGGCGATTCTTTTGCATCCTGCAGATTAGAAAAAGGATATATATGCATATTGTTTGAATCAAAAACGTAAGTATAATTTATTGATATTTCATTAGGAAATGTAGACTAAATCAAGCTATATATAAATGGGAAACCTAAATGCCCTTACTGCGGTGAAAATAATTTAATGAAAATATATAACGCAAGCATTAAATAGTTTTTAAAGTGTGAAGTGTAATGAAGCATATATGCAGCATGTATGTGTATAACAAAATTAAGAAAAATAACAACAAGCTATGCGGATACAAAGAATAATTTAGGTAAATAATGCCGTTAGTATTTACGTTTATGACTTCAAGGAGATTAGATCTCTTTCTAGTTGTTCAGTAGAGGCATACAGTATGTTGTTAGCTAGCACAGAAAAATATATATTTATGTAGCTAAGCAATATGCATGTAAATGGTTTGTTTTCCGTATAGTTCATTATGCGTATGGTACACATATCACGACAAATTAGCTAAGCCAATGTGCACACATGTACATAATGTATTAACCGGAACATAAATCAATTACTTTACGTAGGTTAACACATTAATATATCAACAACAACCCCCGGTAAACCGTCTTGAACCAGTGTAAACGACTATTAACGTAGGCCCTAGAAACAAGCAACTATGTCCGGCTAACCGGGGCAACATATGCACACCACACACGTTTAGTTAGTGCTAATTGAACACGATGATAAACCTACCAGCCACGGCGGGCCTGAGAAGTGGTAACTGTAGCATGCACCAAACGGCGGTCAAGCTTAGAAAGCTAAGCTGAGTCTGTCGGTTAGGCATCCTTGGCTTCATCCGAGTACCGATGGTACACACACACTGTACGTCTTTGAATTCAAGTGAAAAGCCTCACACTGCTGAGGCGTGTTCGTCGTAGTAGCACATAAGGAACTCTAGTTTATCCCACCGGGAAACATCATTCTCGTCGTCCATCGACCCTCCCATTACACTGCAAAGCACGCCAAGCAAGTGTGCTGTTCACTGTTCACCGTAGCAAGCGCCAAAAAGTCGACAGCTAGACGATAACTTGTTCCGACGTCGACTGGGGTCCTCAATTTGTAGTGCTCCGGCACTCACTTGGCCCTCAGAAAGTGCACAATTAGCCCGCACTATAAAAGTAGTATAACCGTACAGTCGCCACACTCACTGAACCATTGCATTTTGTTGTTTGCTTTCGCGAGCGGCAAACGCAGACCAGAAACGAGACGCCCGGGTGAAAAACAAGTTGCCATAGCATGGGCTCCTCATGTCGCCAGGCCGGGAAAATGGGGTAACTTTGACAAAGGCAAGGCAAACTTTGTTATGACGAAGGAACAGCGTGCGGCCTGCGTGCAGGGCCCGTTGAGACTCACCCGCCCAGCGACACTGGTTTGCCCTCTCCGCGGCGAGGGTGCCACCGATGGAAAGAGCTGAGGGCCCCGGCAGAAGACGGCCCCGGCCGGCCGACCGGGCGTTGATGATGCCGCCAACATGGGAATTCGGGGGCCTTCGACGTGTTTCCCGACTGCGACAGTTGATGATCCGGGGTGCAGTTCCGCTGTAACGACATACAGAAGTGGCGAGGAGCAGGCCGAGATGGGGAGAACACACACGGGCGGCAACCGAGGCGCCCACCGTCGAGTTTCCGCTTGGCTAAATATTTGGCGCTCCTTATTTCATACAGCCAGAAAAAAGCCGGAAAGGTAAACGCCATAACGATCTCGTCGTATTCGCGCGTTATCCGTCGTCGCTAGATGTTCGTCAATGGGCCGCCATGAATACGTTCTCCTACAGTACGGAGGTGCGGCAATAATGGTAATGTGAAAATGCTATTGACTTCTAAAGCCTTGCTTTTTTATTGAATGGCTTAAAGCGTACTATAGGTATTACATATTTACGATATTCGAATCGGATAATTATATATATATATATATATATATATATATATATATATATATATATATATATACATATATATAGTTGTTAATGTTTCTGGAAAAACTAATAACAAGTATGCTTAATGCATAACCGATAATTTAGTCAGCAGGTTTTCCAATGAAATAGATGTGCAGAACTATCTTGATGTAAAGGAGTAAGAGAAAATCAACTAGGGTGTATTATGTCGGTATTACTTGCCGAACATAACTTTATAGACTGGGCGAATGCAAAGAAACGAATGTAGTAACTGATATACGACCGTTCCACGATTACCGTTAGCGAACGCCATTGGTAAAGACCATACAGCCGTAATACGCTTACGTGCCTACTTCTGCAAAAACCGTTCAACGATATTTAACAGAAGTGGGGACGCAAGCGTCACCACTGTGGGTTTAATACTCACGAACTTGCGCATTAAATGCGCATTTTTTGAATATGTCTTTTTTTATGAGAGTAATCCATGAAGTTTTGCCGTGGGGATCGATTGGCTGCAGCAGACGTAATACCCTGTTATGTCTAACCGCTGAAGTTTGTCAACTCTTTCTCGTATTTGGGTCTGAGACTACACTATACGGGAATGAACTTTACCCAGCACATCGGTGACAGGTATCGGGCGGCTTTGCCTCTATTTACGCAGAGGTGGGAGGAGAAGGACCCTCGTCTTTGCTTACCGCGGACGGCAAGAAGCCGCTTCGTGTACCTGCTAGCGAGTTGCGGGCCGGCAGTGGAAACAATCAGAGCCAGGCTTAGGTAAGCTATTACAGGACCACTTCAGCAATTTTTGTTGGAGTAGCGGGGAAAAGTTACCAAGGTCTCGGCAGAGGTAGCGCAGTTGAATGTGTACCTCGCCAGGAAGTTTTGGGATGGAATAGCATGTACTAACGGACGTGTACACAAGGTACATTGTGCATGGCTATCACTACTTGGTGTGTTCGTCCCAAGGATTTCACCAAGTTAGCGATCAATGTCGTTGCCGGTTCTGTTCGCAGATATGCGCTAAATACTATGCAGCGAGCTGCCAGACGCATCGGCGGTTCTTGCACTTTTTCGCCCGGTGGGACGGTTGCTGAATTATTCAAATTGTATATAATAAAGGGATTATATTGTAATCATGTACCATCTTGAAATGCAATGTTATTGCAAAATAAACAAAATATATATATATATATATATATATAATTTGTGTATGAGCGTAATGGCCAAATGTCAATGTATCGAACGTGAAAGATGAAAACCAGGCATCACACAAGCTCGATATTTGCAAACTGTTCTCAACACGGCTATTTTTCTTTGGCTAGCCAGCGATGCTCTTAGGACGAAGCAAAGGCTTTTCCGAACACGTTGATATGCTATGTTTCTTCATTGAACAGCTCTCCCACATTCGCATACTTACTAAACTATATTCGGTCACACATCGACAATACAAATTCTAGTAATTACTTTCTCAGTCCTAAACATGATATTTTTCTTCTCCCACTTCATTTGACAGAAAAGGCTTTTTAATAAGTTTGATGACCCCCTAAAATACAGCCCAAAAATACTAGGACGCACTGTTTAGTTTCATTTGCGCGTCGCTGCTTAATTATTATTCTTGTTATTAGCAGTCTTATAACTCCCGCGTGAAAGACAAATAATAAACAAACACATTATCAGGTACTTACCAAAAATTATAACAGGACGAAGCGTCATCGCACAACAAAAAGGGTGCTGCCCAGATCTAATGCCACGGCTATATATTATTCTAGAATATGCATGCATCAACATATGGCAATGTTCATTGGCAGTCGGGATAAATCGGGGAATTCCTGCTGCCCGTACCCCAACCATGGACTCCAACCGGCGGTGTTTAGCGTGAGGAATTGTCTGTTAAAAAAAAAGGTATCCTGCAAATTTAGAAACCAACGCAACATAAACGAAGGCCAGACAAACATGTCTAGAAATCAATGGCATACAAAGTTGCAAAGTAATATGGCTACTGATATTCTCCTCCTACTGAAATGCAATTGGACAACGGTCCTCAAACGCCCAAAGCGATTATGTACGCTAGCCGGGTTGCGGCCAAACGCAGACCATCAAAGAAAAGTAAAATTGTAGAAAATCAAATACGGTTGCATGGCTTATCAATAAAACCTCATTGAAAAGTGTATCAATTCATTGCCCTGCTAGAAAATTATCTACCAGAAACTTCTGTTGATTTTCCAAAGCTTTTCCCAGTCTCTCGGTTCTTCTTCTCGAGAAAGAGAGGTAGACGACTGGCCAGTAGACATGCGGGCAGCCAGAGAGATGCCGGACAGATAAACCTCCCTTCTCGACGATTCTAGAGATCCAACCCACGTCCGGCAAACCGGCATGAGCCGGCGAGCCGAAGCAAGGATTGCCGATTTGCCCTCACTTACTGAAGTCCACTGGCTCTGCCGCTGAAAATGGCCACACACCGTGGGCGGCGGCGACCTTCGCCTGAGTCTGATCGTCTCTGACAAAACGATCGTCCTCGCATCAACAGAGTCTTTCTGCAAGTGGCAGCTACACAAAACGCCCCATTTTCGTCGACGCGATCTAGCGGCAGATGCAGCAAAGCGTAGTTTCTCCCAATATTTTTCACCGCTCTATTTTTCGCTCCCTCTCGGTCGCACTCACGTGTTCACGTTCGCAGTGAAGTACTTTTGAGTTGCATGTGAATGGGAGGGGGCGAACCTCACTACCGGGCAAAGATGGACAGACGGCACTTCACACCGTGCGGAGGCTATATAGTCCAATCTTGACGTCGATCTCCAAGAGATCAAGACGTCTTCTTTTGCTGTTGCTGCTGCTGCGCCGACTTTCGTCATTTTCGTTTAGGCGGTCGGTCGTCATCTATAGCTGCTTAGATTTTCGCGCAGGGTGCTTTGCCTTTATATATACATGTATATATATATATATATATATATATATATATATATATATATTGAATTAGGGTTGCTCTGTGTGAAAACATATATCTGTATATACTACTGTGCCGAAGGAGGTCCTGCAGGTCGAACATGTGTTACTCAATCCTTAAAATTCCGGCTGTTTTAGTTGTAGACGTCCAATATATGTTTGCTGCACTTGTATTATTTCTATCATTTGTCGAATATGTTTTTTTATATTTAGCCTTCAATATTGTTTTGGCCATCTGTGGAATTTCTCATCTAAAGTGTTCAAAATTTTCCTTTAAGGGTTTATTATATTTCTGGGAAAATACATAACAGACAGGGAGCATGGTCCAGCAAGTACGGAGTTGGGAAAGCACGACGAAAAAATCCGACATCAAAGACGAAGTGGAAACCGGCGTGTCGTCGCGGTGCCAAGTCTAGAAGTGTTTTTTTTAGTGTTTTAGACATTAGACCCGTAAGGGTTCCAAGGGGCTTCTTTGCGGATATCCTTCTGCTAGAAGCTCAATCTGTTTCCTGGATTTTGCAATCAAGCGCCCAAGGCAATTTCCAAACGCGATGCAACTAATTATTGTGGCATTCCGACATTTTCTCTCATATCTTTAATGGTAATTAACCGATTTGTCTACAATAAGATTCCTCATTTTATCATCGATGTCATGCGTTAGCAGCAAAGAAAGTCTTCCAGAGCGTACATCATTGTTGGTGACTTCAACAACCCGACCCGTCGCGCCCAACCATTCTATTTTGATTGGTACCTCATTACCGAACGTTTACGATTACATTACGAATTTACCACTTAGGTACATTAGTTTCGTTTTAAGGGCAGAACTGACCGCAAGCTCGCTATTCAAGTTACAGTGTGAGAAATGAAAGTCTGGGAACAAAGGAATTACGCTTTAAGGTAGCTGTCTGTAGAGCGGTTGTGTAGTCAATTTCGAAGATTCAAGACTTACGCACGATACACCTCGAACCGGAACGCAGGGTTTCGCCCACTGAACACCAGCGGTCGTGAGAGTTCACGGAATAAACTGGGTGTCATAGCTCTAGGTCGTCAGTTATCTCAAATGGTTTTGCTAAGATCAAAAACAGATATGCCAAACAGAAAGGCGAGCTTAGTAGTACCAGAGTAGGATGTGCTTAACTCATAGGTTGTTCAGCGTGTAGAAAACTTAGGTGTAACTTGGCTAGTATGGTATGTCAGTGAGCGATAGAGAACATGACAATTTTGTGTGCATGATTGCGTTACGTGACACGTGGCGCAAACTAATAATAATAATGATAATGATGATAATAATAATAATAATAATAATAATAATAATAATAATAATAATAATAATAATAATAATAATAATAATAATAATAATAATAATAATAAACTATTATTATTAATGTAAATGTAATAAAAGAATAATTATAATTATCAAAAAAAAAATTAATGATAATAATTTTAGTTCGTATCATCAGTATTATAATTATCATCCTCTATTACTAGGAGGAATATCCAAACACTAGACACTATATGTAACGACATATCCCTGAAACTTAAAAAACAAATGCAAGACTTCTTAAGTGCTTAATTCTGTAGCACTTCACAGAAGGAGTGCGCCTTCCATAAGAGTTGATATGAAGTGAGATTCAAAACAGATAGGAATAAGTCCTTAACTGTTCACATTGTACATTTACTTCTATAATATTAATAATAAAAAAATACCATTTCTCTATTAACGGGAACATCAATACGGCTCATAAACACTCCCAGATACACATTCTATAATGGCAGAAAGAGATCAATGTTAGATCAGACGTTTACATAAACAATAATAATTGCTTGTACAGTCTGCTGGAAGCTTCATTTCTACGTAACCTTAACTTTCTCCTAGCACTTTTTTTTCCACACGACGGCAACGCTTTCCTAGGCAAAATTACACCCACAAAGAGACCTATATGGGACAATCACGAATTTCAGCACAGATCATTAGAATTCATTGCGCGAAAAAATGCGTCACACGCAGCCGCTGCTACCAAGGCCCCGGCCGCAGCCGTGTTATTTAAGGAAAATACATACTTACGTTAGAGTCAATCTATGTCTATGAAATCAGAACCCTAGCATACAATCACGAAAAACACACACGTAAGCGAGCCAAACGTCTAGAAAGATGCGCCGAGATCAAATCCACTTTGTCTGGCCATAATACTATTTATTACATTATACTATATATATATATATATATATATATATATATATGTAAACCGCGTTTAACACGTTTCTGTGTGGCATCAAAGCGCCTGTGGGTGAAAGCGTATTTCCTTATTTACGGCGTATTCTAGCGTCATGCCTAAGGGCTCAAACATCTACCTACGAAGACGTAGAGTGTGCAGTCACAGTTGTGGTCCCTAGGCAATCCACGCTGGGACCGGCACTATAGAAACATTTCAAGTGCGCTGTGCAGCAGCAGAAGCCGCCAATGCCTCGTCCTATCTTGCTAGTCAATAAAATCCTGCCTCATGTATGCTGTGCTCGTATGGAAACAACCGTCCAAAAAATGTCAATGAGCTAGCCGAAAAAATTAACCATTTCAATAAACCTCGGGAAAGAGGGCTACTGATCAGCAAAATAGATACCCTAACCTGTTGGAACTAGTAACATAAAGCAGTCCAGCCGGGCCATTTCGAATACGGGACGAAATCAATACTCCCTAAACTCAAAGAATACTACAGACTTAGTCACCTAGCCATTCGCACAACTGCTAAGGGACCACGGCGGCTTCCTTGAGAAAAACATTTACGGCATTAGCAACGTTGAGTTCCACCTATGCCGCATGTAAAACTCTAAAAAAGCTGATGACGCAAGGCACTGTAAGAAACGCTGTGCTTCTTTTAATACTGAGCAGGACTTGGTCTCTCAGAATCTAAGGCTGGGAAGTTCCATGACAGTGAGACTGCCCAGTCTTAAACAACCAGTTAATCCTTGTAGAGAAATGATGATTGTGCCGTATCTATATAAGGTATCTGCTTGCCCCGCACTGAAAACAGCGCGTCTCTCTTGTGTGCATCCCGTTTCCGTTACTTCGCTCGTCCCTGCTGCGTTCCACAGCATGAACATAGCCCGATTATTCTGGCATCTTGGCAAGGCACAGCCTGGTTTGTAATCGATAAGTGCACGCAGTTTAGCTAATTAAGAAGTCTATAATGCTCACTGGCGGTGCAATAAGTGCACACAGAGTCTCCGCCATGCACGCTTAGTCCATCGTCCTTAAAAACTTTCTCTCGCCGTCTGATCCCTCTTGCTCATACGTTTTGCTGAGCGTTTCACTAGCGGCACGGTTACTCATTGAATAAATATAACAAAACCTATACAAAATATATACGTGCCAGCTACACATACTGGGCCAGAGATGGTAAAAGTCTGTATAAGAGGCTACTGAACGGCAAATATAACAGGACCTTATTTGCGTCATTGTAGTTCTTATCGCATTTTATCTAGGAGGCATGATACCTCTGACCTAAATATAACATTATCGGACAGACAAACCTTCCCCGCCAGGAAAAGGTCGCGATCCTTTTTTACGCACACCCGCCGTTGTGTTGGCGGGTAGTGTGGGGCTAAACGCAGGCGTAGAGGGTACACGTTCTATCGAGCACGGATATTATGCAAATACAAAGATGGCGATGATGGTAGAAACACTCAGCCCAGCACGCAGTAATCGCTCTACACTTTTCTTGTTGGTTCATGCGTTGGTTCTCAAGCACGTCTTTCCGTGCGGTGAACGAGTCTTGCCGTCTGAATTGTCCTGTATACGGGGCTTTGTATGTCGGCCTAGGCATGCCGCCCCAAATGACACTCTTGAGCGCTCGGTGAGAACATCAGGCTTCCTGTGTGTCGTTGAGCCTTTTGGGCTGTGCCCCGACGGTGGTAGGTGGCCAAATTCTTGTGGCCTTTGAGAATAGAAAGACGCTCGCCCGGGACATTACCATGACTAACTACGTAGCCCCCTCGTAAGCCCCCGGGGTGCAGTCTAGCGGGACACAGTGATAGTATGATTAAAGTGAGCAAGCAAAGGACGTACTCATCTACTAGGGATACATTGGCGGTCCAGTCTTTTGCTTCCGAGACGCTAGGAGCACCTAGTCTGCTGGCGTCGGGAGCAGTTAAGCGTGTTTACATATTGCCTGAGTTGTCAACTAGGGATAGAAGATCTAAGAAATTCTGCAATGGCGATATTCGGCATTAGGTAGCTGGTCAGCGTGCGGGCCAGATGTCCATTGCGGCTGCTCTTGCGGTGTGCCAAACGTTCCTGTTTACTTTTAATACAATTGGTAATGCTTGTTTGAATTGTTATATAGGTGTACAGCAGATTTTACTTGGAGCTAGAGTCTAATAAAAAAACCACGTCACAGATTAGTTTGCCAATTCATGGCAAAACATCTGAATCAGTGAAATAACATTGACTCTTCGCCGAGCACAAATTACTTCTGCAGTCCGGAATGCAAACGCTGCTGTCAATAATAATTTTCGACGCCTCTAGATTACATTGATACTATACGAAGCCGTATAGCTGAAATTTGGTATAACGCGCTCCCATACATATGTGAACCTCATGTTTATGCAAGGGCAGTAGATCGAACTATAAAGAGAATGTGTCGTGTTTATGGAATAAATTAAAATATCTTTGAAGTATAAGTGATGTTAGATCACTTGAGGTTGCGCACTTAAAAGAGATAAATAACACATTCTCATAGAGAGTTCCACGAGCTCTGCAAAATCAGGCGACAGACCTGATGTATGCTATATTTATGTTCAAATGTTAAATGCTTTGTTAAAATACAATGTATCATTATGCACACATGACTTTTGAGTAAAAATGTTTTTTACTTAACTTAGAGCACGTCTCCTTGGACAAGCGACAGATGCCGGTGGGGTTTTTACACTTTAAAAACTACTCCAAATATGCACTGTATGCACATATATTGCATTTAAATGCATAGGGGACGACGCATAGAGCGCGCTACCCAAAAAAACATAAAAAAAAACTATCAAGCCCTGCCCCTAAGAGTACAAACTTGTATAGACTTGTTCACCGATAATGCGCCAAAATAAATAAAACATTCTCAGTGCAGGGATGACGAACGTACTGCAGCTAACAATTAAACAAGACTGGTTTCATAGTGCAGACCAACTGCCACTGTAATTGGGCAGAGTAAGCGTGTTTATTTTATTTTAAAATGAAGTGCGCTGAACTATCCAGCTATCAAATGTATTATTACATATTTATTTATATAGTAAATGGCGATACATATGGAGACAAGGAAGTTCTTTGGAGTAGGGATAGGAGTGCTATCTCGTAATTGCACATTTTGCGCTCCTATGTCGGGCAACACACCAGTGTCATACATTTTAGTAATATTACTCTCACTTCAAAACAAGACCTCTCAAAGACCATGGCATATTGTTATTGTTACTTTAATGTATAGTAAGAAGCTCTACAATTATCTTTGTCTATTTCTAGATAACTCTGGAGGACCCTGTATGTATGTATGCATATATATATATATATATATATATATATATATATGAGAAAAAATAGAGTGATAATACATTTTTTACTGTTTTTTTTTTAAATGTTACAGGTTTATTTACATTACTTTGCTTTGTTAGCACTTTGGAGTGGACAATTGTCTCCGCCCGAACGTGTGGTCACGGGTTCTGTAACCCAGGGTTAGCCCAGTTAAAAATCGTGCGGATAATCAACGCTGGAGTATTTTCTGCATTTGTTAGCCTCAGCTAACCTGGAAGCATGACCTGCTCGGTGTGCACCTGCACCGATCATCGAAGGGGCTAATGAGTCGGTTACAATTGCGTCCCAAACAATCATGCAGCCCCGCTCAAAGGGCGTCAAAGTCAGATCGTCAGATCTTTTCCCATTATCCCTGGATAGATTCGGGGGTTCTAGAACACACGAGAAACGGGCCGATCTTAGTGCGCGACTAGTTTTCATTACCATTTAGTGACGTGCTCGTCACTCCGCTTTAAATGACACCTTTAGTCGAGCCTGCACTCAAGGCGCATGACAGGCCATGATGGGCCAACGCGTCCACAAAATCACCGCAACGACATCGGTGGGGAAAGACTAGGTTAACATCAAGTCGCAGTCCTGCGCTTATGCGCGTCGTCTCGTCGTCCAAAGGAGTCTTGATTCGCGGACAGAGTAGGGCGTATAACTAAGTTCCAGCCCCTGGACTACTAGCACCTCAAAGCCTGGCTCTACCGGCAACGGAAGGTGCTCTTTTAATCAGGCTGTTGCTATTTTTGTAGGGGGGCTGTCCAACTGCCCTGATTAGCCCAAACTTTCTACTAATTGTTATTTCATAATATTTCTCATATTTAAATTATAAATTTGGTAGACTAATATAATCTCAATATAGCAATTATTTTTATTATTACAGTTTTTGGGCATTATTGCTATGTGACACTGTTTATTCTCTTGATAGGCTATAGACGCATTTAGGTTACTTTACTCTCTAGACACCGTCGTAATTTTTGCAGCATAGTACTCGAACGCAAAGCGAGCTTTTCCAGAGACGTCAATTTTTAGGCGTGTAGTGTCCGCCGAGTAATTGCTTTTATCTCACCCAAGTATATGAAAATAGCTGAAAACATTTCCTTATTGCTGTAACCCAAAGCCTTTATGGCTACTAGGGGGGGGCACGGATGTTCGGATCTGGCAGTTATTCAATCTTGAATGAGCGGTTTTAAAAGCTGTTTAAAATCCGCGTGTTCTGCCTCTTCTTTTTGTGGACAGCGGTCCCCCCTAACTAAAATAAGGTAAAGCATGTCCTGCTACTTATCTCGCTACGGTGATGTTATGACGCTCTCCTATCACTGCGGTGATTGCCATAATAGGTACTAGTTCTTATCGATAATAATGTACAAGTAGTTCCAAATGTAAGCATTTGAAATAGGATTTCTCCCAATTTGTTATAAAGTTCCACCACGTATCATCTCGCATAAAAGGCGCATCCCTTCTGCAAATAATTCTTGCATTTGTTTTATAACTTTCGCGGAGAATATATTATTGCCTCCGCTAATAGCGTTAAGTATTGGGATCATCCTCCCTGGTAATAGATGATATTAATGATGACGATGATAATTATTATTGGTGTTTCTATTATTATTATTATTATTATTATTATTATTATTATTATTATTATTATTATTATTATTATTATTATTATTATTATTATTATTATTATTATTATTATTATTATTATTATTATTATTATTACTATTATTCTGAGCTTTGCCACAGAGGCAAGCTATCAAGTGCGCAATGTTTCTAATTAAAGTTACACACACACACACACGTGTAGTTTTAATTAATTGTAGTAGTAGTAGTAATAGTAGTATCAGCATTACGACCGCCATCAAACCCATCACCTAGAACACCATTATCGCCACTGCTATCATCACCATCATCATCATCGTCATCACGCGAGCTGTTATTAAGCATTATAAAGGATGAGGACGCTAATGATGATAAGTTCAAGACGAACTCCTGCTGCTATCCTTGCTTGGAGACACCTGTTCGTTGTTAACGGTGCGTTGCCTGACCCGCCGGTTTAGCCGGCTTCGGTGAGCTTTTTCTCTCGTCGAAGCACGGTCGACCAAGCAGGAAAGGCCACCACCAGTGTCTGTCTCTTCTTCCACCCTTTTCGCTATGTGTTTCGGACTGTGTGAACAACACGACACGGCGTCGATCAGCGTGCGTGTCGCCGGTCTGTTGCCCGAGACGAGAGCAATTTATCTAACTACAAAATCCCTCTTTCATTCTCGCACTTGGCCCTGTCGTTGGCCTTTGCTTTCTCTGTCAATGGCAGCTTCTCTCTTTGCTACTAACTACCAGGATATAAGGCCTGGCGGCGAGAAATCACCATCCTTTCAGCGTTGTGCTTGCTGGCGCGGTTTCTCGATCGAACTTTTCGATCCTTCCTTTCCATCCATCTAGCCAGCTATCCACTCGTTCGAACGCGCGCTGGCCTGCTTTCAGTGGGCAGAGTTTGCTTTGCTTGCACAATCATCTCACCATTTACTGCCAAAGCAACACACAGTTCATACGACCTCGACTCAACTGGGCACCTTGGCAAGGCAATACTGCTACCACTGGCGGCCACTGTGTCTACGATTACATCTACGGCGGAGGTGGCGCTACACGCACCCTTCCCCCCGCTGCCCTTTGCAAACTCAGCTAATTCTCCGAAGAATTCTGTCACGACGCTGCTGCTGCTGCTGTCGCTTCTGTACGCTGTCAACCACACCTCGCTGTCGTTTATTAACCGTCGACGACAGTTAGCTGTCCCGTGTCGTCAAGTGAGTGACATTCCTACAAAGAGAGTGGACGACCTTGTTCTCTTTTTGAGAGACCGTGCTCTCGATACGGATCGGCCGACCTCAACGGCGTCCACGACAACCTTCTCTATTATAGCCTACATCTGTTTTAGCTTTCGCTGCCGCTGCTTTTCCTGCTGCTGCTGCTGCTCCCGTTGTTTCTTTTAGTATTCTCTACGAACGTGAAAGTGAAAATGAATAGTTTCCTAGGTGAATGTCGCGTGTCTGTTCTCATTCCGTCTATGAAGTTGTCTATAGTGACGCACACACCGACAGTATGGTATAACAGAGTCCGTTGGCGGAGTTCGCACTACACGGGCTTGAAACATCAGGGTGGCATAATAAGCTAGCTGCCAGCTTTAGTCTTAGCCCAATCATCCGAATATACGCACATTTCGATGCGCATGAAACTAAATTTCCTCCAAAAGTTTATCAGGCGGTGATTTTTTTATATGGCGCACATACCATCGCGAGGCCCTGAGTTAAGCATAACCTGTAATGTATGTTTTTGGGGTTCGTTTTAGGGGAATGTATCATACAGGTAGACTGTTATCGCTAATGCATTTCTGGCACAGTGCAACTGATTCTAAACCAGAGGTGCTAACCCGGGTAAAACTGACCATTTTCATTAAAAACATGATCTTTTTTCTATTGTCTTTATAGATAGATATAGGTATCGAATTCAGCGACGTTCGTATACATTTATATGTATATGTAAATATATCAATTTATTCACACTTTATCGTGTCATTATACCTAGTTATGTTCTATAAGCTGACATTTGGTGAGTAAACAGATATGTACATTTAGATTTCTACTTATAAAATACATATGTTCATATACCAACATCGTCAGGAAGATAAAACGTTCAATTCTGTAAGGTGGGTCAATGACCTAATTTGATTACAATTTCCCACATGATATCTATCACACACGTTTTGACAGTATTTGCAGACACAGGTTTGTTCAGGTTCGTGATAACCTTGCGTCATGCACGTCAAATGAAGGAAGCCGTGCACGGCAAACCTGGTGACCAAATGACGATTCGTTCTGTTTGTCCTTTTCCAGCTCGAGTCAGTCATTGCTGGTGTTGTGATGAACTGTAAGTCGATCTCCAGTCGCTTCGATCTCTGTTTTTCGACGAAGGTACAGTAGGCTGGGGTTACTGGGAGATTAAATTTTTTGCGTATGTTTTCTACAAACGATGGCGTATCGGTCAACAAGTAGACCAATCTGTTTCTCGATGTCGTGTGCAGCCTGAGCACCATTTTCAGAAATGCAGGTTTTACTGTATCCAAGGCTGTCAAGTCACGCACGGTTAGTTTCTCCCGACGATCTGGATTCCATAGGTTGCTGTCGGTGCGATCTTCAGGTCGAATAAGCTCACGGTTGTAGCAACTCTTGTTTCTGCGGGGATTCGATCATAGCTGCGGCCACGATCGCCTTTCGAGCTCGTTCTTCGATATGAGCTGAGAATGACTTACCCGTCGTTGTTAATGTGAGGCCGAGGTACGTAAAGGAGTTTACTATTTTCAAGCTTTGTCCGTCAAGGCGGAATGAATCGCTACCTGCCAGCCTTCCACCTCTTCTGAATTTCATAGTTGAAGGTGAAATCTACTCGGGCTGTACATAACGAGGCCGCCTGCGTACATGATTACCTTCACGTGGGGGTGTCGCTGCTTGATGTGTGAGGGGAGGTCATTGACTAGGACAGCGAAGAACAGTGAACTTAGGTTGTCGCCTTGAGCGAAACCTGTTGTCTGCTCTATTCCATTTCTCTTAGCTACTTCATCGTCAATAGATACCTGGTTCTTCTGTAGGATATCTTTTAGTAGGCCCAGGATATTTTGTGTCACACCATGCTGTGAGAGTTTGGAAAGCACAATGCATCTTGAGCCGGAATCAAATGCTGCTTTAAAGTCGACAAAGACACCAAAGGGATGTCGCCTCGCACTCCTTTGTGTCTTCTCGATGTCATCTAGGAGTATCGCGCACACCGACATCGTAGATTTACCGCACCGAAAACCGTGTTGTTCTTCTGGTAGGGCATTACGTCTTTCCAAAAATGCCGTGAGACGTCGGGTGAGGATGCTGGACAACAGTTTGTAGGTGCAGGACTTCTTCGCTATCCCTCTCCAGGACTTGGGCTCTGTTGGATCTCCCTTTCCTTTTGGGATTACGATCATGGTGCATTCTCTCCAAGCATCTGGAATTTTTCCTCTGGACAGGCACGCATTGAACAAGGCAGTCCAACAACGTACAAACGCCATGGCTCCTTTAATGTGTTCATTGAAAATCCCGTCTGGACCACATGCTTGCCGGTTGGGTAACCTGAAGATGGCCACCGTGACTTCGGCAACTGTGAACTCACGTTGAAGATCCACGATGTCTTCGAGGTCGTTTGGCAGCCAACAGGAGTGGTAATACGGCACCTCGACAGGAACCGTGTCGCAGGAGCTCAGGATCCCCGTAAAGTGTGCCTGGAGCCTCTCCGGATCAACGGGACAGCTTGGTCTAGCAGGTCTTGAGAACCGTAGCCAAACGTATGGGGTTCGGGTTGCTTCGTCTAGAAGCTTCGCCTCCTGCCTTTCCTCGAACTTTAGTTTTGCGTTCTTCAAGCAGTCCTTATAAAATTTCTTGACTTGGGCGACGGACGACTGTAGTCGGCTTAGCTCCCTTACCTGGAGAGATATCTGCTTTGCCGCTGAACATTCAGGGTTCCACCACGGCCTGACGGGTGGAGGTCGTTTCGGGACTACACAGCTCCTTAGCGTGTCGCTCACGAATTTATGGTACGACTCCACGTCTGGGCTTTCGTTGAATGGGTAAATAATCGAGGCAGCCTCTTGGAGCTTTAGGATGTCGAGCTTCCTACTTCCTGTTTGACTTTTCTGAGGGGGAGGATTGTCGTGGGGGTTGACAGTGACTTCAATCCCTATGGGTACGTGCCATTTTATTAGTCGGCCTTCTTTGAGCAAATTTTCGGGGCCGACATACCGCACACCGTCCTTAGCGTTGTTTGTGGTGAATATGTCCATTACGGATGATCCCATTAGGCCAACGAAGGTTGGGATTTGTGGGATCGTCACACTCCATAAGCCAAACTCACCCAAAATATCCATAAACGCAGTTGTCCGACTGTGATCGGGTAAGTCAAGTCTGACATTTAAATCTCTTGCTAGTATGACCGGCTTTCTGCTGCGCACGAATTGACAGCATCGTGCATGACAGCTTCTCAGTAAGCATGTCAGTACCTTCCGCTCTGAAAGGTGGCACATACATTGCTATGATGGTGACCCCTCGATAACAACACAGTTATCTTCGACAAGAACTGGTCTCATTGCTCCTAGACAATGATTATAAAACACTGCAACGCCACCGCTAGCGTGTCCGGTTGCGCTGATCCCAGAAGCAGGGCAACAAACAGCGTAGCAACTTGGCAGTGTGAGGGGGTGAGGTAGACCACGTCTCTGTCAATATGAGAACATCTATTTGCTGTATCGCATTATTGGGGAGTAGCAACAGTGATGACGAGATGTTCTCACAGTTCCACTGATTTACAGTTAGTGTCTGCGGGGTTTTCGGGGGGGACGCTTCCGTCTGGGGGGAGGGGTCCAGCACATCCCTTGAAGTGCCGCTGCTATTAGGTCGCTGAGAAGTGTTTTCGGAGAAGGTACAAAATCCAGGATTCGGACTCCTGCGGTTACCTTCGCTTTGCGGTCTCTCGGTGACTCTGTTCGTCTTGTACTGAGCGTTCTGACTCCGCCTGTTGTTGCTTGTTTTTCGTCACTAAATTTATATGTATATTTACTTGTAAAATGTCTGGGTGGCACGCTGTAAAGCTATATTGTGCGGGGACCTTCACGGGCCCACATGTAAGTTAGTTAGACGGTGTAAACTCCCTAAAGTAACATTCCCGAGGTCACTTTTGTTGGCACGGGAGGCAAGGCATACGATATCGGTTGGGTGGCAACGAACTTATATTGTCATCCTGTCGTGGCCCATTCGAGGGCTGTTAAGGCTATTTCGTAAATGCGGGGAAAGTGTTCTGCGCACGGTCCCCGGGCTACACGGTTAATGCCCCGGGCTTTAGCAACCTGGGAGTACCGTGTGGGGCGCCTGCTGCCTTGGCTTAATAGGCACAAAGAAAGCGAGACCACCACACGAAGGCAGAACGCCGGTCGGGAGGACCTTTTGGCTCCTTAGCTTAAGCAGTGGGGCCCCCCTGCCCTGGAGTGGTCGTAAGTGCCCCTTATGGGGTGCGAAGTATATTCTGGGGTGTAACGCGGAATCGCGAGGTTAAAAGTCTAACTGGTACGGTGTAGTAGTGTGGTACTCCCATCGGAACCCCGATAGGGGGAAAGTGTGGGTGGCCGCGTTCGGGCATCTTCGCGGGCCGCTTTTATGAATGGTTTCGTTACTTTAGCGCCAATTATCAGAGCAGGCAATTTTATTGCCATACGCGCAACAAATGTATGCCAATCTAAAACCACTTTGAACCAGATAACCTTTTAGCCTGGCCGGAATAGTCACGCACTTCCAGTAATAGACAATAAATTCATGAATAGCAAGTTCAGACATCTGCGGTTTTACCAGACAAAACTCTGCTGCCTGCATCCTTTTATTTGAATATTTCATTGGCCGTGTTCTACGTTTCCCAGCAGGTAAAATGACCAAGGGACCTGCTTAGCAGTAGCATGCAAACACTGAAATGCGTCTTTTGCAAGCCAAAGGATACGGTCCCTAATTTGTTTTGCCAATGCGTTTCGGTCAGAAACGCATTGGATCTGATCTACATATTCACGAAATTTCACTAAGGATGTAGTAGATTCTGTCTTTTTGGAAACAAACTATAAAAGTACTTGATGTATGAAAATATGTTGTTATTGTGTTCGTCCTATTCTTGGCGGTGGTAATTATGTATGTATTTTATTACATCATTTTGCTGTTTTTATGTTTGATCAGATTCAGAAGCAGTTCGGGCTTTCGGGGCGTTGAAATACACTGCTAAGTATGAGCGGATAGAATGGCAGCGCAGCTGGCCACTTAACGACAACCGCAAAACGGCTTGGCAGATAGTTTTGTCACAGACGCAGTCACAGGCCAGACGTGCAGGCCAGCTAATGCTTAAACGAAGCCTGCGCAATCACGTACCCCAGGCCAAGCCAACACAAGAGCGGGTCCACACATAACCAATGTCGCCATGCCAGACTAGGTGAGGAAGCGGCTCCTCAAATGATGGCCAACACGATAGTGTAGGCCAGAGTGCAGGCAATGCGGAGGTCGACGGAAAAGGCCAGAGGTCGGAAGACGTTCACGTTAAGTCTCGTTCGTACAAACGCGGCGGCGCCTTTTCAGCGTGCTGAAAAGCTGCTCTCCGCAACGATCGTGGACATGAAGAAAAGGGCAACATTAGGGAGCAAGCGAGAGGACTAAGAAGGCGAGGCGAGTGGTGGAGCGCATAAAGGGCAATGCTAAGGAAAAACGAGGGAAAACGCGACGAAGTGACGTTGAAATAAAACAACGAACGACGAAGCTCATTTCTTTCGGGTCTGTTCAAAAGTCCCACCTCTGGCCGGGGCATCGCGTGGCTTTTACGTTGGTAGCGGAGGCTGTCGCCGATATGGACCATACGATATACGTACACGTATGAGTGTATGTATATGTGTGACCGCGGTTGCGATACTGGTCTAGGCGTATACGTCTAAAGCTAAGCTATGATAGTCGTCATGCTCGTCACACAGCCCATCATTACTGGAAACCTAGAAAATCCGATGACGTTTCCCCGTGTTCCCGCTTCGGGGCTCGGGGGTTAGATTGCTTAACTGGCCAGCGGGAGTGCTACGCGCTACGGAGGCTGGGCAGGCGTTTCGACAGACCAGTGAGTAAATGGTTTAAGACCTGTACTGCAGAAATTCTAAAAAAAGTGCCGCGAAAGTGAAAAGTAGTGCTGGGGGCCTGTCATGTTGGTAACGATAGGGAAGAGTCGACAACAACATTTGCCCTCAGGTTTTGAAAGTTTTCAAAAAATATAAAGTCGTGCTCATAAATGCAACGGAAATTTCGTCACAGAAACGAACAGCCTGGGAGAGCGAGAGAAAGAGAGATATAGAGAAAAGAAAGAGTTCTAGAAAGAAGATAAGAAGATGAGGGAACGAGACAAGCAAAGCAAATGAGCTAGAATGAGGCACAGAAACAAGGCCGTGACGGACGCAAATTACACAGGAAGAGGAGGCCTTCCGGTCGGTTACTTTGTGTCAATACGGGCACTTTGCCGTCGTTCCATGACGAGACTCGAACCTATTCAGGAACCTCGTGGGGCTATTGTCGATGCTACGGCAGTAGCCCCAGGGGTCTAAATAGGTTCCCTTGGGCTCTAGCGCCGCTCACCATCCTATTGTTGGGTGTGGTGTACACAAGAGAAAGTGTGTGTAAGCGTAAGTGTCTCTCTGCCTGTGCATGAAGCAGCATCACGCCACCAATTATTGAATCTTGCTGGGCATCTAAGTCTAGTCAACGCGACGGTTGCGTGTCATGACGTTGCACACCAGTGTTGCATTGATTCTAGGGGACAAACGAAGGACGCCAATGATGTTAATGGAAAACACCTAACATGAAACGTCTACGCCACACTAGGTGTCATAATAATAATAATAATAATAATAATAATAATCACTAAACATGATCGTTTAAATAAGATTTGCTAAGTCACCTGCTCTTGCTATCCCTCTTCACACTACGTAGAACGTACAACAGCAGGTGCAAAGGAAAGCATAAATTGTTTTTGACATTTTAACGACCACAAAAAGCTGCTACTAAAGGCCTAATGTCGGCACCAAAGAACTGCACTCGATGGTCCAATTATTGACATGATCGCAGAGTAACTTTATTCAGCCATCAGAACAAAATAAGAGCTGCCGGAATAATAATAATAAAACTTTTTGTACATGTTTTTTTTTATTAACATGTACGGGGGGTTACAATTACCAATATAATCATTACATAGTATTTACTATTATCCTTGCAATATTGTTATTGCTTGAGTGTTGATGGCCACTTAACATCATCTTGGCGTTGCTTCTCTGCAGTTTCAATGACACTATTTTTCGAAGGAACGCGGCCGATCCTGACTCGGCTGTGACCTCAATAAGCCTCTTCCTATGCTCTGTTGTCAGTTTGAGTGCATCTTTGCCCCAAACGCCAAGTGACTCGGGACCGAACGCCAACGGTGGCATACAACGTGGCTTTCAAGAAGAGGTATAAGCGCATAGGAGTTGTTTGGGCAGCTCCCGTTGGCGAATACTATGGCCGACACCCGCGCTCACTAGACCACAATAACCAGAGACGTACGTGTCAAAGTTAGTGGCGACCCACACCAGCGGCCGATCATGGTCCCCCTCCCGGCTGGCAAGGTTGTCCGGTCGACGCCTGTTGTCCCTATGCACTCCACAAGTCTCCAGTGTAACGCTGTACCCGACTTGTCTGTCGCGAGCGGGGATGTAATTGATGACATCGTGGCGGCCCTACGTGAGGTCGGCCAGCTCAATGCAGCTAAGCCGGTGCAGGTCGCGCTCATCCACTGTTCAACCACATCGACGTTACTCTTTCTTAAACATGGAAATGCCAACTGCAAGGCGACTGGCGGCACGGCACTGGTTATCGGCAGCTAACTGCCGACGAGCTTCGATGGAAACACGTGGAGCCACGCTCCGGCAGCGTCGAACGATACAGCTTTCAGTTTAATGTCGTGCACTTCTAACGCAGACATACAGAAGGTGGGTAGTGCGGGTAGCCTGAGTGGCGATTTGGTCCCACTTCTTCTGCCAAGTGACCTCTTCCTCGGATGGACTACCAGACTGGGCGTGTTCGAGAGCCGAACGACTTCTTGTTGATGGCTGATTCCTAGATTCGCTAGCACTAACGGCCCGGTCCAGCTCTGCGACAAGTCAAAGAAGGCGGGCTTGCTGTGGAATTCTGCCTTTTATTTCTCTTCGTCTTCGAAACCCTGTACGAATAGATCGCATTTAGAGGGGTTGAGCTGCGGCCCGCTTCAGGCTGCTCGAACGCTTTAAGACCCTTGATGTCTCTGATCAACACCGTCCCATTCGAGATAGAATAGGGGAACCCCGGCTATCACCTGCTTGACGTACTAATGCAGACGCAGACTAAACGCAAAACGGACCACTACGCCCTTTTGCTGACAATTGGTTGATGACGTGATTTTAACTTTACTAAATATCAGAGTAGTCGGCCTGCTATTTTCCTGGTGCATCATAGAAAGCCGGGACGCGCTAGGAAACCTCCATCCAGAGTTGCTCTTGTTTATTAGAGTTAAAATCGTTTTTAAAATACAATTTTAAGAGGCACTATTGTTTGCTATTTTCGAGAATGGTGCGAGCTGTATGAACAATAATTTCCATCCCATTATTAGTGGCGTACCCCATCTGCTAGGGCTGCAAGTAGTTTTTCACATTTACCTAGGAAAGCAGGGTCTTTGTGGCCAGTCGACGCAGAGTGCGGCCAAGGGCTCTGGTTCGGTATCTCCCAACTTTGCAGACCTTTGCAGAATAATTTCAACACAAAATAAACACAGTCTGCAGTTGCAGCAATAACAACAGCTGTAAAAAGAACAGCCTAAACAAACATTGCACCTCAACACGAAGCACATGCAGGGCACCCAGTGACATCTTCTATCAAAAAATGCAAACTCAGTATCGAAGTACCAGAAAAATAAAACTAAAAAATGTGAAATGACGCAGTTTAATACTAGAAACTAACGCCAGAAAGTAGGTTCTATGATGAGGAGTTTTGTGAGGCTGGTCGACACGCAGCGTAAATCCGAACGACGACTCGTCAAGTGCCCTGTGTGGTCGTCTAGGGCGCTTCTTATTCATGCTCCTGTGGCCGCTGCCGTTCTGGAAGCGGGGGGGGAAGCGTGTTGCTCCCTCTGCCGTAGAGTTTCTGTCTCCGCTGATGGAAGCAAGCACGAACACCGCTAAAATCGGGTCGACTACTCGTGCTTGGGCTACGTAATGTTAGCGCGTGTGCTCAGCATTATGCTAGGCACGTGTCGCTCAAACATGAACTGTTTGATGTGTTGGAGGCTTTATGCATTTAGAGCGACGATATCCTAGACTGCAGTCGAGGGGAAGAAAACGTAAGTTTCTCGTTTTGATGCATTCTGAACGGTGGCTTTAATCCGTTTAGTCTACTCGCAGGTGATTCGAGGCTATGCTTACTTCTGTATGGCAAACTCCACACAACAGGTATTAGTACTAAACGTGGCTTAAGCAAGATGCAGTTACTCTCACTTCACCAGAAAGTGAGCAATGATTCAAGCGTAGTAGTCTATATACATTTTAACACCATCACCAAACAAAAATCGAATTCTTTGCCATTAAGAGGATTTTAAAGAAACCGAAACAGATGGTCTTCCGATGAAGCAAGGAGCAAGGGACTATACCCAGGGTGTGCAAAACATCTCATCCAAATTCCATAAACTTCTTGGTGGTGAGCAAAGATGTGTGCGGTCTTGCGTTATCGTAGTGAAAAGTCATTCCTCGGTTGTTCGCCAATTCCGGCCGCTTCTGGTCAATTGCCTTCTTTAAATTGCTCAGTTGTTAATTGGATTTCATCACAATGCTTCTTTCGTTTGATTATGACAGCTCGTAAAAGAACACCCCCTTTGTATCCCACCAAGTACTTGACATGATTTTCCTTGTATGGGGTCCGGGCTTGGCAGTTGTTTGGGGTCCGCTCCCTTGTAAAGCTATGTCCTTCTGCGGGCAACGTTGTTATAGAGTATTCACTTTTCATCCCCTGTCACTGTGGCGCGACGAAAGGGGCGATCCCCGTTATTTCTTAGGAATTGATGATGGCACACTAGCACACGCTTCTTCAGTTGGCGATTCGCTGAGCGCGTGCGGCACCCAAACATTCAGCTTGCTGACGAGTCCCTCGGCATGCAGATGCTTTTGAACGGATGCGTATGATACGTCGACAATGACCACGATCTCGCGCAGCGAGAGGTGGGTTTTGTTTGATCACTGTTGTTAATGCGGCCGTCTCCACTGTCATAAGGCATCCGGGCCAATTTCCGTCCCTAACGTCAAAGTCGTCGCTTCTAAATCGGACAAACCACTTTTAAACCGTCTGATCTGTTGCTGCCTCTGCGCTTTACACTTTACATGTCTCAGTTACGACTTGGATTACATTGCTTTCTTCTCGGGAACCAAAATAGCATTAAATGCCAAAAATGCACATTTAACTCTGCCATCTTCACGAGAGCGATACAGTTTGCGTGACTTGGATATTCGAATGAGTCAAGCCCAGTGGCGTGGTGCATTCGACTGCGCTTTGCGACCGGAGGAGACACATAGGTGCACGGGATCGAGCCCCACTGTTGCACTGTTGTATTTATGGGGATCTGTCTATAAAGCAATGCGAAAAGCAGTCCCATGGACGTTAAATCTTGACTGAAGGTCAGCCTAGAAAGTATTTTTTTAGATATTCGAAGAAATTCTACCGTGTAATACAACACAGGTCTGCTCTTACCGGCATGTAAACAAACAATCTTCTAACAGTTTTCATCATCCTCTGGGGCTGCGCAGTACGGCGCATACAACTTTCCATACGGACTTATGGGTTAACCTAATATATATATATATATATATATATATATATATATATGCACAACGAGGTTAATTGGCGGTATTTTATAACGCTAAAGTGCTTCATATAAACAAATTAAAAAGTGCTTAGAATCAGGACGTAAATTCAGAACTCTAACCTGCCTAACAATAATGATACTTCACTCCAGCAAATTTACAACAAATCACACGTTAGACTGTATGCATGTGACAATAAATTAATCGTCGCAATGGTTTTCTGTAAACGTAAGTACAAAAAGTATGCTTGAGTCTTAGCATGTGAAAGAACCGGAGGCCATTTCTCTGACTTCGTAGACAGATTATTAGAGAAGTTATCCGACGAATATCGTAAGAAAAGTTTTCCAGATGTTGGGGAAGCGAGAGTCTAGGGCATGGTCGCAAAATGTTTTTATAGGCTAGAGACGTTTCAAACTTTTCGGCCCTTAATTGTGTACTTTCTGGCAAAAGTCCGAAGCAAAACTAGTGCTACAAGGAGGACTCTCAGGACACAGTGAATGCAGTCTGTCTGCTGTCCACCTCAACGTACCTTGCCGCAGCACTTGTGATCATGCTGTTACAAGGAGGAGATACCGAGGCAAATATCGGCTCTCTATGTGCCACTTGTAGAGGACAGTTTCAATAGGTCAGTGGTAGAACTGTCTGCGAGAGCTGTGACAAGCATGTTTACACACATTGTAGCTACCATACTCCTGATAAGGCAACAGCGTACTGCTGCAAAGTTTTGTTTCTGGGTCGAGGTCTTAACGATAGTTTCTAAGTCAGTAACTGTCAAGTCACCCTGCAATTGCGCTCCGGAGATACAGATACTTAAAACGCGGATTGAGGAGCTATCCAGAACGACCAAATCGAACGGCAACATCAGCACGCAACAACAACAGCTGACAATCGGCCGACTGCACTCCCCAACAGGTGACCGCCCCCCGCCAATGTGGCTTGCACGTACAATCACCACACACACCGCTACGTCCTGACTTTTAGGACGATGTGCATAAAAATAACCTACGCCGCATGCACACCAACAAAACCAGAGAAACGTGACGACAAGTGGCGTACACAAGAATGCAGAGATTGCACAACCAAGGCCATCACTATTGGCACAAACAGGATAACACATCTGAATGTAGTCAACAACAAAGACCTAGCTGAACGACCACGGCAAAGAGCACTGTTTGCAAGTCGTATTGATCTCACACATAACGAGTCGGATATTCAGGATTAGATAACTCGAGTCGTTGGTACTAGCTTTGGGCGTAAAAGTGACAAGGCTTGCCGGGCTTGACAAAACATATTTATATATTTTCTATAGTCTAGTCAATCAAGATATAGTTTCTGATCTATTAGATTCCGCTGTATGGCCGGAAGCTACATGCTTACAGGGCCGTTCCGAAACCAACTGAAACTATACAGGGTAATCGGTGCACCACAACCACCGTCCTCGGGACCATGTAACAAACCACCCCGAATTGAACAATCTAATAAAATGCTGGTTGAGGGTAGCCCGCCAAATTAACGACAAATCGAATGCGGCAAAAACAAACTTGTTACGAACACGACCAAACGTTCAGAGCCCAACAAAATATCTCAATGTATCCTTTGGGACGTAGAAGGATTTAACCTACTATTGGAAATGGTGGGGAACACAATTTTGCGCAATATGACATAATTTTTCTCACTGAAACATTTGTAACAGTCACAGTAGCCATTGTGCTCCACAAACACAGGATCTATCAAAATGAAGCTATACCCCCCCCCCCGGTAGAAGACGACCAAAATGGGGGTCTCGGTCGCTGTACGCACGACCGAATGGTCTAGATAACTTAGACACACGGCTAGGTTACTTGTTGAAATAAGGGACCTTTATTTAATTTGTATATACAGCCCACCTGGCTGCAACGTATGAGACATCTTACTTGATATTGGAGAGTCCCTGATGCTATGAACAGACTATCATAGCAGGGGACAAAAATTGTAACCTCGTTAGCTTTTACCGTTAGTTTTTGCTGAGGGAGTGAGGAAAAATAGGAGGTAATTATTCCAAAGCTACAATATAGCATGGAATAGAAAATAACCGTAGGCCTAATCATGAGTACCTCTAGTAAACCGGGAGTCTACATAAAATACCATAAGACGACAATTTCAGCCGAGAAGAAGCACTGCAAGCTTAACTTTAGCCTTGCTCATACGAGAACTGGCCGTGACAAATTAAATCCCTTCGGCCTCAAGATGAGTCTTAGCAAGCTAGAACAAACCCTACATCTACTCACAGATGCGGCCGAAGTCGACACAGATACGCCAGTCCTGACCATAACATTAGGGTCAATAATCAAAATATGGATTCGTTAGTCAATTTAGCTATCTCGAGATAACCTCGACTCCCACCCTATCTTTTACAAAGCACATAAAGAACAAGCGTGCAAAAGCAATATCGGCCAGACGCTACTCGGAGATCTTACACAGATTGACTCTACGACTGGAATAAACCTTTTAAAGATAAAAATAGCTCTAATTATATTTTACTGCCTTCGGCACATTGCAACATGACATAGGATGACATGAAAGAGATAGACAAAGTAAAAGAGGTTCACTTGCAATAATTTGCAAAATAACTTGGCACGGATACCACCAATACCTCTGCCTAAAGGGAAAATATTTCCAAATCAACGAATGTGTTTGTAAATATTGTGGTGAAATTGAAATCGACCGATATCACGTTATGAAATGTTATGAAACTTATGAAACACGTTATGAAACTGAACACCAGCTCATTAACAGCTGCTGTAATTGACGTACTTGAGCGGAATAGCCCGTAAAATATTGTGAGAATCTACCAATAATGGTGAATAAACAAACATCAATATATATATATATATATATATATATATATATTCCTAAAAGGGCATTGCTTGTCCACATACATTTTAGGTAGTATCTAGCAATATTTGGTAAAATAAACTTGAAACAAAGCCGATTATTAAATGAGAACTCTGTAGCAGAATACTAGTAAGAGCAGAAGCCGCCAAGTGGTATACTTACTAGCCTTATACGACTCAGATTTTAAAGAAATGGCGTAGAATTTACGAATACTATAGTATATGTGCGAATGCCACTTCGTGCATTCATGGAGCATAAGGCTCAGACAAACTTGCGAAAGGCAGTGTAGCAACTTAGATTGAATACTGGACGACCGAAAGCGAATCGTGGTATTTGCTATCTCGTTGTTGTTGTTCTTTGGCCACTCTATCGCTAATGAGCGTGGAGAGATTGCTCGCTCGACAACAAGTAGACTATCGCATAGTATTTAGCGTTGTTCTTCGAGTAAAGCCGACAAAAACTCGGTGTAGCCGTTCACTATGTATCTAGTAAAGTTTTCGGGCTGACCCTCAGCAGAGATTTAACGTCCACGGGACTGCATTTCGCATTGCTTCATAGACAGACCCTTATAAATACAAACGTGCAACGATGGGGCTCGAACCCGCGCACCTATCGAGTGTCCCCTCCGGTTGTGTGGCGCCGACGAATGCACCACGCCACCGGGCTCGACGTTCACTATGTATCCAGCGTAAACGTCGCAATCATTGCATGATCTCTTTGGGATAGCTGAAATGGAAGGATAGCCAGGTCACCTGCTTTCTGTGAGGTTTTCGGCACCATTCTATAATTAAATTAAGTTAATAAAAACTAATCGATAAAAAAAATTGTTAATAATAATTACTATTTGTGTTGCCGATGCACCATTTATATCAAAATTAAGAAGCGAAATGTTTATATATATATATATATATATATATATGCGGGCAGTAATGGTCCAATGTATCTCTGGGAGACGGCGTTCAGGAATAGTTCACTTTAAACCCGGCAAATTGCTCATTATTAACATCAACATTGTCGCAATTTCTGCTAAATGCACGCTGTTGGTCGGTTACACTCGGACAGGGTAGAGTTACTTGGTAAACAGGTAAATAATTAATGCACGATTTCGCTATGGCAGAACAGCGCCCTGCAGGCTAGTGGTGCAGCAATTGCACACTCCTGCTCCCTCTTGTTTTCGCTCGTTTCTGCATACTGGCTCTACAACGTTGGCAGTGTCGGGGCAGCCGCTGCACATACTAACAAGAAAAAGACCGAGACGGAAACGCTGCTGAACCGCACTGCGAAACGGCCGCAATACGCAGTTGGTCTGTCGTTGTAACCGCTTCTGCTAAACGCATGAAGAATCATTTCCACTCTCAGCTCCATTTCCACTTTAGCTTCTCCTTCTGCACTTTCCCTCGCCCCACCCCGCGACGAACCCAGGGCTCCGGTCCCCAATACTGCGTCAACACTCGTAATCCATGTCATTATAACTCATACTAGACCAAGTTCCAACCCCAGCAAGGCCCCTTTAGCCTCAAATCTACTTGGTTGGCTTCAGACGTTAGCAGCACGCTAAGAGCTTAGCCCAATTACCTTAAGCGTTTCCTTTTGTCCGTTCCAAGCTTCAAGCCCTATTACGCGGTCAATCCATCGAGTTCCATTACTTCAATAATTCGAATTCTACTGGCCCAAAATCCAGACTCCATCACCCTAGGGTAAATGCTCGACTATCTGAAAAGCCTACAATTAGTTATTAGCCCGGCGTGGCTAACAGTAACTCGTCGTGATTTAGGATTCACTATACTTTCAGTGCCTCTGACAATCCCAAAGTTTTCAAAAACCCAACTCAGCTCTGCAGAGCCTTTGAGCGTGACGTTCTGAGGTACGCGCCTCTGACAAAGATTCGGATTTTGTCCGTTTTAGCCAAAGGAAGTTGAGTGGCGGCGTGGTCTAGGGGATTAGTGCGCTAGTCATGGTTGTCATCTATCGGTCCCCGGTTCGATCCCTGTTGTTGATCGAATTTTCTTTGAGCAATCCTCATTGAGATTAGATGACTAACCATACCGCTGAGGGTCAGCGGCCATGCTGCCACAAGGACTGTTAGGGAAACCCTAGATATCTTAACATGTCCGGCTCTCGGTGCTTTGAAGAAATACCTCAGGTTGAGTTCCAAGCCCGTAGGGGACGGAGGATAGTCTAGAATTAAAAACAACCTCCTTAAAAAATGTTTTTAATTCTAGCCAAAGGAAGTTCATCCCCTGAAACGGCAGATCAAATAGCCCAGTTAACTGCTATAAGCGCCACACGCTTTTTGCTATAAAGTTAGAGAAAGAGAGACGTTTTAAAAATAGAGTCTTTCAAAAAAGAGTAGGTGACCGACCGCCACCAAGGAAAGAGATTCCGAAAAGCTCCTTGGCCAACGCCCCTGTGAAATTTGTCAACACTGCTAATGAATCGTCTCTGCACCGCGGAACAACAGCGTCCTCCGAAACCCAATCTCCAAAAGTACATCATGAAAATGATGCAAATTCGAGGAGCTCAAAACAGTGTGCAACTTATAGCACCACAACTGGCGGCGCCAAAAGCAACGTGCAACAAGCAACAACATGTAGTAATATGCCAATTTAACTGCAAAAGATTTCGAAGCATGAGAGAATCTGGATTGTGTAATCAATTATTAGGATTCGACGTCTTTGTCTTGACAGAAACATTTTCCGTCCAATGTTTTGATGTCCCTGGGTATTATAGTTTCCATTGTCGTTCTAAACGCGTCGCGCACGGTCGTCCCACAGGGGGCGTATCTGTCTTTAGTGGCCCACAACTTGGGAACCGCCAGCTTTGCTGTGCACGGTTTTCACCACCTTCTATGTCAGAAAGACGCTTGCCATGAAACCTGTGACACATGTGTTTGTACAAATTGTTATGGTGTATGTCTAAGATATCATGGCAGTGAGTGCAATGCAATTCCCTCTCTAACAAAGCTGGCACTAAGCGATTTTTAATATTAATAGCATTACGAGACTGTAGTGATATCGATCGTACTATTGTATATTTTACCCAATCTGGTGTGTAAATAAATCATGTGAACAACTTGGGAACATGAACCTGTTACATGCAGAGAATAATGTCGTAGTCCATTCGTCATCCACATTTTTGTTCAATGTCATATACAGCAGCGCAAACTTGGGAAGTCGTGGCAGTACAGGCCAGATCATACGCATCGCTATGAACTTCGTTGGCCTTGAACAGACGATACTGCTAGCTGAGGATCTTAATTGTCGTCTGGAGCAAGACTCACCGAGTAAACGAACTGCCGCCCTGTTAGAGTCACTTCATATCTACGGTTTGTGGGTGTGTATTCAAAGGACTATTTCCGCTTGTTATGCCGATGCCAACCTGCAGCCGGTTGGTTTTACGGGACGAATGGGCTGCTCAGCAATCGACATTTTCGCTATTTCAGCCCCACCAGACTGTGCGATATATGAAAGGCCGATTTTCCTTGTTTTACTGACAGGGTTTATGAAACATTTCCCTAGGGTTTTCAGCTTGTCTGTCTAATCGATGAATTCTATTAAACGATGTATCAGCGTGGGGCTTGGATAACAACATGGGAAAAAAATATGGTTATTTCGATGGTGCGATATTGCGACACAGCTCCCTTGATAAGACTATAGCAAAGATCGCAATGCATTCCTTTAAACTCAGCTCTGAAATCACCTCTAAATTTGCGGTGCTCTCCGCGCTAGTGTGCTAAAGACTGCTTTGCCCTAAGGCAGGTTCTACTAGAAACAATTATTTTATGAACTCGCTGTGGCGGCAATTTACGCAGTCACACGACAATATTCTCGAAAATGTCAAGACTTCCGAGAAAAACCGAGCTTTTGCTGACCAACAAGAGCGCCTCCTTATACTAAATTCATAATGAGAACGTTACCTCATCACACAACAAGCTGTTCAAGCCTTACCAAGCTGTTCAATTCCATCTGAAAGACTTCTGGGGCTCTTTCAAGCAACTCTCACTCACGTATTGAGCCTCCTGCTTCACACCAGTCCCCGAGGATTTTTTGCTGAAGCTTTTGATGAACCATTTAGTCTAGACGAAGCCTATATTGCTTTCGCTTGTCTACGAAATAACAAGGCATTCAAGACTGATCTTGTAAAAAATGAATCTTTTTTTCAGAGACATGTCCCTGTGCCCGAACGGTAGTTCCTTTTTAACAGATGGCTCTCTGAGGGCACTTTGCCAGCCAAGTGGTACAGATGCCTTCTCAAAATAATCCCCAAAAAAGGCCCACTAGCCTTTCGCGTGGCGGCCAATATCAAAAGGGAGCTGCGTCGCTAGGCTAGTCTCAAGCATGTTCAAGAGGCGCCTCACGGATTTCCTGACAGCACATGCATTCCTTGCAGGTGAATAGCCTGGCTTCAGGGCTAGACGTTGCACTATTTCAGTCTGCAGAGTACTAGGTGAGCAAATCGCAATGCCATGAAATTGAAAAAATAATTTCATGTTTGCGGTTTTTATTTATTTGAAATCTGTTTTCTACATCACGTCCTGTGATATTGCTCATTCTACTCAGCGCTTCTGAAGGCAGATTATTCTTTATGATGGCCTGTGCAAGCGTGGAATGTTTGACTGAGTATCTGCACGACGACAATCTCAGCCCTTTATTATTCATAACGCATGCTCAGCAATCAACCACGCATCATGGAAAAACGGCACTTAACAGTCATGATCCTGCTCTATGCAGATGACCTGGTAATATCCAGTAAAATTTTTACTGACCTGCAGACCGTACTTCGCACACTTGATGAATGCTTCTCGCAAAAAAAAGGCCTTATAGGTCATCGCAGATAAACCGCGATTTCACGGCAAGTAAGTGCAGTTTGTAGAAAGCTTTTGCTATTTTGGAATATTCTTTTCATCTCGACGTTCAATCTTGTCACAACACATAACTGAACGTTGTAAAAAGCGCTTATCGGGGCAGCCAGTATCAGAAGCCCAACACAGCTGTCCGTTTAAACAGCCATGGAATTATTCACGCTCAAAGTAGCATTTACAAGACTTTGATAAAGCAAAGCCAACTTTTCTAAAGTGAGTAATTGGGCTTCGTGGGATCAGCAACATTTATTGATAAAATGCAATAGGCCGCATTAAGTTACAGCAAACAGCCGCCCTAAAAACGTTCCGGCAGAAGTATTCTCAAAAATGTGTCACCAGGTGTGATTAATCAGGCCTGGAAGGAATCTCTCTGTCCCTGTCGACATTTTGCCACTCCCTACAGTGTTCATGGATTTCATTATCCTTTGTGTATCGTGTTCATTAAATCGTTCGGTAAACTCAAAAACCCAGAGAGAACTGCAAACGCTGTCGTTGTAGCGGGCCATGCGCCCTGTATCACCTCACCATTTGTATCTGTGTATACTGAGTGTACTGAATCCATGTCGCTCGTTCAGCCACAGCGAGAATACTTATAAAGCGTTTTTATCACGTGCGTTATATATATATATATATATATATATATATATATATATATAATGTTCATATTTGCATATCATAACAGGGTGCATTTTAATAAACACATTGAATGCCTACCCCGGATACAGGCTACTCTGCACTACCAAAAACGCATTTTTAATTTGCATAGTAGGTAAGGCCTTCCCTTTGCTACCTGCCTTGGATCGCTTCGCTACTATTACCACACACGTATTACCGTCGCAATTCACCGCACCACCTCTTCTACCGGCTACCAAATACTTTCAACAGCATAGCAAACCAGATAACTAACTGCCTTTCCTCTTCCTCACCCTTGCCTAAGTTTAGCATATACACTCACGTATCGCTGGCAGCACCAGGATCTTTGCCATAGGTGCGCCAGCCAACTCCACATCGGGCAGACTTTCTTTCCGCGCAGACATCAAACCGAGCTGGCGAAGGTACGCCGCCGACCTGCTACAAGAAAATGCTCGTATATAGGTTTCTTGGACACTGTTCCGTTTCGGTGCATGCATTTAGTCATCAATTCATCCATTCATCGGATGGATGCAACCATACGTGCTTCGCAGGAAAGGAACTGATGGGGGGGGGGCATTCGTATTGTTGTGAGAGAGCTGAAATTCTTAGACCACAGCAAGACGAACTACTACTGCAAAAGCATTTGCCAAGAATGTTTTCATTGATCAAGAACGAAAGTTAGAGGTTTGAAGGCGATCAGATACCGCCCTAGTTCTAATATTCAAGAAAGAATGCGGGAGGGAGGGAGAGAGAGAGCGATAGATAAAGGCGAGTTCCAATCGAATAGACAGCTTCGCCCGCGTTGCTGTAACGCAACGGCAACCCGTCGACGACAACAATCGACGAGCTGGTATTAGCACAGAAAACTACAACAACCCGAACTACCGCAATGTATACGAATTTGCCTAAAGTCGCAGTATGAGTGAGAGTACGATTAACCCCGCAATGACTGACTAATGGCATTCGCTCACGTCGTTGCGTAGTTAGCGCTCTGCGTTGGCACATCGTAACGATTTGTTTACATTTTCTCATGCCGTGTTGCTCCGAGATGCCACGCCACGCCAGCCATTGGGCTTGGACTAAGCTTAACGCTGACATGTGGGTAGAACGCGATAGTTTAATCAACGCGGTCTACCGCACTCGTTGTTGGGATGTGCACATGCGCTAACTATGCTGTGGTGTTCGTTTTGGTAATGGCGGGGTCTGTCTCTGTAACGGGTATAGGCATATATTACAATGCTACATTGTACTTGGCGCAGATCAGCTATAATAGCTCATGGGCATGCAAACGACAACCTGACCGATTCGTCATTATTCCTCATTCATGCGTGCTACTGCTAACGGTTATGTTAGATGAACTCTGTCGACTCATTAATGATTTAGTTGCTTGTTGTTTAGCTGTATGCGCAGGATCGGTGTCTCTGACCACCCATCCCGTCTCCCGTCTGATACAACGAGCTTAGCGGGTGCAGCCAGTAAGTTCTTGATGGGCATGAGCTGTCGAGTAGGTATGGGCTCCTATGCTAATAGGGTGAATAGTCTTCGTACATGATGGCTAGTTGTTTGTGGACTGACCTTGGATACATACTCGTATTTAAAAAAGCTACCAGACGCCGTTTAGTAATGACTGTTGGTATTTTTAGCAGTTAGCAAAAGGTAACTGCCGTTTAGTCGGTTAGAACTTTTGATGGCTCTGGTGTTTTCGGAAACACGGATTACCGTGCCGTGAACGAATAATAAATCCGCTGGACTAAGTGTCAAATTTTAGACTTGAGATAATAGAGCCACGTGAGTAAGTGGTGTCTATTGTTTGCAATTGATTTAGCTTCTGGCAAAATTGCCACTCGATATCTGAAAGTAGTATAACTTTACGCTTACGTATGTTTTTAAACAGAAGAATTGTGATCCTTCGAATGTTGCGTTTTTCCTCCTGTCATGCCTTGTGAGTCGGCAGTCGTTCTAATTTTGCGTTCTGTTTTATTTTGTATTTACCGAGCTGAGCATATAGCTATTTAACTTGATGCGTTATTTTACACGATTCAAAACTTTCACTGCTGGTTTAAGTGTAAGTCTTCGTTATATGCGTATACCTTTCTTTTCAGTGAAATATGTTGTGGACCTAAAACCTTAAAGCACCTAAGAATCAAACATTACATATAAGTTCTAGATGAATTACTTTTGTTGGGCCGCAGATGTAAATAGCGCATTATTACTCTGTTTTTTCAACCTGTTCATATCATCAGTTTATGAAAATGATCAAATCGGAGCCGAAAAATCGTACGATATATCTTCAGACTTTCTTAGTACCTGCATCGTACTAACCCCTTTTCACCTATAAACAAGTTAGACTTGTAAACTTGGCTTGTCTTTGGCATTTCATTGCTATATCGACGATGATGACATGCTGACGTTACTGCGTAGTATTTGTTATACATTGGCGTATTGCCATTTGTAGAGTTTATTTATGTATTGAACGTAAATTGTTTTTATCTATAAAATGCGTTTTTTTCGTAAAAATAATCGCAGATATATTTCTAAAACGTCTGCGCTTGCAGTTGTTGTAACGCCTTTAAATGTTTCGGTAAATAAAAAATAGATGTATATTTTTTTAGCTTATAGGAATGTCGTCCGATCATGTATACTAGTTAGCAAGATCCATGTACCCAACTAACATTGAGGCTGTAGTGGGCACCAGTTCCAGCAACCGCTGGCCAGCAAACCAAATCTTATGTATAATGAAAATAATGGACTGCGAAGTGGAGTAAATGCTAGATCACTGGAAGTTGCGCCCTCAGTGAAGGTAAACAACACGTTCTCGTGGAGAGTTCCACGAAGTCTGCGAAATCGACAGACCTGATGTATGTTCTAATTTTTTTTTATAATTTACCTACTGGTTTTATTTCATTTTGAAGTTACAGTGGAATATGAATATCTAACTACTCTTGGGCTTGTGAGGGGTGCTACCAATCGAGCTTATCCTCGAGGCAGCCCCTCATAGTACCCATAATTGCTGCCGCATTGCCGCGCTGAACCGCCAGAGATAGCCGCTGGAGTAGAAAGTCGAAAGCTCTTTTGTCCCCCGTCGTGAGTTCAATTCGTTTGCCAATCTTCTGTAAAAGTGACCATGCCTCAGGGCCAGGTCCCCCTAGTGTCTCCAATACTAGTGGCACAAAAATGAACTCGTCGGTGAGCTGGGCGTATTTGTTGGTCTTTAGACGTTCCGCCTTGCGTGCTGCGGAGCCAGCGGCTGATGCGCTGGCCTCCATGTTCGAGGGGGCGAGCTGTAGCATCCCAAATAAGCGCCATTCCCCTTTCAAAAGGGATAAGGGTGAGACCGTCAGGCCTCTTTCCGTCGCTTCTCAGAAGGCCGGTGTGTGTTCTAATTATATTCAGATGTTAAATATTTAATTAATGCAAAGAAAAACAATGTATACTTAGGCATCTATGACCCTTAAATAAAGGTGTTTTTGACTTGACTTGATTTGACTAGTGTGATAACATTATTTACCGAAGTGTGTTAGAAACAATTTATTCCTAGTTTTCATGCGATCTACGCCACTAAACAATTGCCCGCTTCGTTTGCGCCAATGTTTGGCACTCCCGCAACTTTCCGCGGCGTTGTTTTTCCTCTTTTTTTTTTTTTTTATAGAGGTAACTGGTAAAATGCGTTATGCACACCGGGCGACGTTGTTAAAGCCTCGGTAGTGTGGGACTCGCACCCACTAAAATCCAGTCGTCCTCTTTGCCCCTTGACGGGGGGTGGCCGCAGTACTGTCTTCTCGAGATTACTTCGCCTAGCCACTCTTCTTGCCATTTAGGCTGCTCGGCTTTGTGCGGCGGTTTTTTTCGCCTCAGAGATACCTTGTGCGAATCTTCTTACTAGAATCCAGGATTTGTGATCTTTGAGAAGCGCCTCTACAAGGGCCTGGCATGTCAGGGGGTTCTGCAGTCCTAGGTTCCGGGACAATAGCTCTCGCTCAGTGTCGAAGAAGGAGCACCGCTCATAGCAGTGCCTAACATCATCCGGCTCCCCCGAGTTGCACATGCGGCATACAGGGGAGTCAGTTTTACCGATGCGGTGTAGGTACTGCTGAAAACAGGCACCATGGCCTGTTAACAGTTGCGCGAGTGGGTAGGTAAGCGAGCCGTGTTTGAGGCTGTACCATTTTTTAAGATCAGGAAGTATTGATCTTGTCCAATATCCAGGATGGCCCGGCTGGATTGCTTCCCATTGCTGGCTTCATTCGCTTAGTGTGTCTGTTCTGCTGACTAGTGTGCCCTCCGTCAGAACGTTGGTTACAGGGCTTCTTGATGCCAATTCTTTTACTCTCAAGTCCCAGGGAATTTGTCTAGAGAGTACCTGTACGGCTGCTGTGGAGGCCGTGCGACTTGCTCGTGTTAGGTTAAGCGCCATAGGTCTTTGGGTCTTGTTGAGGAGGCGACGTGTTGTAGCTCTTGTAGTAGTGCGCTTCTATAAGGGTGCGGCGTATAGCATGATGCTGTCTATTACTGATGCTAAAGGTCGGCGCCGAGAGTCGCTTGCCCCTCTGGTCCGTGGGAGGATTTTCCGTAACTCTGCTGAGGCTTTAGCTGCTTTTTTAGCTGCATAGCGCACATGAGGTGTTCCTGTGAGAGCTCTATCCAGGATCACGCCCAGGTACTTGACCACGGGCGTGGGTGTTATTGGATGGCCTTCCAGGTGTAAATTTAGGTTGCGTGGAGGACGCTTCAGTCCGTTTAGAAGGATTGCTTCCGTTTTTTGTGAAGCCAGTTCGAGGCCAAGCGTGCGGAGGTGTTGTCGGATATCCGCCAAGGCTACGTTGGCTGTACCTTCGAGCAAATCCTCGTCACTGGCGGTAACGATCAGTGCCAGATCGTCTGCGTAGGCGATAGAAAAAAAACTCCCGGGGGATGCGGCAGTCTTAGTACTCCATCATAGGTTATGTTCCACAGGGTTGGTCCCAGTACAGATCCTTGGGGAACCCCGGCAGTGACGGCGTAGTCCACTCCATCGTATGTAGATGCTCGGTCCTTTAGATACGACGCTAGGATACGTCGTAGGTAGGAAGACACGCCTTTATTTCCAAGTGCTTGGTTTATGGCGTCCCACGAGAGCGTATTAAACGCGTTTTTGACATCAATAAGGACGGCAAGGCAGTGCGCCTGGTTTGCGATAGGTGAATTTCTTTGTGTTTCAGCTATGTTTAGAACTTTGCTGATAGCCGAGTGTGTGGAGTGCCCGGCGCGGAAACCATGCTGGTTTTCTGACAGCGCCTTCTTGTCTTCTAATTCTGTAACTAGTCGCCCGTTGATAATATGCTCAGCTGCCTTGGATAGGCAGGAGAGCATGCTTATAGGGCGGTATGCTGAGGGGTCTCCTTGTGGCTTCCCGGGTTTCGGGATAAGGGTTAGGCGTGCCGTTTTCCAAGGCTTTGGGTATTCTCCGCTGGTGAGAATTGTGTCCATCATGCGTTTGAATGCCTTTGGATGGTTCTTTAGGAGTACGCGTACTGCTTGAGGGGGGACAGCATCTGGGCCCGGCGCTTTCCCTGGTCGTATGCGTTCAGCCACTATTCTGATCTCTTGAATTGAGATTGGCTCGAAGGGAAGATCTGAGGTTTCTTCAAAGACTACCGACTCCGGCAATGGTCTTTGTGGAAAGAGCGCATTTACAATCGGTCGCGCCACTTCTACAGGTAAAGGCGGCTGTGCGTGGCGCATTTTTTTTCGCACAATCATGTATCCTTTGCCCCAAGGGTTTCCCTCGACCTCCTCACCCAGAGAGATCCAGTGGTCTGCGAAGGGCCTGCCACCGCATACTCGCCGTATGCGGTGGCAGGCCCTTCGCTTTTCGGCAATCCGATTATTCCACCAGTAACACGGTGGTCGATTGGCTATCTTAGGGTGTAGGCGGGAGCTGGACTCTCGGCAGGCTTCCTCTAGTAGTGTAGAGATTTCTGCTGCCGAGCATTCAGTGAGGTTATGTACTTTTCTTCTTAATGCTTTCTGCAGGCGGGTATAATTTAGCCTGGGAAAACGTTGCGGTTTTGTAGGACGATGAAGCTGGGAAGAAGTTAGATTGACAGAGAAGGTTACGTAGAGATGGTCGGATAGAGTTTCTGCTTCCTCGTGAATCCTCCAGTCGGTTACTCGGTGCGATAGTCTCTATATATATATATATATATATATATATATATATATATATATACAGTGTACCTCTACTCTCGATGTGGTCACTATTGTAGTTAAAAATGTTACAACAGCAAATGACGAGCAAGTAAGCCAGCGATTTTTCAACACGTTAATTAAAAGGAAGCGGTCGTCATGATTAATTGCAGCTTAAGCTGTGGCTAAACTCTTCTCTGATAGAAACTGCCGATGGGCTATTGCCGTTGGTAGAATCAGCAAACCGTACGCTAGATTGCTTCATATTCAGTTGAATCAGCTACGGAATGTTAACTTCAGCCGAGCTCATATAAAGCAACGATCGGAACGGCTCTCTTTGGAGTGGCGCCCATTTTTCCGAACGCGTGTTTGCCTCTGTTGAACACTGGATAATGTCACAATCGTTAGACAGGCTGACAAAAAACATTTTACAAAGCACGTCGTTACGTTCGAATAGGGCGGAAGTGACTAAGCCAAGATCGCATATCCAAACGCTTTTCCAGCTTCCTAGCTCTACTATCTGGATTGAAAGTGGGATGAATCGCTTCACGCAAACTCTGATTGCATTTAAAGCTCATTTGCCTTTGTCAGGTTGTCTGATTTTTATTGGTATACAACTTTTCAATATGGCGTTACTGTTGCAAGCACAAAATCTGTCAAAAATCAAATACAATGGGAAGAAATGCTCAGAACCATCGAAACATCTTGCCCGGATCAAAGAGAGTTGATCAGGCGGACCTAGAAATTCTAGGTGCCCCGATTGGAGCTTGAAGAGTTCTTGAGACGTTAAGCGCAACGCGCTTTTGCGGATCAAATCTCTTCTCATCTCAAGGCACCCGCAAGCAATTCTTTGTCTCTGGAGATATAGCTTAAGCCAAGGCTGAATTACATCCTGCGGATCTCCCCAGCGAGCAACAAGCGGGCCGGCCTACAGGACTTCGACGACATCGCAAGGGAAATTCTAGGTGAGAATCTGAACGTCACTCTGACTAACCATAGGGCAACACTTCCCCTTAGGGAAGGGGGGCTTGGCATCAGGTCCGTGACGGAGCTTGCGCCCGTAGGTTATGCAGCCTCGTTACTGGAATTTGCACAACTCGCTGGGACCCTCGTCGAGCCTAATATTCGTCATGTAATACAAATGACGAAAGTCAAGGCCGAGCTAGCTGCACGTCATAGGCCCTGGTCCCTGGGAGGAGCGCCCTACACAGCATACGCTTGATGGTTATAGGTGCAACAATGTGGGTCGAAATCTTCTCGATAGCATGCAATCCCCCACGGAGAGAGCGGTTTTTATAGCCGCCCGTGACACCTTTAGTAGCGGATACCTAAGGGCACTACCCGCGCCGCAACTGGGCACCAGGCTGGACAATACATGGTGACAGCGCTCTGGATTGGAGCTCCAATATGCGAGTCATACACCTGCTCAGCTTGTGGGGTGCCTGTAGAGAGTAACGGTCTTCACCCCCTGAGCTGCATCAAAAGGCAAGGAAGAGCCGCTAGGCACGCGGAATTTAACTCGATCATAAGGAGAGCCCTACGTCGTGCAGGCATACCGAGTACGCTGGAGCCCAGACTCGATACAAGCAGTGACAGGAGGCCCGACGGAGTCACTATTCCATTGTGGTCTTGCGGTAAGTGTCTGGCATAGGACACAACAGTATCCTGCACTGTTGCCCCGTCCTACCTGCGATACAGTGCCCTTCAGGAGGGATGCGTCGTCAAACAGGCAGATCGAGAAAAAAGACGAAAGTACAGGGACTTAGAACCCAGATAGCACGTCGTGCCTATTGCTATGGAAACATTAGGTCCCGCTAGTAAAGGCACAAGAAGATTCATTGAAGAGCTTGGAGAGCATATACAGGAGAACACAGGCGACCGGCGAGAGAGCGAGTTCCTGCGGCAGTTGCTCTCGCTGGCGACGTGCAGAGATAACCGCTGCCTGTATAATCAAGTCAATGTTTTGAGAGGAAGAGACTGCTACCGAGATATTTAATTATATATTAATACATGTTCAGACCTCACAATTGTATGATCAGTAATAATAATAATAATAATAATAATAATAATAATAATAATAATATAATAATAATAATAATAATAATAATAATAATAATAATAATAATAATAAATAAACGGGTTTAAGGTGAATGGAATTTGATTTTAATTTTATACTTACAGCTTCGACCACGACTTTTACTACTACCTCCCTTAACAACAACAATGACGATCATAACATTTATTGATGTTTTTGGAGCAATTTGCGTTCCCGTCTTTCTCGGCTGCAGCCGCTTTGAAGGGTGATAACATTATTTTTTGGTGGGTGCATCTGGGTTCTGTGCTTTCCATTCCACGCTGTCAAAATTATGTGTTGTTAATAGGACCATATACAGGTGAAACATTTGTGAGCGAAGAAAGAACAAGAGGTTCCACAAGTTCTTTATGGATTGATATATTTAGTATTTGCTTGAGATGTGTACCTAAATACGCATGTCACTTTTTATAGCTAGGTGCGCTTAGACGGCATCAAAAGCGGACATGCCGAGATACCTATTATGTTGAGATTTTTCCAATCGTTCTTGTGGCAGCATGATTATTGACTTTCATCGGTATGGTTTATCATCTATTATCAATAAATATCGCTCAATGAAAATTCGGGAGCGATAAGCTTATTAATTTTTGTCTGGCCTTTAGAACCTTACTGTACCTCATGGGTGAATCTAAAAAAGCTATTAGAGCCTTCTGAGAATCATCTTGGGGGTACCTGGTCTGCTAGGATTTGTCACTGGCGTAGTCATCGAAGCACGACTAGAGACGGGCCCGTGTCTGTTAGACATGTAAACGTCAAATATTCATACTCTTTGAATACCATTTCATCTTTGCAAAGCAAAGTCGCAAGTATGTCAAATGGCGACACTCCGGGACGAGCCTAATGGTCCACGAGAGTCTACAAAGAATGTGGGAGTTGTACGATTCATTTTTATGTTTCCAAACTATATGGCTACCAGTGTCCAGCCACGGCTCACGAAGCGGGAACAGCTGTTGGTGTTCCCGCTTCGTGAGCCGTGGCTGGACAGTGGTAGCCATTAAATTTCGGAACATAAAAATGAATCCTCTGCCAGAGAAAAGACTTTCACGATCCTGACGTTGACTGTGTGTGTCATTTATGCAACCAGTCGTGTCTCAATGTCTGTCAGAGACCTACTTCTCTTACGCAGTTAGCCCGATGATATTTAATTACTTACAAACTTCTTATATCTATCTATATATATATATATATATATATATATATATATATATATATATATGCGATGCAACAAATAAATAATGCTGTGAGAAAGTTTGATCCACATCATGTATTTAAACGACGACTAACGCTTGAGTTAACGTGTAGATAAGCAAACATTTTCGTTGTCGCTGGCCTGAATTGGCTGTTACACGGCCGTCAAAACACGCAAAGGGAGTTCGTCATCGCTGCTGTGGTTTAGGATTGTATTGAAGGGTCTACCAACGGTTCATCAATGAGGCCGCAGGTCAGTCAGTGTTCTGTGTATAGGTTGCGTCACGCATTTTTACCACTCACTGGCCAAATAACAATACATGTGTGCGTGTTACATCTGCATATACGTATCGATGCTCTGCTAGTCATATATATGTGCAGTTCTATGTACATAGCTTTATTTCTGTATTTGTTCACCTGTAGTCTGTTTCACGTGACGAGCGCAAAGCAATCCAAGCAGAGGTGCGAGAAAATGGGTGCTGTGGCGACAGTTTCAACGATTCCAAAATCGAAACGATTACAGTTTGTTTTTGTTGTTGTTGTTGTTGTTGTTGCTACTGCTGTTGTTGCTGTTGTTGTTGTTGCTACTGCTGTTGTTGCTGTTGTTGTTGTTGCTGCTGCTGTTGTTGCTGTTGTTCTTGTTGTTGTTGTTGTTGTTGTTGCTGCTGCTGTTGTTTCTCTACAGGCAACGAGAATAGCTGCCAGAGAAGCAGCGAAAAAAAGTAAACTTTGCGGGTTCTGGCGGCCGCAAGGTGCTTCTTTGGCGATTGACGGCGATGTCGTTACCGTCGTCGTCGTCGTCGTTGCTGTTTTCAGCATGCTGTCACTTCTGGCGACGGCCGAAGATAGCCAGCCGTGTTATCTACATTATAAACTGACTTGTGGGCCCATGTCTGAGCCAAGTCGCCGCAAACAGACATATGTCTGTGCAATAGCATGCCTACACAACGTGCTGTGGCGGAATAACTTCGGGAGGTACAGGGCCGCGCCGAACGGTACAGAAGTTTGGCGTAAAATTGGGAAGCAGGAGGTGTCAGTGGGCTATTGCGATGCCAGTGCAAGAATAGTATACAATAACCTTTTCATGAAACGTTTTGGGTCCCGTTATTTGTGTGACCATATGAACTAACCATATGGTGACTGCATGCTTGGAATGCGCAGATATAAACAAAAAACAAAAACAGTTACAACGTCGGATACTCCCACACAATCCACTGGGAGACTACTACTACTACTACTACTACTATAATAAAATGCTCATCTGAATTGCTCGGAGTCGGAAAATCGTTGCTCTTTTTTGTGTCACACGCAGCATTAATGGGCTACGCTGTACTAAAAAGTAGCCCCTGCCGCCACTAGCGGCTAGGACAAGCTTTGCGATAGATAAAATTCCGAACTGTTCCATTTTTAAAATCCAATAAAGTAAACTGGTTGGAGGGAAAAATAATAATAATAATAATAATAATAATAATAATAATAATAATAATAATAATAATAATAATAATAATAATTCTTATTATTATTATTATTATTATTATTATTATAGGCGTCATGAACTGACAGAGCGAACAGAGCAGGATAAACTTGATTTAAACGCTCATACCTCACAATTGTATTAACTAAATAATAATAATAATAATAATAATAATAATAATAATAATAATAATAATAAACAATGGACAGCAAACCCCCTAAACCGAATCCCGAGCATCTTCAAACCCGTCCCCAGCTAACATTCATCTGCGACGTCTGTAGAAAATCCGTAAAATCGCTCCGCGGACTACACATACATAAAACCCGTGTTCACGGAGGACAAACCCACACACATTCCTTTGACCGGCCACCCGATGGCTCCGCTCCACATACTTCGACCCAGGACCAGAGAGACCCAGCCGACATTACCTCTGACAACGACCCAAAAATGTTTACCCGTATCCTAGCTCGTTCTCGCAAAAGCACTAAGCTAGTCAGAATAGTCCCGAGAGGAGTCAGGGAAATCTGTTGCACAGCTTACGCGGAAGCCCTCTCTCACTTCAACTCGAGACTAGACGCTGAATCCTGGCACAGATGCATGACTTTGCCGACACTCATGTTGCATATTCCAGAACTAAAAAGAAACGACATCACATTGTGCCAAGTAATTAGGAAGAACATAACAGATTCCCAATGGAAGACGCTGGATAATCTTTCTGATAGACCGCACCACAGCCTCACACAGTCGCGCAAGGAGCACCTCACCGACCGCCAGATTGTCGCAAGGGCAGAACGCAAGTTAGCTGAGGGAGAAATACGCTCCGCCGCACGCACTCTACTTTCGACAAAGTCTTTCGCATGTCCCGACGACCGCACGACTAAGGAACTTAGAAGCAAGCATCCCTCTCCTCCGGCTTACGTTAGGGACCGCTTGATCAACTTTGAGCAACCTCCCACGGATGAGCCTTTCATCGTTCCGGCACAGCTCGTAGTTAATGCGGTTCGCTCCTTCTCACTAGCATCTGGCCCTACACTGGATGGATTACGTCCTCGACATCTAAGAGATACATTGGACAGCACAATACCTTCTTCCGAAAGACTGCTAGCGGAGCTGCGCTGTCTGACTAACTTGACTCTAAGTGGCAGGCTGCCAAGTTTTTGCCACCCAATCTTCTATGGGGCAGATCTGACAGCCCTGAAGAAAAACGACGGTTCCATTAGACCGATAGCGTGCGGCCTTACTTTACCTAGGCTGGTTGCCAAAGTAGCGATTGCCATCAATAGGACGGCAATCGTGAAGGCGGTGGCACCTCACCAGGTTGGCGTTTCAGTTAAAGGCGGAGCTGAAGCTGCAGCACACGCAACTCGGGCTTTCGCGGAGGCAGAGGGACCCCCACGAGTCCTGGTAAAACTAGATTTCCGAAACGCCTTCAACACCATCGGACGCGATGTTATCCTTAAGGAAGTTAAAGCGAAAGCTCCACAAGTGTTTTGCTTAGCGTGGCAGAGCTACGGCACGCCATCACTGCTGTTCTGGAGAGAGACTGAGCCTCTTCTCTCAGCCAACGGAGTACAACAGGGAGATCCAATTAGTGTCCTGCATGAAAAGTCCACTAAATGTGTGGTACCTAGACGATGGTATACTAGGCGGCCCGGCGAACATAGTGGCCTCCGACATACGCGAAGTGCTACAGTTTGCTGAGGAGGGAGGCTTAACTCTTAACGCCTCAAAATGCGAGGTCATAGCTGTAGGTGGAACCTCCCACCAGCAGGATGAAGCATGCAAACTCATTGCAGACGCCCTGCCCGGTACAAAGATAATTGAGTTGCCTGGCCTCGAAGTCCTGGGAGCGCCCATTGGATCTCGGAAGATCTCGAAAACTTGTTTTTCCTCTAGCTCTTCTAAAACTCTATTAATAAGACGTTTAAGAAGCAACTAGCAATTCATCTTATGCGGCATACTTCTAGTTTAATCTTCGGGGAGCTCCTTAGGGAACTAACGTTAGTACCAGTACATCGGGTAGTGGACATGTCGCTTTGCTCTGATGCAAGAAACCTGTCGTGTCAGGCTTCTGCACCGGTGTCAGATCCGACGTACCCTCTTCATCGTTTGTCTGCTTTTGACGTGCATGGTATTGCGAGAATATTCAGAGTCTTAGAAAAAGTGGCCACTACAGCCTATATACCTCGCACGCAGTTTAAATTATAGCTGGTTTTTCAACTGATTGCCTTAAAATCGAAATCGACCGCTCGGTACAGCTTTTTGTGACAGACACCTGTACTTATTTGCCACAAGGTCACCTATAAATCAGTGATGCAAACACAGTGTTGCCACTGAGTTGCAGGACTGGTATGAAAATATACTACATCAAAAAAATGCGTTCTTTATTAAGCTGACACACTCGTCGGGCGATTAGGAGGTTAGTCAGAAGCAATATATATAAACCCACGACAATATATATATATATATATATATATATATATATGCATACGCTGGACCTCTGTAGTAGTGCACACGTTTGCAGGGAACCCTAAATATCATATACCACATATATAAACCACCGTGAATATTTGATTACATTGAATAAATACATTTAAAAAAAAGAAATATATATACAGGTAGTTCAATAAGTTCTTAGAATGAAAACCGATAATTTTCCAAATCATGTTTTTAAATTTTTCTTATTCGATATACTCCCCGAGAAGCTCAATACACTTTTCCCACCGAGATTTCAGAGCTTTCATACCTCTTGAGTAGAATTCCGCGTCGTTAGACTGAAAATAGGCATTGACAGCAGCCTTAACCTCTTCATTGCTGGAAAAACGCTTTCCACCGAGACTATTCTTCAAATGTCCGAAGAGGAAATAATCAGAGGGGGCCAGGTCTGGAGAATAGGAGGGTTGTTCAATAAGTTCGAACCTCAGTTGGGCCAGTTTTGCCGATGCTTGCCGGGACTTGTGTGCAGGAGCATTGCCCTGGTGAAACGGGACAACCTTCTTCTGTAGAACGGGCCGTTTCACGATAAGTTCTTGCTAACGGCAGTCCAACAGTCTTGCATAATATTCTCCTGTGATCGTTTTACAGCTCTCAAGGTAGTCGACCAGCATTATTCTACGTTGGTCTTAAAAAACTGTAGCCATCGCCTTTCCGGTCAATGCCGTTGTCCGCACCCTCTTCGGAGGTCCTTCATCAGGTGCACACCATTGGCAAGATGCTTCTTGGGTCTCGGGAGTGTAGTGATGAACCCGGCTTTCATCGACGGTCATGAATCTGCACCAAAAATCCGACAGATTGTTCGACATCTTGGCCAAATTTCGCTGTAAAGCCAAAACAGGCGCGTCTTTTTGGCCTTGGTTGAGCAAATGCGGCAGCCATTTTGCTCTATGCCCTTTCATCTTCAGGTTTTCGTGTAGGATAAAATGCACACTGCCTAAACTAATCCCTAATGCCTCCGCTTTCCTTAATGTTCATTCGCTCAACATATTTTTAACGAAAAGTACGATAAGTTTATTTAATGTTTCATATGTTAATAGTCAAATAATAAATGGTACTTCTACGGCAATTCTGGCAGTCCTTCCCCCGGCGATGGAAGCGACCCCACTACCGCCACTGCGTTACCACGTTGAACTTCTATGGAGATACGCTGCACCAGGTACTCCCCGGCTCGCGCATCCTTTGTCACAGCAGTTACCCTCTTTCCAAGCTCCTTGAGGAACTTGATGGTCGCCTCACCCATAGGCCCTAGCGTTTCCACGGCGATCGGCTGAATTATGTACTGCGGCGAAAGCTCCCTGTATTTCGACAATTTGCGACTTTCAGCAAGACGTGCGCTCGCGCCAGCTTCCCGACTTGTGCGCGCAATGTAACTGTTCGCGAGCGTACATGAAATCGTCGCGTCCCACACTAGCAGACGACCCCGTTCCCATGGTGCTAGGGTTTTTCCATCCGGGCGTAGAAGGCTGTTGGCGCACATACCGAGGGGCTCTTTTATTGAAGGAATCTGGGCGCTCTGCAGAGCACGGTGTACAACATCGTTGATGGCGAAATGTCGTGAATGGCGACCGGCACTGAACCGGCAGGATAGCGCATGTTCCGCTGTAGCGGTAACTTTAGACCGACACAGGTTGCAGACGTGCTCCGCGCAGACAGCCTCCCCAAGCCGCAGACCTGAGACGATGCGGAGTGTGTTATTGTCCAGCATCGTCCCCAGTTGCGGCGAAGGGAGGGCCTGCAGTTACTTTCCGCTCATTGGATCAAAACAGGCCTTCAGGCGAGCTTTTCCTTTTAAGTCTAGGGTTTGTGCTACAAGCGCGTCTTGCCTCTTTTCTACCACCAAGTGGTCTAGTGCTCCCTGAGTTTTTCGCTCGCGGGGCTCTCCCCAGCAAACTCGAAACTCCTCCAGGGCCTCATCGGAGGCCCTGGCCAGCTGAACTGAGGTATCTTCAACTCCAATCGAAAGTATTAAATCATTAAATGTTGTCAAGGATCCCAAGTAGCACGATAATGATAAATCCCTAGCACGGCGAATCCCTAAGCCCCCCGCGCTCACAGGAAGTGATGCCTGGGCCCAGGATGCAGATCTCAGGTGAACGTTGAGTAGCCGTTCTAGTTCCGTACGCAGAATCTCGTCGAAGTTGTCGAGAAGGTCGGTCCTTTTAAAAGAAGGTGAACAACGCAAAATATACGTCAAGCGAGGAGTAGAGAGACTTTGTCGCAAGAGGTATAACGCCGGGTGGGCATCTAGGGTTTGAAGTCTGCTGCACCATCGGCTGACTTCAACAAATTTTCTGCGCAGTATACCCTCCAGCGCCGCATCGGTAAGGGGGGCTCCCAGAAGCTCGATACTGTCATCGGCTGCTAATCGAATGTCGGGTAGTATTTCCCGCAAGCTTGAAATAGGCTCGTCGCGGTGCTCCTCTGACAGTAGAAAGAGCTCGCATTTATTTGCGTTGAGTGTTAAGCCGGAGCACGCTTGAAATTCCTGAACAGTCTTGATGTCTGCCTGGATCGTTGCCAGGTCACCTGCCAGCGTTGCGTCATTAAGATACCACGGTCGAAACTCCGATCGAAGCTTTGCCTGTAGTTCCGCGATAGCAATACAGAAGAGGGCTGGCCCACACGGGTCGCCTGGTTGTACCCCACACATCGACTTGAGCGTCTCACCTTGCCACAGAAGATTAGTGGGCAGTCTATACATCTGGTGTACAGCTGGGTAAATAGCGGGTATCAATCTTTTTACAGCATTGAGTGATCTCGACGAAGCATGTTAAAGGCGTTTTGAAAGTCGAGCTTGACTAAAGCTTTTCTTAGCCCTCTGTTCGATTTGATGAAAGCGGCGGCCGCATGCACAGCCGCTTCTGCTCCTCCTTTTATCCCGCACCCTAGTTGCATGGGAGCCACTAGTTCGAGAATAGCCGTCATAGCTTTCTTCATTAAAATCTTTCCGACCAGTCGACGCAGGGTAAGCCCCACGGCGATTGGCCGAATACCACCGTCCTTTTTTCGTAGAGCGATTAATGTTGCGCCGTAAAAAGTAGATTGCGTGAATTCTGGAAGTCGCCCGTTGGCTGCTAGAATAACGAAGTGACGTAACGCTTGCAACAGGGGGTTGCTATCATCCTGGCGGCAACCTATGAGATCTTTCAGATGCCGAGGGCGAAGACCATCCGGGCCGCCACTAGAACTACTTGGAAAACTTCTAATGGCGATTCGAATCTCCTTAGTCGTGACATCAATTTCAGACGCTGGGGGTACCGGCGTCGGCGCCTCGGAGTACGCTGGATTCGTGGGGTGTGCGGGGTGCTTTTTCAATAAACTTGCTCTAGTATTTGCGTCAATTGGGGCAGTCTGATCTGTAGAAAGCAGGGTCCGAGCAGCGGAAGAGACGTTCCCCTGGGACAGCTTTGACTGCACAATCTTTGCTCTACGACTGGCGTCGTCAGTACTTGTAGCTCGCGAAGGTCGTCCACTGGTTACGCCTCTGCGAAATCTAAGTAAATTTTCTCGTAGGACCGAGGTGAGCGTGCGCCCCTTCTCCTTTTTCACCGGTATACTAAGCATCATTGTTGGAAATTCTATCAGCCGTTCCCAGCTGTGCTGACTGGCCACCGAGCACACCTCGTTGATAGTTTTTGACAGTTCGACGGCAAAATGTTCTCTTAAACTTCGGGGAATGCACGATATCATCTTTACTTTGGACTTGATAGCGGCAGCCTTTGATACGTACGTTGGAAAGCAATTTCTTGGCGGGTTTGCTTGAGAGTGTGCGTTGGTGACGGAGAAGCGATTTGAAGGATGTGTCGACGTGGCGTCAGTTTGAGCTGTTGCTTGTGGTTGAACTGATGAAGTAAGCCAGCGCCTTATATCTGATTGACCATTTAACATGATGGTGTTTGCGAGTTTGTCCCCTCAGGCTCTCCAGTCGAAACTCGAGTCCTCGCACTGGAAAGCAGCGGCGCTGGCGGACTCGGATTGAGTACAGCATAATGGCTTTCTCCAATTGTTGGCGTAGATTGGAGGCTAGCGGCTTTGCAGAAGACGCCGAAGATTTAGTCAGCGACTCATGTGTGCCGAGCAGCCCCGGAAGAACGGATGAGACCACCTTTTCGATGATCTCTCCAATTTGCACCATAATTGCGTCGATTATTCCATTCGCTTATCTGTGCCAAGAATTTTTGCACTTTCTCTACGTTTTCCTCATCAGTTGCCGTTTTTTGGCCTCCTGGACGTAGTTCATCCTCGGTGCTCCTGCGACCTCTTTTTAACACATTAATCCAGTTGGAAACAGTGGCAAAACATGGCGCAGAGTCACTGTACGTCTCGTCTAACTCAATTTTCACTTGGGTCGCATTCCAACCTTTGAAATAAAAATGCTTGATAACCACTCGAAACTCTTTTTTCTCCATTTTTAAAAATCACGCCGATACGTTGCACGGGAAAAGCTATCAAACGAAATCGCAACGGCCAATCACCATAATATATTGAGTGCTAGCAGTCGAAAAGTTGCAGTTCCTATTAGCGGTGAAAGCGTGCCAAAATTCGAATTCTAAAAAGCTCATTCTAAGAACTTATTGAACTACCTGTATATATATATATATATATATATATATATATATATATATATATATAAATTTATATTAGATGTTTGTCATATGTACACCAAAATAATTCTAAAACTGAGCAAACGCTACTGGTAAAAATAAAACGATCTTATTCCTGGCCCGCTATCTTCATTGTGTGACGACAATGAGAACTTGCACGCTTGGGCATGTCAGCACCTATTTTGGCATTTTGTGCTCTTGCCCTTTTTTGAGTGGCTGGGGCCGGGTTAAGCATATTTTGGTCGCGCTCTTTTTTCTACTTGTTCCGTCCGCCTTGGTCTCTCTCTCTCTCTCTCGTTCCGAGAATCTAAGCGTTCTGTAACTGCTAGAAGCTAAGAGAGGTTTCCGTTGCCACCGCCAGTCGGCCATTGACCCGTGCGGCCATCTTGGCCAAACGTTCGTATAGACGAGACTTTCGTCGTTGACTTTGCTTTTTGTCACTGTGTGTCTCGGCACTGCTTCTCTAGAGCAGGGTCATGAGCAACGGCGCCGGGTATCTTTCCAACCAGCAGCAGTTAGGGGGCCGGGAGTCAAGATTTCTTCCTCTTGCTGCCGGACGCCTGCAATGGCTCTGTCGCCGCATATAGTCATATGTTGTACGTTGTTTGACTGGCACGCGGCGGTGCAAATGTTCCCACCACACCTAAGTAGCGTAATTCCCATCGCTCATATTCACCACTGTCGCTCCCACAGTCATCATGTTCGTCAGCATACGCAGTTGCAGAAGTTAGCGAAGTTCTTCTTCTCATTTCAATCTCGAAACGAGCAGTTGCTTGTTGCACGGGAATGTTCAAACTAAAAACGTGTCTCTTCAGTCAACTAATTGCGGTTGCCATCATGGCTTTGGCATGCCGACTATTCTGATTATATATATATATATATATATATATATATATATATATATATATATATATTTATATATATAAATGACGGTAATGAGGGCCATCCTCGAATGACTATGCGCGCCCAGTAACAACAATGTTAAATATGTCGGAATTATGGTGGTCGCCATCTCACGAGCAAGCCGCACGGCTTCTATAGCAGCCATGCAGTCCTATCTTAGTCAGGTTTCCTGGGACCTAAAGCTTGTCGGGCTGACACGTAGCCAAGGTTCACCGTCCACGGGACTACTCTTCGCATTGCTTCATAGACGATTTCCGATAAACACAAATGCGCAATGGTGGTTGAGCTCGAAGCCGCGCATCTATGTGTCTCCTCCGGTCGTGAGGCGCAGGCAAATGCACCACGCCACCGGGCTCCCTGGGATCTATAGGTGAAAGAACTAGCAACGGAACAGATATCTTAGGCAAGTGAAACCAGCAATGGGCAGCAATCCAGCCGAGCTACCCTACTGGACAAAATTAATACTACCTGATTTCAAAAAATTAGACAGACTTAAAAACGGCTCGCTTATCTATCCACTCGCGAAGCTGCTAAGAGGCCACGGTGGTTGTTTTCAGCGACCCCTATATTACGCTGGTAAATCTGACTTCCCCTTATTCCGTATGTGCATTTAGGGAGAGGCTGACAATGTAAGGCACTGCTACAAACGCTGTGCCTTTTTCAATACTGAGTAAGAGCTACTGTATCAAAACCCAAAACTGGATAACCGCCTCACATGTCAAGCCCTCAAAAATCATGAATCCTTGCTTATGGTAAAAAGGTTTGCAGAATTTGCCTCCAAATAACCGGCGCACAAAGTCAAGCAGCCTTGACTTTAATATAAAGTGGTCGGGTGAAGTAGTCCTAAGAGGGTAATACCGCGGCCACCCCCCGATTAGGAATAAAGAGGATGACTGGGTTACAGTGGGTTTGTAAATCCCACACTACCCACGACGCCCGATGTGCATTCTGCATTTGATTAATTAATTACAGTAAACAAATAATTTGCATATTAGGTGTATCCGTTACGGTAGTCTTCTGTGCCGAACCTAGACATTCGCGTCAATCACGCTTTAGTATTTTGAGTCTACGTCTTTATATAAATCATACTAGCAAGTTTAAGTAAATTAAAATTAATGTCAAAAGTTGGATTTTACGGCTACGAAATCTAATTTTGTACGTGCAACATGAAAGGGACAAGCGTGCCATTAAACGGGTCCATGCTCATTTAGCTGTTTATTTAAATTATATTTCAAACCCAAATCTGCAAGCTATATAAAAGATCGCTTTAAAAGAAAATATAGCAGGTCGGAATGAAACCCGCAACTTGTAATGCTAAAACCGCCTACCATCTCGTCCCTGTCGTCTTGTGGACGATTTCTCTATTCTGACAACACAAGTTGCCATAGAGATTCTTAACGCATAGTAAACGTAGCGGCTTACGGGCTTTCTCGGTATCTAACGCAATCTCTCTCCCGTAATGAAAGCGCTAGAGTTCTTTTGTTCCAGGCGGAAACAAGCATATACACCAGCGGAGAGATTAAAAGGCAGACATGTACTGTGGGAGAAGTCGACCAAGAATTTTGTCCATGCTGGTGGATGCCGAGGGCGGTCTGCAAATGAACGCTTCTGCCAAAAACGCGTCTGCCAAAACAATTTGCAGATTCAAAGAGTCTCCTTCTCTCTGCTCTCCCGACAGCCGTCACGGTTGATCTAAGTGGGCAGATGCAGAAAAACACTCGACTTCTTTGTGTTTTCTCGGTTTCTCGCTCACTCTGCATATCAAGAGCCAAGGCAACAGGTATCCAGCTGATACCACAAAGTGGTCATAAATCAGTTGGAACAGAATTTAGCGGCAGTCAAGCTTATCCGTGGCGGCCACTAAATTTCGGTCCGGTAAAGGTACCGTTATTCGCCGATTAGAATTCGGCGAATCAGAACCGCCCACAATATGGCGTAATAGTAGTTGATTATTGGTTAGAAACCATGAAAACCAATTTAAGAGTGGCCGGTCTGGGTCTCGAACCCAGGCCTCCCGAAGGCAAGGCAAATGCTTTGCCACGCCAAGCCATTTTGCTCGATCTACTCTGTACGATATCGTATGTCCTGCTTTCCATAAATCGGTTTGTGAATAGGAAGTTTATACGGCATAACGCATTTTCATTTTGCAGGGATGGTGCTTTTGCGCGCTTCACGGGGAATCAATCTGAATCAAGACCAAAAGCTAATCTCTCGTACATTGTATAAGCCGCTCGCCGAGTTTGATTCAGTTACTCTTCCAACCAGTTTAGTGGTAGTTCAATGAAGCGCGTTATTTGTCGGTAGCAGCAAACTCACTTCTGCCAAGTTAGGCCAACAGCGACTGCTGACAGGGGGCGAAAGGGGAAGGAAGAGGCCCTTTAAATCTGTAAATTGTTTTGACAGAGGCGTTCGTATCAAACACCGCCCTCGGCAACATCAACCAAAATGTGTTCGACTTTTGTCTCAGCTGGTGCTAGTGGTCGTTGCCGTATAGAACGGAATATACTTCAAACTTATCCAATGCGCGAGCGAAAGAGCGCTTAACCTTCTCTTAAGAACGAGAAAGGTTGCGTTGAAGACTAAAAAAGCCTGTAAGCTTCTAGGTTGATTTTACATCAAAACTCAATCTCTATTACAGCTTTCGTTGTCAGGATTCACAAACTGTCGACGTGAGATGGCCGGCGACTTTAGCACTACGAATTGCGGTTTTGGTCCCGACCCACCACATTCTGTTTTGAAGCGATTTTATGTATCATTTGCAGATTTGGGTGTGTTTTTCTAAGTAATTGGACACTAAACAAAATGCACACTATATATATATATATATGGATATATCCATATATATATATATATATATATATGGATATATACATATATATATATATATATATATATATATATATATATATATATATATATATATATATATATATATATATAAATTTATGTTTATTTTAATGCCGAAACGCAGTGTAGCACTCTCTCCTTGCGCTATTTTCGCTCAACCGGTCATTGCGGCGTTGACTTAGAGGGCAAGTACAATGGCCCAATTAACGGCCGAGGCCCCACGACGGTTTGCGACGGCACCCACCAGAGGGCACCACATGAATGAGCCTAGACCGCGAATGCGCTTACGCGCTTTTAGTCCGTGCAACCTCCAAGTACACCAAGTATATGCATACATATGTATAAACATTATACTGCCCGTTTAGGTAGAATAACATAATTTAGATAAATTGCTATTTACATGGTCTCACAGAATCCATTCAACAAACTTTGCAATCTAGTTCAACTTGGCAAAAAAATCTTTTTTTCAATGGGGCGAGGGCCGGAAATATCTTCTAAAATGTCCAATTGAGCGTGAAAGCCAGAATATAAGAATTGCAAAAAATTGCGTATCTTGTGAATTATCTTTATTACAATATGTCATCTGTTTTGAGCTAATATATAATGCAATTCAACACATGCATTGAACATATATAGTAAAGGGTCTTCCATAAGTGTGCGTACGTAAAGGTTTGGTAGAAATCGGCAAGAAAATCATGTTTCCCAATGGAAGGAGGGGCGGAAATGTTTTATTTAGGACTGAGGATGAAATTATAAAGGTAGCTATTCTGTCTTTTTTTTTCTACGCACTTGTGCAAAAAACTACGTTTACGGGAGAACCAGTCGTTGTATAAAGGAACCTCGATCATACCGGCGTCTTTGGCGGAAAATTCTGCTTAATGTAAATGTCACCCGACGCAAGCTAGCGAATAGCGAGACTAAAGAAAGCCATAAAAAGTATTCCAATACTTAGTTATGTCATACGTTAAAGTTTTTACGTGCAATATATGAGCTATAATCGCAAAATATTGCCATTGCGACCAAAAATGAACGCCTTAAAAACTACTTTCAGGCAATACCACATTGAATGCTCATTATGTCCTTACCAAAGTGATTGTGCTGCGTTATGTAGTTACCAAGTAACTAAGCTTTTTATCACAGCGGTAGTTGTTATGTTTCACGTTGGAGCTTTCAACGTTCAGAATCGTTAAATTTTGCCAAGACGTTTCCCCTCGTTCCATTGGGACATATTTTCTTGCCGAGTTTGAAGAAACCTCAAAATATGGAGGTGACGTTCTGACACGCCTTATGCAAGTATGCGAGCCGTCGCTTTCCATATGGCTATCGAAAAATCTCAGTTACTTGGCAACTACGTAACCAGCACCAACACTTTGGTACGAACATGATGGGCATTCAATAAGCTATTACCTGATAGTAGTCTTTTGGACGTACATTTTTGTTGTAATGGCAACATTTTTTGGTTCTGCGCGTAAAAGCTTTATAAGTCATAACGACATATCGACCTTTTAGGACTTTCCTTAATCCGGCTATTCGCCATTTGCTAGTCGGGTCCCCCTCTTTTCATTAGGAAGAATAATTTTCTTAACAAATTTTACCATACCTTTAAATAAGTACAATATACACACCATATATATATATATATATATATATATATATATATATATATATCGTGGCTCAATTCATTGCTAGTCTGTCCGGCCCTCAGAATTTGTTTGAAATTATCCTGTGTGATAAAAAAAAATGTTGGATGACTAGCTATACGAACATGTATTGTGTTAGGTATAATTATAGAAAAACATATTTATATAGACTTAAACGTAGGATTCATTGTCATAAACTACTCATGCATGTATGTATGCTATTAATGCAATTATCACTGACAAAGTTATTATGCCCGTTGATGTTGCCGACGTGTTTGTATTACATTTGATTGGTCTGGTTGAGGCACCGTAGTTACACATATATACGTTGAACAGTTGAGCACCTCACGAGAGGGAAACGAAAGCCGCACATTTCTTGCGACAAAGATTTTCCATTGACGTCTAGTGGCGGAAAGTATCGGCTTGGTATAGGGCACGCAACGACATATCAAAAGTCTCGGCTTTTTGTTTGAATCAATCCACTGAGTGACGCGTGACATATCGCTTGAGTCGCGAAACTACCGTTAGCTTTATCGAAGCATTTAGATGCGGACGTAAATACGCCAATTTTTGGCGCAATTTCGTGCTGTCCATTTCTTGACGTTGAGGCCTTGATGAAGTCTTCACCTATCAACGGACTCCCTTTGGTCCTCTCTCTCTCGTTTTCGCACGCACTTTAACAGATTCCCAAACTGCCTTGGTAGTATGGCCGTCCAACAGCAAACATCTCGCCATGAGAGGAGAATTATTGGACACGCTACCTCTTGTATTTTATATATATATATATATATATATATATATATACAATTATCTGTAAGCGTTTCTGCAAGGGCCATTCATCATTTGCCTGCACTGCAAGGATCCATATTTCCATAAAATCAATACTGAAATGGATTTCGTTATTGCCTTTAGGCGGCTCGGGTAAACATTGCCTCTGCAAGCGTTGCGTATGACGTCTGCGGTGTATACGGGGCGTTAAAAGGTATATGATAGAGCGAAGTTATATATATGAATATATATATATATATATATATATATATATTGCTTAAGGGATTAGACAGTAGTCATAGATAGAGTATAATAACATTCCAACATAAGACAGATTCAAATTACATGCAGCCCAGTGTACATAGTTAGGCTTGGTATACACGGCTTACACCTTAGTAGATTTGTTTGAACACAATTGCGAATGCTACGATTGTTACGCCGAGATGCAATCTTGACTTGCGATAGCCTTGAATCCATTGTGGAATTGTGGCACAGGCTTTCACTCTTAACATGTATTTTCTTACTTAGTAGTATTGGGACTACATATTATGACTATTGCAGATTTTACGGCAAATTAAAAACATTATTTTAAAACCTAGATTGTTCTCTTGATTTTCGCCGTCCATACGAAGCAGGGGTTTCTTCAGACGTAACAGCCTACATAGACGTAATTCATTCGTTAGTTTGTTGAACATGGGTCCTGAAGCAATGATTTGATATTCGTGTGTGAGCACATACTTATGAAGTGTACAAAAAATAATTACCAATGAATGTTCAGTTTGTATCCAATTATCACTTTTAGCTATTAAGTTATCGACCGATAGCTGGAGAACGTCGATAACTCTGCGTGCATATATTATACGCAGATTGCGCCAATATTTGATTTTTATGTTAAAAACTTTAAAGCCGTAATTAGCTCTATTGGCTATAGATAATCCCCTAAGCAGCGCATAGCATTCGGAGGCAATTGTATATAAACAGCGCGTGTTAATTTCCGATAATGCCAAAGTTTCAATGTAGCATCAGCGCTGCTAATTGTATTGATCAAAATCTACGTGCTGCTGAGCGTCCCAGCGGAATGTACTATACAAGAAACGCACTTTCCTTGTTCCACTGATAAGAGAGCCAAATTACTATTTTGTCTCCTTCCTCCGCTAGCTTTGTATATATATATATATATATATATATATATATATCCTGGCCAAATCCTCAGCTAGTTTGCAAAAAATTTAACCGTGGACTGGAAAAGCAACCGATTCTTGGCGCCGTCTCATTTCATTGGTAGCAGATACCATCCTTGTGTATGCCGCGCAATTGTGGGGCCGCTGGACTATCAGATCTAGAACACGCCGCGTCTTCACCAAGACTCAAAGACTATGGCGCAACATTGCACGGGCAAGTCGCACAACGTCCACAATAGCCAGACGGGTCCCCTCGAACTAGTTTTAATGCCCGTTAATTACGCGGACGTTCTTGCCGAGCGGTTCCTGGGCGCAAGTTCCTGTTGTCGTCGATGTCTTGGAGTTTGGGAGTTCGGTCGTACTCTGCCTGTCTGTGAACCGGGCCCGTACTCCGGCTATCTGTAAGTATCGCTGAAGTGTACTGATGCAGTGTAAGTAGTTAACTTCTTCTTATGCCGTATGTGCCACGCAGGAGAGGCTTACTGTTACGAACACTGTGCATTGTCCATTGCATACTCAGTGAGAGTTGAGAGAATTCAGAAAATTAGGCAATAAGCGCAGAGATTTAAGCATTTATGCCTCAACGGCAGAATCGTCGGCAGACCGTTCGCTGTCAATTTTACGGCCTGCACGTTAGCGTCTCAAACAATTTTAGATCCCATCATATTACAATGGCCACATCCGTCGGCGACGTGCTATGGCTTCGTGGCTGGCCGAGCAGTTTAATGACAGGTCTTCTCGAAACTTGTTCTTCCTCTTGTTCCCAATTTGCTTTTGCGTCTCCTTCTTGCCTTCCGCTATTGGAGTGCCAGCCATCTTCCAGTAGAGACGGAGAGAGTGGTAGAGAAGCCGGCGGGCGAGCATTACCGTCATTCCATCGGGGGTGCTGTTGGAGAGGGAGGAGAAAAGAAGGGGCCTAAACGTATGCAACGGGAAACCAGCAAGGGGTCTCTGCTTACCTACCTACCTAGCAAGCGGCTAGATAGTGGCTACGTGTACTTTGCATCCAACGCGATGGCGAGCCCGTTTTCAACCTGTCGCATTTCGCATTTTCGTTGAGTCTGGCTGGGCGGGCTCGAGCGGCCGAACGCGTGCGTCTTCAACCATTGTTGCCACCACCGTGTGGCATTTGAAAGACGATGACGACAACAGACGCCGACGACGAGTACGACGGTAACAAAGACGGTGCGTGCGAATACGATGACAAGCGTGACAGTAACAATGAAACAGAGACAATTACCTAAACAGCGCCGCGGGCCCTCTGGGCAGATAAAATGGTCCCCTGCAAGACCGACTGCTGCTGCTGCTGCTGCTGTTTCTTCTGTTTCCTTATCGGTCGTCGACGTCATACGCCGTAAAGAGAACCGTGGTTGTCGCCGAGGCCACAGCCATCATCATGTCATCCTCGCTACCACAACTAACTCATCCTATTCACCTATCGACGACGCGAACGGCAACAACGACAAAAACGACGCCCTGTTGCTGCTGTTGCTGCTGTTGTTGTTGTTGTTGTTGCTGTTGTTGTTGTCGTTGTTGCTGCTGTTGTTGTTGCGGTTGTTGTTGTTGTTGTCGTTGTTGCTGCTGTTGTTGTTGCGGTTGTTGTTGTTGTTGCAGCAGCCGTTCTTGCTGTTATTTCTGCTGTTATTTTTGTTATTGAATGCTGTTGTCGTTGTCCTGGTGATTGCCGTCGCCGCGATCCCCTTCTCTTGTATGCTCTTGAATTCGTCATGTTTTTATTCCTTCTTCTCATCATCCTTCTACGTCCTTCAACGATATTTTATGTTTTCGTTTCATGCTCCTCCATTTTTTATTTCATCTCTCAAGACTAGTCATAGAAGTATTTCTGTGCTATTCCATCTTTTTATCGTCATGCTTTTGTAGGTCGCATGCTGGTGCAGCTTAGATGTAACCAGTCGGGCACTTGCACTAAAAACTACTAACGTGGTTTCGTTACATATTTGCTGCTTTTCCGTCTTCCTTAATATTACCGATGTGCCCTCGCCCTTCCCGTAGAGTTTTAGGGTTTTCTGGCCATCATATGCTTTAGTGTTCCATGACGCGTAGGATACGGTGTGCCACCTGCATTGCCTCATTGCAAAGGCCTCCCGCCGCCGCATTCGATCTTCGGTTGGATGATTCGCCAAGTTCGAACAGACAGAACCGGGCGAGTTCAGATGCTGGGCGTCGCCTGCAGCCCCCTTTGCCATACTGGGGTACGGGCAATCATGCGTAATCGTTTTTGGCCACTTTGGGTTGTCGTCTGTCAATTCACCAAAGGCCCGAGGGCGATCGTGAGCAATTTAGTCGACAAGGGTGTCTTCTTCTTCTTTTTCTGCTTGTCGCTCTCATTGAGCTGCATTCGTTCATACGCGCCACTCTGTCGGCAGTTTTAGTGCCGTTTTTCGTCGGCAGTATTTTTTCTCGGTCGTTGCACGTTGCCCTTTGCGGTGACAGCAGCGGTTTCAGCAGTATGCATTATATCATCGCGGCGCTATCTTGACGATTGCAATCACAGTATTTTATGTAGCGATGCTCTTGTCATCAGTCTAACATGTTGCCCGCGCCTTTCCAGCGCGCGCTCTTGCAAGTAACAGTAGCTATATATATATATATATATATATATATATATATATATATAGAAAACATTGTGATGATTTATTAATCATTTACAATACGTTTGCACACTCGGCAGTGCTCGCCGTAATAAAAATGGTGGTAAAAAGGTGTCACGTGAAGTTAAGAGTCAGTTGTCCGTGTCCTTGCTTGATGGTAGCCCCTGCTCTTATGGACCCGGTGCGAGCGGTATATATGTATAGTAGTCTCTACTCAGCTGTTGAGCCGGACGGTGCACTGGTGCGAGCTCCCGCTTAAATTGCCTAGATCGCAAGTTATATCTGGCTTTTTAACGGGAGTTTGGTCACAGACCATCGTGACCACCAGTGCGACCGAACTGTGGGATCCAACATCGTCAAACAGTTCCTTTTTGCAGTTAAAATATGCAAAATTGTTATAATTCGCCGCGTCACTGTGTTAGATAGGTTAGCAGTGCGTTCACCATTGCAAAGGCCAAAATTGCCAAAGTGCATTTTAGCGTTTTGAAGTGGAACTGACTGTGTCGGTTCTTAGATTTAGGTAAGGTGAGTCCACCTATCATTGCAAAGGCCAAAATTGCCAGAAAATGTGCATTTTAGCGTTTTGAAGTGGAAGTGACTGTGCCGGTTCTTAGATTTAGGTAAGGTGAGTCCACCTATATAGTTGTTTTAGTGAAATATAGCGGCCCTAATTATATTTCACTAATCTTAGCTTCTATATAGGTATAGTGTATGCACTGGCTACAAAACCCAGACAGTGCATATATATATGGTGGTGTATCGATACGCTTTGTTTTGAGCGCGAAAATCGAACTCAGCGTAGAGAATACAATAGGCAACGATATATTGGGCAGCTATATCGTGCTTTTAAACTACTATATATTTTAATTGACTACCTACATATCTTAGACCGACACTACTATTGTACATATGAATGTGCAATTTTTAACTTCTACTTTCGACGCTATTTTGCATAAATACAGTGCGTAACGAGATATGATATAGTGCTCCCTGGGTAGAGATAAACAGAATGATGGTCTAAAGACCGCTTCATTGTAGCGATTTTAACAACAACATCTGCGAAAAATCGCGCCATCGTTCACATACGAAACTTTTAAAGAAATCTTACCACCGTTGTGGACCAAGACAACGATAGCATCACGTGATATATATATATATATATATATATAAATACATATAGTCTCGCTATGATGAACAACTCGTGGAAGTATGCACAATACGAAACTCAATGCAATGCACGGTTTCCATCATGCAGTGTGCACGAAAGTTGGTTTCCATGAGGCAGACGAGCAGTGCACCTGTCGGCACTGTGGAACAACTTGCTCAACCTATTATCTATTGCATTGCCGGAATCCACCAATCCTTCGGCAAATTAATATGTAACATACACTCAACTTCAGTAATAAATGATTGTTTTGATTTGATGTGTATATGTATATATATGTATATGACAATAGTATGCGTATCAATCTCATATCCACGTTCAATATATGATTTATTTTATTCGTGAAATAAATCTGATTATATATATATATATATATACGTATATAAACCACGACAAAAATCGAAACGTACACAGATACCTCATTACACGGATACTACGGAGAGCCCTACTGTCTGTGCTCCCTTCCAGCTGACATACTCGCGATCAGTATAATACATTCGCTATTCTGTCGAAGGTTTTAGAGTTTGTTTGCGACCGAAACTTGCAGTGCACATCTGAAAATGGCTCTTGTACGCGTCTAGCTATAAAATTGTGGTCAAAACGTGCATGAGCACACACACTTACATAAATACATACAAACCTTGGCCGTTGTCAAGGACCCTGTCGTTTGAGGAAGACTAGGTTGATAAACTGCTAGATTTTTCTTTTGTTGTTCCTGGGGGTCTCGCCCTTTAGGTGTGCGAACTGTGCGAGGAGAGTACAGGAAGGAAGCGCCCGTGGTCTTGACTGACGAGATTCCTACAACGTGAATGCCCTTGAAACAGCTTAGAGGCCATTTATACGGCTGCGGTGCGCTTGTAACCCTGCGTTCGACATTGTTCTCTTCCACTTCTGTGACAAGGTGATCTTCCTCTGATGCTCCGTTACGTGCGTAGAGGTATATAATTTCTCACGCCACCGTTGTAAGAGACGGCGCTGTTGCCGATGCTTGGCGTAGTTGTGTAGTTGTTGTTGGCGTTGTTGTTCAATTCTTCTCTCGATCTGTACTGGAGTGCCGAGAAATCCATAAATAGAGAATCAGGACAGAGAGAGGTACAGACAGAAGGGGTAAGGCAATATCTCTTATCCGGATCACAGTACGGCACAATACCGTACTCCATACATAGTGGCCTTCTTTCTTGTGAATTCAACCAACCCTTCGTGATATTATTATCTTTATGCCATCATCATCATCATCATCATAACAATCTCCATGCTATCATTATCATCACCACCACCATATTCCTGCCACTTCCATCTACGGCAGGAACGGCGGTGACAAGGCGGCGCATATAGTATAGCTGTCAGGGGCTGGCGGGGAGAAGGGGGTACAGGCGGCTTGGATCGCGCCATAATGCCGTGTTCCGATAGTTACCGGCACCGCCACTGCAGCCGCTGTACATTCATTCGAGTCCCGTTGTAGAAGCTTCCTACATCAACCTACAGTCAACTTGGTAGTACCCTTTGTAGTATTAGTAGTAGTAGTAATAGTAGCAGAAGTCGTAGTGAAAATCGTGTCTGGCTGGCTGGAACGCAGCGACATAGTCATCTACCACCGACGCCGCGTCCAGCGCCTCCGCTGCCGAGCCCGCTGCCACCCCTACCGGCGACCCCACCGCCAAGATGGCGTTCTGGTCGCTTTGCGCCAGATGGTGCCGCCACCGCAGTTTACAACGATGCCTACGTTGACAACAATAACGACGACGACGACGACGACGAACAAGATGGGGACAAGGATCATGGAGATGCGAAGAACATATGCGCGGTGATACGTGTATACTATACGTGTCGTCCTGAAGGGGGTTGTCGGGCGGGCGGGCGAGCGGGCGAGCGTAGGCACACATAGTTGCGCGTCGCACTGGCGTGCCATGCTCCGGCGGGACGTCGTTCGTTTCGGACAGCATCCGGCTACCAATAGTATTGCTGCGAACACCACCGCTACGAACCCCTTCTTCTACCAGTACCAGTAACAGCACCACCACCAACACCACCACCGCCACCACTATCGAAATGTCTGTACGCAGCCGGTGGCTTCGTTGGCAGTTGGCGCCGGTAGCCTTCCCAGCCAGTGGTGGGGGAAGGGAACTACAGAGCGGACTAGGCTTTAGTCCTTTTGTCATGCGCTCCTATCTCGTGCTTGGCTCTCTCTCTCTCTCTCTCTCTCTCTCTCTCTCTTGTTCTTCCACACCTTCCTCTCTCTCTCATTATCCCACCCCTCTTTCTCTCTCTCTCTCTCATTATATCACCTCCCACACGCTCTCTGCACTCAGTTCGCTTCCTGTTTTCTCATACGCTCCATACGTGTGTCCAAAGTGGGCAGCAGTGCGGCTTTGTGCTGCTCCACTGCTAACAACTAGTGCCGTCGCCGGCGCCGACGCCCCTGCCGCCGCCCTTCTACGATACTTTCATCTCGCTCCTCTGTCATGCAAGCTGTTCCTGCTCATGCTGATGCGGATGACGTGAATGGCAATGATGATGACGACGACAACGACGATGAGGATGATAATGATGATGATTATGACGAAGACGACAAGGACGACACTTCCGGAAGTGGTCTACTAATAGCTGTTTCCGGTTGTGAATAACTCGACTTCCGTTGACGGGCGACTACTCAAGGGCCCCCGGGGCTGGGGCAGCCATAACAACCCCACGTCTCTCTCTCTCTCTCTCTCTCTCTCTCTCACACACACGTTCTACCTCTCAATCTATAGGTATTTCGCGCTCGCCTTGTTTCTCCTTGGCTTGACGTTGTTATCATTGTTGCTGCTGCTGCTGCTGTTGTCACTGCAATTGTTGTTGTTGTTGTTGCATTTGTTATTATCATAGTTATTGTGTCTGTCGTGCCGCCATCAAAGAAGCGTATCATTAATAAATGGATAAACAAACGCTTACTTACACTTAGTTGCGCTTGAAGATAACAGCAGCGTTAACAACTAACAACAACAACAACAACAACAACAGTAACAACAACAGCAACAACAACAACGACGCCTATTAGGGCGACTAACGAGTCGGACTGGAGAAACGGATAGAGACACTGTGTTCCCTTCGGTGTTCCAAGCAAACGCATAGGCAGCCGCTACACATATCAACGAGAGAGACGAAATAATATGACATACATATGACACAACAAAGACCAGGGCTACGAGAAAGACAACAACAACACGTAATCACAACTGCGATGTGCGGCGATAACTTGTAAACTAACTTTGTTCTCATGGCGACCGCTGCTGCAGCAGCAGCCGCTGTTTCTAGCTCTAATGACTTCTGGCTTATGGTTGTTCCGGCTCCAGACCTTGCCCCTTTGTTTTCCCCAAAGACGGATTGGCTGACTACGTTTTTTGTCTACGTTGTTTCCCTATAACCTCTTCTAAAATCCCGCAATATTTTAACGCCGACGTGTGAATGAGAACGGCCATTAACAATGCTAATGTTATTCCAAAAGCTGGAGTGCATCACTCAACGTCGTTGTCAGTATTGAAACACCAAATTCGAAGTAATGTGTACATTTTCTTAACATACTTTTAATACTTTATTTCTCTACTTTCAATGAAACACGTATTTAAGAATTGCACTAAATTCGAAATTGATTTTAATGTATACTTCAGCGCAACCAAAGCATTAGCACAAACACTAGCATAGAATCTACTACCGTTTTCCAAAACGAGTGCGGTTTGTGACACTAGAACCAGCAAGTACAGAACCATGTAGAGACACAATATAGTCAATCCCCCAGAACTGGCGATTATTCATTCTAAGCTTTGCTAGTAATAGCTAATAGTAGACTCAGATGCAAAACTTACAGAAGGCAAGTTTGACCGGCGGCTTTTACCGCCCTAAGGTTAAACAAATCAATATATTCCTAACCGACATCATCTCATAGATTTGTGGAATCTAATGAGATTTCCGAAGCAGTCATCAAATTTTTTTTCCTGAAGGCGAGGCTCTTATCATATATGTACTCTTTTTTTTATGTAAGGTTTTGGGAATGCATAATTTACATGCGTCGTGTGGAACTGCAACTAATGTAGAACTCACAAAATCATTAAACTCGTATACCCCCCTCCCGACAAGCTCGGAATTGCGTGGCATTTATTCGTCAATCGCAACTGTATTGTGTACAATAGAGTGTGCCGAAACGATTTGTTTTCTAGACATTTTCCACCTCTAACATCAAGGATTTGTACGGCACAATCTTAAGAAGCGGTCTAACAGAGATTGTAAGGATATTCAAAAACAAGATGCATTTTGTTAGTCAAAAATAAGCGTTATTATTCTGTCGGTTTTAGAACAAAGTTGCCTATTTCTGACTTCGACCGTATTGAGTGTCCCAGTGTGCTAATTCACTTAGAAGATTGGAAAACAGATGTTTTATCATTGCATATTTAGAACATTCCACGGTCTAACGGGTTTTACCATTTGTTTGCCCTGTTGTCTAGCTTCCTTGACTTTGTTCGAAAGTGTAGCATTTATATCTTGGTCTTCTTCCCATAGCAAATATTGACCAGTCAGTGACCAAGCACAGAACCCAACTGCGCCACCCAATTTTTCCTATATATATATATATATATATATATAGCTCAGAATGTTTGAACACAAAAAACAGATCTCCGCAGTCGGAATCGAAGCTACAATTGAGCACACCACAAGTGCCATGGAAGTATTACGCGCTAGCTACCCAGGTCACGTCGCTACCACTTGGCCTGTCTCAAAATCCCTTTGATCTCACCTTACATATCTGGATGCATGCGCTGTGACGAATAAATCTACAACTATTTAATTCTAATTGGAATAGAACAATTATTCCATTCCATACCACCAGCACGGCACAAGGTTGAGTATGCACGATGAGCTTTTCCTTCGCTCGAATGCGACGCAGTGTCGATCAACTGGAAGCAAAATAACCTCTCACCGAATAACCACCATATTTAAATCTTCAAAGTACAAAAGGGCTAAAAACTTAAAATTGCATTTAAAGGTATTACAAACACCGAGGGTCTACCGTCCTGTGTGTGGATACAACACAATACAGTTGTGATTTCTGCTAGCCGGCAATAAAAAGCCGGGGTGAAGTATTGCTATTGTAAAGTAATCACCATGGGGCGTATTGTGTGTGTGCTCTGCCGTACAATGAAGCAACATTCACAGACCCCCTCCCCAAAGAGGAAAGATGGCATAGGTTCTGTACATTTGAAGTTTAACAAGCGTACAAGTATATGCTATACTTTGTTAGTAACGTGACCATGTTCTGCGTGACGGTATGCAGGGCCTGGATTTCTTGTAGCTTCCAATCTCGAATATGTTTTAGGTGGTTAGACGGTCCTCTCTCGAGGATATACGTGCAACTGCATTTGCCTTCTAGAGAGTACGAGCCATATAGCTGCCCGTTGTGTCTATTTCTGTTCTCGGGGGTGCGCAAAGACAACAAACCTTGTCTTTCCATCGCTCATCCTAGTGAATAATGTAGGCGATTCCTAAGAGGGGCTCTTTTGGAGTCGGCGACGGCGGTATGCTCAATCTGATTTGAAGGCTTGCGTACTCGCTTGCGTAGATAAACGTTGTACGATTATTTGCCTTTCGTACACGCAAAATACCCTTACCACTGCTATTAATAAGAACCATCTAAAAATCAAATTTGTAAAGTGGCGTGAGAAACTCGACTCTTGGTTGCTTGAGACAATTGACAAAGTACTTTTTTAAAGGGTTTATATTGTTTTTGGTCTGGAAGCACGAGCAAGCCCTAAACCTAGCGCTGTGAAAACAACATCTTATAGTCTACCGAGTTAGATAATTTTATGGACTTTAAATGAGTGGTAAAATAATTGAGATGCCGTACCAAACACTGATTTGTGTGAGGTCTAGGGAACTGAGTAAGCGCTCACATATAAAAGCAGATGTGTGTAGACATTTACGAATCTATTTTTATATGGAGTTCTCTTCTCCGAACGGCAAATTTATTTAAATTCAGTAATAACTCATTGAGCTTAAAATTTCCATAATTACTCATTTCCAACAATCGTAGCAACTAAAGGCATTTTGATAACAACAAAAAAGTTATCGCCCGCGTCGGCACAAAGGAAGTACAAAGAACAAGCCAAATTATGCGGTGGATGGCGGCTGTCAGGAAAAGGAAATTGCTGCTCCAGGTGTGTAGCTTGAAGATGTAGCAGTGGGCTAACAAAAGGCGCGCTGCACTAATCGTAGTAGTAGTAGAAGTACCGACCGTCGCAGGGTACGTAATGTTCGGTTCGATACTTCGGCGGCTGTCGCGGCTAACCTGGGAGGTTTCGATGTGTCGCGCTTGTCGCACAGTCTCCAAAGCGGCGGAGAACAACAGAGGTCTCGGCCGGGTAGACCGGCCAACCGAAGGCTAAGGAGGTTCGAGGTGTGAACGCGTTCGACGTGTTACGACATCGGATATCTCTCTCTCTCTCTAACTCTCTCTATCTCTCTCTGTACTAGTAGTTGTAATAGTAACAATGGTGGTAGGGGGGAAAAGCACGAACGACGTCAGCCAGCGAGCAGTCTAAACAGTTGTAGCAATACCACTCTCCGGGGAAATATAAATCAGCTCTCTCTCTCTCTCCATAGTAAGTGGGTGTTCTGGTAGCGGCGGAACTTGGCGTCCGGAGACGCAAACAACAGACCTATGAAACACAGGCAGACAGATGAGCCACAGGGAGCGGTCGAACGCGAACGAACAACCAGACGCGGTGCGTCAGAAGGGTCACTGACCCGCGCGCGCAATCATTCAAATCGTTGACGCACGTCTTCTGCTGCTAGTGCGGTTTAGAAGGCAAAACAGCGAACTTGCATTAGGTTTAGTGGGCCATGCGACGCTGTTAGGTGCCCCTTTCTTTGACTTGATTTCCACCTTGGTCTCCTTTGGCCCTCTTTCTTCGTGTCTTTGTTTTCCCCTCCCGATTTTGGTTATGACAAATTTGCGCCGGACAATATACTTTGCGCCGAGGTAATACAACAAAAGCCAAGCGCACACGTGCTGATGTAAAACGAACGTGTCGGGTTTTTGTGAACTAACGTAAACATGTATATATATATATATATATATATATATATATATATATATATATATATAGGGTCTTCAATTATCGTATGTACTTATTTTAAGGTTTGGTAGAACTCGGAAATAAATCATTTTCCCTACTGGAAGGAATGATGATGTTGGTGGAGGTTGTTTAGGTGTAAGGATGCATTTTATAAAAGAAGGTGTTCTGCCTTTATTTGTCCTATATAGTTGTGCAAAATCCTCATGGACTCATGATACCGGCGTGTTCGGCGGAAAATTCTGCACAATAACAATGACATCCAACGTAAGCTAGCGAAAGGCGATTAGCCAGATTGAGGAAAGTCGTCTAAAGTCGATATGTTGCTATGTCTTCGTTAAAGCTTTCGCGTGCAGAACCGTATAGGTTAGCCATTGCGACAAAAAATGTACGCTCAAAAGACTATTTTCAGGCAATAGCAAATTTAATGCCCATGATTTTCATACGAACATGATAGTGCTGCGTTACGTAGTTGCCGAGTAACTAAGCTGTTTCAACAGCCATAGTTGTTATGTTTTGCGTTGAAGCTTTTACGTTTAGAACCGTAAAATGTTGCCAATACGTTTCCGCCCCTCGTTCCATTGGAAAAAATATTTTCTTGCCAAAATCTTCCAAACTTTAAAATATGTATCTAATTTTCTCTGACACCCTATGCAAGTATACAAGCCTTCGCTTTGGATAGGGCTGTCGCGAAAAAGCCTAGTTACTCGGTAACTACGTAACGCAGCACCATCCCAAGCATAACATTTGCTAGTGCCTGAGAATAGTTTTTTAGACGGAAATTGTTGACCATGACGGCAAGATTTTACGGTTGTGCATGTGAAAGCTTTAACGTAAAACATAACAACATATAGTCTTTTTATGATGTTCCTTTAACAATAATAAAGTTAATTATAACCATTGCACTACATCGCAGTGGTTGAGCGAGACACATTCGACCATCATAAGGAAGATTTTAAAACAAGTGCCTAAACCTCAGCGGTGTTTATTTCTTCGTACGTAACTGGCTCTTCACATGAATAACCAGCCCCCCGGTATTCCCTATCGGGTCTCAACATTTTAAAGCACACCTAGCTAAACAGTGGCGCCGACGAATATGACCACGCCAACAGTAGCAATACAAGCAGCAAGAGAAATCGGCCATCTATAATTTGCTGCATTTACTACCCAATTATGTCCAATCAAGCCCCTAGTATTACCTCAGAACGCGTGTTGATGAATAGCTCATTAGCCCATTGGCTTTGGTTTGGTTTTGGTTCGGTGGCTTCGTAATTTATACCTTGGCCGTCATGATGTTCGTATTGTTGAACGGTGGTAGTCAATACCAATACTGTTCGCATGTTGGTGATCTTCATCATTAATACGAAGCTGCTGGTGTAAAAGGTTCGCCAGGCGCTCGACGCTACGGTGAAAAATGATGAAACCGAAAATGTTTCGCCGCAACCCCTCTAGGAATGGAAGCGGCGTTGGTAGCGGCGCAGCCTGAAACCTCACCCCCGCATGAGCTGCTGTTGCTGCTACAGGCTTTTGTTGTTGTTGTGGTTTCTGTTGTCTGTGGGGGGTGATGGTGGGTGGTAGTTGTAGTAATGTCGAACGAACAAATTCACGTTTTCGGTAGAAGCCGACCCGGCAGAAGCCAAATTATCATATTTGTTGCGATTACCCGCGGGGTTCGCTAACGTTAACAGCGGTAACAGCGGCAGCAGAAGCATCAACATCAAAGTCAATGCGTGTGTTGTTTCCTGCGTGGGCGTAAATGTGTCGGTATGCTTATCACTACAACCAACTATTTTGTCTCCGCAATGAAGACGGGGGGGGGGAGGTATGCGTGACAGCAGGGAACCGGGGCAGCAGGACACCAGCAGTAGCGGCGGCGGCAGCAGCAGGAACGTGACACGACTATGGCCTGGTCAAGCCACCCAAATCCATACAATGCCGTGGCCACCAGAGTGGCTAGCATAAGCTCCGGCTGTCTGCCTACCTGTGCCGTAGAGGCCAGCGTATATACAGAACAATAACAATCAGAACGTCGGTAGCTGTAGCAAGGGCAACAATAAGCATAATGCCTATAACAAAAACAACAACAATAGCCGCAACAACATCAACAGCAGCAACAACAACAACAACAATATTAGAACAAATATTTATCCGTTTTAAATATCTGTTCTCTGTAAACGTCTTTGTCAGATTACAAACGCGAAGTCAATAAGGTAGCTGTAGCAAGGGCAACATTAAGCGTAATGCCTATATCAAAAACAACAATAATAGCCGCAACAACAGCATCAACAGCCGCATCAACAACAACATTGGAACAAATATTTACCCGTTTTAAATGTCTGTTGTCTGAAAACGCCTTTTTCAGATTACAAACGTGAAGTCAATGAGATAAGTTCCTTTTTAAAGACTTGATGGTTGGACTTTGCCAAGACGTGTGCATCAGAAACGTTTATTTGTAGTCCTATTTATAACGCCTATTATCTACAAAGTCTCTCTCTCCTATCTAAGGTAATACTGTAGCCCTACAACGTAGGAAAGTTTGGGCTCCAATGTGGAGCGATGCATCGTATCACAATACACTCCCAAAACGATACATTGTATGCCATTTCTCGTACGGTTCTTGCCATCTTTCATCCAAGAGCGGCAACCGCGTCGGACAAATTGCTACGGAGGAACACTGTTCACAACGTGTAGTGCTAATACTCTCGACGAACTAGGTCGCTAGCGAAGTAATGAAATGCTATTTCTGCATGATAAGCACACAACATAACTATACGTAAAACTTAAGTTTGAGTGCATAGATATAATGCAATGACAAACTCTGCTGCTTGCCACGCATCTTTCTTATAGTGCTGTCGAGATGGAATTTTTTAACCCAAAAGTAAAGCGAATATTGGATTAAGCTGGAAGTGAATGAGCTCAACAAGCGAAGACGCTGCACTGTATTAAGTGTGATAATGTATTCCGATACATCATTATAAAATATATTTTAATGTTTCCTGCGTATACGTATCAGATATAAGATATTGAAGTGCCACGGTGGTACTTTTAATAAATCCGAGACTACTGTGGCATCTTATGTTCTTGGTGGAGGCCATGGACTGTACGATACCAGCTGAGAGTTTCTTATAATTTTTACGTGATCCAGCTAATGCTCGTGTTGTTAAGTATAGTATAGTTCTAGCCACCAGCCGGCTTAGTGACACCGTACTCTTGAAAATGGAGTAAGCTTCATGACTCATTAAAAAGAGCTTTCCCCTCAAACAGTTGGTCGCACTGCTAAACGAGAAAACCCCTTCTAAGTACTACGTAGAAAGTTTTTTTTAGGGAATCGTGAGAAACGTTCGTAACTAGCTCCGTACCGGGTATTCAGAATTACTTTTGGGTGCCGCCATTTTAGCCTCGAGTTACCATGTCACACCAGAAAGCTGGACCGCACTCATTCCCTATTATTGTCTACATATTGTATTCATTTATCACTCTGAAGCTGTTGTAGGCATTTTGTATATGCATTATCTAATGCTCTTTACTTTCTGCTGCGCAAATCTCGCTATTGGGCGACTGTTGTTAGCTTTAAGCGCACACCTGAGCAATGTGTGTTCCTTTGTTCTTCCTAAAGACAGTAGATGCATGCCGTTGAGGGGTCCTCTTTAATTGTGTGAGGAGGCCTCAGAAACTGCCACGGCCATCGAGCGGTATTGAAGTCACATGACCCTATTAGGGCTTAGGCCATATGGAAGCTATGATCTCTATAAAATAATTTTTGGCCACGCTTGTAAGGATTATCTGTCCAGTCCGCGAGACAGGGTCTTTTGTTTCCCTCGTTTTTTAGATGCAGTTGCCGAGTTATTTTTTAAGCATTCATTAGGTAAGCATGACCGTGTTATTTCATATATATTTCACAACTTAGTTGCATTTTTTAAGATATTTATACTACACAAACTAGTGACGTTAGTGACAAGACTCGCCGAGATGTCTGACAGTAAATTGCGCGTTTTTGAACGCAAGCCTGCGAGCAGAACCGGCATCGGCACTGGTCACATACATGGCTAGTGAAACCTTGGGGTAGAACACACCAGGTGGTGGTAGTTGTGCACGGTATACCTTGTGTATGCGTAAAGGCTAGAACATGCGTCTTCCTCCAAAAGGTACCGTGAGATGTCTAAATAGTATGTGGCCTCTGCCCGACTTTGACTGTTTCCGCTGCCGGCCCACAGCTGACGCACAAGGCTATAAAGCGACTGCGTGGAATGACTTCCCGCGTCTCTATTTGGCGCCATGTCTCTAGTGTGCTTCGGCATTGTCGCCCACCGACGCTGTCTATGCACACGCTGCTTAACGTACGCTGCTATCCTACAACTATCCACTTGTTGTTCATTTCAATTAATCGGCTTTGCTTGATTGCGGCCATGCTTACGTCTCGAAGACTCGTCTAATCACTACTGTGGAAGGTTTTGACGGAACCACGATGAACGCCCATTGAGCGTGGCCGGATTTCCTGACCGGCCTTCAATTCTCTTTTGGCTATTGTGTAGAAGCGCGTTTTTTTCTGGTGGAATAATTTAGGATTGTTTTAGAGTAAACATTTTTTGGTAATTTTTACCAGCCTGGGTCGTGATCGGATAGTAGTCTGATCCAAGGGCTCTATCTGTGTGCCTCGTATAAATGAACTAAAGCAGCTAATTAATTAAATTAATTGATTACTACCCTTCTAATCACTAGTACTTTTTCACATCCACAAACATATGGGAAAAATTCAGGTTTTCACCTATACATCTAAGTCAGTAGTCAGTATCTAAATATAACATTTCATTGATATAGGACAAAACACCGAATCAGACATTTGGCAGCTACTACCTGACACATGATAAAATCCTCGTAATTACTGCATGGCTTATGAAAGAATCGCTGTGGAAACCACCAAAAATATCAGCTAAAACCGTACAACACCACCTATCGAATCATCGTAACTGCTACGCGTACGTGACGTTCCTCATCTTTAAATCATAGACGCTATTTCAGGGTAAAATATATTGCTTAACACTTGAGTGATATTCGCAATCATGTAGTGTGTGATACGTGTATGATAGCAGCATGATATCCATCTATAGTATTTGCTGCTGCCATGAAAACAACACGACATTGGCTTGACTCTGAACGAGCAGGGCATGAAATGGGGCGATACTCGAGCTGATCTGCAAAGGTATGGTGAGCTTGGCCCGCCCGTGTCCTAAGCGACGGGCGTAGTGAGAAGAAACGTAGGCGAAATGTCGCCTACGTTTCTTCTCAACATTAACAGCATTAACAGCACAAGCATACTAGAATCTTATTGGGTGCACAAACGGTGCGCGTTCTAAGTGGTGCCGTTCTACTGGCACATATTCGTATATTGGTACATATGCCCTATTCCTCTCTTTTCGCTACCGACAGGTCACTGTCGGAGTAGTCGATTGTTGTTGTTGTTGTTGCTGCTGCTGCTGTTGTTCCGCCCGTCCTTGTACGCAATTGTGGAAGGTCGTCATCGAATAGGGTAGCGGCCGAATTATCGCGCTATCGTTATTATCGCTATCTCCTAGCGGATGCGACGGGTCGGGTAGTCTCGACGGCGTTTCTGCACGACCGCCTATTGGTCATCAATAATTCACAGCTGGCTGGCTGGCTAGTCAAGTAGGCTGTAGAACTGTGTATGCCTGTACGTATGTCATTGTGGACGTAGACAATCTACGACGACGCCGCTGCTGGTGTATTGCTGGCCAATGGCACCCACTTGAGCCGTCATCGCCGGTCGCCGGCCATACCTAGCATATGGTATTCAAATGCATACATTCCCTATGTACATTTTGCCTCATTATATACGGGGGTTTGTTAGCATCTGTGCTGGGTGGGTAAACTGTGTTTGTGTCTTACATACGAGTTAGTATATACAGTGTTTCACCGATCTATAGTTTTTCTAGTTCCGATATAAGTGTCGGGCACAGCACGGCATGATATCTATCATACACGTTTTACGACACTTTACGTATTTATAACCTTCTTGCGGTTCATGAAAGCGCTCTTGGCTGCATAGTACGTAATGATTCCCGTGGGCGGCCGTAGAGGCCATCGTTAAGTGTCTATATGTTGCTCCACTTGGTCGCCATTTGTTGTTCCTCCTTGCTGCTGACCTATAGATCATTCATAGCTGCTGCGGCGATGGAGATGTTCCGCCTGAGCTCGTTCCCTACCGAATAGAAGGTTGCAGATCTCAATCTTATTACCTCATACCGCTCAATATGCTTACCCGGATCCCTGGCCAATGGTTTCGAGTCCATCGTGGAAGCACGCTTCTTAGCCTTTGCGGAGAGAAACGGCCTTCTATCCGACTCCCAATACGAATTTTGGAAAGGGCGCTCGAAATATAGCACCATTCAGTGAGTTTAATCGAAGGCTGAGCTCCTCTCCAATCTCCACCAAGAAAACGAGATCTTTTTGTGGCCGTTTACTCAACGTCAAGAACGCTTTTACCACTCTCCAGTGGAGAGTCATACTCGAGACCCTACACAGGAAGAAAGCCTCGTTTTATCTTCTTCGAGTTATATGCGACAACCTACATGACCGGACTATACAGTCCCAAGGAATGACCTTTATATATGACTGCCGGGGTGCCACAAGGCTCTATACTTGGTACCTGCTATCAAACATGGCTTACGACGACGTGATGCGGCTCGGAGACGTTTCCCTGGAGCCGACCTCCTTACCTACGGTGACGACCCCGTCCCCACCTATCACGCCGGACACCGGAGCTGCTGGAGAAGCGTGCGAATGAGGCTATTGCCGTCGCGTACTGGATGCGAAAAACAGGGCTTGCTTGAGCCCCTGCCAAGAGCGAGGCAATGCTTCTGGTGGGGCCTGTCCTTGATCGGGGTCTCCGAGGCACTTATCACATGCGCCGGGCAACAGAGAAAGCCCTTAAAATTGCCAACAACTTTGCACGGCTCAAGCCTAACACCTATGGGCCCCGACACTCCAAGCGACGCATCATTATGTCCGTGGCCGATTCAGTAGTCCTTTACGAGGCTCCGGGCTAGCCTGCTAATACTTTCACAACTGTAACGAACCGAAATCAGAGTTTTCAGGCTGATTATGGCGTACCGGACGGTGGGAACAGCGGCGACGCTTCTACTCTCCGAAACGGTTCCCTGGGCTCTGGAGGCGGAAGAGCGCCGCCGCCTATGGGAAGACCCTGCACTGAAGAAGGAAGAAGGGCGGCAACGGAGCATTGCTCTAGGGCAGGAGACGTGGGACGGCCCGGAGGAGGGAGCTCCAGGTTACAGTCTCCGGAAGCTTATACCAAGGACTGGCTAAATCGGCCCGGGGGAGAACTAACCTTCCACACCACCCAAGTCCTGACTTGACATGGGGACTTTCAGTCCTACCTGCTCAGGATCAGGAAGGTTTCCAGCCCCACGTGCGTCCACTGGGGCGATAGACACGAGGACAGCCCTGAACCCACGATTCTGAGGTGTCCAGCGTGGGCGGAGTAGCGTGCCTTCGCTACGTCTTTAACGGCATCTGCAAACCAATGCAGAAGTCTTTGCACCAGTGACTAAAAGCGGAAATAAGCTTTAGAAATATACCCATGGCAAAGTCTACAGCAAGTAACCGCCGCACGACACGTACCCCTCAGGCACCCGGGGAAGAAGCAACGAGTAGACTTACACCTCCCCCGATTGTTTGAAGCACCTGCACATGCAATTCCCGGTCAGTTGGGAGGATGGGAAGACGACTGGTTTTTAGTGGTATTAACTACCAGCTCACACTTGCAGACGAGTTTTCTACAATGGGGTCCGCGTGTGCAAACCGCGATACCTATCGGTATGTGTTTCGCAAGTTCTGCCGCAGAGGTGTATTGTCTCTTATACATTGAATGTCATATTTTTCTGCGTTTGTAGCGATGAGGTCATTCACAAACAGCTTGGGTTGACAATCTTATATGATCACGTCCGACTACCCAGCAGCCGATTTCATCCACAATGTACCACAAAGCTTTAGTTCTCTCCGACTAGTTCTTAATTAGTCTCGCATTAAGGGTCGTGAGACAATCTATCATTGTTTCAGTTTCGTCTTTATGACATATGCGTAATAGTAAAATGTGTATATATATCCAGTGGTGTGACACATAATAGCAGCGTCTCGGTGTTTTCGAGAAAACCAAGATATATATATATATATATATAAATATATATATATATATATATATATATATATATATATATATATATATGTAGTCTCACAAAAACACCGAGACGCTAGTGTCAGGTATCGCACAACCGGATATCAAGCTTCATCGCCCAGATGGAACAAGCTTGCCGCTACAATAAAAAAATAAATTAAAAATGTTTAAAAAAGTACCTGAAAGCTTACGGCAATCGGTTATATATATTTATAAAAACAGACAATTACTGTATCAGTATACGTATCTCGTGAGATCTAATTTCAAGCCTCCACGTTCATATGAGAATTGAGCTTTAACATTTAATTACAATACTAAAATACAAGCATTTTAAAGTGGTAGTATTTTAGTGATATAATGGGCGGTGCCAAATGGTTTTTATTGCGATATAAAGAGAGTGGAAATGTTAAAACTGAGTGCATTAGCACAGCTACAATTCTGTGTTGCATTTTTCCTCTATTTTCGAAAGAGAACCGCAAGTTCTGTACGACTTCACGCGATGGTAGCGCAGACCGGAATAACCCGAGCAACGTTTGTTCTTTTTTTTAAGAACGATTTAATTATTTAGTAAGGAATAAAAATGGAGCTACAATTGTCTCCCGAACGTGTGCACAGGCAATATTACTCTATCTCGTATAGAGTGGGCTGGGACCGCTTCAGCAGCGTGCCCCGGACGGATGCCGCGTTCCCGCGTTGGACGTCAAGGTCGAGGCGCTGTCTCAGGAAAGCCGCAGATCTTTTGTCTCCAGTTGCGAGGTTCAGCTATCCACCGACTCTGTGGAGGAGCTTGCGAGTCAAGTTGCCAGAACCGCCTAAGGTTTTGAACGCTAGCGGTTGAAACTCATGTGGGTAACATATTGAGGCGTATTTTGCGAGCTTGCTTGACTCAGCTAGATTACCAGCGTGGCCTGCTGAGATCGCCCCGACACCGACCTTTGAGGGTGCTAATGAATCGGTGACAGTGGCGTCCCAGACGAGCATCCTGCTTCTACTAAAGGGGGTAAGAGTTATCCCATCCGGGCGCTTACCATTGTCAGTGGAGAGGCCCTGGGGCTCTAGGATGCAGGGGAATCCACTTGATCGAAGCGCTCGGCCGAAGGTGTCGTTAATGCCGGCATGCCCGGCACGCCTTCCCGCACTTATGATGCACAATAACCCATGATGGGCTAATTTGTCGACGGGGTAGCCGCATTTATATTGAAGAGGAGACACAAGGTCACAGCCGAGACGAAGGCCTGCCCCGATTCGGGTCGTCTCGTTGTACAGGAGAGTGCCTAGTTTGGCACTTGGAAGCGCATGCAACCAGGCCCCGGATCCTTTAGCAGCGACCGCTTGAAGGCGAGCCGTTGTGGTGTCATCGACAGCGCTCGCTAGTAAACCACAATATACTTCGTCATATAAGAATGTGCTCCAGTCATGTTGGCTTAGAGGGTTATCCAGAGCGCCTCTGCAAACGGTCTTTAACTCCTCGTACAGGCGTCTCTTGAGCTCATTAAACTGAGAAATGCCGTTTGTTCATAGCCAACACTCACAATGTATACGTCGAGTTACATTACGCTGATGAGACTGCCTCGTTCTTAGTCGCCCCAGATACCTAACTTTTCTGCGTCTTTGCTAGTTCCTCTTCTCCCAACCGTCAGCACAGCGCGGGCCTATTCAAATTCGCTTACTCTACATTTCCCTCTATTTCTGTCCTCTCGAGAGTCGACTACTTTTCTTCTATGTTTTCTCTCTCTCCGTTTTTTAACTATGACCAAATTTGGAAACCTTTTTGGGTCCAGCTGCGAGCCCTACACAGATAATACGTCACAATATTTTGTTTGCAAGTTTACAAGTGCCCTGCTAAGACCTTCAGTGACTTCTATCTCAAAATGTTAACGTTCACCATCCTGAGAATTTGCATATTACAATTTCGCGATGCGTTCCATGATTCACCATATTGTAATATCTGGCGCACGGAGATCCGGCACCAGAAATCTAATGACTAGTTAACTAATATATGTGTGCACACACAAAGACTGAAGACTGATTCAGACGACGTTAGGGCGGTGTGTACTTAACCTCGTGACGGCAGAACTCGCGATATTTATCTGTTTTTTTGGGCTTCTCTGCACATCTTCATGTATGGCTATAGCTAATTGCATGCTATTTTTATTTTTCGATTATAAAAATCGTTTGTGTACCGAATAAAGCTATACTTCTATTCCTTGCCAATATAATGGCTTTGGCTCTGACAGATGATACTTCTGATTAAATCTGACCAACGTAAGGTGGATTAAGGATTGCGCAAATAGTGCCTGTCAAAAGATCAAAACCTCTAGATTGAAATACTCTACCAAGTGTTTTATGTCACGTTTTTTACTTGCCAACGTCATATATATATATACCTCCCACACAAACTCTATTCATTCATCATAATTGCGTCATGCTAAAAATAACGACACTTCTCAAACGACAATTAAATTTCCTTCAAAACACGAAGAACATTCTCCAAAATGTTGAAGCGATATGTCCATGTTCAGCTAAATGAAGCAGTGGACTGGCAAAATTCGGACATACAATCCTGGCTTTGTTTTCTCCGTTTAGTTCGCAGGTGTATTAGATCAAACACTAATCTAAGTGTCTAGTAAGATGTTTCTTGTCAATAAGTCAGTAAAATTGACCTGAATGATAGAGCCAACAACGAGGAGCCCCTCCAGAATGCTTCCCCTACAGACTCGCTAGGCGTCTACAATTGTCTACAACTTACCGAAAGGCACAATGTCGGTTCGCCCAAGATGGCAAAAATAGGACCGTTGCCCAATGACAGGCTGTTCCCTTCTCGGATGAAGCCAGTATGTCTCTCTCTCTAAGGCAGCGAGAGACGGAAAACGCAAATAGGGCGGTTTGAGCAATCCTGCAGTATATAAATAGAGTGCCAGCTACGGCGGCGGCTAATTATTTGGAGGTTGGGTCACATAGAATATTTTAGAGAAAGAAAAGGTTTACTCTCCGAACGTATGCGAATTAAATTTGGACACCCCACGTCGTGCCTTATGTGTTGTTAATTATTGTGATTGATTGTGTGTGGGTTATGCCTCACGGTGGTGGTGCTAACTTTATCTTCATGAATGACAATGACTGGCCGCACACCGTTGCACTTGCTCGCGACTGCCTCGTATTGCCTAGGCTACCTTAATGAAGTGGTCAGCATTTTCTTTCAATCTATGTCCCTAGATGAATCTCCTCGAATACGTCTGGGATGGGCAGAAACGAAGTTATAGCCAAAAGTTCACCTTCAGCAATGCTCCTTTCGCACATGGCGCGTTTCGAACAGGAAAGCATTTCATTACGGACACCCTTCGTCTATATTCTGAACTCCGTGATATTTGTTTGTTTACTTGCTTGCGCTTATTTAAATATAACAAACGTCAGCGCTGCAACACGTTGTTTAACGTTAAAAATATTAAAACTGTGGATTTTGTGCACGCAATTCGTGTCTCTCTTTTTTTCTCCTACATAGTTGTGCGAAATCTACGTTTGCGGGAGAACCAGTCAACGCCTGAAGGAACCGATTATACCGGCGTGTTCGGCGGAAAATTCGACACTTCACTAGCTTGCGTAGCCAAAAAGCGAATAGCCAGATTAAGGAAAGTCATAAAAAGTCGATATGTTGTTATGTTTTACGCTTTTTCGTGAAAAATCGTAACATTTTTCTACTGCGACCAAAAATGTACGTTCAAAAGACCGCTCTCACGCAATTGCAAATTTAATGCCCACCACTTTCGTGCCAATGTGATGGTGCTGCATTACGTACTTGTCAGGTAACTAAGCTTTTTCGACGCTCAGGTAGGAGTTCAAATAAAGCCCGATCGGTCTCGTCGAGATGCAATAGCTCTCAATCCAGGACAAGCACGCAGATGTAGCGCCATTGACACTAACGCTCTATATGACACGCCGATGGTGGCAACTATGCATCGAGAAGACGGTATCCTCCTCGATACTGTAAAGCTCAAACGCGGAAAAGGGCACAGTACGTACGACAGTAACAAAACATCTGTCCTTATAGTTTTAGATGGCAATCCAAAAGCGCGAGGTTTTCACTTGCGCGGGCACAAAACCAAGGCGCAAGATCTGCGTTGTCGTCACGATCCGAGAATCGTTGCCCTAACGAGAGCTAAGCAATAGATCGAAGGCTACGAGAACCGAAAACAGAAACGGTTCGGCGTACCACACTTTACCCCTTTTTTCAGTTTAGTTCGATAGATAGTGTCGGTAACTGCAACAGTCAGATGCATCGTTGAAACGAATAGTTTACCTAGTTATCAGATAATGTGTCCTAAGTATCTTGTATCACACCTTGACCTGCTCTGCTGCTGTTACGCCTGTGCCCCTAAAAAGGATAGGTGAAGAACACACCAGCCAAAGGTTCGTCTAGCCTAGTGTGTTGAAACGTTCTGAGTGTATGTGTGAATGAAACGCGCCCCGCAAATTGCACAAATGAACGAATAAGGGAGGTCTGTCAAAGTCAACATCAACATCGACACCGCACTAGCAAACGAGAACAAGAACAACGACTGGAACAGCTCCGTACTTCTTGTATGTGCAGCCAATTTGTAAATACAAATAATACCGACGCATCATCTGCTAGCCGGCGGCGTAATACTTGCAAAAGTCTGCTTCTGCTGCTGCCATACCACTAGAACCATTGCTGCTGCGAATACTGCCACTACTACTACTAGGACTGGTGCTGCGCCATTTTGAACGGCCAACCGGGCCGATATTGTCTCCCGAGAGACAGGCAAACTGACTTTATGACGCAGGCGCACGGTTCGTGGGGGTGCGTACCCTCCTCTGCTTGTCCCCAGCACCCAAACACGTGTCTGGAGGTGGTGGCCGGCAGGGGGGGGGGGTGTGCACACCCACCCCGCCCGGGATCACAGTAGCAGTAGCAGCAGCAGCGGCGGGGGGGCGAACGAAACGCGACAGAACTGTGGGCGGATACGGCTCGCACCACAGAGCGCGAAGGTATGACAGACGCCTCTGCTCACTGGCGTTACTGCATCGCTCTGCATGTGGATGTGTGCTATGTGTAAGTATGGATGTATGGATGGATGTGTACGTTCGTAAGGGGGTATGGGGGTAAGGGTGTGTGTGTTGGTGTGTATACGACCGCAGTAGTAGTAATAGTAGTAGTAATAAGTAACCGTAGAGTCAGTCGCAGTAAGCGCGACGATCGGTGGTGGAATGAATGAAAACAGACGACTTTACCAGGCTGCATCATTCGCCGAGGCGGCGGGAGCGGGGCCGGCGGCGGCTCGGCGTGCTTCTGCTATTGTTGTTGAATGATAAATGAAATCGACGGCGATGAACGGAGATTCGCAGTGGAACAGTGAAATGTATACGCTGTGTTTGCTTCGGCCGCGACATTGTTCGGCGAAGGCGACGACGACGGCGACTTGTAATATTATGACTACCAGCCATGGCAGTTGCTGATTGTAACGAGGATGGGTACGAGAGCTTCTCGTGCTGCCTGCCCGCCGATACTGTTGGTGGACGCGCAGACACCGAAACGAGCCCAGTGGGACTTTTCCGTCCGCCCGACGCTCGAGACCACTTCTCGGGTTCGTTGGAGCTTCGCCGGGAACTTCGTCGGTGTGACGGGAGGCTGAGAATTGGGAGGCCGAGTGGGTGGAGAGTCGAAGGAGCTGCGTGAACGAGAGTGCAGGGTAGAGACAAAGCGACGGAACTCAGAGAAACATAGATATATCATAGCGAGAGAGAGAGAGGAAGAGAGAGAGGGATAGATAGAAAGACGTAGAGAGAGGGTGGGGAGGGAGAGATGTAAAGAGACACAGTGAAAGTTGAGCCGGCCCTCGGACGAGTAGCTAAATTGAGTTGGCAGTAGCGACCACGAACGAGATCCGTTTCGCCAAACAGCAAATCGGCGCGAACGCACGAAGGATGTGAGCATGGAGCGTAAACATGCACGAGAAACACATTGGAAGTATACGCGAGGAGCGTCCCGATGCTTGTGTAAGCTTGTGTGCGGGTGGAGAAGTGAAGAAATGCGGCCAGAGATCGCTGATTTCGTTTGATTTCGAACGCGGTGACCGCCGCTAACACGCAGTGCCTGCGCGATCGCCACTGTCATGATCCACAAAACGCACACTCTCCCATCGGTAACCAAGGCAGCAGCGTCTTTTCGGTGGTCGATATTCTTCGGCTTCGGTCGGTTTCGTCGATCGAGACTTTTCGTCGCTTAATTTACGGCGTGACGTCTTGCGTGGCGCTGTGTCTTCGGCCAAGTGTTCAGGTACTTCAGACCGAGATCTGCTAAAACTGTCTGCTCTGCTCTGCTGCTAGGCTACATATGTCTGCAAACGCGCTCATCGCGGCTAGATTTCTCTGCCCCACGTAAGAACCCCTACGCAATGGAATACATGCGTGCTATATATCGTGTAGTAGTGTACGTAACCATGGTGTGACTAGAAGCGAATCTAGAGTAGCACGATAAAGAACGTATGAAAAGGTGACGGTGACAAGGAGAACGGTGAATGATAAAGATGATTACTGGGCGGCAACCAAAAAAAATCGAGAGTGAGAAGATCGACGGAGAGGCGGTCATGTCGATGTCATTTAGAAAATAAGAGAGACGTAAATGGAGGCGCAAATGAACTTGCTGTCCACATGCAAACTTCGTTACCCAATCTATCGGCTCAGCCCTTTGACACAGATAAGGCTTGTCATGTGTGGGACATAGAATCATTTGACGTTCGCAATGGTTGCCTTTAGCTGAGCGCAAGCAATTTACTTGCGAGTTTCGGCTAGCGGACGTGTTAGCAAAACGTATCCATTTGGTTGGACGACTACAATGATTCGACTAAACTGGTTGGATAGACGGACTAATCAAGTTCGCGATAATGGTGTCTACTAACACGATGATGACCAAAACCTTATAACTATAAAGACAAAAAAACTCTTGGTACATCTGTTGCTCACAGAAGTTAGGCTAGTTTTACTTACTTATGTAGGCATTGTCATTCGAAAATAGGGTTAAATCACTATGAAGACGTAGTAGAAGCTAAAATGATTCTTATATGGCTAGCCGAATTAGCATCTGTATGGCTATTTAATGTGCATAACAGTAAGAGTATTAAATTGAATTTACCTCCCAACTGTATATATATATATATATATATATATATATATATATATATGATGTTAAACTGAGTACCGCTTCGGAGCGCCTTCCTCTGATAGGATACCGTAGCGGTCTTTACCTGCTAAGGTGCTCTTCTCAGCCACACGCCTAACTCATATTCTGAGGGGTATCGAACTTACCGGCGAAACGGATGAGCTACGACGCTTCAATGATCTTACAGCCGATACAATAACCAATCTGTTTAACATCGAGCTGGACGATTCAGCCAAACGACAGAGTTTCTTGCCAATAGCCAAGGGGAGACTTGGCTTACCAGACCCGACGTTATTAGCACTCCCTGCGATAGTTGGTCCCACCCATCAGGTTTCCGGCAGGATCTGCGAGCTCTTTGACGAAGCCGGCCAGCTCGAATTTACCTCCATGCGAGATCAAGTCACGAGCAGTTTGGTTAAGGTTCTTGGAACTTCACCAAAGAACGTCGCATCTCATAGTGATTGGTCGGCCATGCTAGCCGATCGACCTATTGATCGTTTACTGATTGATCAAGCTGACAATGACTCTACTAGGGTTTGGCTTAGGGCAACCTCCGCAAAACATGTAAGCGATTCGCTACACGCCCTACCCAGGGCATCCTCAGGAACCTTACTGGATGATGCCACTACAAGAATATGTGTTGGCCTTCGACTTGGTGAGCCGCTCGTTCACCTTCACATATGCCGATGCGGGGAGGTGGTGGGCATTAGAGCTCACCACGCTCTATCCTGCGCCCTCAGTGAAGGTCGTCGACCACGTCACGCGGCTATTAACGACACAATAGCAAGAGCCTTGAGGACGGGAGGCTATCCAAGTACGCTGGAACCAACTGGCGCTACAAGAACAACAACAACATCAATCACAAGCTGATTAGTAGCATGGCGGTAGCCGGCGACTCTAACAAGAGAGGTCGCCGATTTGATCATGGCGTGACACGTGCTCATTTTTCAAGCAACCAGTTAAGTTGTCAAATTGAGCTAGAAAAGTACAAATGCAATCAACTCACGTCTACCTGCCACATTTGATTTAGAGTGATATAGAAAATAAATTCATAAGGGTTCATACGTTTGTAACAGAATAGAGAACAATGAACAGAAGAAACAATAAAACAACCAAAAAGCAAACAAAAAACAAAAGCAACACACCTGCAAGAACAAAAGTTGCAACAACAATAGCAGGAGCAAACACAACAGTAACAACAACAGCACGTTGTAGCTATCTATAATGTCGGTGCAGCAGTAGGATCATCAGAAGAGGAGAGAACCGAGGCGGCAGTGGAAGCTCACGTTCCCTGGCGCTCAAACAGAGCAGAGCGATCTCGCTAATCGGGAGCAAGAGATGCGTAGAGATCAAGCTAAAAGACACCTTCTGTCTTACTATCTATATTATCATTGAGAATCGTTTCAAAAAAATATGCAGTGCTGGTTGTAAACCCGCGACTCCTTCTGGTACTAAAAGTCACTGGCCGTCTCGTTCGCCAGATTAATTAACGAGTAAAGCAAAATCTGCACTTTGAGATGATAGACATGGACCTATATACATGCATCTGTGCACGCAGCAACACACAAACATAGGCTAGGTTTGTAGGATATAGTTTTTTCCGGTAACTACCCAATGGACTGCGAATTTGATCAGCTATGCAGTTAGTCTGTGTTATTTGTGCTGCCTTTTAGAAGTCTTGAAGTGGTAACGGGAAGTTGATCTTCCAAAAGATCTAATTTAAGATTTTTCATGTCGAACATGCTACAATTCGACGTGTTGCTGATTATCATTAGTATATCTATCATAATAGATATCATCATATAATCATAAAGCTGCTCGCAGTTGCCGATAGTAGCCACCGCTTCGCCAAATTGGTGCAATTTATATTAAAAATACAGTGCTGAGAAGAGCGTAATATCTACAAGGCTCTTTAGGACTCAAAGTTCGCAACTAAGCGTGTGAATTGGAGAAAAGTCGTTGTGGAGACATCTCTGAGAGGTAAACGGGTGGACCGCGATGAAATAGTGTAGTATGGGAGGCTGCTCGCACTACAGATTAGCCACCCCTACAATGAGCATTATCTTCGGCTGTCTGCCGAACACCTCGCGCCCGGTGTTTCCATATACGCCTTGCCAATAATCGCCCGTTTTCTACTTGAGCGGTATGGATTATTCACGGCAGTCAACCCGCGCGTCATCACTTCTGTTAGGCTGCAAAGTAAGGTAGGTAGAATCACAGGTGCAGTGTTGGAGAGGGTGACGGGTATGACCTGACTGGTGGAGAGAGCAAGTGCGTCAATAAGCTTTCTAAAACAAATGGCGGCAGGTTACAATTGACGGGGCATAAAGCCAGATTCTAATTCGACAAAAGTAGCCGATAAAAACAATCGTTAAAAAGATGCCAAGAAGACTGCGTCTACAATTGTCCGTGAAAGTCTATTTCTACGAAGGTCCAGTCGGAACGATGGTTCTACTGCCCAAAAAATTCCAAAGCGCTGAGATATTTTGGTGTATTCAAGTTACTCGTATAGCTCAATGAGTCTTTTTCGAATGCTCGCGTTACGACGCTAGGGAGTCTGATGATTTGCCTAAACAAAAAAAATTGAAAACACTTTCTTCTCAGACCCTGACCTTCGAACTGATCCGAATTCATCTGTACGAGTTTTGATATGTACCCGCGGAAATTAAAGACATGCCAGTGTTATACTTCGTGGGCGATGATAATGCTGCGCTGCGGCATGCATCATGGCATTAAGCAACCCGAGGTTCAATTACAACAGCTAGAATCATCTCATAATGCAATAATAATAATAATAATAATAATAATAATAATAATAATAATAATAATAATAATAATAATAATGATGATGATGATGATGATGATGATGATGATGATAATAATAATAATTTTTTTTTTTTTTTTGGAACAAGTGTTTATTTTATCAATATGTACATGTATCACAGTGTAATAATAATAATAATAATACTGCTCTACCGACGGCTACAGGTCGTGCCATCTGAGTGCGCGGCTCACCAGCCGAGCGTCAATGAATAATTACCCGCCAGACCAACGGGATAGCTAGCGATCTAGCTCGTTCGTCCAAGCGGTGAAGTCGACCGGGGAAGGGGCAGGGACGCGTCATCCCCGGCATATCGTTTTACCACGCCCCCTCCTTCGTTCTTAATGAAAGTATAATTGTCATGTATTGCTGTGTACCGACCAACGACAGCCGTTCTGCTGCTACAGCTGCTGCCCCACGCTGTAGGGTGGAGTGAGTGTTGTTGCTGTTGCTGTTGTTTTTGTTGTTGTTGTTGTTGTTGATAATGATGATAATGCTGCTGCTGTTGTTGTTTCTACTATAATTATTGTTACTATTATTGTTGTTGTTGTTGCTGTTGTTGTTTTTGTTATTGTCGTTGTTGTTGTCAATGCTACTGTTATGGCTGCTGTTGTGTCGTTATCAGTTCACCGGCGCCGATTTAAGAGAAAATATACGAAGATATCACAGAGAGTCAACACAGCACACTCACAGTACAATACACGACGAGCCTTACTTAACAACGACAGCGTCGCGACTCCAACAACAACAACAACAACTGCTGCCGCAGCAGCAGTAGCAACAGCACGCACTAGCAAATCGAGCCGACACTCTATAATTAGCCAACCGAAAATCCATTCATTAATTACTTTTTAGTTAGGTTTTAGTTACTAAACTATTCCATGTATAGGGGTACTGCATATATCTAGAGTTCATAGATAGACCTATAACGTTAGTGCTTGCATTCCATACGCTTACATTACTTACAGCAATATGTCGCGGAAATTGGCGAGATAGAACTAAATAAAAAAAAGGAAGGGAATTTAATTAGATTCAAAACTGGTTGTTAGAAATGAAAGGGTCGATGATGCAGACTTTCAAGGGAAACAAAATTGTTCACAGCACTGGTGTTAGCAACGCATTTTGTTTGCACCTGATTTACAGTTGGCATAGTTAGGCAACCTTGGCAATTAGTGTTTATCTTTCGTAGACGTGGCGTCTCTCGTAGTGGCGAATGTCTATTGCAGCTGCCTTTAACCTCCATTTTTACCAAAGACCTGCAAGAGATGATGACTCGCCAGGGGTCATTCAGGGTCATTCATCTTGTTCGAAACCGTCGACTGTGCAGAAAAGCGGCAAGCGACTTTCGAGTCTGTAAATGGACCTGGAGCTTCGTTATCTTGTCAACAACAAGTCTATAATCAACCCAATCAAAGGCACGAAGTGTATACAATGAAACCCTGTGCTGGTGTTTATGTACAAGGCCTAATCGTTTGTCATTTATCTGCGGTCATAAAATGTGGCTGACAGAATCCTTTCAAAAGGGTTTCTGTCAAACAAAATTATATCTAGAGTGCAGTGCAGGCAACATTGTGCCGCAGGGCGATACTTCTCAACGCGCTTTTTGGGTCCCTTCTTATGTATCGGTGTCACAATGCTCTGTTTTAAAAACTCTGCATTTATGGCATCGTTATGTGACCGTTCAAAGATCTTTAAAAAATAACTTTTTTGGCGCTGCTAAAAAAATATGTCTAGATTGCAATGCAGTCAACACTGAGTCGCAGGGTGCTACTTTTCAACGCGCTTTTTAGGACCCTTCTTTTGTATCGGTGTCACAGTGCCCTGTTTGAAGAATTTTGCAACTATGGCGTCGTTGTGTGACCGTTTAAAACACTTTCAAAAAACAACTTCATTAGCGCTGCTAAAAGAAACGTCTAGTCGCCGTATATCTATGGATCAATCTAACAGTGTCATCGAATGCTGTTAATTATGCAACTTAAACTATATACATGTATATATATACGCATACTTCTTCATTAATTTTTTTACCGTTTACGTGAAGTGCATTTATGCGCGACTAGTGTTACTGCGTAGTGCGGCGCTCACGAGGTTGGCATACCGTCGTAAACACACGCTTTCCCGCCCCACAGGTGGTCCGGGAGTTTCTAAGCTTATTACGTTGTAGTCACGAGAGGGCTTTCCCGCGCGGAAGCTTAATTCCGGGCCCCTGGCTTCTTGGCTCTCTGCGTTTTGTCGTTGTAAATTGCGAAGTGTACCAGGCAATTGTCATCCAGCTTTTCCGTCGTTTGGCATCTAACTAAAATGCTACCGCAAAGCGATGTCCTAGCTGTCGTTTGAATTGTGCCCTTCTCCCCTTAATGCACGCATAGTGTGCAAACATGTGGGCCGCATCACTGTGAATCGCGTAGCGGAGGCGTCTGTGACCGCACCAAAAACTCGCCAGGTATCGTGAACACCGACTTTAGCTTACCGGGTGAATAGATTTCTGTTGACTTAGTCTCTAAGCCAGACAGCTGTCATGCCTGCTCTTATGCGGCTCGCTCGGGGACAATTCTCAGAGGAAAAGACACATCGACGATATTTTATCATCACATTTATTTCACTCATATTGAGAATGCGTTTAACGTTGATACTTATATTGCATCGACGATATTTGTGTGCCATTTATATGCGTGCCACGTGCTGTCGAATAGACAGCCCTGTTATATTAATTGGAGACCTCAGCTTCTCAAAAATGCATCTAAAATTATGCTCAGCGGCACTGTGAAATCAAAACCTATGGTCTGTTGTTTTTGCAAATCTCAGCTAATTCGCTCGCCAACTCATACGCCTGGGGGGGTGAACTTGATTCTCTTTTTACTACTGACTTAGATACGATTGAAAATGTGAAAATGGTTGCTCTTCTCATAAAATTTGATCACCATTCCACTCGTTTTTATATTAGACTTGCTTGTAGTAATATAACATGTATACCTAATTTGTATATATATATAAAATTGTGATGATTTATTAATCATTTTCAATACGTTTGCACACTCGGCAGTGCTTGCCTATATATATATATATATATATATATATATATATATATTTTTTTTTTGTCATAATAAACAATTTATTGTCCGTATTTATTCAAGTTCAAATCATTTACGGTCGGACCATGACATTTGGGTCCCTGCGAACGTGTGCACCATTACGGGGGGTCCAGTGTAGGAAAAAAAAATCACCTAATTTGTTGACTATTATTTATCCTTATCTTCTTTACAAAATTCGTCTAGCTCATAAATTAACGCCTATAACTACATTTCAGTTTTCTACCTTATTTTGTGCGTCTGGTTACGTTACGCCAAAAAAGTATTCCTACATTTTTTTCATAAGTTGCTTTCATGATTTGTAGCCGAGGCTTTGAAATTCATCTTTGAAAGGTCTTACAACGACGGTGTGGTGTCCGACCTTTTTTAGAAGTACCATAATTACCCCTCCACAAAAAGAGCGAGAAAAATAATGTTGAGAACTACCGGCCTGTTTCGCAATGTATATACACGAGTATACGGTGATGCGTTTTTGAGAAGATTTTAGTTGACCACCTAAACAATTTATAAGTTTTAAACCGCTTATCTGCCCAGCGAGGTTTCATCACCCATTGGTCTGCATCTACACAGTTCTTGAAGAAAACCCAGGATTGCGTTATGCTCAAAAAGCTCGAAAAAAATATATTGCGTTTATTTTTTACCTAGGCGCGCTATCAACGGAGTTAATTACACTCCTCTGCTTCTGAAGTTGAAAAGTCCGGGTATCCACATTTTTACAGTACAATAATTAATAAATTACATCACATCTAAATAAATGTTTTCAATAAATATTTAAAACATGATAAAATGCTATATATATAATTTAAATGATTTTTGATGTTTTTTTAACCATAAATACAGGCCATATCATACATAATCTGATGTGCCTAAGGGGTACACGACTTTTGTTTTAGACATGAAGAAGTCCCTGTCACTTAACGTCAAATAACTTGAATATGCAGATGACTTAGAATTTTATTACCCTGTTTGATTGATTGGGGTTAAGAATGTCACGATCAAAAGATGAAGGGTTAAACAGATACAGCTGGTGAAGATGGCACTAGGATCAAAATGAAGCAAAATTGCAGCGTTAAGTTCGCAGCTATGGAGATTAGGTGCAATAGTCAGCAATGGGAAAGAGCAAAGGTATCGGAGAAAATGGTAAAATTGAGGGTAAAAAGTCATATACGGGCAAATGGAAATGCTCGTATATGAAAGGGTTCCAGATTGAGTTTGGCAGGTATATATGGAAAGAAAGAGCAAAAAAAGCGGCAAAAAAGTACGTACAGCATGTCGAACTTGTAGGTTAGAGAATAAATCAATTGAACATATTGTAAAAGTATGTACATTCTTGGGTAGGCGGGAAGCAGATATATAGACCTGCTAAAGGTCCCTGCTATAGAACCAAATGTTATAAAGGCCGATATTACAAAAGGAGAGGTTGTCCTAGCGGAAGGCAAATACTTAGCAGGGATTGGAAGATACATTGGTGAAGTATACGTAGGTAATATATATATATATATATATATATATATATATATATATATATATATATATATATATATATATATACAGGGTCATTCGTATTAAAATGTACTTCTTTCAAGGTTTGATAGAACTCGGCAAGAAAATAATGTTTCCCTATGGAGGGACGACGCGGAAACGTGTTGCTTAGGAGTGAAGATGAAATTTATAAAGTCGTTATTCTGCCTTTTCTTCTCCTACTTAGTTGTGCGAAATCTACGTTTGCGGGAGAACCAGTTAACGCACGAAGGAACCGATTATACCGGCGTGCACAATGGAGGACACTTCACTAGCTTGCGTAGCGAAAAGCGAACACCCAGGTTGAGGAAAGTCATAAAAATTCGATATGTTGTTATGTCTTACGTTAACGCTTTTTTCGTGAAAAATTGTAACATTTTTCCATAACTACCAAAAATATATGTCCAATAGACCAGTCTCACGCAATAGCAAAATGAATGCCCACCACTTTCGTATAATACTTTTTCCTAGTGGAAGGAAGGAGCGGAAACGTCTTGGCAAATTTTTACGGTTCTGAACGTGAAAACTTGCACGTAAAACATAACAACTATGACTGTCGAAAACGCTTAGTTACTTGACAACTACGTAACGCAGCGCCATTAATTTGGTACGAAAATTGTGGACATCACCTTGGTACGAAATTGGTGAGAGTCGTCTTTTGGACGTACATTTTTGATCGCAATGGAAAAATGTTACGATTTTTCATGAAAAAGCGTTAACGTAACATATCGACTTTTCATGACTTTCCTTAATCAGGTTATTCGCATTTCGCTACGCAAGCTAGTGAAGTATCTTCTTTCTAGAATTTTCTTCCCAACACGCCGGTTTAATCGGTTCCTTCATGCGTTAACTGGTTCTCCCGCAAACGTAGATTTCGCACAACTATGTAGGAGAAAAAAAGCAAAATAACAACTTTTATAAATTTTAGTCTCGCTCCTAAACAAGACGATTCCGCGTCTTCCCTCCATATGGAAAAATGATTTTCTTGCCGAGTTCTATCAAACCTTGAAAGAAGTACATTTTGATACGAATGACCCTGTGTGTGTATATATATATATATAAGAGCCCCTGATATAAAAGGGTGATATGTGTATTTAGGTATACATGTTAAACGAATAATATATCGATCAATAAATTTAACATCGTCAGGTACGTGCAATTCGATCGCACCATGGTCTTCATCACGATGCTGAAAGACCGATGAGGCAAAATACCAGCAATTTTAAGCAGTAGCCAATCGTCCTTCAGCAAGCACAAGGGAACTAGCCCGAAAAGTTGGTGCGAGTCGCAGTATCGTCCACAGTGTATTAAAAGCTGAACGACTATATCCGCACCGACGGCCAATGTAGTCATTACGTTTCCTGCTTATTTGCCTTTCCCCTATTAAGCTTACTTTACACAAGACGATGTGTTTAATATGCACACTTCCTAACAGGTTGGATGAAGAAGAATACTATTAATTTCTAAGTGAAACATTACCAACACGGTTGGAGAGCGCTTTAAAAGGAGTTCGCGAGCATATGGTTTCAGCATGATGGAGCGATTACTTAAACGAGACGTTCGAGAATCGTGACATTAGCCGAGGCGGGCTGATTGCTTAACCATCGCAATCGCCAAATTTATCAAGTCTCGACTTTTTTGGGGGTTACTTAAAAACTCTAGTCTACGACACTCCAGCTTTGCACGGGACTTGACACTTTGGTAAAGTCCTGCAAAGAGCAGGTCGCCTGGCAAACCTCCCTTGTTGAGGCTATTTAAGCTATGCCTGGCATATTCCAAGACGTCCAACTGAATATCTGCGAACGCTGCCGAATCTGCCGAAGAGTTTGCGGAGGCACCATCGAGAAGTTACTGTGAGATAAAAAATAATTGTGCGTTCTTTTAGAGCTATGCCGAGCAAATTATTGAATGGAGTACGTCATTCATGCATGTACTCAATCTCGGCAAGCCCTCCGGAAAACTTTACATTTTTCACAACCACGGAACGAATCGCCATAGATTCGTACAAAAAGGATGATCACCGTGAAGTGCGCAATTGCCTGAATGTGTAAGTCTTGAGCGCAGATTGCTCGAATGGTCGTATGTCGTTATGGTTTTGAGACATTAAGGCCCGTAAGGCTCTTGCTCAAGCGAATCCTAAAGTACCGAGCCTCATTGACCTGCTTTGTTTGCTGCACTGCCAGGTATAGTTCGATACAACCCACCTTCTTCCTTCCCGTTAGCATTATGGACTCGCTCTTCTCCGGAGCAATTCCTAAGCCGGATTCGCCCAATCACCTCCTCGTTGGCTCTAGTGTTTTATAAGCGATAAGCTCCAATTCTTGAGCAGCTTTTGCCTGTACTGTGGTGGCCAGATTTTTCGCATAGGCGATCATTTCCACCCCTTGTGGAAGGTTATTTTGCTAGGGTTTAGAGCAGGGGACCCAGGACTGAGCTCTGCAAAAAACTCCTGCTGTTTCCTGCTGAAATTTCCGCTTTACCTTTAAAAACACTTTAGTGCTCCAAGATGACTTGAGTGAGACTATTTGAAACTTTTTTTACTAGCGTAATCAGTATTGCCATTCGTGGTAGGCTGTTGAAGGCGGTCCTGACGTCTAGAAGGATTGCAAAAAAAAAAAACAGTTTTCTGGTGTATATGAATGAACTCTGTAAAAGGTCAGCTCGGTGGACAGCGGTGAGCACTGGTCGTTTTCCTAAACCCATGTTGGGAGTCCGAAAGGAGACAGTTTTCTCCACAAATGTCTCAAGCCTTTTTTCAATGGTTGCCTCGTATCGCCAGGGTGTTCAGTAGGCAGATGGGCCTGAATCCTCCGTTGTCTTTGAGGAAGAGGACAACTTCAACCCGTTTCCAGTTTGCGGGAATTGTCGCCCTTCGGGTTGCTGTAGTAAACACCTTCGGGTTGCTGTAATAAACCTGGATATTTCCTAAACAGTGTTTTAGCTAACGCAAGCGGGGTGCCGCCTGGACCTAAAGCTTTTCCTGGTTCAAGTCTCACCGCAGCCTTGAGTACCTCCGCTACTGTTATCACTGGGGGCTCGCCCCCTTGTGGGATTGTTTTCGATTTCCTTGAGAACGTTGCGCTAGCTATTTGTCTTCCTTTCCACAATTGATCGCTTCAATATGGCTTTATACTTTCGAAAGTTGAGCCAAGCTCAAGCTGCATCCTCTGGGGTTTTGTGTAGTTTTTTTAGGTCACACGTTGCAAAATGCATAATAAACCACCCACAATTCACTGATTTGCAAACACCGTCGCACGAGAAAGTTTGGATGCTGCGCATCTGACTAATATGTATGTGACTAATATGACTAATAATGTGTGTATATATTTTATAGGGGACTGGTAAACCGGTTTCGAGTAACTTTGCGTGTTTACCTTGTTGAGAAGAGATGCTGTGCGTTCTACATGCATCTACAAGCAATCCTAACTAAATAGCCCAGGAAAGTCTACTTGCCGCCAATTTTTTTTCCGCGTACAACGGCACTGAACCTGCAACAGAAGTGGGAAATGATGGCAGTAACAACAGAATCGTGCTTCTTTTCTCACTGGCTCTATCTTCTCTATTTGGGCTTCTTCTTCGCCGCATGAACACGCAAGTATTGATACAAAAAGGCGCCGAGCGGGAAACTTTGCTCGAATCTCGCCACAGTCTTATTGGCATTGTCCAACGCAGTATCCACAGTAACTTTATATGTGATAACGTCGCCTCAGGTTGCCTCTCTACCTCGCCTCGTCGCTCACACACATTCTATATTGCTCTTTTTCTCTGTCTCATACATACAAACCTCTTGATTGTCCTTTCTTTTAGTTTTCTTAGTTTTCCTTCTTATTCGTCGTAGCCGTGTTTTTTCTCCTGTTTTATCATTTCCGATGCCGACGGGGCAGCTCTCCAGAGCCGGCGTTAGAGGACGAGGACTGTCTGCCTCGTCAGAGAGTCGTGAAGCAAATCCTCGATGATGCAGTCTGTCGAGAGGACCGACAAGAAGCCATCTATATACTTGCGATGGGTCTATCTTGCTTAGACTGAGCTGTGCGCTTTTTGCTCCGGGTACTTATCGTCGTCGAAGCTTTTGTTGCACTTCATCATAGTAGTTATAGGTTGGTCTACTGATCAGACAATGAACGTCGTATGTTAATAGTAAGCTGCTGGAAATTTTAAAAATAACGCCGAAGTTACGCTAAAAAGTCGTCAAAGATGGCCGCCCATCTAAAAGCCAGCGAGCCTGCTGTTACCACAAGGACTGTTGGGAAAACCCTAGATATTTCAACGTGTCTACTTATGTTGCTGCTCCTAGTGCCCTTGATATAAATGTGTGAATGTGTATTTACGGTAAGGTATACATCTCAACCAAATATTAAATCAATCAACGTGTTACAGAAAGCGGGCCTGTGGTGAACGTGTTTAGGTATACGCCACAAATACGCATTATTTAAAAAGTAGAATTTAGCAACTTTAAGCGGGTGCACTGATGCAGTGCTTCGTAAATTGTTACATTTGACACCTAAGTAGCGGCTGATCGCGCCAACCTAAATAAGACTCTTCAGTACGCGGGGGTCGTAGTCTTAAAGCACCTTACAACACTGGGTAAGCCAAATCATGTTTGATCTATATTTTAAAAAAATTGTGGTTGATATCTCCACTTAGCATAAAATATTATAATATAATTGACTTGAAAGTATTGTCTACGACGAAGAGCATCCATCTTGAAACTCGAGCAGACGTCATGGAGAAGTCCCGGAATATTTGCCTCTCTTCCAGTCGTATGACTCGTGCTGATACTGTCGAATAGCTTGTGCGTGAGAAAACTTGAATCGATTGATCAGGTCCCTGACAAATGGTGTCGAGTGGGCCAGACAGAAGGTAACACTTATTATGTTTTATAGAGTCCAAGAGCACGTCTGGACTTCATACTATATAATATGTTCCTTTATTAACGAACGATATTCCTATATGAGTGCCACGCTATATGAGGTCACCGGTGTGACCTTCATATCGGACGGAACTGGAGCCGCCAGCTTAACGTAGCGTTTCTGGTTGTAAGCACTGGACTGTAGACACTCTCTTATTGTAAGTATACACATATAAAGGCAAACATACAAACATGCACTGACCACTTGCCCACAAGCAGCCTAGGACGCCTGCCGCCAACTGTGGCTAGCTTGCCTGGTCGCTTCAGGACGAAGACGGACTCAGAGACGGAGACGCAGACAGAGAAGGAAAGAAGAACAGGGGAAAGAAAACTCGTTGGTCGGACGAACGATGGACATTATTACGTGAGAGGATAATCTACTTTGTCCCTTGAGGGCACGGAAGTGGCGCTGGCGCGCGCGGCCCCACACAACGCTTGTGGCTTGCAAACAGCGACCGACAGTTAGCCAGCAGCAGGAGAGAGATTGTGGATGTCTGGTGGGGTGTGGGTGTGCTCGGCCAACCCCGTCTTCGGCGAGAAACGTTCACGCGTCTGGCGGGGCTTTGTCGCCTATTTTCTCAGAAACGGCGACTACTAGAGCGGGGAGAAAGAAAGGCCTTAGGCCACTTGCCTCCTCCGTCCATTCTCCTTGCTGATTCCTTAGCGGCGCTCCAGCCCAAACCTAACCTTGTACACTGCTATGCGGTGCCGCCGACTGACTCTCGCCGTTGTCATCATCGTCATCATCATCATTATCATGATCATGATCACGAGCTTGATTACTGTCATCACCACCGTTGTCGGGCGTCGTCGTTGTTGTCGTCGTACATAAACGAAGTCAGGAGGCAAGATGAGCAATGGTCGAGCAAGCGGGAGGCCGCGCTTTCGCACACACACTCACACGGTGTCCCTCACGCGTGCGTGGTCGGGCTTGGGCCAGGCATCCTGTTCGGTCATGAACTGGAAGGAAGCTGGTCCCTACCACAAAATCACGAGATAAAGATAGCTATAGAAGGCAAGGTCGGAGGCACTTAGAGGGCTGCGGCGCCCATGAGCCAGGCCGCGGCAAGGAGCGCGGGCTAGAGCGAGAGCGATACACGGCGAAGGGCGCGCGACACGGGATTACCCTGATGGAGGTATCTAAGCTCAGCAATTTGAGTCTAGCGCCGCTTTATGTACATGGTGGTGGTGGTGGTGGTGGTAGTAGTGATGGCGACAGTAGTGGTCGTGGCGATGGTGTTAGCGATGAGACGATGACGCTCCTGCTTCGGGGACACCTGAAGCTCGATCATTTCTGTCGACGGCCCGGTGTACGCAGAGCCCAAGCTGTGGCCTAGTTGGGAGACTTTCTCTCTGACTGTCTCAGTCCGTCCAATTTGATCGCTTACCCCCGTCGCTCTCTCTCTTTCTCTCTTTAGCTCAGTACCTTTTGGTATATCACTCCCATTCTGTCCCCTTGCTTTCGTTGTGCTCCTTGGTTGTCCACATAAGGGCGATTGGAATTATTACTATTATTATTTACTGTTCTATCGGTGGCGATTGGACCAATAAAGTGGCTCACAGCAGATAGATGATATATATATATATATATATATATATATATATCAATTAATATACACGCACTTAACGCTGCGTCAATAGCGTTGAACGTTGGCTGAACGTTAAGCGACGTTACGACAAGAGTAGGCTCAACCAAACACGGCTCGAAATGCGGCCAAAACACTTTGTAGGCAGGCTTTTGGGCGCACCATGCATCGCTAATTCGCTGAAGGTATCTTTTCAATATTGTATTTATATGTATAAATGTATATATATGTATATATATATGTATATATATTTTTTTATATTGCTTAATTGTAACATAGCTGGGTAACAAGATAAATACAGCAATAAAATGCCCTATTGCAAGGCCAACTCCGCCTTTGAGCGAACCGTGATACATTGTGCGGCATGATACCTGTCATACTTCATTTAACATCACATTCTTATGCATGCTATGTGATGCTCGTGGAAACGATCGATCTGACCCAGAGCGTGGTGGAAGACGTCTACTGCAAACGCCGTTACAATTCCCCCTTTTTCTCTCTGCGCCAAGTATCATCTGTTATCAGTTTAGTTGCGTGTTGCTGCCTCCTAATGTTGCCCAGCTAGAAAATTGTTTCACAACATCTTTCAATATATGCCGCTGGCCCTATTGCCTGCCAGATAGATAACAGAGATGGCTTCATATTCTCCTTCAAGTCTGTAGCTCAACATAGATCATGCAAGATTGAGCTCAAAAAGAACACAGTGCTGCGCGTCGGAGGCTGTCTTCGAAAGTCTCTCAGCTCTGTGTGAATAAAGGCATTAGCCATCCAGCACCTGTTGCCGAGACAAACTCCAGCGGTTGGCCACAGCAGGGCGTATTACGTCTGCTGCAGCCAATCGACCGTCATATCGAAACCTAATGGCTTTCGTCTTCCGCGAATGTATAGATTGTTTAATGCCTAATACACTTACACTCATGTAAGTGGACAAATTATATTTTATTGGAAGTATTACATATACTGGTGACGATAAACTAGTCGAAAAATAAACCTAGCGTAAAAGATGGCATTATGTAGGATAGCACCAGTCTGCAAGGATACATCTACTGATGGACACATATTCGACGTATTTCAATATTGCCCTGCATTGCAAGCACCTTACTTTACTAGCACGTCAAAGTATCACAAAAATCATTTAAAGTTCGTTTCTTTTTGACTCGAAACAAGCGCGCTAAGTAAGTTGAAGTGTTCTACCGTCTTATCTAGGAAAAGCGAACGCAGCGCATGTTCAGTCGAAACCTTCGCAGATCACAGAACTAAACTAACGGTCAGGCAAGCATCGCCATCCTGTGGCCGCAACTAACTGTAATTACAGCCTGGCTATAGTCAGAGGCGATCTGCATCTGTGCTTGTTTCCTGCGTTCAAATTACACCCTTCCTCTTACCAGCGATTGAAGGTCGTATCCGCGACTGGCGCCTGCTGCTTTCTATATATAGCGGGCGGTGTGTGATTTGCTCGTCAATGGCGCGTTCCATCTCGTCGTCCGTCATATCAGATTTAGCGTCAGAGAGTCGGGATAGCCTTCTCTCTTGCCGCACGGGTCGTTTTCCCAGGATGAGTTGAAGTCGCATGAGAAGTAATAGGACTGCAGCGACAAAATGCCGTAGCAGCAGCTGCAGTAGTTGTAGAGCAGTTGTAGACAAGCCCGACCAGGAACCAATTCGCCCTATCTACCTCCTCCCTTCTATTGGCCCCCCGAGCGTCACATTGATATCTATCGCCGGCCGACGAAACGTTTTGTCGGAATCTCTGTCGACGACAACGACGAAGGTGAAGACCATCGGCAGATCTTTCCCAGGGGGTCGAAAATCACTGCGGTCCCATATCCGCGTCGGCTGACGAAGAAAATAGCTTGAGACGTCAGCGAGGGCGCAAACGCCCCCCTGGAAAGAAACGCAGTTTCCTGAAGCTGACCGACGATTGTGAGAGGTTCTGACTGACCGCAGAGATCTGTGGTCGCCCCGCCCCACCTCCCTTTCCACCTCCGCCTCACCTCGACCGCTCGACCTCCTTGATCTTCAGGTGCAGGAGTTCTAGTTAAGGCATATGTACACCTCAGTCATCAGTCATTTTCCGCTGCAACAACTCAGCCCTCGGCGGGCCGGCCAGGTGGGCCACAGAAATGCACAAATACGTGCCCGCATTTACGTACATCATGCGTCGACTGCGGATCGTCGTTGGGATCGTTATCGGTACTGTTTTTGTTCGTATGGTCGTATGTATGGTTGTGACAACCTCAAAAGTAGCAGTCGTCCGTCAACTTATTGACTATTCTACCGATTCGGCGGTAGCTCTTGGCCAGGCTGTGAAGAACGACACTCAAGCCCAGTGACCGGTAAGGAAGCCAACCGACATACAGGCCAAAAAAGGAATCATGCCAGCAGCATCAGTCTAGGACGGTGAACGCGAGAACAATGGACAAGAACAAAAAGAGAGAAAGTAAAAAAGAAACAGCGAGAGACAGAAATGGGAGAAAACGCGTTCTCTTCTCATTCAAACGAAGGTCATCAACTTTTTCAACTTTTTCGTGGTCATTTCTTCTCTACTCTCAAGGTTCTATTCTGTGGACACTTTAAGTCTATACATTCTCCTCTTATATAGCTGATGTTTCGCCTTGAGTTTCCTGTTCCTTCTCCTGCTATATATAGTTTTGCTGCCTTTCTTTCTTTCTTTGCCTTCTGCACATTTTTATTTTATTTACCGTGTCGCGCAGTGGAACGACGCCAGGGCTACGTGGCCGTACTACTGATTGACGTGTGGATACGCTTTGCGGGTTTTAGATCTCGACGGTTTTTTCGTCGTAGTCTTTGCTTCCAAACACCCCTATTTTCTTTCTCTCTCCCTCTCTATATTTCTATCTCAATCCTTCAAATGTTCGATTTCTGGGCCTCTATGCACGCTCTATATTACACCTGTATACATCTTCTAAGACAACTGGCCGACTCTTTAAACAAATACTAGTTCGGAACACGCGGCGAACTAACGGGGACCGCAAAGAAACTCAACGTCAGTGTTCATGATTGCGTTTTCGTCCCGGAGCGCGCTTTACAAAACACGGGACGGCATACATTGAGCAACAGAGCTTACTCCGCTCAAATTCAATTATTGCTTTGTGCATTGACCGGTGCCGACGACGAGGGCAAACAACTTTAAGTTGCTAAGTAGGTGGGTTATACTAGGGCCAGCAGGAATAATAGCGGGTATTGGGTGTGATTCAAATTCAGACGACCTTAATGCCTAATGCTAAATGTGTTGGTTGAGTCGACTTATTTGTCTGGATGATATACGTCTATAGATAGATACGTCGTGGAGGAGCCCCAATAGGGCCCCATAACAGCAATGATTCTGGCGGTCGACGGACAAAGCTGCCATTGTACTTGCCGCAAACAACTTCCTGTGCCAACAACGGCCAATGCTATCATGAAGACCTAGCCAGCAAACGATGCACTTGAGAAGCAATACAGCCACGCAGATTCGTCTGTGTTGTCTGACGAGCAGTCGAAAGGCCTAAACTTATTCGGGCTGACCCCTTAGCCTACATTTAACGCCCACAAGTTTGCTTTCGCAATGTTTCGTAAAACGGACCCCATAAATATAAATGTGCAACGGTGGAGATCGAACCATTGCACCTATGTATCTCCCCCGGTCGAATGCACCACGCCACCGGACTCGACAGTCCAAAAGCCTGTCTAATTGTTATCGGCCCAATGGATGAGGGCATAGATATCGCTGTCTTTGATGGCACGGATGCTAATACTGCAGCCGTAGACAGGCGAATAAACAGACATATCGAACGATATACTATAAGCAGTTGAAAAGACATGGGCATAGCCTTCAGTTGGTGTCCTGCAGCCACCAGGCAGCAGCAGCACGTTGTGAGTATGAAAGAACGGAGCTGAGGTTGATACATAGTTAGATATAGAGAGACAGAAAAGAATAATATTTAATGAAAGGTGATCTAAAACGATCTAGAGAGAACTTACAAAGAAAGAAAGAGACCGAAGGAGAGAGATAGAGAAAGAGATTGAACGAACGAGAAAGAAGGCAAAAGATACAGAGAAAGAAAGATGATACTAAAATTCCAACTGTCTTCAACTCTCTATTTATCTTCTTCCTAACATCGTCGGCGCTGCCCGAGATGTGACTCAAGGGCAAAAGACGACACGTCAAAAGCTTAGTTAGGTTGCTTATGCAGCAGCCTGCTGATGTTGTTGCTTCTGTTGCTTCTGTTGCTGCTTTTATTGGTGCTGCTGGTAAAAAACGTCGTCACGACTGGTGTAACTTGGCGGTAACTACTACGTTTGCTGGTAGTGGCCGCTGGTGTAGCTAAGCAAGCCAAAAAAACTAAACGGCAGACTCTGGCCAGTCGCAGCCTCTGGCCACTCGCAGACTCCAGCTATAGCCAGTGTTGGAAAAAACGGCAAAAGGGCAATTTGGGATTGAGGGCAGCACTTTGTTTGCTTAGAGATCGCGTGGTGTCGCGGGACGGGAGGGAGGGGGGTAACATGGGCGGCTATAGCATCGGCTAAGGTCACCGTTAACGTGAAGACGACAACCAGCGGCGGCCGACGTAGGGTGACCGAGGCCGACGCCCCCGGTTGATGGGTTGGTCGAGCTGTATTTGAGAACAACGATAAGTGCCCTAGGCGCTGCAACAGACTTCAGTAGCTGCATCAGAGGTAGCAGAATGGGCCGGTTGCGTCTGCTTATCGGTGTTCTTTGTTGTTGTTGTTGTTGCTGTTGTTGTTCTTTTTGTTGTTTCTGTTGATAGTACTGTTGCTTTTGTTGATGTTGTTGTCGTCGTTGTCGTTGCTGCTTGTGCGTGAATCTCAAGGCAATTCTCTACTAAGTAGTGGTAAGCTGGGGGCAGCAGGAATACGAATGTTGAATGGTCAAGGATGAAAAGAAGGATATAAGGTAACAGAAAAGTGAAAAACGACAAGTTTTAATATGCGGGTAGTATTGGCAAGGTGTAAAAGTCTGTTTGCATCACGCGTCACGACAGGACGTTTAGAACGCATTAGACAAACAGTCAAAACAATATCTTAGAGAGCTCGGGAGTTCTCTAAAAGCAGCAATAAAACGCGTCTTTCACAATCAAGTTGAAATGTCCATTCAAAATGTTGTTATCCGTAGGAACAGCAAAAAGTCGCACGGGGTCAGGTCCGGCGAATAGGGAGGGGGTTGTGGAAATATAGAGATCAAATTTTTCATTATTTAATTTAAAGTTAGTAACAATGTGTGCGCCGACGCGTTGTCGTGGTAGATGACTAAGAATTGTTTGCCCATAGTTCAAAGCTTTTGTATCAGACGGACTCGCGCAATTTTCTTGTAAAATTTTACTGTAGCATTCGTTATTGAACTCATCAAGACCAGATGTCCAAAATTATTGAAAGATGAAATCCATGTAGTGAAAAAAAAACAGTCAGAACAGCCTTGGTATTAAATCTGCTCTCTCAGATTTTTTTTTATCAACTGTTTGCTTAGGTTTTGGTCTCAATGTCGTAACTACAACCCCATGATTCGTTTTCTGTAACTGCTCTCTGGGGCAATCGAGGGTTTTCCGCTCTTGCCCGAAGGTTCAATTTGGACGTTCTCCGACGGGCGTTTATTTGCCGGAAGTTGAACATTTTATAACAAACTTTGCTGCTAGTCTTCTGACGCACAACATATCGGCCAAGACTGTTACAACTGTTACAATCCACAAGGTATCTCTATATCCTCTGCTGTAGTCATTTGGCAATTGTTGGGTACGGTACCACGAACTTCACTTTTTTCGTATGTTATTGACGTCCACGGCCTTCCCGAGCGGAGGTGATATCCAGCCTTTTCACGTGCGTCGCGAAATCGACGATGCCACACATACACAGTGTTTAGCAATACTACTTATTCACCATAAGCAGTTCGCAAGGTTGCCAATACTCTATAACATAGGATTTGGTTTTAAACAAAAACATGTATGCTGATTTGTTGCTCCTCAATGCTCGACTTCTCAGAAATCGCTTTCTTCACTTCTTTGAATTAAACTCAATCAATAAACGCCGCACTCTCTTGACGCAAAATTTGGCCTGCGTGTAGCCGATGAACGGTCTATCTAATCAAAACAAACCGGAATACCTTGGTGGTATCGATTCAATTTTTAAAATTCTACCATTGAAACTGGTCGATAAGCTCTCATATATATATATATATATATATATATATATATTAGGGAATACAGAAAAATTGAAATTTTTAACTTTTAGAAACAAATCTAAAAGCTGAACGGGTTAACTGTTTTTGTTTATTCAAAAAGTACTCGTCTTTGTTAGCCACATTTCTTTCCTATATGTGGTCTAGACTATCGATTTCCATGGCAACAAATTCTGGTTTATGCATCTCGAATATTTACATCTGGAGGTATTGCAGGTTTACTGCTTTCCACTTTTTTCTGGCGGAATGCATTTTCTTTCTTGTAGGCAGTTCCACAGACATCTGAATAAGTAGTTCAACGGCGCGATGAGTACGATAGATGTGGCAAAATTTTCGAATCAAAACTGACTATCTTGTGAAGGCTGGGTTAACTTATACGCGGCCTCGTAATTATCATGGTGCAAGATTACGTTTTGCCTATTCACGAGACTGTGTCTCTTCCTTTGGAGGGCGGCAAAAACTTGGCCGAGGTGATCACAGTAGGTGATCCTATTAGTTGGCCATTAGGAAGACACTCGTGGTGAACGCTGCTATGTTTATCCCACTAAACACAGGATCCATTTTGTGCAAATGGGTTAGTATATTTTGCGTCATTTAGGAAGACTGGCCATGATACTCATTGGTTTAACTTCGACACGAAATTATGCGAGCAAAGACGAGTCACGATGATTGTGTGCCACATATCGAAGTCCATGGCTAATTGATACATAATTACAAATCAAGGGGATTCTATTGCTCAGTATTGCGCAAGCAGTATTACTCGAGCGTAATAGGCCTTCCAAACGAAGGTTCATCCTGAAGACTGAAATTATCGGAAGAGAATTCGGCGATCCAATTGTAGCACGACGTTTTTAAGTTCATACGGCAAAAACAACAAATGAGATCCTTTTAGAAGGCTCGAAGATTCTACAGTCTGTTGCACCGAGGGCCGGACATGCTAGATTTGCGCTCACGTAGATATCTCTTTTCTAAACATAACATACTTCTCAGAGGCGATCATTTAAAAGCACACACCTAACAATGCCGTTTTTTTCTGACCAACCGAATATATATATATATATATATATATATATCATTAGCATCATTGGCCCTTTGCCAACTTCTGCTTTGTTACAAGACTGCACTGTTACTGCTCAGTCATAGCGAGGACCACAAACAGAGTGACAACCAGACAGAGTTGTCGCAGTCTACTAGTAGATCTATGTGACCGGAAGCAATGGATTTCTATGACTTCCGGACTGTTCAGCACAGTGAGCTGTCAGAGCAAGGGCAGGACTTAAACATCAGGGGGTCAGGAAGCGGCTCGCAACCACTCGGCACGACCCTTGATGACCGCCGGCAACGGCTCCTCCCTCGACAGCAAACAGACTTTTAGAATGCAATGGCGAATCGCGAGGGCTCACCTGAACTTCACACCACGACTGTCAAACGTCAAGCTAGTCGTGGTCGAAGTGGAGTGGACGCTTTGCGTGACATCTGTGATCCTTTTCTACTACTTCTGACTTTAATATAGCTTGTAGGTCTGGCAAAAACTAGCCAAACAGTAGAGACAAGCAACCAGGGCTTCATTTATGAGCACACACCGATCTAAAATAGAAAGATGTTCAGCTGCCTCGGGCTACCTAGTTTAGTTAGGTAATTTGCAGGGCACACAAGAGGTAATTTCCTCGGCATTTTCCCTGTCGCTAGTTTTGATATTTGCGTATAGCTTACCTCAAAAAGGTATGTCTAGGTTGCTAACTAAACTTGCCTACTTTCAATAATATTGTAGTGGAAGTCCCAAAACGGTCGAAAATGTCACTAAGGGAAGGTGTGCACTGCCTACTTTAAATTTAAGTTTGGCTTCTTGAAGGCAACATGTATTAATATTATATATTGCTAGTTTTGTTTTGCCTAAAGTAAGGGCTGATTAAAGGGGCCTATATGCGGTGAAAGTTTTATGCTGCACACTCTTAGCCCGCGCCATGTTCGTTCCTTGGAACTTTTTAGGCATTTTTACTACGAAAGATGTAATAAGATCAAGTATACCCTGATTATCAAACCGAAAGGAAAAGGCATAGAAACAGAGCCGGAATTTTGGAGGGGAATAACCCTTAAGAGTTGCCCCTCTAAGCGCCATTGTTGGGGAGAGTACAGTATACATCGACAACGGAACTGGGATTATAGGAAACGTAACACGGACGACAGAAGTGGCCCAAGGTGACGGACTAAGCCCATTACTTTTTCGGTGCTATTGGAAGACCAGTTTCCAAAAGAATATTTGAAGCGGAGTAGGAAAAGCCATTGAAGCGATACCAGCAATTAAAAATCCACTAATGTCGCCAATACATACCGCGTCCATCCTTTTCAAGGCTAAAGTAAAACCAATAACAACAGTTGGTTTATGACTTATATGGGATAAATTAGGACAGGCAGATCTACGGTTACTAGATATAATTCGAGTTTTTTTCATGAAGCGGGTTTTGGGGATAGCTAATTCTTGTAGAAATAGAAAAGTTTATATTTTAGAAAAGGAACTCTAATGGCAAACAAATTATAAGTACAATAGGGCTTACCTAAGACGGCTTCATTCGTGGCCTACACTATGAAGTGGGGGAAAAATAAAAGGACATAGACACAGGAATATACACGATGATAGCAATGAAGAATACAACCTGGCGAGCAGGCGGATTTAAGAGTAGGCATCTAACTACGGCATTTGCAGCCTACGGGTTACATCACCTGTTATGCAGCACACAATAGTTCCACAATCCTCAGGAGTGTTGTAGGTGCGCGAGATGCTTAGGTTATTGCATTAGATACCACGCCGCAGCATGTCCAGCAGTTCAGTCAGTAGCGGAACCCGCAAGATGAGAGAAGGTCCGGTGACGTAGAAGAACCACTAATTGAGACTGATGTACTTGTTTATAATTTACCTAACATAGTTGTTAATAATAATAATAATAATAATAATGATAGTAATAATAATAATAATAATAATAATAATAATAATAATAATAATAATAATAATAATAATAATGATAATGGTGATGATAATAATAATAATAATAATAATGATAATGGTGATGATAATAATAATAATAATAATAATAATGATAATGATAATAATAATAATAATAATAATAATAATAATAATAATAATAATAATAATAATAATAATAATAATAATAATTGAATAACTAATTTATTTTATATATAAAGCAAAAAAAACAAAAATAATAATTGCACGAGAGTTGTGAGAGTAAGTGTTTATTGACTTCAGTATTACGCTAATGTAAAAAGAAAGCAGATACGACCAAGTGCGGAATATATATCAAGGAATCTTCCAGCAGGTGCTGGAAGGGGTTATTTACATAAATTGAAGTTAGGCGTCAGCTCGTTTCTTTCTAAAACCGTATTAAGTGTCTGCAAGCAGATTAAATTTCTCAATTAGTTTGGTCACTTGCTATTTTACCCACCGCCTAAACTACTTAGCGATGAAGTCCATTGTCGCAATTGGGCGGATTGGTGGCACTATTTGTTCGTTCTCCCTTGCCCTTATAGAGTGAATGTACTTCTGTCTGCTTTAGTGCTACAAAAAAAATCTAAGCCTAATATATTAATTGAAAATCTAGGCTAGAAATCTAAGCGGCGAGTGAGAAAAGGCGTTAAAACGCGTATCTGATAGAGCATTCTGTCGTTTGATTTCTAAAGTACGGGTGCCGTGTACGAACACAGCTGAATCGACGTACTTAAGGCTGAACTTTGACGCCAGCTGCTGTCGTGGCAAAAACTCGGAGATGTTTGTACTCGAGCATATGCAAGGGGAAGATGCGTACGAGAACATTATATCATCATCTGCGGCACTGTGTGTGTGGGGGTCGGGGCATTGTGCATTTTACTCCACGGTTGTTATTCGAATACGCCACTTGCAGAAATAGATCTTGTTGACTTCGATGGGCGCAAAGCCTAGTTGCATCCAATGCCGCAGCCATAAGGGGCGGCGTGTAAAGACGTACTTAAGACGACAATACAGGGGCCCTGGCCTGCTGGTTTCGTGCCAAGCAGGTATGTTACGAAGTGAAAGCAATAGCATCCGCTTTGAATCAGTATCAGAGGCCTTAACTATGTGCGAAACAGCGTTTATACAAACACAAAGACTTACGATATTTTAAAACATTACAACGACGGTGGCTTTACAATAAACCAACAGGGTGCAGTGCCTTAGATCTAGCAGAAAACTAGCACGCTCAATTCAGCCGCACTTAGAGACACTTGACGTCGTAATAGGTATATATGTTGAGCTCTGCTCACCTCGAAAGTGGAGGGGTATTTGTAATATCAGGTCAAATGATCAACCATAGCTGTACGTATTACCTGCCATGTGAGTTCTTGCTGGCAGCATATTGGCAGCGTCCCATCTATTTCTCACTGGCAGGCAACCAGTCCGTGCGAAACGAGCCACTTGCCCGATCGGCAATAAACCTTCGTAGACGTCATGAACTTAAATAACGAAAGTCTAAGAGCTCTGTCTGACGCCCGCCATATAAATGCAGTCTAGTCAGTCAAGAGGAGGCTGACGTAATGACGTACGGAATGTACACTATCGATGCCGACCTTCCTCTCCTACGGGGTGGGTTATTAGGAGTGAATTTCAGAGGGTAGGCCGCTTTTTTTTTTATTGGAATCTAACGCTAGCTAGTAGTAGAGCGAGGTATGCATAGACGCAGTACTCCTTCTTCAATGAAAAATGCGTGTTTAAATAATAATACCTTAGCGTTTAAAAGGTTTCGCGGCTCAGTCTGGCATGTGAAGCCCACAACATCGTGCCGTTCCTGCCACTGCCTACAGAATTGAGGTTGCTGCAGCAAAGAGAGCTAAACGGAGATAGAAAGTGCTTGGGAAGAAGCTTAACCTTTTACAGATGCAGCACAAGATTAGCATCTAAAAGTTTGCGTGTTAAACGGCTTTCATATGCCTCAATTTCTAATATAGAACAGCAGAAATTATTCACGGTATAATCTGGTTCGAAACGGACGATTTGGTACACGTTTCATTTACATTTGGACAGCCAGCGAAGAAGCGATAATATCATATAGATGGTTGGCAATATGAGTGGTATCTATTCTTTAACAACCACGTCGCATATTTCATGGTAAGAAAGCCGTAACATTAAATAGGATAATAAAAGTCATGTAAGTATTATCAGAAATTATCGCAAGCGAGACAACGTGTAAATGTTCGTTATAGTCAAACAAGGTTTGTATTGAAGATAAGCTTTAGCTTAGAATTAGCGGCAGGTGAGAACATTTGCTGAGAGGAATATTTTGTCAAATAGCAGGCTATACATTTAAATAATATCGAGTCAAAAAACCTAGCTTGAAACAGACAATCTATTTTTCGTAAGTTGAATATCTAGCCACCATACGCAGTCGTTTATGCGACGCCAGACGCCTATACCAGCAACATAATCGATGCGTATCACAATGTATGTAGTCGGTATTTTTAAACGTAAGCTTGTAATGCATACCAGGCATCCCCACGCTAAAGCATTTACTACAACAATTTACATAAACCTCACCGCCATTCATTTGGGTAATTCTGTATTTTCAGCTCAGTACTTTATTTTTTTTTATAGACAAACATCTTTAAGAACAGTTGAACGCCCACCCGTTGAAGTGAAGTCCCTGTCTTTCTTACTTAATCTAAATTTACCAGAGGCAGCTTACAGGTAAGCTCTTCTGCCTGTGGCAAAAGGAGGGATAAGGTTTCCAGACGTTGCCTCGGTCGCAGGTCCTCTTGTGTTCGCTAGTGCCTGGCAAAGGGCGTCCCTCTCCCGGTCCCTTCCTCGAAAAATATAAGTAAGTAAAAAAAAAAACAAAGAAAACGTTTCCTAAACATTCATAGAACATCGTTGTTGTTATTGTACTCTGTACGATACTATGCGGCGAACCTTGCGCACTAATACGTTATACGCTACATACGAACTCGAGGAATAATCGAGCAGCGCAAATACGCAACCAAATAAACCGCTTTATCTCTCCCTCACTTGCCTCTCTGCCTCAGTCACAGGTGGAACAACGGAGCGCGCCTTGATGCGAAGTCGGCTGAGCCAGTGGTTGCAATGAGGGTATCGAGGAATCTCATGAGCACTTCGTCGTTCGGACGCCCTACTAGTTGATATCGTTGTTGTTGTTGTTGTTGTTGTTGTTGTTGTTGTTGTTGTTGTTGTTGTTGTTGTTGTTGTTGTTGTTGTTGTTGTTGTGTTGTTGTTGTTGTTGTTGTTGTTGTTGTTGTTGTTGTTGTTGTTGTTGTTGTTGTTGTTGTTGTTGTTGTTGTTGTTGTTGTTGTTGTTGTTGTTGTTGTTGTTGTTGTTGTTGTTGTTGTTGTTGTTGTTGTTGTTGTTGTTGTTGTTGTTGTTGTTGTTGTTGTTGTTGTTGTTGTTGTTGTTGTTGTTGTTGTTGTTGTTGTTGTTGTTGTTGTTGTTGTTGTTGTTGTGCTTGTTGTCGCCACCGTATTTTACTGTTGATTGCCATCATCAAGGGATGTAGCTAGGCCGCTTGCCATAGATGCAATCGTCACCGGCCGAGATACGCTCAGGGCTGCCCTGTTACTGTTTAAAGAAAATCTCATTTCAGCTTGCGGCTGCTTCTGCTGCTGCTGATATTGCTACTGTTGCTTATCCCGATATTGTTGCTGCTGCTGCTGCTTCTGCCTTTATTATTGGTCTGGGCGTATTCGCCGGCCGCCAGTTAGTCGCTGGCGGATGCTCTGAATGGCGTTGTCTGCGCTGACGCTTGCTCCGGTTGAGATGGAGGCGTAAGCGACGGTGGCCGAGTTTAGGTTGCCACAACAACCAGTGGCTTTGTGGCTTGTTCTCTCTTGCACGCCGCTTGGCCCACCTTCAGTCGCTTAAGTTGCTTGCCCATGTTTTCCCGGTGTTGTCATGGCGTGTCATGACCTTCTTCATTATCTTTCGCGTAGTCGCGTGCGTGCAAATCACGACGGCGCGTAACTGTAACTTCTACTGCCAGGCCACTGCCGGCGATGAATACTACCGCTACTACTGCCAGGCCACTGCCGGCGATGAATACTACCGCTACTACTGCGAATATTACTACAACTGACTAAACCAGTAACATCAGCAGCAGCAGCAACAGCAGGAATAGGGCACGTCGATCGCCCTTTGTACGACATCCGCGACCACAATAACAAAGATGACGACCGCCGCAGCAGCAGCAACATCAACAACAAATGCGACAACGACAAGACTTAGGTACAGTTTCGCTTCGCTTGGTTTGGTCCGCGCGCCAGCAATCGCGGCCGATTCTACCGCGTTTGTTGCTGCCCCTACGGCTGCCCTTCGAGTCGCGACCACACCGTCATTGTTCCTGTCGTGTGTTTGACTGCTGCGGCAATAGTTGGTGGTGGTGGTGGTGGTGGTGGAGTCGTCGTTGTTGTTGTTGTTGTTGTTGTTGTTGTTGTTGTTGTTGTTGTTGTTGTTGTTGTTGTTGTTGTTGTTGTTGTTGTTGTTGTTGTTGTTGTTGTTGTTGTTGTTGTTGTTGTTGTTGTTGTTGTTGTTGTTGTTGTTGTTGTTGTTGTTGTTGTTGTTGTCGTTGTTGCTATTGCCCGTGTCGTTGTTCTTGCTGCTACTGCTGCACCTGCTATTCCACTGACAGATACGTGCGACGCATAGCAAGGGGCACAAACACAACATGGGGTCGGCCCAGCGCTCACGGTCGCACGCGGACTGGCGAAGGGAACCAGGCAAGCGCTTGCCTGCGACAAGTCGATCCCTCTCTCGTGTCTGCCCGGGCCACAAACGATTCACCCTCGCAGGCTACTCGCGACCACCTTTGCCCACCAGCTGCTGGGTCCTCTGTCGAAGGGCCTCGAATGTGGCCAGAGCAACACACAAATTTGGTACATAGTACACGCTTAGGTCCATCCCCCTTCACATAGCAAGCTCTATGGTCCGATGTTTCCGTTCACATCGCCTAGCACCGCGTTCCCCCAATTGGCATGTCTACTTTCTGATTTGGCGCTGAGAGAGTGAGAAAGCAAATGAGAATTATAGGATGATGTGTGTGTGCGAGCGAGCGAGAGAGAGAGAGCAATGGTTCGTATCAAACAGAGCCGTAAGGAAGCAGCACAGACTTCGTAGACTTCGCCTGGCTCGACGTATGTGTAGAAGGGAAGACTCTAGCAGAAGCAAATGATAACAAGCGGCAAACAAGGGTAAATTGGAAGAAAAGGAAAGAAATAGAGAGATAGAGAGAGAAAGAGAGAAATAGAGAGATGAGTTAAGATAAGTATACCCTAAGAACCCAGCATGTAGAGAGAGAGAGAATGCACCAGCGATAAAGGTAGAGGGGGACGAAGGACAAGATGTACAACGAGGTAGATAGGAACGCTGCAGTACTCTTACACCGCACCCCCCCCCCTTTAGTTGAACGAGCTCCTTTTTCATGGGCGATCTCTGAGCTCACTGGGCTTTTTTTGTCGTGTGCGTCTTCTTTATCGTCTTCTTCCTTTTCTTTTTCTTCTCGTTGTTCCTCCCCTTCTCGCACTTGTTCATTGTGCCCACTGTGTTCATTGCCGTCGGGGTCAGGCGCCCCGGGAAGCTGCCGGTTTCCGACGATGTCAACGATCATTACGGCCAGCTAACTCGCTTTCGTGCTCGACATACAAAAGCGCCGGTAGAGCCAAACGTTGATTCTGATACTGCATTGCTTGCGTACAATCATCTAACGAGCTAACAAGCAGGTAACATCGAGCGACTCTGTTCACCGCCGTGCGTCGTTGCTGTTGTTATCGATGTTGCAAAAGAATGGTAGCCGCTCTTTTCAGTCGCTTGCCTTCTTTCTCTCTCTCTCTCTCTCTCTCTCTCTCTCTCTCTATATATATATATATATATATATATATATATATATATATATATATATATATATGTTGTTCACAAGTCAAAAAAGATAGCCGAAATATAAAAGTAAGAGTGTTTCAGGTACTAAAGAAATATGTATTAAAATAGATGGAGTGGCGTTTCGATAAAGTACATTATTGGGGAGAAATGCAATATATTTTTCTTGTTTCACTAGCTGTATTTTGCGCATTTCTTTACAAATTTAGACTTAATTACCTTAATAGGCCTTTCAATGCAGATTGTTCGCTAATGCCCGTGACGTTATTAGGGTACATTTTACTCGTCTAAAAACCACGCAAGAAAAGTCTAACGCCGTTTGATCGCAGAATTTTGAAGGCCAATAAACGTCCCCGTTGCGCGTGATTATCCGTTCATGGCACTTTATCCTCAAACACTCAATTGTCTCACCGGCTGCGTTTTTGTGGCACTCTCCTGTCGGAATCAAAATTAATTCGCATTCATTCCGATCGAATTCAGTAAAATACAATTACGGGTCATGCTGCGATAATGCCCGCCATTTACTCTGGGTTAACAAATAGGGTTCAGTGATTCCTTTGGACCATAGGCCGCAGCAGACTATCACATGTGGCACATGTACCAGCTAATCGTAAATCACGTGAGAATTCTCGGTTGTTCAGATGCAACTATTTACTTTATTCAACCCTGCATTTAGATATAAATTGAATTTATCAGCAGAAATACTTTGTCTCACAATGTTGACATCACGCGGCATCATCTCCCTCCCAGAAGCCCTTGGTGCAGTTAGCCGCTCTTGCTGGTACGTAGGCTTTAACTATTGCGCCAGCTAAGTCTTATACCGATACATTGCTAGATCCGACTTAAAAATGCCTCAAATTGAGGTGCGCAAAAACTCATTTATTGAACATGTCGTCAAACCGATGTTTCCGAACAATGTTTCACACTGTCGGCCACAACAGTGAGACTTTTAGCCGGACAAGCGATCCGTGGTCTACCACGGCTTGGCGAGAGCAACAAAGTTCCTCTTTTCATAATAGATGTTTGCAATTTCTACGCGCTTTTTCGTTAGGTAATACACTCTTACACAGTCCTACCCTACCAGAAAGCAGATCGCGAGAACGGCAGAGCTGAGCGCGAACAATTTTGAAAGATGTGACGTGATTATTCGGACGCTTTATAAATATACAGCGTGTCTCTAAAAGAGAGGGACATTGTCATTAAGCGCCAATATTGGTGTAGGGATTTAAAAAGCAAAATCTTAAAACGGTTTGATAGGCAGTTTGCCGTTATTAAGATGCAAAAATGTAGTTCAACATTCTTCCAAAAATGTTGACTCCTATAATTTGCAATTTGCGTCCGTTTTCTGGTAGACAAACTGTTTAAAGTACATCAAATGTAAACTGAATATTTGGACAATTTGAGCCATCGACGCGAGTTCGCCCAGGCCGTTGAACAGAAAACATTACAGCAGTTCGAACTGCAACAATCTCTAAAGAAGCACTATCTAGAGTTTTTTCAATAAAGTGTTTGCGTCTTCATGCTTACGAATTCCAGCTGACCCAACAGCTATATATATATATATATATATATATTATACGAAGCCAGCTTTTGAGTTTAAGACGCCAACTATTCTGTTGACAACAGTTCTCGTCGTTCTCGTACAAAGACATCGACCAAAAAGGCGAATACAGGCCTGGCGTTAAGGACGCAACGAAAACAACACAACGGCGAAGTCGCATTCCAAACAAGCCAGCTCGCTGTCGAACATGTCAGGAAGCGTGTCGTGGCGTTAAACGGTTCACGACAAGTCAATGTCACCTTCCAAATTTCCCTTAAGGAGGCACGCGACGGCGCGATGGCGTACTGCTAGAAAGGACCGGCCGGGTCCTGGGGTTAGGGCCCCCCACGATAACAGCTTCGTCGACGGGCAAACGACGGGAAATGTCACAGTATTACTGATAAAATTAGCTGTGAGCAAGAGAAACGTCCTAGCTGCGGGTCTGCGTTGACAAGCGCGAACCACATGCATGCGAAACATCGGCATAGCACAGGCACAGTTAAGAGCTGTCAGATTTTGGACCCTGCGTACGAAGCAGAAGTCGGGTATGGAAGCAGCGCGCCCCTTTGCGACGTTTGTAGCTAGAAAAACACGCCAGGAGCGGGACTATGCAGCGTATGCCAGCCAGCGCAGGAGTCTCTGTTCCAGTGGCAATAAGCAACAAACATTTCGAACCACTGCACCGTACGCGCCCCAGGCCTCCGGCGAAAAAGCTAGTCATGGTAGTAAACTTGACCCCCTCCTATTGTTTGAAGAATATACGTACGCCATTCTTGGTTTGGTGGGCTATAGGGCGGAGTACTAGCGAAGCTCAACAAATGTTGAATGCATGTGGGCAAGCAGCGGAGAACTGAGCATGGCGTTTAATGAAAAAAAGAGTGCAGTTTTAGTATTTAATGGGACTAGGGGGGCAAATAAGCTTGCAGTACAGAGAAAAGAATTAGAGTATAAAAGTCAGTACAAGTATCATGGGGTGACAATGACTACAGGGGATGATTATTTAGAGGAAGAAGAGATAATAAGGAGGAAGAAGGCTGAAAGAGGAAGAAATGCAGTAAGGTGTAAGGACTTCTGGGGGTTTAATATATAGTAACAAGAAATAAATGGAAGGTCATGTATGTGCCAGGATTGACCTTTGCTAATGCCTCTCTGGCCCATAGCGCAGGGTTAAGAAAGAAGTTAGAAACAATACAAAGAGAGGTGATAAGATTTGCATTGGGTTGCCGTTTTAATTGCGCCAAGGAATTTCTTGAGGGGGAAGGAGGAATGTCAAAATTTATACAAATGGAAGTACAAAGTAAGCTTAGATTTAGTAGAAGGATTAAAAAGGTCACAACTAAAAGATGGGTTAAACAGATGCAGCTGGTAAAGGTAGCACTTAGGATTAAAACGAAGTGGGATCGCAGAGTAGAGTTCGCAGCTAGGGAGATTGGGTACAATCGTCAGCAATAGGCAAGAGCCAGTGTATCAGAGAAAATGGTGAAATTGAAGGTAAACAAGTCATATACAGACAAATGGAAATTGGCAATGGGCTCCAGATCAAGTTTGGCAACTATGTATGGAAATGAAAAGCGGGGAAGGGGCGGGGTAGAATGGGTATACGATAATTCAAGAGCGAGTGGGCTATTGGCAGATGCCAGGACAGGGATGTTGGATACAAGAATACATAGAGCTAAATATAAGGAGGGGCAAAGTACAGCATGTCGAGCATGTGGGCTAGAGAATGAGTCAATAGAATATATTATTAAAGAATGTATAGCCTTAGGGAGGAGCAGAGATATAGAGCTGTCGGAGGCCCTAGCTCTAGGACCAAACGTTAGAAATAACCTGGTCGATATTACAAAGAAGAGGTTGTCACAATGGAAAGCAAATACTCAGTAAGTATTGAAGTAGACATGGATTATATGGATGCGTAGGTAATATATATGATGCCGCTCTAAGCGCCCCTGATATAAAAGGTTGACATGTGTATTTAGGTATACATGCCAAGCGAACAATAAATCAATCAATCAATCATAGAAGAAACGGCTGTTCATTTTTGTGGACTGGGTCCCACATTTGCAGCCAATTTTCCTGCAATAGTGCCCGTGTTAGGGAGTAGTTTCTGTTTTGATTAAAGTGGACGAGTTTGCTGGAGATACCAGAAAAGATTTTAAAATTCCAGTACGGAATTGATGTCAACCCAGTTTTTTTACCCATGTGACAGTATCGTGATGTTATGCATCTCTTGGCGCATTCCGGTTAAAGTTTTGGTAAGCTTACAGGTTTAGTTGCCCCGTTAAGTTATTTGTGGCCCTCTGTCCTGTTACGAGGTCAGTTGTTTCGACATTCGTTGCGGTTAGTATCGACTTGTTTGGTGGTGTTGCTGTTGAGTGGTGAACGATCGGTCATCGCGAGCATCGTTAACATCATTCCAGATAACGGCGGTAGCAGCATTGATACAGACGCTAGCGCAGTGAGCATCTCTCCCGCCGTTATCGTTATTGACTTTTCGACTGTCATCATAGCCGTCGCCCATATCGTCGTCTACGCAGCTAGTAATTGCGATTTGTGCTTGCACCGATAGGCTACGGGGGGTAACGCGCACCACGATGAGGCCAACATCTCGAGACTTATTAACCAGAATTGACGGCAACCGGGACTATGTGCTAAGGACAAGCCTCTAAAAGACCGCTCACTCAGACCTCTAATAGCCAGCGTAGCGCGATGCTGCCGGCACGACCTCTGTGTAGTATATTGTACGAATGCACTAAGTACTGTAGTCCTCGTCACACTTTCTATTGGAACATACAACGTGATTGAACTCGTGGCGAGCGCCCTTTCAGATCAATTGGCTGGGGTCGCCTAAAGGTTTACTTTTCTATCACCTGGAAGCCCGATTTTTCGAGCTGAACTTCTCTACGGTTGCTCTCGGGTTAAAGCAGCAGTTGTGTCCTCTTTATTTGCACTTTTTATATTTCTCCAGGAGGTTTTACCCGTAACTGCTCCCAGTTACCAAGCCTGCTTACTGGAGACGATCTACTCTGTACACTCTATTGAGCTAGACCAAGGTGGATCGCTGACCTCGTGGTGTGGGTCTCCCTCCCTGGTCCATTTCTCTCGGACGAGACCTCCCGTTCCTTCTGGCAGAACACGCATGTGGCCGACGAAGCCTTTCCAATTTGGAACAAGTACGAATTGAAGTTTCCGTGTCCTGTGAGGATCTGGATGAGGTGATAGATGAAGTCGCCCTCTGGCCTCTCCATCCATGCTTTAATATCTGGCAGCAATACGCGCAGGGATCTTCCAGGACCCCCGGGGGGACGGCGTCCCACTCCACCTGCCATGTCTCAATTGTGACATTCCTTTCCCTCTCTTTTTCCGTCTGCGTAGGAGCACCTAAGTCCTACGGGGACCTTCACGAGCCACTATGTAAGCTAGTCAGACGGTACAAACTCTTGTGTTTTAACAACTAACCGGGGGGCAAGGCATACGATAGATTTGGGTGTCAACGAATTTATTTTGTCATCCTGTCGTGGCCCATTCGAGGGCTGTTAAGGCTATTGCCAATACGGGGGGACCGTTCTGCACGAGGACCCCCGGGCTGGACGGTTAATGCCCCGGGTGAGACCCGGTGGTACCGTCCGGGACGCCTGCTGCCTTGGCTTAATAGGCAAAGCGAGTGAGAAGTGGCCACATGAAAGCAGACCACCGGTCGAGAAGGCACTTGAAAGAAAGCACTATAATCGCTTTCTTTCAAGTGCCTTGATATTCCAAAGGATCGACTTTACCATCACCAGAGCTGCCCGCAAGGTCGCCAAGGTTGCCCAAAACCTTGCCCGAATCTTCCCGCGAGAGGGATGCGCACCCGAAGGACGAAGACAGTTGCTGGCAACTGTAGCGGAATCAACGGCTATGTACGCGGCGCCGGTGTGGGCGGACCTGGCTCTCCGGACGGCACGAATCCTGCAGGCCCTTAGAACCGCACAGCGGGGAATGGCCATGAGAGTGTGTAGAGTCTACCATACAGTGTCTACGGATGTCCTGATTGCGCTGGCCCGTCAGCTTCTATGTGATCCACTTGCCGGTGAGAGAAGCGAGCGGTACATGGACGGGAACCTTAACTTGGCGCAGGCACGGGAGGCCTCCCTAGCGGCGTGGAGTGACGAGTGGAGCAGACCCCTGCGATAACCGTGGTACATAGACACGCCAATTTATACCTGATCTACGACGCTGCTACAAAGAGCGGCAGGGGAATCTTTCCTACAGTACGACGCAGATACTCACCGGGCATGGGTAGTTCCAGACCTACATGATGCGCATAGGCAAGGCCACAACGGACATCTGCGTCCTCTGCACCTCAGGGGACGCGGAAAATGTCGAGCACACGATAGCGCACTGTGCGGCCCTTGCGACTGCTAGGACCTCGACAAAACCAGGGCTGGCTGGGAGAATCCCGCAGTCTACTTCATGATGAAAGACGCGACCAGGTGGTCCAAGAGACGAGCCTATCGGATTTGAGGGGTTGGAGAGAGGCCTCAATCGAGGCGGTCGAGAGGAGGTGCCGAGGGAGGGAGAAGGAGGGGGAGCAGCTAGGCCCTCCAAACGATTTCGACGCATCCCCCTAGGACGGGCAAGCATTGGCTAGACGCATGGAGCGTTAAAGCACGAGACTTCCCCCTCAGGGTTGTCGAAGTAATGCCAATGCAATCTCGGACCTTGGGGGAGAGTGGGGAGGATATCGGTTTTAGTGGGTGCGAGTCCCACACTAGCTGCTACTGGCTGCCAGCAGCGCAAGTGCATAACGCATTTCCGAGACCTTCCAAAAAAAAAACCAGAGCTGCATTCGTGCTGACTGTGCGATACACCTGGATTATCCTCAGGGCTGTACCCCGGAGTCCTTCGTAGCATTTGCTTTGCTTTGTTCGTCATGAGAGTCGCTCTTACCCACACAGGCGCTCTAAAAAATTATATTGATTCCGCAACCGTCACTAGCAGTGCCCTTGTATGGGCCCGGGGACCATGGATGTTCGGTAGAATTTTGGCTACGACACACACTGCCCTGGCTGTAGCGATAGGGGAGGCCTGTCAGACGGAGGACGTCGTCGTAAGCCAAGTTCCAGAAAAGTGGGCGAAGTATAGACCACTGCGGGACCCTGGCTGTCATTTGAAAGCTGACCTGACCGTTGACAACTGTTTGTTCCTTGAGGTAGCCGAAAATAGCCTTTAGCAGATCCGAGGGGACCTTTTTTCGTATCAGTGTATCCAGAATGGTTTTCCATGATAGGCTGTTGAAGGCGTTCTTAACGTCTAGAAGAGTGACCGGGAGGAACTGTGTAGCAAATATATATATATATATATATATATATATATATATATATATATATATATATGTATGGTAGAACTGTGTAGCAAATCTGCCTTACTTGCCACCCTGTTAGGCCAGCTTTACATCTGCGGATGCCGTTTTAATATATTGGACGTGCAAATGGCTGCTAGTTTAAATGTTTAACATCAAACAAAATAACCTACGACGCCAGCCTGCATTATTATTATTCACAAGGCTCTAGCTTAATTTACCAATGATGTATTTGTGTAACAAATGGCCAAAAGAGTACACACCACAAACACAGTGTGATGTGGCTGGGAACGCAGCCTATTTTTCACTTGTCGCACAGTTTGGATCAAGGCGTGTATCATGCCAGCCCGCTTTCCTGCCCTACCTTCCGAAGTGGCAAAAAAATCAACTCTCCTGCTATGACTATCGGCATGAGTACGAGTAGACAAAACGAAACGAGGAAACAGTAGAGAGAGAGGAACAGTTTACTTGTTTTTGTTTCCTCTCGATAAGCTGTTGCGAGACTCCTTGAGTCTAGAGAAAGATAGATATCAAGAGAGATATAGAGAGAATCAAGTAGCCAACAGGTAGGCCACGTCTGAAGAGCCTTGTGTTGGTTTCTCTCCGGCTGCAAAACTGTAATAGCGCATCTGTTGCACCACTAGGCATAGCAGTTACACCAGCAGCAGTAGGGGAGGAAAAAGAACAAGAAGATGATCACGTTGCAGCAGCCTTTCTACTCATGGCATCCGTGATAATAATGACAAGAATACTGTAGTAAAGGCCAGGCCGAGGTAATTGTCAAGGGTGCTGACTGGTCAGGTTTGCGCAGAGTCACAGAGCCGAAGCAAGCGCGCACTCAGACACTCCCGCAAGCCGGATTGTTTGGCGCGGGCTCTGCACAGTTGCCTGGTAAGGCGAGCAGCCGCATCAGCAAACCAGACAAAAAAGCTATTCTTAGCGAGGGTCACAATCTAATAAGGTTACGCGGCGGCAATAATACAGCCCTAAGGGCTGCACTATCATGGCTATAGTAGTGGCTGTAGTAGAAGGAGTAAGTTTTTACACCGGGCTGAAACCGCTCAGAGTAGCTCAGAAGCTGCTCGTGTATGTGGCTCTCCTCAGTACCGCCGTGTGGACCATTTCCTCGAGGTTTGTCAGGGAGGCGAGAAAAAGGGCGGTCTAGGCATAATCGAAGCCACTTGTTCGGAGTGCTGGCTGGTAAGAAGAGACTACTACCTGTATGCCATCATTTTGTAGTAGTCGTTATTAGTAGTAGTAGTAGTAGTAGAAGTAGTAACATCGAGCCCGGTGGCGTGGTGGCTAAAGTCTGCGCCTCGCAACCGGAGGAGACGCATAGGTGCGCGGGTTTGAGCCCCACCGTTGCACATTTGTATTTTTATGGGGGTCCGTCTATGAAGCAATGTGAAAAACAGTTCCGTGGACGTTAAATCTTGGCTGAGGGTCAGCCCGAACACTTTACTTCACTTAGTAGAAGTAGTAACACTACTAGTTGCCACAGTAGCGCCTGCAAAAGTCGCACAATCAGCCACGAAAACGGTGAACTCAGCGCCTGGTCCGGCAACATCCGTCACAAATACCATGATGGCTTGATGGTTGACTCTCGTTGTCGTCGTTAGGGTGGCATAGGGTAGACTCGGTCTATTAGTTAGTTCGTGGCTTGTTTTCGTCGCTCTACTGCGTGTTTTGTCTACTGTCGTTGTCGTTGCTTTCGTCCTCTTTGATGCTGCGTAAGCTAAACCAAACGTCGGATAAAGACACACATCAGCAAACGGCTACGATACACTCAGGCGTATATATATATATATATATATATATATATATACATATGGACTGCTACATACACCCATCTTCGACTCACAAAGACACCCTGCAACCAACTCACGGCTTAGACCAAGGTTTCGGTAGCCTAATTGCATGGCTCAGGTTGGGTTCGATTCGAAGTCGGGGACAGGTTCCGAGCAGGCTGGCTAAGCAAATTGAAAGTCATGTGGACTTTACTCGGCGGTGTATACATATGTGTGTTCTCCTCTACGGTTGAAGGGTAGGAAACTTGCCAGAGATACGTATAGTGGAGACGTTTAAGAGACGCTGTCCGAGCCTTGTGCTCTATTTGAGACGACGGCAGAGAGCTTAGACATTTTCGGTTAGGGTCACAGAGAATTAGTAGAAATAGGACAGCTCGAGGGCACTAATGCCTATGTAGGCTGTGCAATTTCGAGAAAAAGAAAAAAACTAACCCTCTCGATTACAATCCCACCCGCTTTCGAACAGCTTCCGCTGACAGGTACAACGCTAACACTAGCAATGAAAAGGGCAGTGGGTGAGTCACGGCCACGAAAGGAATAGCGACCATAGGAGCAACAGCAAGAAGAACAACATGGTAAAGGCGACAACATGTAGAAGCCATGAAAACAACTGTAACGAAAGTTCTGGTTAGAGCAGCGATAATCTTAACAAACAAGTAGCATAGAAGCATAATCCGTATTTTTTTTTTCGGCAATTAATGCTGCCGTTGTTTTTGCCGTGAAGATGGTGGGTTTTGCAATATAACATAAAGACCTTGTCGGACAATCCATTTGTGTCTCTAGATACCCACTACGGTATTTTAAAGCGGCATCTTTATATTTTAACCGGTCTATTCGTTGTTACAACATCTCGTATCTTTTCGTTTGATCCTCATCACCTGATATATAAACCTGTGTAGACAATTTATGGTAACCTAAGGAAAGGCGACATCTACAAGTACAGATAAAATTCTGACTAGCTGAGTGACACAGCACCAAACATCAAGATTCACAGCCACGTGGATTTCGAGATCTCGCGCTAGAGTAACTGTCGATAGAATTCGAGTGTTCTTTTTTATTGTTTTTGTTTCTGGTGTTGTTTTTATGTAACTGCTTCTGCCGTTGTTGTTATTGTTGTTGTTGTTGCTGCTGTTGCCACCAGAGTTTGCTAAAATATCGTGGCCAATAAATCAATCACTGGTATTTATTTCAGTTAGTAAGAGCCCTTTGAAAGTGTGCACGTATATAAAAACATCTGACTAAGGTGAAGCAACCAGCAAAAACACGAAACGACGGCTTAAGACGGCAACCGTGTGAACCAACAAACGACGAGCAACATGCGGCCGTTTGTTCCTTCGGTGTTAATAACGAGCAAACTCTCAGAAACTTGTCCCTCAAAAGGGGTATTGATTGATCCCCATCATCGCCCGCTCCGCTCAGAGGAAAGCGTGATTATTGGAAACCAACAGTAAATGACGTCAAACTCGCCGACTGGTAAAACCCCGGGGTAAGGGGGGGGTGCCGTCGAGGGGACATAAACTCGTAGTTCGATCGAATACTAGCTGCCACGGCTAAACAGATTGACTGAACTTGACGTATGTGTCGTCGGCGACAAACATATCGGCCAGGCATCGAGAAGAAGAAAAAAAGCTTCACTCTGACCTTGACACAAGGTCGACGAGCGTTTAAGCGCTGGAAGGCGCAACAAATATTTTGTTTGCTGTGTTGCAAAGTTCGTGGAAGCCACATTGGCGCGTAGACGATGCCACCAGCAAAACTTCCGTTGTTGTGTATGTTGTTGTTGTTATTATTTATGTTGTTTTGTTGTTGTCGCTGTTGTTGTTGTTGTTGTTGTGTTGTTGTTGTTTCGCTGTTGTTGTTGTTGTTGTTGTTTTGTTGTTGTTTCGCTGTTGTTTCGCTGTTGTTGTTGCTGTTGTTTATGTTGTTGTTGTTATTGTTTATGTTGTTTTGCTGTTGTTGTTGTTTTGCTGTGGTTGTTGTTGTTGGTGTTGTTGTTGTTGTTGTTGTTGTTGTTGTTTTGCTGTTGTTGTCGTCGTCGTCGTTGTTGTTGTTGTTGTTGTTGTTGCTGTTGTTGTTGTTGCCGTTGCTGCCATTACTGTTGCTGTGGACGTTCTCATCGTCATCACCGCACTGTAATGGTAATAGACTAGTAGACGCAGCAGCAGCAGCCGTACTAGCCGCCATGACGGCAGTGGCAACAATAACAAACAACGAGAATCGAAATGAGATCGCTGGATTGCTGCCGACGCGGTGACGAAGACGACGACATCAACAACAACAGCAATGACAACAACGACAACAACAACAACATCAACAACAACAACAACGACAACAACAACATCAACAACAATGACAACAACATCAACAACAACAACAACAACAAAAACAACAAAAACAACGACGACGACAACAACAGCAATGACAACAACAGCAACAGCAGCAGCAACAATAACATCAACAACGTGAGCCCGTACTTGAGCCAAGTCCCACATGACGACTGGTGCGTTTGAGCGGATCTACGACAGATGGACAAATCGGTCTGCCGCGAACAGCGCTCGCCAAACAACTGAACATCTCGAGGCGCCAGCTGGCATCGTCGACTGTGGTGACTGACGGCTATTCGTTGCGATCAACTTCTATCGCACCAATCCTAAACTGTAACTACTACTACTACTACTACTACTACTACAACGACAACAACAACAACAACTACGCAGGTCCTACTAGGGCTGGTCCTAATTCGTTTTATTGAATATATGTTACATCAGTTTTTTATCGATTTCACCACTCTCGTTTTACCTCCCTCGAAATAGAGGTACTTCTTTGAGCTGCGTTTATATTTATTTGTTCCATTGTTGTGTTGGTCGTCGGTCGCCGTCCAGTATGGATGGCGGCGGGTCTTTCCAGCTATTTCCGTTTTCAGCTTGTTTCTCCTCTTATCTAAGCTTTTCGTCAGCTATGTATTTGCCCAACTCGTCCGCGAGCACGGCGGTGTCTAGGTGACCGTACCCTACCCGTAGACGCTATTGTTACCTGTGAATTCTCGGGTCCTTACGTCTTCGTAAGTGCCGGACAGAGGTCGATTGTGCGCGTTACGTCATCCTCCTCACCTGCCTGACGCATGACGCACTTGGCTTCCAGAGCCTTACATAACTGATACAGTATTTTTAGATGCCCGTGCCCCGTCATTACCTGTACCATATAGCAACGTGACGTCTCGATTTTCTAGGTCAGAGATGACCTAGCGGGTGCAGCTTCCTAGTCAATTTCTAAGCGTCTGTCTCCATGCCTCAGTTGGTCGCGTGGACGCTTCTGCTGTTGTTTCATGCTTGTTCCTCGACAATCCTAGGCCATCGTAGTATGGCGAAAATGGCCATTGCCCCAACCGTTATGTATGCACTGGCAATTTGTATAATTTGTATTACCAATTTTACTTTGCTCCTCTAAAACCTATTCATGCTTCTTTGACATGTAGGACCGAGGTACAAGATGATGGACTCCGTTCCCAAGCTGAGAAGTCATCTCTTGTCTTTCGGTGCTACGCGCGTCCTCAGCAAGATCTTGGCCAGGCTGTGTACCAGCTTTTTACCTTACAGCAACAACGACAACTATGGTGACGAGCTGTAATTGTGAGGACTAGATTGGACGGGCAATCTAGAACCAAGAGTTCCACAGAACATACGATAAAATTGTTGTAAACAGTTTTCTAAGTTAAATGAAGCGCTGCTTCTTTTAGACAGATTACCTCCGTAGTAAATTATCTGATGAGTCAGCTGGGAAACGAGCCCGTATTTCCAAATGGCTACTTGCGCACTTCTTTGAAAGGCATCTTTTTCCAGGATGGCTAGGTTGTCCACGTAAGTGATCCTTCAGTACGCCTTGCAGTTTCAGTATGTCATGGTACGCCAAGTTCCAGGGCAAAGGCAATGGTTCAGCGGTTATGGCGAACTCAGTGCTTCCGTAGACGATCAACCGGCTGCAGAGTTCGGAAGCTATGGTCTTTTAAAGATAAAGGGGGCTTCTTTTCAGTCATTAAATCTATAATAACCCATAAGTATAATTTTCTACGGCCGCCTGTAGGACTATATCGACGGCCATTTCCATCGCCATTGCCTTGCGGAAGCGGAACTGCTTGTGTTGTGTGAGCCAAGCCTTCTTTTCATCTAGTTCCGCCTCACACTGATAAACGTTTCGAATGTCTTCCCCAAAGTAAACAGAAGACATATCGGGTGGTGCGCGACGCACTGGGATTCTTTTCTGTTTCTTTTTTAAGGGCCGGGGTAGCCTTTTTCATGAATGTTGACCAAATCCCTTTTCTTCCGATTGAAACGATTTCTACTATTACGACTGTTTTGACTGCTGCTTTTACTATAAGCGTTGCTGCTGTAGAACCCACGAGTCGGTCAAACGCCAGGGGGGAGGGGGGGGGGGTGGCAGGCAAGCAGGCATCGATACCCATTCGTGGACAATGCGGTGGGTTTGCAACCCACCGCGATGTCTACGAACAGTTGCCTCTCTCTCGCCTTCCTCACTAACGGTGACCGAACTCCGAGGTGTAAGAGTGAAGGAGCCAGAGAGTTCCGTTGGTACGTTGCGGCACGCTTCAGCCCCAATTTACTGAACCGGTGCGGAAAATGACGAGCAAAACTAGCAAAGTTTATAGAAGTGGCGAGAAAAAAAGAGGCGATATTATAAAGAAAAAGAATGCACGCGCGCGAGAAAGAGAGAGACAGAGTCGAGTAAGCAAGAGGTTCGTAAAAAGCAACAACAGCAGCAGCAGCTGAAATGTGTCGTCGACACTCCCCGCACTGCTTACGTGCGTTTCCCCCAATAAATATGGAGCTTCGGCATACGCACAGGCTACAACATATATATACAGGTATATATATATATATATATATATATACGTCGTCGGCAGCAAACAGCGACTAGCGTGGGACACGCTCAGCCTAAACCCAGATTCCCCCTATTCCCTCAGGCCTAAAATTGTAAATGAATTAAATGTATGGCAGCTATGGGGTCTATATACGTTTCGGGCTGATTTTCAGCCAAGATTCAACGTCTACGGGACTGCTTTTTGCATTGCTTGAAAGACGGGCCACGATAAATACAAATGTGCGGAGCTCGACCCCCCGCGCACCTATGTGTCTCCTCTGGTCGCGAGGCGCAGGCGAATGCACCACGCCACCGGGCTCGACTTTGGGGTCTGCCGTGCGGAAACTTTACACGTAAAATGGTTACATGTAGCGATTTTCTCAGCATACTCCAAATTGCATTTTGCGTAGAGTATTGATGACGTCCATTACGTCCCCCTCGTATTGTACGCGAGCAAGGTAGTGCAAAAACCCTAGAACGACAAAATGCCGACTTTCAGCCGCTTTAAATGGAAATAGCCAGGCGTGTGTAGAGGTGTAGCTCAGGCTACGTTTACCAATTTCTAACAGTGGTACATTCTACGTCAAAGGGGATTAACATTACTCGTAAGCTAGATAAAAAGGAACTCCGAAAAAACTAAAATCTAATAATTAATTTTGTCTAGTAAAAACCTATGTTGGGTGTAGTACAATACAATACAAAGTCTGTTTATTGTTTTAGTGCGCGGTGGACTATATATATATATATATATATAGAAAATATTATGATGATTTATTAATCATTTACAATACGTTTGCACACTCGGCAGTGCTCGCCTTAATAAAAATGGTGGTAAAAAGGTGTCACGTGAGGTTAAGAATCAGCTGTCCGTGTCCTTGCTTGATGGTAGCCCCCGCTCTTATGGACCCGGTGCGAGCGGTATATCCTCAAGGTTCCTTGCAACGTTAAAACGGTAAGATCCATGAGATTCCTTTTCGTGACGCCGAGCCCCAAGAGCGTCCTCGCAGATTCGGAGTCCTATACATCACCCATAGAGATACTGATGGATCCGAATCTGCGAGGTTTTTGCGGGTCGGGGAGCGCCGCTCTTAGGAACGCGACGTTATATTTGGTGATCTTGTCCTGCCGCGCCTTTGCCAGGTCCGGTTCGGGCCGCAAACCTCGGCATCTAAAACCCAGACCTCGGTAGGTGTTGTTATTACGAGGTCGGGCTTTAGACCCGGTGCGCCCGGTCGACGGAATACTCGCTCACGAACCACCTCATGACCCCTCTCGCGGAGAAGACGCGCTACGCGATCACAGACGTCGTCATGTCTCTTTATAGTTTGTTTGTGTGTTCTTTCGCACATCTGAGCGACATGAGCCAACGTCTCAGGCGCATGACACCCGTGCCTACAACGTTTGTTGTAGCCCGGGCGTTCCCTGGCCAATCTGGCACGCGTTGGTAGTGCGTTCGTCCTATCCTGAGCTTTAGTAGGTTTAAATACTCCTTACCAGATAGGTAGGGCATACCCTTAATCCAGTAATGTACAAAGGGCGTTTCGTGTGCTTTTTTAAAATGTGCCCCATCGAACGCGTTGTGTAGTTGTTGAGACCAGTAGTCGGTCTCTTGTGTAGCGGTCTCAATGGAGGTTCCCAAGCGTTAGCAAAAAAGTCTTGTTTTCGCAAGGTCTTTTTTAAAGTGCTCGGTGGTTAGCATCTATTGGACCCCAAGGTGCGTGGAGTGTTGTAGTGCTGTCAGGCGGGAGAGGCGGAGTCTGGAGATGAATGTTTGGAGGCAGGAGATGTCCAGACCGCCGTGTGCTGCGTGCGTGTACAGGTAAGCGTTTGGCACCGAGTTTTCGAGCTTAAGCCATTTCGACTTAACAACCTTTCTGATCTCTTTATCTAGGTCGCTAAGGAGTGCGCAAGATGGTCTGGGACCGGAGACCGGTTTATATAGGAGGCGGGGAATGAGAAAGTCTTTCAAAAATATAAGTCTTTGGTGGGGTTTAAGGGGAGCTATCGTGAGTCTGTTGAGTAAACTAAGGAGTATATCCTTGGTGAAGTCAACTCTGCCATTGCTGTCAAAGTCGACTCCAAGATATCTCCATCGATCGCTCATACCTTTAGCTGGCAATTGCCGATCTCCAACGTTGAATTCTGATACGGTATTAATAAAACCTTTACCTTCTTTCCTATTAAATAGATGGGAGATAGTAAAGCTTTTATTAGTATTAATTTCAAGGCCCCGGGATTTCAAAAGGGGGCCCGCAATATAAAGGAGCCGTTGGGGAGTAGATTTCGTGGAGGCTAGGAGGATGAGATCATCCGCAAAGGCTAAGCCCATAAGGCGGAAGTCATCAGTAAGTTGGTACCCGATATTAGTTTTGTCTAATTTTGAAAGAATGTCGTCGAGAGTATATATATATATATATATGTATATATGAATATATGTGTATATATATATATATATATATATATATATATATATATATATATATATATATACGGTGTGTTCAAAACGTATCGCGACTTTTGAATTTTCGCGGGTTACGTATATTCGAATTTCGATTTTTTGTGGCGTTATGTTGGTACTCATGTCTCTCACTTATGCCGACAAGCTCGGCCATTTTGAATGTTCACTTAATTGTTGACAGCTGCTTTGCTTGCACGTGTTTTGGATCGTCTTCGATTTTTACCTATTCAAAAAAATGGATCAAAGAACCTGTATCAAATGTTGTGTGAAAAACGAAATTAAAGGCGCGAATGCATTCCGAATGTTGACTGTGGCATACGGAGAAGCTACCTTGAACCGAAGCAACGTTTATCGGTGGTACAAAATGTTCTCAGAAGGCCGAGAAGATGTGAACGACGAAGAGCGTGCCGGACGCCCGAGCACTTCAACAACAGACGAAAAAATTAATGAAGTGGAGAAAATGGTATTGGCCAATCGTCGAATCACCGTTAGAGAAGTTGCTGAGGACCTAAACATATCGATTGGCTCGTGCCATTCGATTTTTATCAATGATTTGGGCATGAGACGGGTCGCCGCGAAATTCGTACCAAAATTGCTCAATTGCGACCAAAAACAGCATCGCATGAACATTGCTAATGAGATGTTGGACTCTGTCCGCGACGACCCAAATTTGCTCCAGAGGGTCATAACTGGTGGCGAATCGTGGGTTTATGGTTATGACGTGGAAACCAAGGCTCAATCATCTCAATGGAAGCTGCCGCACGAACCAAGACCAAAAAAAGCGCGCCAAGTTCGGTCGAATGTGAAAGTTTTGCTGACAGTTTTCTTCGATTGCAGGGGCGTGGTGCATCATGAGTTCTTGCCACAGGGTAGAACGGTCAATAAGGAATATTACCTGCAAGTTATGCGCAATTTGCGCGAAGCAATCCGCCAGAAACGCCCGGATTTGTGGAAGAACAAAAATTGGCTTTTGCACCACGATAACGCCCCTGCTCACACATCGTTGCTTGTGCGCGAGTTTTTGGCCAAAAACAACACACTAATGATGCCGCAGCCACCGTATTCCCCAGAACTGGCCCCCTGTGACTTTTTCTTGTTCCCTAAACTGAAGAGGCCCATGAAAGGACGACGTTACGCTACGCTTGACGAGATAAAGACGGCATCGAAGGAGGAGCTGAACAAGATAAAAAAAATGGTTTTTTGAAGTGCTTCGAAGATTGGAAAAACCGTTGGCACAAGTGTATAATATCTCATGGGGATTACTTTGAAGGGGACAAAATAGATATTCATGAATAAATGAATAATTTTTGAAAAAACACAAAAGTCGCGATACGTTTTGAACACCATATGTATATGAATGGTCACGACACATTGCGTCGGCAATGGGCACCGAGAAAAAAAATCAGTGTGCGGTTACGTACCTTTGAGCATCGGTCACACACAGAAGCATGTATCTTGCGCTTTTCAACAACGTGCGGAGACCAGTGTGCTATGTCTGTGTAACGCGAGTGACGGTGTTGCACATAGCTCAGCCTGGACAGTGGGCGTATCTTCCTGCGTAGGACCACTAGAAAGCTTTCATGTGACCCATTTGGAACAGTGATCTCCATGCAGCTATTCCGTGTCGTAGATATATGGGGTTTCCCTATCTTTCTGCCCTTCTATGGACGGTGTCGACGACGCTCAACAAGTGAGCGAACAGCTGTACCTCAACACATCTCGTACATACTTGCACCTATTTACAGATAGAAATACAAATATTATCGTCATAGCCACGCGTAAGATCACCGTTCCATGGGCAATCGCAGGCGTTTAGAAATGATATGCTTTTTGAACCTTAGATGCAAACGCTTGCTTGCTCGCACGCAAGCCTGCAAGCTCGATCAGTGCTGCTTTCGCTGAGCTGTGCTCTAATTCTTTAGAACGAAGCCAGAAGGGCTAAAGGAGTAAGATTTTGGAGATATGATGTGGAGAGTATAAGAAAGCAATGGAAACAATTTCCTGCATGCAGAATACAAAGACAGAGCCCGACGCACACACGATAAAAAGAAGAATATGTTCGGTCCTAGGACGCTGTAGGTGACGGCAGTCGACCACGAAGCCTAGTACAACGCCACGAAGAGAGCGGCTCTAAGTCTGAAAAAGACCGAGATAAGAGACAAAAGAAGCATCATCTTGCGACCGGCGCGTGTGTGCAAACGACGGTTCCCAAACCATCTTTGGAAAAACAGAGAGTTAGGGAATAGAAAGGGGAGCTACAGAGAGAGAGAGAGAGAGAGGGGGAAGGTGAAATTAGAGAGCAAACGTGGGAGAGGGAATAACTAGAGATAATGCAGCATAAATGAAAATTGAAGGAAAACACAACCGGCAGCGTCGAAAAGCGCGACGTACGGGACTACGATACGCGCTATACGTAGCACATGTAGAGGCTAGCGGATAGTAGCTGTAGCGGCAGGCGCGGACAATATGGGCGAGGGCAATTGTTAGTGGCACGGCATTATTACGCGACGAGAATGGGCTAGAGGCCATCTTCGCAGTGGTAGTGGCCATAGCTGGCCAACAGGACGCCAGTTTGGTTTTGTTAAAGCGTGTTTTCGGGCGGTCGGTCGGCAAACTGAAACCGGACACGGGGACGACGCAAATCGTCTCCGCGACCTTCACAAACAACTCAAAGCAGAGTCGTATTTATTCTCCTAAACCTCGGTATCTCTTCCTCGTCATCGATTTAAGGGAAAGTTGAGGTCCTGATGTAGCACACGTACAGAAGCTCTATTAGAGGTACCATAGAGGAACACCCTCCCCGTGGTGTTTAGTACCGTTCTTGTGCTTTATTTCTTCTCTTCCCCTTCCCCCGTCTTCTTCGTACGCTCTTCTTCTCCTCGCATTCGCTCTCTCTATCTGTTCGCTGCTCTATTTTTGCCAGGTCATATTATCGTTCTCTCAGCTGTTTCTTATTAGGCTTCTTCTTGCTGCGTCCCTTTTCGGATCGTTCCCATATCTTGCACCATTCCACCTGCCTACAAGCCAACCTAACTGCTACCCGTCCTTGTTACACTTGCTTTTTTCTGCTGTTTTTCTTTACGTCCTCCTTCTTATTCCCCCTCCCTTCATCTCCCTCTCTTCCACTCACTTGCTTTCTCTTTTGCTTGGCTACGTTGTTCTTCGTTTCCTTTTTGCCTGTCTATTTCTTCCTAGCTCGCATTTACCATACGTTTCTCGCGTTTTTTGCTTTCCGGCCGCGAACGCTAAATTCCTACATCGGCCGACACGTATATATAGCCCAGAGGCCATTTTCAAAGAGCATACGACGCTCTCGGTGTCGCCAGCGCCAGACACTACAGAGAAGTAGGCTGCCTTCTCCCGCATATACCGACCCGCCCATTCGTGGTGTTAGTCTAAAATGAATTTCATTGCAATGAGATAGCGTCGTTTGCGACATCGTCGTAATTGAATTGCCAACGGTAGATTTGAAAACGGGTTGCGACCGTAACTAAAACGAGGTGAATTCATCCGCGAGTTGCATGCTTATTCTGGCTGCTGTAGCGCACGTGTATGTTCATAGCCGTATACAAAAAATACTAAGAAAGTTTTGGCCATACCTGAGGAGACTATAGTGAAACACTTGTTAAAATAGGTACTTTTGTCTAAGGGAAGGTGAAGCAGAAATGAGACACTGAATTCGCTAACATTTTTTTTTATACTGATGTAGACGACCGGACACAGCTTCACAAACTCTGCGATTGTGAGAGATCTAGTTGTACAACAGAGCAACCCAGCGTAGGACACAAATATTAATATTTATATCACATGCCCCATGCACGCGCTAACATGCAGTTAACAGGAGCAAGCATTTCGAACATCCATATCAACATGACTGCTAGCAGAGAACAATAGTGCACTCCAGTCTACTTTATAGTACTACCCTTGCCGTTTGGGGAATCATGTGGACAGTTTCCAGTCTATTAACGTTCCCATTACATATGAAGCCTAAAATAATTTACCCTTCAAGTGAACAAATACAAAAACTATGAAAGTGGTTATGCTTCGAGGGATTATAGTGAACACTTGTTACAATAGGGGCTTTTCCCCTGAGAGAATAAGGGAGTAGAAATGACTTGTCTAGGAGTGGCACTGAAATTGCTAACATTTCGTATCATATTAATGTGGCTGACCGGACATAGTTTTAAAAACTGTGCAATTGCGGGAGGTTCATTTATTCGATAGAAAAACCGAGCACGGGGCATACATTGATATTTTTATTAATATTATTACGTGTATCTCAGGAATGTTTAAACCTTTTACAGGCACCCTTTACGTATAATAGTTTTTTAAATAGTTTTATAGGCGTATATTTGTTAACTTCAGGACATTATCCCCACGTTGTCTTACGTACTAAAATACTGTTTCACATTTAATATGTATATATATATATATATATATTATTGATGTGCTACGTTCTAGCGACGCATCTAGGCACATACATTATTTCGCCTCTGTGATTATTCGGCTGCACTTTAGAAAAGTGATCGTCAAAGCTTGTTAGGTTAGCTTGCGGGACCATGTGCATACTCCTAATTATATCCTTACGTAAGATACCGGGGACGAACATCGTGCTCTTGTCATAAAAGTTTTATTGATCTAAGCGTGTCTTGGAGCCTTGCTCAGGCTTACTGCTCCTCAGCGCACCGCGGGTGGCTTTTTCTGCTCGCCTGGTTTACCCGCGTTGTGTGATCTGTGTGAATGTCTGACGAATAGCAAGCTTGGCCTTTTGAACGCAGGCCGCCGCTTGTACATAAGAGATGTTGTAACACGGCACTTACGGCACAAACTGCGTTTGACCCCAAATCTGCCCTCGCCCTCCGCAATTCTACTATCGTGTTAACAAGGCGGCCGGTGGTTGCGGCTGTCAACCACAAGTGTTCTTTGCGGACACACAGACGAGCGAATGCGTTTCTGGGCCAATACGCATTTTGGGGCAGCAGCGCCTCCACGAAGGTGAACCAAGTCGCATTCTGTTAGTGACAGATATTGCCCTAAATTAGTATCTGTTTGACGCGCTGATAAGCTGAGGAATCAGGTGGTCTGAAGCGATTACGTAATTATTTCTTGTAAGTGATCAGACTTGGTTGGATTATCTCAGGAAATGTAGCACCATAGAACGGTGGCTGCCATCACAGAGCAGCAATCATAAATCTCCCACGACGCGTCTATTGTCCGCACACCAGGGAGTGTTGTATTCTGTTACGAGTCCACTTCACATATCCACAAATCTATTAAAAGAGAGAGATACTTACACTCCCGCCGCCCGCGATTTAATACGCGCGGAACTACGGGAGTGCTCGCCAGCCCGAATTGACAGGCCGGCGGACCCTCCACCTTTCCCCCTATCGAGGTTCCGAATGGAGGTACCACACTACTACACCGTACCGGTTAGACGCGATGACCTTTCGATTCCGCGTTACACCCTAGAATATACAATACGCCCCTTAAGGGACGCTCGACCACTCCAAGGCAGGGCGGCCCCACCGCTGCGAAGGGCAGCTGCGGAGCCAGATGGTCCTCCCGACCGGCGTTCTGCATTCATGTGGTGACTCGCCCTTATGCCTATTAAGCCAAGGCAGCAGGCGTCCCACACGGTACTCTCAGGTTGCTAAATTCCCGGGGCATTAACCGTGTAGCCCGGGGGCATTAACGGTGAGCAGCACACCTTCCCCGTCAGGTAGTAGCCTTAACAGCCCTCGAATAGGCCACGACAAAATGACAATATGAATTCGTTGACACTCAATCGACATCGTATGCCCTGCTTCCCATGCTAACAAAAGTGACCTCGGGAAAGTTACTATTGGGAGTTTACACCGTCTGACTAACTTACATGGGGGCGCGTGAAGGTCTCCGCAGCGCGCGGAAGTCGCGCACCAGCGGACTAACGCCGGTAAGAGAGTCATAGTTACTCCCGCTGAAATTTTCAAAGTTTTATTTAGTACGCTAAATCCAGTTCGTGAATGCGCATGCGCCTTATCTACGCACAAGAACTTACTTTAAGAAATACCGTTTTGACGGTATGGGCGTTGTGCCTTTATTGAGTCAACGACGTCTAGTATCAAATTCGCCGGCCGTCTTTTTCACTACGTCTGTACGTCTGTATAGATTTAATCACGCCATTAATAGAGAGACCAGCATTTCCTGCAGCACGCCGGAAGACGATTCGGTTTGCTGATGACCGAGCACAAGGTGAGAGAGCAAGTGCTAGTCGATATTTTAGTTACCATGCTTTTCTGGTAAAGGAAGATGCGCTGTGCTGGCGAATTTTTTTTCAAGTGCAATTGTTCGAACATCCAGTTTCTGTAAAGAAAGACTTGTAACTCAAACGGTCGCATATTTTACTGGGAATGTACGCAAACTGTCGTGCAGGCGTGCCAGTTGGAAAAACTAGCAAATTGAATCGGGCATCTGGACTAAAACCTTTATTTGCAGAACTTATGAGTACATGGCAAGCATATTACCACCTTGCAATATGCGGCAGTAACCAGAGTATTTATTAAGCTTTTAACTATCGGATGATTGACTTGTAACTACTGTATAGACCGTCTGATTAGCTACGGCCAAACATAGGTATCCTACGGGCTTTTGAGACTGGTTTGAACTGGTTTTAAGCAACGTTAGCTCCTTAACAAGGTGTAGTCGTAAATCATTTAAATGCGCATGTTTATGATAGACATGATGGACTTCTTAAAAAAGAATAACCCATCCTATGGACTCACTGAGCATTACAGGTTATGAGGGAGTCATCGGCGCACACAGGACTGCAGTCTGCTCTGGACGGTGTCAGCCGGTGGTGCATTGACAGTGGTATGCAGCTCTCCGTTCGTAAATGTCTCGTTGTGTGGCTTCTCCGAGGCAAGCTACGTTCTTAACGGGTCAACACTGCCAATGGCCAACGTGACCCGAGGTCTTAGAGCCTTAATCTTGGCAGACCTCACCTTCCTCGCACATATCAATCAAACTAGTCAAAGCAGCATCCATACTTGTGAACGTGTTGTCCCGCTGTTTCATTATCAAGGAGCCTACGATGTACTGCCGTTTGCACAAGTCGATTGTGTTACTCACACTTTCATGCTGTTTACCCGCGTGGCATCCACATATGTGCAAATACATAGGTACAATCAAATGTGTGCAAAAACAATTTTTAGAGAGGCTCTACAGAAGATGTGACCTCACAAAGAACGACACTATATAACAGCCCTTAATGAACACACTAAGGAAAAATGACAGACGGGTTTTAGCTCATCTTACGGGCGCAAGTCATATTGATGAAGTCTTTGAAGTGCGGCCGAACAATCGCAGAAGCCAAATAATGTATATGCCCAGATGCATTGCGCCCGCCTGCGACTGGTCATTTTTTACCCTTTGTTACATAAATAAAGAAGCTTTATTTTCTAGTCTATACCTTTAGGCCACTATTTATTCTAGTAACTTGCAAACCTTCTGGTAAAAAAAAACTGAGCGCTAAAGTAAAAATGTGTAGTACGATATAACAATGGTGCTGTAATTTCTAAAACTGAGACGTCCCCAAACGCAGGATTGACCGCTAGTAGGAAATCGTTGAAAGGAATAGCTCAGAAAATGTGTGTTATCCTGCAAGCATGAAGGGTCAACATTTTTGATGCACCTTATAAATACGCTTTCGCACAATTATTATAGCATTTCATGCAGATGCTCGCACATTGGGATGCAATTGCTTGCACGCGCAACACAGCTTATTGAACGGGGACATCACTTGCTCAGGCTAATATTCTCGCAGGCGTGTTTGCGCGATCGACTTTTTGCATGTTGTTCTGTCCCGCTTTTGCCGGTGAGGTTTTTTGACACACAGTTTGGTGAACAGGCTAAGCGCTGCTTTTAATTAGGCTTCCATAATGTTTCCCGCCTATCAAAAACAAGAGCTAACAATGTCTGCCGCCACGCAGCACCACACCTAATGGTCGGTCGGCATTTTTGGCCATAGTGCGCACACTCTTGCCTGCCTAAGTGACACGCTTGCAGCTAACGATGCCAAGGGCAAGCCTAAAAATGCTCGTGCAGTCCATAAGAGTAGCGTGCGAGAAAAGCGGCCGCATAGAGCGCCTTTAAGTTGCTCATACTAGACATTGTCGTTTTAGTTTCTCCGCTCCGGTGTTGTCGTCGTCTGTGTGTTGCTATATATTGCTCGTTTGTTCCCTTCCATTTTCTTTGCTATCACTTGCTGCGTCCTATTAAAAAAAGTGTCGTGTTTTTTTTTGCTGTTTTTATTTCTCGGGCGGAAAAACTCAGTCGGCCTCTTTTGCTTTTCGATTTTATTCATTTTGCGCTTGTCGATCGCGCTCGCGGTCTCGAACGCTTACCCTCTTCGCGCAGGTTCCTCTGTAGTTTGATTTTGTCTTCGTTCAGTTGTTTTCCTCCTCCTCCACAGTTTTCGGTAACCACTGCTTTTCGACTTGTCTCTTTATCCGTGGCTGTTTTCCATGCTCTGCTCCATTTCGGTATTGTTCACTCCTGTCTCATGCTCCTTAGCCTTTTTTATATCTATATTTCTCTTGTCCGTTTGCTCTACAACGCACCGTGGTCTGCTCAGTCAGGCGCTCTCGACGCTGCGTGTAGTTAAATCGCGTCGGGCAACCAAGCCTCGACCAGGAGCAGCAGCAGTAGCATTATCGTGCCAGCATGCCACCAGAGTTCGTCGAAAGATTGCTGCAGCCATTTTTGCTGCGTTGCTATGGAAGACGAGACAAATTATCACCTTGTCGAGCAAAGTCTTTGATCATCCGAGCAAAGTGGGCCCGGCGTCGGGAAGACAAGCGGGGGTGTTGTGAAACACCCGGCAGGCGTACAATTAGAAGCAGTCGAAAAAACGGCCTTGCTGTTTGTTAAGGGTTTAACACGTTAATTGGTCTCGTCCAGGAAGGAAGGCCATCTGTAGGAAAAGCAACGGAGTCTGTTATCCGTACTGCCTTCTTCCGCTAAACGTTTGCACTCATTTTATTGGCCACATATTAACAACTGAGGAAAAGTAGTCGCGTGGCCAAGATGCACGCAATCCTCTGTAAGTGTAATAAAAGCAAATAGATAAACTATCAATTATCTCTAAAAACTATTTGGAAGGGTAGGTTATTACCTACCCTCGCCGCAGCCCTGTCGCGGCAGAGCGTTTATGCCTGAGTCGGAGATTCTAGCTAGTTAAAACACGGCAAAACGAATCATTGGTAAACTTATCGATACACTTTACTACGCAACCACAGCGACGATCATAGATAAGAACGAGAGCAGTGATACCAATAAAACGTTTATGAAAGCCAGAAACTAGCTTTCTAGATGAGAAAAGCGCGAGTGGTGATGTACCTGTCTAAATGCAAATTCTGTGTGCGATAGCCGTTAAACTTTTGCGGTGACATCAACGTCGCCGCCAGCTGTATGGCACTGTATCATTTTTCGCAACCCTATAGCATTAATATTATATCGAATATTATGCCGAAATGTTTTTGGAGAAGAAGGAGAAGAGCTAAATACTCTTACGCACTATTGCTACGAGTAGAGAATGAGAAGGGTTATTGCGGATGCCGGTCAAATGTGTCGATAGTGGCTGCGCAGAAAAATCGATTACAACAAGAAGGTGCCAAATGCAATAACCTCTTTTTATACCCCATTCGATTTTAAAGTTATACGGCTTAGCATATGACAGTAAGATTAGATCCTTTAGTTATTAGTCCCCAGAGAGTGTTAGGTTTCCAAGAAGAGTTCTCATGCATTTTTGTGTTCCTTTCTTTTGAATATTTTACAGTTATTGAATTGATTTTTGAGCAGTTGTCTCAACAGTAGTTTAATTAAATTTTTCATAACGCACATATATGTATATTGTTTACATCCTGGCGATTGAATGCGTATGCGCCGATTAAAATATCGGTATTGCTTTTAACGGCATTTCCAAGGCTCAATTAATGTCTAGTTTCCATAATTCCGGTAACATTACGACCGAAAACTGTTGTGAGTTTAGTAGACTTGGTATCTTTGGTAAATGTGCGTTACTACGTCTGTGAAACACCAGAGTGGCATACGACTCTGTTGAGACAAGGCGTTTGAAAAGAAAATTAGGTAAATGCCTAAACTTTCTGATAGATTAGATCGTAACACTTTATTAGATGGATACTAAAACATCAGTTTTGCTGCAAATTAGCAAAAATAAATGCTGCAAGGTGCGTAACTGAGCTCGATCTAACCTAACCATTTGCCGTCTAGTATGGTAAACCTGAAAGCAACGGCAAACTTTAGTGCAGGTACAATCGATCACAGTTGTACATTATTGTAATATGGTAATACAGATAGATATACGTAGAAGCAGTTCAGAGGTCGCCTACAAAACGTGGCTCGCAACGAGGACCTCTTGGCTGTTTGCCAACAATTGGCTACGCGGCGTTAAGTTCGACTGGCAAATCAGTGTTCTTTCTACGTTAGCGCTGCGTAATTCACCTCAATGGTGTATACAGTGTCTACAAGTGCGCATTGCGAATAGCGCTCCCATTACGTTCAAAAACGAACAGCCGATCCAAGAGCTATTCTTTGTGCACAACACGGTGGATTAAATGTCTTATTTTGGTTTCGTTTTACTTTCTCCCTGTCATAACCGCATTACACCGTTGAACAACGTCGCGGCAGTTTTGCAGTAGAAAAATATTTAGCCTATGTTGACCTACTTCTATACGCCGCCGTACTAACGTCACCATTTGTTGTTTGGTGCCCTTATATTGGTTGTCCAATAGTCTCCTTTGACGTAGCGCGTTTTCTAATCTCTCCGGGCATCATCCACGGGCAAACACACTGACACATTGTTTCCGTCCCTGGAGGCGGCTCGCATGCTGGCTAACTATCTTATGCATGGCTGCGCGTTATAGAAAAGGAGAAGGCGGAAAGGCCTCGGCCGCATCCAGTCTCAACTAGGCTTTCTGTCGACAGATATCGAAGAGATCGACGAGGTACGATGGACTTCTTCTTTGGTGGATCACTGGAGCGCTCCTATAGAGCGTCTGATGCGAGAAGCTGGCACAACCTGGATCGAGGCCGCCTGCCAGCGGCGACTTGCTTGCCGACGGCGGTGCACACCCCACTGTGTATTGAACAGGCAAGCGCGAACCCGCGACGCGCCCGTGGCCTTCGGCACAGAAAAAGCGAAAAGAACCGTTGTTCTTATATATCGTCTAGGGAGCCATAAGCAGACAGGGCCGGCCCGAGCGCCCGGAAGAGGGGGGGTGTCGTCGTTGTCGTCGTCCTGAAACGAGAAGAAAGAAGAGCAGGTGGAGAAATATGAGGAGACTTTATTCTTCATTTGCTCCTCTCAATGCCCAGGTCGTTTGCCTGCCATAAAGGCAAGAATTCGAGCTTTTGTCTCCTGGAGCCTACGTGTGTGTGCGTGCCCGTATGTATTCGTCCGTGCGGCATCGGTGTTCCGGCGTTGTGCCTTACATCGCATAGGTTAGCCCGACCTCTGCTGGCCTCCGGCCGGACCCTTAATCGAGGGGTTCAGCTGGAAGATCACGTTTTCTTGTACCGCATTGTTAGTTGCCCCCCCCCCCCCCCGGATCACAATGAAGACTAAGTTCGGTCAATGGCGGCTCGAAATGAATTTTTCCTGCAATGAGGTAGGCCGGCGAGGGTAGGTTCGCATCAAGTCAACGCTTTTGTCTATATATATATATATATATATATATATATATATATATATATAGCTGTCGTAGATCAAAGCAGACATTTGACACTCGATGAGATCACACATGGCTTCGATTAGTTTACTCGCGCTTAACTAGCCGTGGTTACGTAAAATGTGATGTATTGGAACCGCCCAGACTAACCGAAGACATCGTAAATAAATTCTTCGAAAATTATATATATAGGGGTTTTAAAAGCTCATGTGAAATTTTTAGGACGAATTATTATTATTATTATTATTATTATTATTATTATTATTATTATTATTATTATTATTATTATTATTATTATTATTATTATTATTATTATTATTATATTATTATTATTATTATTATTATTATTATTATTATTATTATTATCTTTTATCCATGCATAAACATTCCGATTAGTAAAAAAACATATTTGGCTTGATATTAATGGGATCTCACCGCGTGCCGAATGTCTATCACAACCTACGAGAGCCATTATTTAATTTGTATCCATCGCTAAAGGCCGGCTTGTATGTGGTTGATCTGTGACACCAAAATATTTAGCCGTTTAAAAGCGTTTGAACCACCGCATTCCAATATGATTGAACATAGTTTGAGGTTCGTGAGCAGTACAAATTTTCGCGGAGGCGGTCGCATTCCTCCTTTGTAGTTGTGAAATTGCATACTTTCGCGTAAATGGAAATTGTTGTTGTTGCCAGTGTATTTTTTAATTCAAAAAAACAAACAGCGCTGTCGCATCGAAATAGTAAGTACATTCAGTAAAAAACAACATGATAATTCTTCACCTTTGTAACTCTAGCTCTTTATATAGATATCGTATTATCATAATACGTATACATTTTAATGAATATATTATATTTTGTTAACTGATGGATCTTCTTTCGTGATATGTCTTTTAAAGCACTGATCTAATTAGTATTAAATCACAAAGGTGTAAATTATATATATATATATATATATATATATATATATGCTTATTCTAGTTTGTTTATTTATATATTTTTTCTTACACTGGGGTAAAACCTGTTTGCAGGTTTCTATATGTGACTCTTCGATACAGCGAAATTTGTTTAAGAGTTGTCAAGGGAGATTTTAGGCATAACCGACCTACCTGTTTGGAGTGTTGGCCTATAGGAGAATACTAGTAGCCATTAGTTAGTTTTTGCCTCTATTACCATCTTTAGCGTGCTAATACTAAACCTATTTAGATTTACTCTAGCAGCGGAGTGTGAGAAAATGCAATGTTCAATCCAATTGAAGAATCAAGGAAGAAGAAATCATTCTAACCGAGCAGGATTCTACCCATATACCCAATATACGGATTGCAGAATACTACAGTATGTTTACCTTACTTAACACATAAATCGATTTTTTTCCGCACATCACAAGGGCGGAATCAAGAGTACCGCCAATTGTTGCGTCATCTAAGAATCACGGCTGAAATTCTGACTTTATAACAGAAAGTAACTGACAAATTGCCCGGGAGAAACGAGCCGGGCCGGGCCGCAAGGGCAATTTTTAAAATCCTCGTTTTATCAACACATTATCGTAAATCGCGTTTTTATTTACAAAGGTATTTAAAGCGTGGAAAGCGTTTTCGCGGCGTTCCTTCCATTCCACAACCCGTTCGTACAGTATTTCTTCTTCTCGGACTCATCTGCAACGTATGAATCCCTTTGAAATGCGCCCCAACGGGCCATAACGAGTGTGAGTGAGTCCGACACAGTTACATCTCATACGAGGGGCTTTCCTGGCTCGAATAGGATCATCGTCATCCCGTCAGGCCGTCCTGCGTCCTTCCGGGATAAGCCCCGCGCCTCAAGCGTCGCTGGGAATCCAGTCGACCGGAGAACCTTCCAATAGCGTCGTTGACGCTAGCAGCCCAGTCGAAGGCCGACACAAATCCTCACAGCATTATCGTCGTGGAGCAATGTAAACATTTATATATATATATATATATATATATATATATATATATTTAGGGTGTGGCAGTATGTGGTAAACTCCTTTCGGACGTGGCTTCCTTGCAATCGCACATTTTGTGACGTAACAACCGGCCAGTAACATCGGAAAAAACAGTAATCTCACTCTTACTCGTAAACAAGAAATTTTCCCCCAATTCCAATAGAAAAAAAAAATTTGAAGATGTTTTACCTCAACCAAAAAGAAGCCAAACCCTGTATGTGTATGCCATGTATGCTAATTCAGGATTGTCGTGTTCAAGCTCTACTCAAGTTTGTTCAAGCCCGTCACGTCTCATTATCAACAAAATCAAAGTTATAGGGATCTGCGCATCATTGAAGCCTTTCGCCTGTACACTCCAACAATTAAGCTAATTCCCCTAGCGTCGTAGCCGCAAAAAATGATGTGATGCATGCGAAATATGCGTGCTGCGGGCACCTTCCTCGTAAATAGAAAGTTGGTCAGATGTGTGAACTTCTAATAGTGTGTAACATACACCTAATGTATTATACGGAAATAAACTTTATTTTATATATATATATATATATATATAATATATATATATATATATATATATATATATATATATATATATATATATATAGTAACCTTCCCTTGGTCCGTTGATCATAGAAGGCAAGGAATACGATATAGACTATATAGCAACAACTTAGTATTGCCTAATTGTCGTGGTCCGTTCAGTTTATTATAGGGACATTGGGATTACTCTAGGGACATTAGGATTTCCCTCGTTGAGAAACTGCAATTGTGTGATTGCTCTGGCAACTGTCTGAAATACTCAGTTGTATGTTAAGTCTTGGTTAATAAAACTAAATATTATGCTATATACTTATGTGGCTTATTTCATAAACAAAGTAGAAACCGAAAACGTTGTTTCCTCTACGTTCGTGCTTCTCTCCCTTTTGCTCTATTAAATTTGTTAATAACACCCGGTCATTCTACGTCAGTAGATTTAGGGCACTGGATATTGAATATGGGCATCTCCCTAATAACCTACGCGTTGGAAACCACCCGTTGCTATAATTTCGTGATTAAAACTTCGTAGCTCTTCCTCAATCAAAAAGACGTGTCTGTGTGACAGCTGTAATGCATTAATTAACACATATATATATAATACACAATGAGCAGATATATATATATATATATATATATATATATATTATCCTAGCTAACATTATCAATGCAAGGATTTCTAAAACAAATATACAATTTAAAAAGGCAAGGTACGCATTGTTGCAAATGTAACCGCCTACAGATATTACAAAACGTACAGAACGCTGACCAAATTAATGAGGGATGTTCATGGTTGTCAAATAACTTCCCGGAGGACAAATTAAGCAATGTACTAATTTATCTACCAGTACTAGCCTAAGATAGTTTACTTATCCTTAGAGGTATTTACTTCACCTGAACACATAGGCTGCACTGCGTTGTATTTTGTCGCTTGTGGCTTAGTGAATACAATTACGTTATATATATATATATATATATATATATATATATATATATATATACCGAGCAAGATGGCTCAGTGGCAAAGCTTTTGCCTTGCATTCGGGAGGACTGGGTTTGAGACCCAGACCAGCCACTCTTAAATGGGTTTGCATGGTTTCCAATTTAGACAAGGTAAATTAGGGGGGGGATTAAATATTTGCCATGACATGAAAAAACCGTACACGGGCATTAGCCTCACGGTAAATCTTTAAAAAATATATATACAAGCTGTTGCATATAGTGAGACTGTGGGTTCTACTTTTAATTTGCGCGCCATGGTCGTCGTGATCTACGACTGTTAGAGCACGGCCCGTCATGCGCAGTTCGCGCGCCGTCGTGATGTCGATCGCCGGCGGCATACCAGGTCCATGGATCTGAAACCCGATTCCGTGGACAGAGGGCGCTGCTAGCGCTGTAGCTTGTAGCCGATAACAGCAATCACGCAGTTCTGTTGTCGGAGGGTCCGGCTCATTGTTCCACGAGCAGTGCCTCACCTACGTATTTCCTACGAAATTTCCGGGAGCAATTACCATGTCGAACTTTGTGCCAAAAATCACCTTTGATTTGACGGGAGCTATCATGTTCTATTGCAGATGCTTGAAGGCCATGGGGAAGATCCTGAAGCTCTCAACCCGGGTCCCACATGAACTGAATGAAGGACAGCAACAGAACCGTCAAACCACTTGTAAGATTCTGTTCGCCAGATTCACACAGAAGTACTTTTTGCATCAGATCGTGACCGGAGATGGAAAGTGGATCTTATTCGACAATCCGACAAAGCGACAAAAGCCATGCTTAAATTCTGGTGCAGCAGCGTCATCGACTGTAAGGCCGAATCGCTTCGGAAAAAAGGACGATGCTCTGTGTTTAGCGGATTTTAAAAGGTATTGTGTATATGAGCTGCTAAAGCCTGATAAAACCGTCAATGCTGTTTGCTATAGGCAACAAATATTCGATTTGAACCGGGTATTGTGCGAATAACGACCAAAATATACAAGATGGCACAAACAATTGATTTTGCTCCACGACAACGCGTTGTCACACAAAGCGGAGTCGGTGAAAGACTTTTAAGGCATTTTCAAAGAAAAACCTTTCCCCACCCCGGTAATTCGCCAAACTTGGCTTCAACTAGTCACCGCGTCTTTGTATCCACAATCTGGCTAAGCAGACATTTTTCTCGTAACGAAAACATCGAAAATGGGCAGCTAATTGGTTTGCCTCTAATGATACGGACTTATTCTGGCGAGGAATTCCCAAGTTGCCCGAAAGATGGGCACAGTGTATAGTTAGCGGGGGGCTTTACTCTAAACAAAAAACTTCTTCACTCGTTAACAATAATAAACGACATTTTGCTTTGCTCAAAAAATCCGGTTTCAGAAGCATACGGTAAAAGAATGTGCGCCATTTCGGCTACCCTTGGCATCTCCTGCGTTCAGTGTAATGTGTACTCGGCGATCCTTAAGCCCGGCGGCGGCCAACGCTCCAACGGTGTGGCGAAAGCGACGACGCGCGTGCGGCACTCCGTGTGAAACTAACAATTGAAGTATCTAGAAATTCATTTATATATATATTTTATGTGCAGTCGGTGTATGTATATTGCTGCGGTATATTCTGCGTGACAAAAGACTGAGTTCTGGCGGTAAAACGGCTTCGAGCTAACCTTAAGGGCATAACGTTGAGTGAGAGTATAGCCAAGTGATAACACGAAAAGGGACCCTTGGCTGTATGGTTGTCGTCTGTCGTGCAGTAAAACAAGGTACACACAGCACTTAAGAATCAGTGTTGGTGAACCCGCGCAAGTTGACTGTCTTCCTTCTACGGTTCCGTTGGCACCGTATTAAAATTAAGTTGGCTTTAATTGCTTTAATCATTTCACTGAGTAACAATGAGTCGATCAGCACTGTTATATTTGTTATTATACGATATACGCTCTAAATAGGCTTCGATGCGTCTAACCGTAGATGGCTAGATATCTGTGGAACAACAATCGTTGTTCTTTAGTCATATCAGGACGACGGAACGGCCGGTAAATATGCAATTCATTCAGTCAGTGGTCATCTGGTGATGTAATGCCAAGCTTCGTACCTAACTATAGTTGCGGCCCCATTGCGCGCGTCTGTCTGTCTGTATGTCCGCCTGCCTGCTCTGTGCTGTGTGATAAGTGTATCTCGCTGCCGAAATTTACCACTCACAGTAACCAAACGAACGTAACTTCGTAAAGATTCTCTACAGGCAGGACTAGCAGCAGCAACAGCAGCAGCATCAGCATCAGTAGCTAAAAGAGCGGTGGTCATCCACGCGCACACAACTCCGCTGCGAATGCGAATGTTGGCGAGCCCCACAATGCGATAACCTCCGGTTGGCAAGATCGTTCCGCCAACCCGCGCCAGATCCCCTTTCGCGTTGCCTCTGTGGGGACGGTGTGTGATGTCCTCGGAGAAACCACACGACCTAGCCCCATTCTCTATGCCATCCATACTGTTGGCTGGTTGGGGTTGTGGTGGTGGTGGCCGCCGCCGTTCTTCGTTATGTCGCGCGTATCCACCGCTGGTGCCTACAGCTGCTGCCTTACGCGCTTGCTTCTGCTGCTGTCGCTTAACAGACCTTTATTGCCAAGACCGCATTGCCGCTGCTGCTGCTGCTGCCGCGTCGCCGCCGCCGACGCTTGCCACTCGCCACTGCAGAGTAAGTAGCCTTTCTCATGAATTATTCAAACCCCAGCCACAGCCTACAAAACCAACAACCTCCACGTATACATTCACATGCAGCGGCAGCAGCAGCAGTTGCTCCTGCTACACGGACCCGTAGTGTTGTAGTCGTGTGTAGTCGTGGGGGGGGGGGGGGGGGGTAGGAGGTGGCCGCCTACCGGCCGCATGATGTCTGAAGTTTTTCAATCTGCTCGGCATCTATGGCTACTGCCCCACCAACTACTATTTCTACCCGTACACAAACAACTGCTGCCATTCCTCGATCGCGCTTCAGCTGCTCAGCGAAGGACCACGCACGCGAAGACACACCACACTTCATCTGCCACAGCAGCAGCAGCCCAGTGGTCGAGTGCCTTCGGCGGCTATCGCACGCCCCAAAAACCTCACAACGAGAACGAGCGATCTTGAGGAGCCTCTCGTCCGTGTAACTACAACACAATACATGTATGTACTGCCCTTGACAAATATTAGTATCAGCTCGCTGCAATCGGCTGCTATTGTTATCAGCATTGCTGTTTGCTTCTTTTTCGCTCTCGCAAAAACACATTCTCGATCTAGTTTCGAATTAGATGTTTTTATTTGCAGAACTAGCTCAGCATATATATATATATATATATATATATACTGTTTCGCAAAAACACATTTTCTGGGTATGTGAGGAACACATGATGCGCATACACCCTATGGAGGGAAGACGTGGAAACGTCTTGTTTAGGAGAGAGAGTGAAGTTTATAAAAGTAGTTTTTCTGCCTTTTTTTTCCTACATAGTTGTGCGAAATCTCTGTTTGCAAGAGAACCAGCCAACGCATAAAGGAACCGATTACACCGGCGTGTTCGGAGGAAAATTCTGCACAACACTAGGAAGACACTTTACTAGCTTGCGTAGCAAAAAGCTAATACCCTGATTAAGGAAAGTCATGAAAATTCGATATTTTACGTTAACGCATTTTCATGAAAAATCGTAAAATTTTTCCATTGCGACCAAAAATGTACATCTGAAAGACCACTCTCACGCAATGCAAATTTAATGCCCATCATTTTCGTATCAAGGTGATGGTGCTGCGTTACGTAGTTGTCAAGTCACTAAGCTTTTTCGACAGTCATAGTTGTTATGTTTTACGTGCAAGTTTTCACGTTCAGAACCGTAAAAATTTGCCAAGACGTTTCCGCCCCCTCCTTCCACTAGGAAAATTTATTCTCTTGTTGAGTTCTACCAAACCTCAAAATATGTACCTAACTTTCTCATACGCTCTATGGAAATATGCATGCCTTCGCTTTCGATATGGCTATCGAAAAAGCTTAGTGACTTGACAACTACGTAACGCAGCACCATCACCTTGATACGAAAATGATGGGCATTAAATTTGCTATTGCGTGAGAGTGGTCTTTCGGACGTACCTTTTTGGTCGCAATGGAAAAATTTTACGATTTTTCATGAAAAGGCGTTAACGTAAAATATCAACTTTTCATGACTTTCCTTAATCTGGGAATTAGCTTTTTGCTACGCAAGTTAGTGAAGTGTCTTCCGTTGTGCAGAATTTTCCTCCGAACCCGCCGGTGTAATCAGTTCCTTCATGCGTTGACTAGTTCTCCCGCAAACAGAGATTTCGCACAACTAAGTAGGAAAAAAAGGCAGAAAAACTACTTTTATAAACTTCACTCTCTCTCCTAAACAAGACGTTTCCACGTCTTCCCTCCATAGGGAAAACTTATTTTCTTGCCGAGTTCTATCAAACCTCGAAATGCGTGCACAACAATATGAATGACCCTGTATATATATATACATACGATATCGTATATATCGAGCAAGATGGCTTAGTGGCAAAGGTTCTGCCTTGCATTCGGGAGGCCTGAGTTCGAGACCCAGACCGGCCACTCTTAAATTGGTTCGCATGTTTTCCATTTTAGACAAGGTAAATGCCGGAGTGGATTAAAAATCAGCCATGACATAAAAGAAACCGTACACGGGCATTAGCTTTACGGAGAAATAAAAAATATATATATATAAGACGGGAAGCCAGCTTGAGGGAGAATATTAGAGATGGCTTCTGCCTCTTGTAAAGACAATGCCTCTTCTACTATCGGCGACAATCAAGGCGACAAGTTCGAACCTCACAACTGCTTGCACTTGCTGATAACACAAAAATAAATAAATATATATATATATATATATATATATATATATATATATATATATATATATATATATATATATATATATATATATATATATATATATATATATATATATAGAAATATATAGAAACTATTGTGATGATTTATTAATCATTTACAATACGTTTGCACACTCGGCAGTGCTCGCCTTAATAAAAATAGTGGTAAAAAGGTGTCACGTGAGGTTAAGAATCAGCTGTCCGTGTCCTTGCTTGATGGTAGCCCCCGCTCTTATGGACCCTTATATATATAACATAATAAGGTATTCATTTAGAACAAAGGTACATTTCGAATGATGGCCGTCAAGGCGTCTAGACACTTTGGCGCGCCGTGTGAGAACTAGTTGTGAGTCTATTGATTACTTATCTAAAGACGCGCAGTGGCTGAAATCGGTGTTCGGTGCTAGTTTTGTTCGTGCTTGGTGCTGTGATTTTGTATAGAAGCTGACCAACCTGATTAACATACGTTTCCGTGATTTACCATTGCGATGGGCACTTTACGACGACCCCAAAATTCAATATTTCACCCCTAAAACCTCTAGTTATCAGCGCGTCGACAACAATAACGACGCGATCTGACACCAACAACGACAAGAAATCACCAGCCAGTGCCGGTACGTCCGAAATTCCACCGTTGTTTGAAACGGCGCTGCAGCAACACCAGAAATAACATCTCGTCGAAATCAACAATCTGAAAAGAACACCCGGGGAAAGCCAGATGCAAACTAATGGGGATGCTCTGGAAGCAGTGCCTGGAAGGGGAGAGTAAACCGGAAGTGTCTTCCGGCAAAGTGAACAAAGCAGTCGCCAGCCGGAGTGCGATCAACAAAAAACCGCCTAAAGCAAAAAAGACGATGCGACACAATAGCTACTCCTGCAGTCGAACAGTGAGCGCTCTCCCAGCTTATCCGTGCCCAGATAACGGCGTTTGCAGCAGAGAAGGCGAATGGTTCTAATATCGTAGCTAGGAGTGAGCCTAGCGGCGCGCAAAATCCATGGCAAAGCGAGTCCATCATCAAACATACTCTTGAGCCGCACGGAGCGACGGATGCTATCCGAGTGCATTCTTAAAACGTGCGGAGTGGTTTTATCATGAACACTTAATATCTCATCTTAGCCTTTTTTAGGTTACAACTTCTAGGTAGAAATTTGCCTGTGCTTCGAAACCTACGACGTCATGTTCTACCGAGAGATCTTTATCAATGCTACCGTACCTACATCATTGCACCCAACATGCGAAATGCTGCTCATGCAAAGGCCAACATGAGGCAACTTCTATTCCTGCTCCGATCGAGCCAGCCACATGGAGCAGCTGAGGAATCGACATCCCACAACATTCAGCAGAAAAACGTGTGCCTCCCGTAAGGCTATTCGTACCGGATTCTCAGACGTCATTCTCCAAACATTTGTTTGCGGCGGTCGTTCAGCATAGTATCAAGGTTTCAGCGAATCTCACACACACGTCATCTGGCGGTTTGGCCCTCGCCAAAGAGGCAACTCAAACAAGCACCACAATGCCACAACAACAACAACAAGCATTTAACAACAGATAGCACCGTGCTGACCGTCACATAGAAATTAGTAACTAAAGCTTACCAGGGTGATGTCGGCACTCACTAGCTAACGACAAACTTACCAAACTAGCTACTAGCTAGTTTGGTAATAGTTTGTCGTCCGGTTTAACCGACAATGGCTTCCGTCGTTCAGCCTTGCGCCCAGCTCCTGAATCAGATCCCTTTGATGGTATGGATGGTGTCAGCCCCGCCATCGCCACAGCGTTTGTGGCTGGTTCTAGCGCTAGCTTATTGATTGATACCTTCGTTCGCTCTCTAATGATGTCTCAACAGGATATCCGCAAGTGGGCCATTCGTTCCTCCAACAACCCCGGGCCGAACCCATCCAATAGGGCAGGCTCAGTACCCGTGCTTCCAGAAAATGCATCTTCTCCTATGCAGCAACAGTCGGTTATAACATAGAATGCGAACAAAAAGCATGCCGTGCGTCCCCCGTGTTTGTCGAGAAAACTTGTCGCTTGGATCGGCTAACATAATCGATAGAGAATACTCAACCCTCAGCACAGAGAACTGGACAAAGCGATATATTTACATTTTCAAAGGCCCCAAGTAACTTGTCAAGAAACGCGGTAGGGGGTTATCTCGGTGATCCGCAAGAACTTTAACCGTTTCCGCGTTGAGACTCCTAATCGACACGCCTTCTCAAACGCCAATCGGTGATCAACTGGCCTTGCCAATTATTCATCGATGGCCCGCCTGGTGCGTGGTAAACTCGCGTTTCATTAGCTGTCAGAGTTCTTCTGTCTACGGGCACTTTAGCCTGTACGCCAATACAACACGGGAACTACTGGCTTAACACCCGCCCGACCCGCATGATCTTAGTTCATCTATATGTCTCCCGATCCAACCGGGTAGTCGAAAGAGATTCAAGTGTAATTAGCTAAAGCTATTAACGCAATTGAAGCCCAACAGCTCCGGGAAAGCACTGGACTTACCTTGTCCCTGTCAGTTGAAAAAAAAATTATAATTAGAGATGACACCAACACCAGAATCTTCAGCGTATTGTGCGGTTTGTTGGCTTAGCTGTCAACGGTAAACTGCAATCGTTTTTTGCGCGTTCTCTATAAAGTGGTTTGCAAAATAACGGAGAAATACGGCTTATTGAGGTGGATCTTACTCGTTAAAGACTGGTAGGTAAAATCTTGACCAGGAAGCGCATGCCTACTATCCTCAATTAAGTTGATTTGATGCAATTAAGTTGAGACATAAAAGGCGCAGCAAAGGGGACGTTGCTGTCAAACCAAAAGTCGCCGATAAAAAGTAAAATATACGTTGTCCACCCATCGCGAAGCCCCTACTACATTAAATCATTTTTACATACATACTAAATACTCTTAATTCCTACGGATTAAGCGGCTACCCCGACTTGTCCAAAAAGTCAGGAAAGTGCTTCCTGCACTACTCCTGCACAGTTATACTCGTGTGAACGGGTTCCCGCCCGGTTAGAACAAGCTAAGTCGATGTTTAAGGTGGTTTTGTGCTCAGTAGAGTACAGAGGCTTCTGAAACTCTCTGGCGATTAAATTTTATCGTTACGTTTTCCGGTGGGTCGATGAAAATCAAGGAAGTTGACCCGGTTGCCAATATTCCAGCCCATACGATGGCAGTGGACCCTCGTGCGATTGGCCAATCACTTTGTCACGATCTGTAGCGTCATGGGCGCCTCGAGCAAGTACTGGGCCTTTTGGCGGTTGAACTCTGGCTAAACTAATCGACTTCAAAATTTGCAAAGCAAGCGGCTCGCAAGCAGTGGGACAAACTTGTTGTTTCCTATCTCTGTGCGACAGTCGATAGCGTTTTAATATATTATTATATATATATATATATATATATAAATATATATATATATATATATATATATATATATATATATATATATATAATATATATATACATATATATATATATATATATATATATATATATATACAAACAAACACACGGCACAAATGCAACGCGCGTCGCTACGCTCGTGATCGTTGCCCGCTACATCCCTAACAATTATCTTGACAATTGACTGCTAACAACTGCTACTACTATCTTGCCGAGTAAGCAAACAGGAGACAGGATGACAAAAACACGAGGAGCGGTGACGCAGACAGGAGACAGCATGACAAACCAAAAACGAGGAGAGATGACGCACATAATTGTCGTATAAACGCGCATACATAAACGAGGGGTTACGCATGCGCGAGCGGGCGGCACCCCCCCCCCCATTCCCCCCATCCTCCCCTTATTCCCCTATCTTCCCCCCTAATAGGGTGGGCGCCGCCGGCCGTCGCAAGAGCATCGTCGCAAGCTGTGAAGGCAGCACCTACGGGGGGGGGGGGAGCGCAGCATGCGAACGCCATGCAAAAGAGTCGAAAGAGCTCTTTACACTAATGAGTGTAGTCGCGGTACCAGCAGTATTAGCAGCAGCAGTAGTAAGCTCTCTTCTGCTGGCATGTGCGACGACACACTAATGTAATTAGGTTTTTTGTTAACCACCACGTCCAGGAGGTCCTAGTAGATTCATGATGGTAGCAGTAAGCAGCACCAGTCGCACTGCTACATGGGCCCTTCTACTACAACGCTAGTCAAACGATGATGATGGTGATAATGATGATGCTAGTGATGAGAACGACAACGACGACGAAGTCCACCGACGAAGAGCGTGGCCTTAATTTCGTTGTCGTACGTGATTAATTAATAGCCTCTCCAACACCTCCCCCTCTCTGCGTCCGGGAAGGGCCGATAGGGGAATGGGTTAGTAACCGGTGGTAAAACAGTGCAGATGATGTGACCGGTAGGCCGAACGTTCAAATACATGCGGACATATCTTAAGTGTGTCGTACATTAGTTATGGTCTGGTGGTGCTGTGTGTCGACTGTGTGTAGTTGAACGCCAGTATCAAAACCCAACGTACTGGTCAGCCAGTTAATCTGCTAGTAACCCTGGCGCGGCGCCCCTAGATTCCGGATCTGCGATGATTATGTGATGAAAACACAAAGGCGGTAAGTTAGTAATAAGAAGCATTTATTATTGCTGTTGAAACTGACACTTTCGTTGTTGCCGTCGTTGTTGTCGTCGCACATGATTAGGTAGCGGGCCCCGGGTTTAAAAACGAATCAGTCTGGAATTAAATCTGGAAACTGCGCCCGGGCTCTCATTTGAATGTGATTCGTCCGGCATGTGAAGGACAAGACAGTCATTTTCGGAGTGGTAATTGCACTACGGACAGCGACAAGAAGCACAGAAATGCACCACATTTTTTGCGTGTACGCAAAAACGCATTGGATGCAACTGGTCGACAAAAATGAGGTGCGGTTGTTTAAAAACTGCCCGCCAGTGGAGTGACAGCGGGGAGACTCGCAGAAACTGGCAGGAGGTGGCGGCAGGTGGCGCCACCAGTCCCGTCATACAATCGGTAGAAGCGACTAAGACTTTAACAGACGGTGTCGGTGCATCAAGGGAAATAGACACGGATTTAGCAAACGTAATGGCGCGCAAACAGCATCTGCTAATGTGATTGCTGTGGCCGTTAAGAAGGAATTAAAGAATGTCTAGTGATAATGTATGCGGATGACCTTGTAGTTCCCCACAAGGACATTGCTGCCACCAAACGCGTGACACTAATTGTTAAAACATGCATTGATTCTAAGGGGTTACATATAAACACCCTGAAAACCAAAGCTACCAAGTTCAGTGCTTACGAGCTCAGCCCTTGCAGATGTTGGCAACATCAGATGACATAGTTGACGATACCGGCTTATAGTCAGGACAGGACGTGGCGGCTCTTCATTTTCTCATGACATGCCTCACACAAACTCGATATGCACAATGTCTTTCTAACAGGGTTAAAAGCTGATCATGTCGGGCTGTGCAATAGTAGGGGCCCTTATCGCGCCATTGTCTCATATTGTCTCAGAGGCGCAACTGAGTCAGTGGACATCCTTCTTGCATCCCGATTCTGGAGAAACCAAAGCTGGTACATTGCGTACGACTTTCACCTTTTTGTGTGCTCACAAAGTGTAACTTCACGAGGATTAATCTTACTGAACCTGCAGGTTTTGCTCTATAATTTGCGCTAGATACCACTCGGTCAGCTGCATATATATATATATATATATATATATATATATATATAAATGAACGCATACTGTCTTTATTGCTCAGTCAAAGTGAAATAATTAAATTGATTAATCACTTCGCGCTTTGTTGTTGTGCTCGTTATATTGGCCAAAGGTGTTGTATTCGAGACGGACGAAAAGGTGGTTGCAGGGTAACCTACAATACTGGCCAGTCATCGAGTCACCATCAAGCTCTGTGACCATCAGCAACTCCTAGACGAACTTCGCACCTGCATGAGACAGGCGGAGAAAAATCGTACGAGTGCGGCGTATTCAGGAATCGAACAGAGTAACTACAGTGAGGTAAGCATATTCAGGTCGAGACACGGGGGCCTATAGGGATCCGAAAACGAGAGCCTGCATGCGAAGGGGAACAACAGTAACAAAAGCGCCACGCAGACGCTCGGCAAGCAGCATCTTTACAGCGGTTCTGCCTCGGGTACCACTGAGGCAAACATATGGCTGAAAGGACGAAAGCAAATACCTGGAAAACGGAAACCCATTAAATTTGTAAATGCTGCTCATCCTGCTAGATGGTGGCGTCGTAATATCAATAGGATAGGGAAAGCATTGCATGTGAATATCAGAACGAACACACACCATATAATCGAACATTCAAGGACGTCTCCCTTCTAGCGTAGCTTGTGCAGATTTCATTGTAAGGCGACACGCCTATGTTGTCCTTCGATCTGGCTATTGAGTACAACATATTATTTGTTTGGCAAGGACACGCTATCTCTCTATATTTATTCACATTTCTCCGTTTCTGCTCCTTGCTCTATGAGAGTGCTACAGAAGGGCGCGAAAAAGAGTTGCATGTGAACCGTTAACCTAAGCGATAATGCCGCTAGACATACCGCAGTGCGTCTTTTGGCTCGTGTTGACAAGACAACATACTAACAATAACAATAAAAGTGACGAGCATGTAGATACCTATACATATCATTATATACAACGTCTTAAATATACCGTAGTTATAATAATCACAATAGGAACGAACAATATTTTAAATAAAATAAATTAATTCGGCTGGTCTTAACGTAACTGGCGCAGCTGTCTTGTGCATCTCCAGGAAAATGAATGTACTATCGAACCAATTTGCAGTGCACTCTAGCCCAGAATGTATTTTGAATTTTTAGTCAGTCTAGTGCCGACCCAAATAAACTGAGGAGTGGCGAAATTATTCGTCAGCTACAAAATGCTAGGACGGATCGAATTAACAATGTGTACTCATAAAAGGTGAGTACGTTAAATGCTTATATATATGATTTTAAATAGTATTACTGCAATATTTTACAATGTAAAAATATGTGTGCTTTGAAATTACTTATACCTTTGTATATCTATATTTTTCGGATCTACACGGAAGGACAGAAGCGCAGATCGTGCAATGAATGCTTCATCATATTCCGAGACGATCCGACATCTGAAGATAACAGTAAACACGCCGCTCGCATGCAAGAACCAAGCGGATGATGATGATAATAATAATAATAATAATAATAATAATAATAATAATAATAATAATAATAATAATAATAATAATAATAATAATAATAATAATAATAATAATAAGCAGGTGTTCAGATAGTGATGTGGAACTGCAAGGGAAAAGGATGTTAAATCTGCTCGGGGACGATGTATACAAAGAGGTATACGTACTCATTCTGACGGAGACCTGGGCGCGAGAGCCGTTTAATTGGTTTTAAGCTACTTCAGCAACCTGGAATACGCTGTCCGGGGCGAAGAGTTACCTATATGCTGTGTTTGTGACTTTAGGGCATCGTTTGACATATCAATAAAATATATGAAGAGCTGGCAAAAACTGCGAGTGCCAAAAGCAATGCTGAGGAAACTTATCAACATCGTAAAACAAAACATGGTGCTGATTGATAACGGTGTCGGCATTGCGGAGGAGGTGACTCGAACCACAGGTGTCGCGCAGGGCGATGGACTGAGTCTACTGCTGTTTTCCGCACTTCTGGGTGAACTGCTAGGACGGACTGGAACCGAGAGCGGGTGCAACCATAGATGATGTGGTTATCTTTGATTGCAGCCTTTTCAAAGTAAAATAAGCCCTAAATGGACTATTTATATAAATTGTTGAGAAGTGCTTGAAGGTTTATTGGAGAAAAAGACAGTAGTTGTGCAATTTCGAAGGGGCGGCCGCCTGGCCAGGGGTGACGTGCTTCATATCACGGAAATGGAAAAAAAATTGTAAACAAATTTACATACCTAGATATCAACTTATGAACAAGCGGTAGCAGGTTTCGAACACACGTCCAGGAAAGAGTCATGAAGGCCACCATCAAAGCTGCAGCACTTAAATGTCCGCATATGCTTTAGGTTCACGCAGCAGTCGCTCTGTTCGGGATACAGATAGCACCCGCCTTCACCAATGATATTTCGCTATGAGATAAGGTGGGAGTGGACGAATTGCGTTTAATTGACGGGATGAGATTCTTATTTCTAAAGAGTTTCGCGCTATCGCATGCGTGCAGAAATAGGATTGTCCACGTGCTAGAAGCTGGCTCACTACTGACGAAGGATCTGCAAAAACGATGAAATCTGAAGCAACGCCTTCGACGTTCATATTCGGGCTTGCCAAACCAAAATTACAAAAGTGGACATAGGGGCTCATAGAACAGCAGCAATAAGGAGAGGGAAGAAGTCAAGATTGGCCCCTGGGGAAAACCATAATAACAAAATAGTCAGGGTGAAGCTAAAGAGCAGTAACAGGAACGAGACGTCGACTAAGGAGGTTAAGGAGTTAGCACGGCAACTCTTCCCGTCTCCCCCAGAATTCGGCAGAACTGCTATTGAGGCACTTGGGCTACCTCAATAAAATGAACCAGTAATCGCAATCTCCGAAATTCTCGCAGCGGCGGAGAAAATCAAACTGGGTAACGACCTTGCCCCGGACGGCATTCCAGCATTGCTATTTAATGAATTTCCCCTCATGGCATCATCAACAAGGGCAAATCGCGAATGGCATGGAGGAAAGCTAAGGTCGTTTTGATACACAAGTAGGGCGGCTCCTGAAGATCTATCTGCCTCATCAACACTCTGGCAAAAGGAGTAAAGGCGGTGATCGAAAAAGGCTAATGGACTTCGCCGGAGAAAATGATCTTCTCTCGGAGGCTTAACACGAGTCAGAAAACACAATCCGTCTATAGGACTATACACAAAGTAGTATTGAAAGCCGAGGCAATTCGCTCGACCGCGCAGAGACCTGTTCTTGACTGTCTTGCTAGACGTCAAAAACGCTTTTAACAGTCTTTTGTAGAATGCCAATGTTGATGAGCTCAGGCGGCCCCACCTTATCTAATCAGGCTAATCTCAGACTATCTGGATTGCAGCGCAGTGTGGTGCAAGGGCAAGGACAGCAAGGTACCTTGGAGTCTACCTTAGCCAAGATAAGACCGATAACTTTTGTATTAAACCGGCGGTAATGAAGGCCGCGGCCGATATCGCCCGGCTAATGCCCAACTCCCATGGGCCCAAGGAAGCAAAGGGATGACCTATTATGTCAGTTGCCGAGTCCATTGCTCTGTTTAGTGTTCCAGCCTGGCCCACGCATGCAACTTCTACGCAGAGGAACCGAGAGCTGCTTAGAAGAAAGCAGCGTGCCCCTGAATTGAAGATTACGCGAGCATACAGGACGGTTAGTACGCCAACTCCGCTAGTGATGTCGGGCACTGCCCCGTGGAATCTAAAAACTGACGAGCGCGACAACTATAGGACAACCTACTGTTTGGGAAGGAAGACGCTAGAAGAAAAACGCAGGCATAATGGCGGACCAAGTGGGATGGGATTCCAAGCGGCGATCCAGGGGCGTCAGGAATATCATCCCCGACAGATCTGATGTCAATCAAGTAATGAAACGAGCGTCCTAAAGGAGAGCGCAAGTACGCAATTTTTGACAGTACACGGCGATTTTCAGATGTATCTGCATATGATACAAAATGCGCCCTCAGCCTCCACTGCAGACGACGTTTTTCGCACTTTAACCATCTGTGAGGTATTGCACACGACTAGAGATAGACTGGCAGACGCAGGGGTGCAGGAGGCACCCCAAGAGGGCATGCAAGGATTTGCAAGCAGCATTTGCGGCACAAGCGAAAATTGGGTAAAGGGGTCTCAAAACTGAACGGCTTCGGCGACTCTTCGGACAGCAGGAAAACGACACTGCTTGCATAACACTGGGTTCACAGGTTATTGAGCAAAATGTAATTGACGAGGTGGGGAGCCCGACCACGGCCGCTTGATCTGATTGGCACCCGTCACAGCTCCTGTCAGTCCGTAGCACTATTAGATAAAGATCTGGGCTGACAAAGAGTAAAGCTTAAAGGGGGAGCTGTGTTTAGTGAGAATGGGTCTCGACGGAACAAGATCCAGCAGTCGGGGCCGAGTTCCACACGGCGTCGATAGGCTGCTATGCTACATCTGTGCGCCTGTGCGTAAACGCTTTCCCCTCCTCCACACAAAAGACAAGGTTGTTTAATTTAAAATCGTTTTTGGCGAGTCCCCTTTGTTTAGTACAGAACAAATTTTATGGATATACATTATTTTGTTTTTACCGCATAATGATGCACAAATAGTGCCACTTTGATCTATATATATCGACAATAGTTCAACCGACTGTGGCCAGAAGCTATTGACAGGACATCCTGTACAGTCCTGTTGCACTGATATATTCATCGATGGGGCAAGATGAATACATAATAATTGCAGAAAACGCATGTCCAAATGAATATAATACAACCTTTTTTGCTAGGCCTATAAGTGGACTTATTCAAAAAGTCGCTCCCGCGAATGTGATTCATTTGCCTTGTTTAAATGTGACACTCCCAAAAAGCAGCTACATCTGTGACAGAGCAAATTAAACAGTGACGTAAGAAGCATACCCTCACCAAAGACCACAGTGTCTGTCCCTAGTAGTGAGAATGCGACAGCAAAGCGCACGAAGTTCTCTTTATCCTTTGCTAGCTCCGTGGGTAAACAAATTGTCGCGACGAATGACGACCGCATTACGCGTGTGGTGACCCACAGGAAAAGTCTATGATCTGGTGATAGAGGGACATTCAAGGGAAATTGAGGGTTCGCTGGTCTCGACGTACAAACACATCCACGGCATGGACTGGAAATGCGTGGCTTTCGCGAAGTGAAATTGCATGCCGGATGCTTACGATTTCAGCTCTAGGAGACATACCGGTGGTTACACATAGCCTATCCTTATCGGCCTCTAAAGCCGGAGTACACAAAGTCTCAATGTCAATCACCGAAAAGGAAAAACTACGCGAATTGTCACCATTCGAAGCCAGTCACGTAAAGAGATTGTCGCACGTGCGCGCACGGAACGAGATTTATGTTCGGCAAAATGTGAGGTATCAAACTCATCAGGTAGCTATAGAGCCCGACCAACCTAAGTTTCACAAATGTCAAAATCGTCTAAAGCCCGGCTACAAAAACACCGGACTGTTGTAGATCCCTTCAGGTGTCAGCCCAGACTTTTTGGCCAAAGCCATCGGGAGGGTAGCGTGGTGGCATACGTCTGCGCCTCGCGACCGGAGGAGACACATAGGTGCGCGGGTTCGAGCCCCACCGTTGCACATTTGTATTTGGGGGGGGGGGGTCCGTCTATAAAGCAATGAGAAAAGCAGTCCCATGGACGTCAAATCTTGGCTGAGAGTCAGCCCCGAAAGGATTTTTTTAAAGCCATTGGGAGAGATGTTTTTTCCGGCAGATTTAGACGAACGTCGGGGCCAGAGGAAGTTTTCACGACCATCCGACCTGTTGCAACAAGCGACACTCCATCAGGGCTTTGTGTCTCTAAATTTCGCATTAGTCGAATAGGGCAGGATAGCGAAAGCGCCGTATGGAAACCGCTGCAGTCTACTCATCCTGCGTACTGCGTACAGGTTAGAGCGAGGTGACCAGCTTGATCACATCTTTTACACGTAGCCTCGTTGCGGCTTGATAGAATTCCCGCATACATAGTAATGCGACTTTATGCGACTTAAAAGCGAGAAACACGTCTTTCAGTGGAACCGTATTCAATTGGAGCATTTTCCTATTAGTAGGAACTGATGTCGCGGTCGATTTTGTTCTCTTTCTAATATTATCTTCTTGCAGAGATGATACCAACCTCCTTAAGAGCAGATGGAATATCTTCATCAGTAAATCTCAATCAACTCCGTTTGTTCTGGCGCGGTATATATAAAGATCGTTGCGTTTAGCCACCACCGAAATGTCGAGGAGAGTCGATAACTGTTCATTTAAAACAACAATCGCCCCATTGATTGTTTTATTGCTACGTCGCGCCATAACTACGGGAAAGAGAAATTTTGAACTGACTGAGCGATTTGAACCGGATGGCACCAATTTGCCAAGCCAAGTTCCCTCTTCTCAACCACTATCTTTCCGTTAACTATTGTTAACGTGCACAATTGGGTTTGTAACTACAGTGAATCTAAAACGACACAAATATTGTTGCATTTTTTGCTATCTAGTATGAGTATTCTTTTTGTATTCAGGTTCTCAAGGCGAAATTGCAAACATGCGACAAACATTTCAGAAGACTTTCGATCGACGGGTTTAGTCACCTTAAGAGGCCTTCCTTAGACCGGAATTATTGCCGAACACTGTTGCAAAACTGTACTGTGCCTGGTCTCGCACAAACAACATTACCTAGGCCTTACTATGCACATTCATAGTGGTGGTAGTGGACTAATAGGCTGAAAGTGGGCCATAGTTTCAGCTGACGCGTTTACGCCTAAGAACGGTACGTTTAATTTCTATAAGAGCATTGAGCATGGCGACGAGCCACAGGAGCCGCCACACATGCCACACTTAACGTGTCTTTAAATGCCGGAGAATACATGATATTTATTCAATTACGGCGCCTGGTTACGTGATCCTTTCTGTAGCGGCTGGCTAAAGGAGTCCAGACGTCGTTCCGCGCAGCGATGGGCTCTCAAGGGTCGGACGTCAGACGGTTGAGAAGTAGGAGAATGCGTGCGTGCGAGCTAGGCGAAAATTTCCCTTGGGCCAGTTTCCCTCTTTAGGCTTCCTTCCCACTGTTTTGCATTATATGCCAGTAGTCATCATACTGTGAGAGCAGACATGGGTGTCGCTAATTCCATTTAGACATTACGCCCAAGCATATGAGGACGCAAGTCGGCTAAGGGGTCTCCCACAGACGAAACACCGCACCGAGCCAAATTGTAGACGCCAGTGATGCCCAAAGGACGTACTGTGCGTCTTGTCGGCAACTTTTAGTGTTCTAATGAAATACGTAGTCGTCTGTAAGATCTTTCGATACTTGCGGACTGCCAAAGTAATATAAGGTAATAACTAATGCACGCAGCAACAATCACACCAACAACAACAGCTAAAATGCCAACAACAACTCTAATAAAAGCCGCAGCAGTAGAGCAGATCTTGCTATATCTTGATCGTCGTTTTTAACTACAGTATACAAGTAAATGTCAAGCTTACCATAGCAAAATAAGTTTTAGTTTTTTTTCGCCAGTCATTTTAATACGCAACTAGCTTGCAACATCAAGTAGCGTACATAACCGGCTATGCATTTTGGACCTTCCTTTGTCGACATTAGCGTTACTGTGTTACAAAAATCACGATTATTACTACCACTGACTCGATCAGCGGGCTCTTGTTTGCTTCCAAGTAGGCGTGTACACAATGCTAAAATGTTTACTTTGAGGCCAAAGATCATTAAATACTGTTTTTCTTGATGCACCGTTTACGGTTAGGCCTGGGGAGGAGTGGGAAAACAGACTCGAATCTTCCATTTGTATTTCGTACGTGGTAAAATGCAGCGTCTCGCAGCTGCTGGAGGCGCCGACTCTCAATAATGCCGGACGATGGCACTAGTCTGCTAGGCCGGTCGGTTGTCGGGCCATTGAACATCCGTTAAGCGACTATTCAACATGACTTAACCCAACGTGACCTCTGGGCTCAAGGTGTTTACTGACTTGCTACGCATTCTCATATCTATTTGGTACCTATGCACTGCTTTTTGTATGTAGCAACTGCCTCTTTCTCTCCCCCTCTCTCTCTCTCGTTAAGCATGTATTGCACAGCACAGTTTGTAGTGGAGAACACAGTCGCGTAGAACACAAGTCAATCAATTAGGCTAATGAACAGAGGAAGGCGGCTAAGGGAAGAGGGGTAGGGACGCGCGTCTTGGGTATCGCTCTCATCGTCGTCATTTTCATAGTTGTCGGTGACGGGCACGCCAGCCGCAGCGTCGGGAAAAGATCTCATAGTAGGAGTACCATCGAGATGGAGAAAACAGCGCACAGTATAAACCAGCACCAGCAGCAACATCCTTATAAGAACAACAACAACAACTCTGAACAGTCACTGTCTCGCCTGTTCTATCCGGTTGGTAGGTATCTCCCTGAAATAATTTCCCGCACCTCCCGGCCCTACATACCCTACTCAGTTACGTGCGATACCTTCGCTCTTTCTAGATGCCTTTGCCATGACCTCGCCGAAGGCTGGCGTGGCAAGGGGTGATCGTCGACGTCGTCATTGTCGCTGGCACCACTAGCCGCCACCGCCGCTACGTCCCTCGGGGCAGTCTCCGACCTGCAAGCATCGTCACGACGACGCCATTATCGTGCGAGTGTGCCTCAGGTTAAATAATCAACTTAAAATAATCAAGAATTTGCCCCCCCCCCCCTCCACTCTTCCCCGGTCCCTGGTGCCACTGTCACGGTTGTCGCTGCTGTCGCCTACTTCTGCTAATGACCAAAGGGACCCAGCCGCCTGTGGCCGAACGCAACCGTTCGTCCGTTTGCCGGCTTTCTTTCTTGCATCGCCGCGGGTAGAAAGCAAAACCCAGTAGAGCTCCGACTTGGGGCAATTGAATATACACATGCACAAACAAGTATTCACGAATATGGTAGAGCTCAGCAACGTTTCTGCCGTTTTCAGCCTAAGGCAACAACACAAATGGCATGCAAAAACATGCGAGTTGATTTTATCTTTAATATTGTTCCCCTTTGTTCATAATATCTTGCCAATGAGAAGCCAGCTCTTCGATCCCTCGTTTGTGAAACTTTTGTTTCTGCGAGATGATGTGTTGTACGCTTTTTGAACGTTCTCAGAAGATTTGAATTATTTCTGGTCAAAAGGTTCTGCAGAAACCGGATTAAGTGATGGTCCAAAGGTGTAAGATTCGCAGAGTGTGCTAGATGCCTAGGTTACATTAAATTGTTAAGCTTTTGGTACGCATATAAGGTAGCGCGTTGTCTTGGTAAAAAAATTACCCGTTTTTGAGCTATGCACGTGTTTGGTTTATTTTTGGAACTTGTTGGAGTTATTCACAGTATAAATCCGTGTTGGTTGTTTAATTCCCTCCCAGAAGTGTAAAGTAAACACGCTTCTTGATGTGGCACTAAGAACGCATTATGACCTCATTTGATCAGAAGTTTCCCTTGGGCTCATTCTAGGAACTGCCTGCGCTCTCAACCCAGAATCTTTGCGCATTTACATTTTTGGAGATCACCCATTTTCATTGCAGGTTTCTAAATGGTCCAAGAACGAAGCTTGGCCGCGGTTACGGAGAAGAAAAAAGTATCGCAGAATGTCCTCAACCTGCAAGGAAGTTCAACCGGAATTTCGTTTATCGTCTACGTTAAAATTTGCACTTAAAAACCATTTTCGACAAATCCGTTGATTGAGTCAGCTCGGAAGATTGTGGAGACTTTTCGACAAGCTGGTGGAGACTTTCCAACAGTAGTTTAACGCCGCCGATTATCGTCAGCCAGACCACTTGCGGTCTTAAGCATATCCAGTTATTCCGGGATATAGGTAAAGCCTCCTAGGCTCTCCCAGGCTCTGAAAATATCCTGTTTTCTTGACACCAGTAGGACTCTACGCAGAGATATAAGGATACGACTCATTGAATGGCTGACTTGACTTTATAGACACATTCACTGACTTACGCATCTCTCTGTGCTCAAAAACCTGTATGCACATAGTAGTAATTCAATGCAGACAAAACTGTCTATTTATCTGTATAATGCAATGTAAATCGTATCGTTTGTGCTTTTGCATCACAATTAAGTTTTTACGTGTCTTACTTTTGATTAAGTTATTAGGTTTTCCTTGTCCCCGTAAATCCCCGGTTGATGTCTGCTATCCTGGTTCTAATCTGTACGACTTGACAATGACACCCTTTTTTTTCTTTGCCTCCGCTAGTTATACATGCACGGCTATAGATAGTCCGACTCTGTAGTGAGGCATATGCAGCGTAGATCAGTGCCGGTAGATACGATGGTTGTTTAAGAGAATAGTTTCAGTCAATTTTCAGAAGCGAAGCTTGTCCTGAAAGCCACGTTAAGCCAAGCTAAAAGCGGCACAAAATGGCCTTTCTGGACCTGCAACTTTATTTTGCTTGCTCAGAGACGCACGCTACTGTAGAATGGCTCGATAAACCAGTGACAATCAACCAGGGACGTCCCAATAGCGATTGACTTGACCTGCTAAGCCGTTCGAGGTGAGATAGAAATCCCTGTTCCAAAAAAAAGTGTGCTATTTTTAGGAAAAGCGGTAGTGAGCTGTTTGAAACGACCGACAGTCACGTGCATCTGATTTTGTTTGTCTTCAGAGCTCAACGTGCAACTAAAACTTACGTTCATATCTATTACTAGTAGAACTTCATTGTGCCTCAATGGTTTAAGAGCACAATCCTGAATAGCGGCAGTGTCCTTTGCGGAGGTTTGTTTACAAAGACTGTTTTTATTTATTGTTTTAATTGATTTTCTTGACACCCAACACTGTTGTTATGTGTTGAGCGCTTGCGTGAAAAATGAAATACTGTTATCTACACATCATTCAATTAAAACGTAGCCATTAATGATACGTCAAGGCGTAACCGTCTCGCCTACTTATTAGAAGACTGTCGACTCCTCATTTAAGAACTAAGGCGCCGTTATAACCTCCCTTGCAACACAGTCTTCAACGACTGCAATGGAAGATGAAAGGATCCGGAATTCTTTAAAACCGGAGATATGAGAAATGCAGAGTGGAGGGGGCCAGAGCGTAGCAACGGGCACTTGATAACATGACACGGTTTGGAGTGCACGGCCTTCATCACATTCTTTGTCAACAGGTTGAGTTCTATAAACCATGTGAGACTGTGTATGCTGCCGCTGCGATAAACTCTGCCGAAAATACCATGCCGCAGAATGCAATCCTATGCAATACTTAAATTAATTAGCCTGCCAGTGTGGGGTTCTCTAACTTGCATATTTTATGCCCGGGAATGTATATATATATTTACAGGGTCATTCATATTGTTATGTATGTATTTCGAGGTTTGTTAGAACTCGGCAAAGAAATATTTTTTTTCCAATGGAAGGACGCGGAAACGTCTTGTTTTGGAAAGAGAGTGAAATTTATAAAAGTAGTTATTCTGCCTTCTTTTTTCTTACATAGTTGCGCTACATCTACGTTTGCGGGAGAACCAGTTAACGCATGAAGGAACCGATTATACCGGCGTGTTCGGAGGAAAATTCTGCACAACGTGGAGGACACCTCACTAGCTTGCGTAGCAAAACGCGAAGAGCCAGATTGAGGAAAGTCATAAGAAGTCGATATGTTGTTATGTCTTACGTTAACGCGTTTTCGTGAAAAATCGTAATTTTTGTCCATTACGACCAAAAATGTATGTCCAAATAACCAGTCTCACGCTCAATGTCCACCATTTTCGTACCAAGGTGATAATGCTGCGTTACGTAGTTGTCAAGTAACTAAGCTTTTTCGATAGATAAAAGAGATTCAACCTTACTTGAAATCGTATAGTCCTATTTTTAAGAACGCTGATCTGCCAGAACTCGCATTACTATCATCAAGCCTGAACGTGCGATTAGTATTTCAGTTGCAACGAGTAAATCTAGCATACAACCTATTTCAATCGGAACGACCCCCATTCTGCAAATAAACTTGTCCTATTCTACTACACGTCAGTTGTCGACGCCAGTTTCCCAAGCTAAAGCACAGGATGAGGTGCAGCGTAGGTATCATCATCACGTGTTTGAATGTGGCCCGCATATTTATTGCCCATCTCTGCCTAACAATTGATATGTTTACCCGTTGAGTATGCGTTACGATTATTTATACTGCATTATCTCGAGCGTGCGTAAACGGCGTGCCCTACTTAGGGGTATTAGAGTTAACAACAAAGTCTCAATAGCTAATAGCTAATTGGGCAATGTGTGCTGTGCAGAAGCTTTATGGATAGATACCCAACATTTTAAAGGAACTCTGAAACGCTTAATTTAAACAACACGACCGAAATGAAGTTAAGTTGTTGTTGTGGTGGTGAAATTGCACTCGGTCGGTCAATCTAAACGGCCCAGGGACCTGAGTGGCCTTCAGGATAGGGGGTGTATTGCCTGCTGCTCACAAATTATATTTGCTATGGAGGGGGGAGGCGGGGCGCCGAGTGCGAACCAGATGGCGCATAGTGAATAACCGGCAACAAAATGCGGCCGCCAAGGGCAGGCGTAATGCACGGAAATAAACGAGATCGTCAACAAATACTAAATTACTCGCAAAAACGCTCCTTGCATAAACGGCTTTCTACAGCAGACGCCTTAGAATGCAACAGCCGCGACTGGCCGAATCGAGTCGCTGAACCAAAAGCACACATCATAAGCGCGTTGCACTTTAGGCCAACAATCGAGAAACGAAAACACGCTGCGTAAAGAGTCGCAGCCAGCCAGCCACAGATTGCATTACTTCCGTTTTGTTTGCACTGCCGAGAAGTAAGAAAATATTTTCATTTCTGTTCTCAAAAAGGCTTCCATACGGTCCAAAGGATTTGATTCTCCTCTGCGTAGTGATAAAAAACTCTCTAAGTGTTTTTAATTGAGAGTAAAATGCATTGTGAACGACGACACGCAACCACGAAGAAATGTGTTTGCTCTTTTGGCCTTTGACGTATACGATGAAATATCATGGATAAATGATATCGTGAAACATGAATAAGTATTGTAAGCAAAAAAAGCATTTTCTGCCTTATACCGCAATTTGTTGTTATAGATGACTGGCGTTTGTCATACCAAGAATCAGCATAGTCAAGTCAACATTAAGGTATGCCATAGGGCGAATGCTTCTACTAAGACTTGGAGTAACTTAGTCTGCACTTTAAGGGAGCCGTTTATTACCGTGTGGCTCTACCAAAACCTGTGCAAAATAGAGTCCAAATGTTTTAGCTCTAAAGCATAGAATTCGTTGATTGTGTTCATTAGGGTATTTACCATACAGATTGTGCTCATTAGCAAATTTACCTTAAAAATATTATTTTTAATGCATATACTAGGGTGTATATAACGTTTGTTAGGCATATGTAGTATTTACATGCGTCCGCACAATAATGTGCATAGCTTAGTACACAGTTTTGTTTGACCATACTAGCGTCAAAGTGAGTACAATATTTGAAAGATCATACATGCTTTAGAACACGATCAGAATGTTAAAGTGATATGTCGCATTCTCAACCCTATGATGCAGTCAACATGAGTGCTCAAATTCACAATCTCGGCTTCGTCATCTCCGTTCTATTCGCAGGTGTATCGCAAAAACACATAACCAAACATTGAGTAAGATGTTTTAGTCAGCCAGTAACATTTTTCAGTGATAGAATCTGTAAACATTTCGAAGAAATTGATGTTACGCCGAAGATAGCCGCCAAAATCGTTGCCTTTTTGAGCTTAGTTTTCTTCTGTGGCGAGATGTCTGGGTAACCAGTGTGCAATACTTTCCTGGCTATATATGCGCTCGATCACAGGTTCGATCCTGTGTGTGGAGATCCGTTTTCTGTAGTTGAACATATCGGGCACGTATATGTTACTCGCTAAAAAATGACGCACTTAAGATCTGTGCCGGGTAATTCCACGCTGTCACGAAGGGTTATCGGCAAACATTTATGAACATAAACATATAACATTTCGACGCAAAGCCGGAAAAATTGCACGAATATGATTTAAAATTATGAACGTGAAAATATGGGGGAAACCATTCGACCCTAGAGCAAATAGCGTCAAAAATCCAATTTCAGTAATATCAACAAAAAACATATTTGTAACTCCGGGGGTCACACAACTCGGGCAAAGTCTGACCGTGGTTGGTTGGAAATTATTTTAATACGGCTATACTCAACGTTCTGTAAATCGTCAACAGAATGTAAGCCAATCTCTTGCTTGAAGTGTCTAGCAACGGGATCATCTTACCGACAGCTTGCAGAGAGCGAGTTTGGGCTACAACTAATTTGGACGACCACTTCCTTTGAATGATAGGTTTGTAAAATTACCGATTTTCTGCTGTCGAGTTACAACAACAGTATCTGTAGCGTTCTCGAAATAACTGTTAGTGCGCGTACTTTGAGAAAAGGCCTGCATAGTATGTAGGTTAGGTTTTACAGGCCCGCTCTACGTCTAGAACTGATCACAGCTCATTTACAAGCACGATGCCGGTTTGCGTAAGATCACAAAAAGTGCCCCGTTAACTAATGGCAGGCCGTTCTATTCTACGGAATAGAAACATCCACATGAGGTCAGGATGTTTGATGATGGAAATGCATGTTTTGCACAATATTGCACAATTGTGGCGCTTGTCATTCACGGCGGAGTGCTTAATCATAGTCAGCAATTCTCTCACGTCGTACCCTAGGCGAGCACTGTTGGCAATAACTCTATCGTCATGCATAGCAATGGTAGGCCGCACACGCTGCACGTATTCGACGGCACATCGCAAAAACGTAAAACGCGAATTCCAGCTTAATTGAGTGACCAGTATGTTCTCGCGGACTAAAATCCATCCAACATGTGTAGGATAAGCTGAAACGACGGGTTCTAGCCAAAACTCTCCAGCTTCAGCAACACTTACAGAGCCCATGAATGCTACACACAGGGATGAGTCGATTAATATTCTACAGCGGCTCATTGATTAGATTATTTAGACAAATGCTAAATCAGACCGCAGCTGTTGTTTGGACACGTAAAGGTAAGACACACTTCTAAATTTATAATCTGTTTGTTTATTGACTAAATATCAGGTATTATATTTTCGTAGATTAGACGGCTTACATACACCGGATCGAAACACTCATGTGAATAATATGTCGTTTACCGCTGACCGCAACATTGACAAGTACATGATTCGCCAGGTTCCAAGGTTGCCAAGTCGTGCATCACTTTTATGGTGAAATCCATGCACAGCGAGTCGAAAAGTAAGACGACAAATTTTCATATTGAGATCCTTCCGCGTATCCGAGGTAAGGGCAGGCATCATAAAGCGGGCTGGATTGACGTCGGCCATTTTTGCCGCGCGCTACTAAATTGAGCTAATTTTGCAGTTTGGAAAACAATTTAACTACTTTTGGAAAACATACTAATTGTAGTAGTAGTTTAGATTTGTTTGCATAAAATTTAGTAGTAATTTAAACAATAAACTAAACTCAAGTTCTAAAACAATGTTCTGGCTACTTTGTAAAGCTGTGATAAACCTAATGGTCTTTCGAATACTGTATTTACTATAACGTGTGTTTTCCGTTACGCACATAATGTAACCCAAGCATTAGTTAATAAAGCTAAGTGTGTACGAGTTTTAAGATGACTTTAGTACCATAAGTACAATATATATATATATACAGGGTGTTTCTGGAATATTTTTAAAGCGATACATGAATTGTAGAGCTTGTTAAAGCAAATGTTTCTCCAATGGAACATGGTATCTAAGATGTCTTGTTTCGGAATGAGAGTTAGATTACTATATTTTGTGACACTGATATTTTTTTCCCGACACCGCCGTGTTCGTGAGAAAATTCTGCTTCTTCCGAAAAAAAAACATATAAAGCCGGTTAGAAGATGCGAAATGGTCGCTTAGAAGAAGGTTCGCCAAAAGAATCGTGACGGTCATTTTGGTACCAAATCTAGGTCAATGCGAGCTGTGCTTGCGAAGTGATTACGATTTTTCTACTCCTATGTCGGGCAATTCCATGCTTCTATATCGGGCAAAAACTTCAGTGTCACAATTTGTTTTAACGAGCTCTACAATTCATGTATCGCTGTAAAAATATTCCAGAAACACCCTGTATATATATATATATATATATATATAACATCCCGAAGCGATTAAAGACATTCACCGTGTCGCCATGGAATATGGACAAATAATAAGGCAGAGCTTAGGTATTTCAGCAGTACGTGGGGTGCTTAGCATACACAGGAGGCTTACTAACTGTATGCAATTTCTTTGATATAGTATGGTTATGTTCCTAGTCTTTTTTTCTGAAAGTGAACCGTTGGTTAGATTTGAACGCAATGTCTACAAATGTTTATTAACTTTTTTACAATGACAATTATGTTTATTTCACTCAAATTGAGTATAATATACATTTCAAACTGTTTCTTCATGAAGCTCTATCTTCTTCACGCTTCCGACGAGAGAAGTAGTGCAACGATTTTCGGTCCAGCGCTGTGCAATCCACTGTTTATTGATTTTGTGGGACAGAAGATCCATCCATGCATCGAACAACACCTCTAAATCGCGTTCTTTGATTTTGTCCAGCTTCGCTACGACGGCTTCAAGCACTGATTCGTGTGAAATAAATCGTCTTAATCTCAAATGTTTTTCAATTTCCAAAAGATGAAGAAATCGTACGATGCCAAGTTAGGTGAATAAGCTGCGGGTGTTAGATTGACTATACATACGGCGATGAAAGCTTTATTGCTTGGAGCCTTCATTGCTTGGCGCGTTCTCGTGATGGAAGGATCATAGTCTAAGAAACGCTTTGGAGCTCGTGTGAGTGCAGTAGGGCTTTTGGTAGACATTGTGTTGTATGCTAATCGTACGTCACTGTACCAGCTTCAGTCCGTTGGGCCAACACCACAGTTTTACTCCTGGGACCTGAATAGAGAGTTATGAAAATGTACCTAAGTATTTTTATCTGCGGCGAGTCTCGAGGATAAAGAGAGAAGAACTGCTCTTGTTGAATTTTATTAGAAATACGAGCCAGAAAAACCCGCGCCTCTTTTCCGTCCTGTGACCGCTTAGCGAGCAGAGTCTTTGATGGGTTCAAAGTGGTCGGCAAGGATCTTATGGAGAGACAAGGTATTTAAACCTGAAGTCTTCTCTAGAGATGCAAATGTTTTGTTTAATGCTTGGTCAATTACAGTCTTTACATTGGCTACACGTTCCTCATTCATTCTGCTCCAATTGTCGATAAAAGCGTTTTAAACACTTTAGTGTATTTCATTTTTGCAAGAAAATATTTCAAATAATTTATGGTGGATATTAATAGGTATTTATGGATATATATAAATATTGATGATTATCTATATTGGGAAATATTGATGGCTCTTGGAAGATTTGGATGAATCTTGGAAAATATTGATGGCTGTTAGACGATATTGATGGATATTTAAGGATATAAATAAATATTAATAGATATTGGCAAATATTGATGCATAATAAAGAATATAGATGATAATGGCGAATAATTTTAGATATTGGCATAGATGAATATTGGCGGATATATATATTTATTGGCAGAAATTGATGGATATTGATTGATATAGGCATATATATATATATATATATATATTGCTTGGTGGATATTGTTTTTTCTACCAACAATGCGGTTTGAAATGAAAAACTGTGCCATTGCTAGAGGAACATTTTGCAGTAGTGTTTGTCGATGCTTAAGCGCAATCCACAATACTTTGGGTGTAAGTTCGTCACAAAACCTGTATTCACCTGTATATACCTGAGTCGGAACAGCAATGTATAGCACCTGTTAAATGTGCGTCGAAGAAGGCAAAGACTATTGTGTTGGCCGAGAAGGTAGTGACACTGTCTTTTTAAATTTCCAAACAAATCAATTCATTGACTACTTACAGAAGGGTTGAGCAGTCACTGAAGTCGATTATTCCACACTTCTAAACCATTTGCATGAGGTTGGAGCAGTTCGACTTCGTGCGAGCCAAATGAACATGTAATATTGCTGCTAATATTTACCTGAATGACGCTCTTTTATAAAACGAGTTGAATATGAGATACGGTACTAAAAATAATATGTATATTGGCTATTGCTTGTTTTTGGCGCAGTCCGATTTATGCATGATTGCAATACCTTTCTGCTATGCAATAAGTCTGAGAGACACAACGCGTTAACAATTAAAACGTTGCAATTAGAAAAGAGGATTAGTGATGTAGAAGATTGATTTTGAGATTTTGCTTTAGTGACCTGACCGTAATTTTGCATTCGTCAAGAGTTACCGTGTTTGTAAAATGCGTCCCTAAATTGCAAAATTTGAAGATTTGACTTGTGAGAAGAGAGGTATTGTTGTAAGCATTTGTTTTGAGTAGCACAAATGAAGACAGGTAGCATATATATATATATATATATATATATATATATACACACGCACATATATATATATATATAGTTACGTCAACGACAACGGCGTGTATTTACGTATTTGAGTGAATAAACGAATACACAGACAAAAAAATTGCCACACTGGCAAGGGTTCTTGTCATCATCTCTTCTTTTGCTTCTTCTTTCGTATTTCTCGTCGCGTCTTCTTACCCAGGCCCTATGATAGCTGTATGAGCTCTCACCGTGTCTCTGGCAGCCACCTATTCAGACTGTACCGTTTGGCGGCCGGTCGGTTCTCGTTGTTGTGTCTGTTCGAGCTTTTGGTCATCATCTACCACCGATTCTATCATTCGGGTCAACCAACAAGATCCTTTCTCGGGCCCTTTTTGTAGCATTTCGTTGTATCTGTAGCCACGCGTGCCTCGTCTATGTCTTCCGAACTCCACCCGCGCGCCTCACCACACGCGTCAATCGAGCCAAGAGCCGCCATTGCTTTAACCCCTCGTTTATGTCTCAACTCTTCCATCGGACTCGGGACCCCTCCTTTATTATGCCATATCTCCTTTGACCCTTTTACCCTTCGCACATTTGCCCGTGTAAAGTTTGTGTGTGTGTGTGTAGTATAGAACCAAGCTCGGCAGCATCCGCTCGCGATAATTGGCCACCATTACCTAAAGCACATAAGGTTTTAACTAATCACTACCTGAGCTTCAGCTCAGGCGTATGCAGGTGCGTTTATCTTTGTTGTTCATCTTCATCTCAGCGTCGCCAGCTGATACGCTAGCCAGTCTGGATCTAGTTCCAAGTTTGACGCGTGATCTAGTGGCATTTATGTATGTAGGTACGTAACGCAGATAACCCGCTAGGACCTGCGGTCTTGGCCAACAAGCAATCACCCTACGACGATAATTGAGGTAAAAATAAAATCGGTAAACTCAGCCAGAAGAGACCTGAAAGATCAACAAGAGCACAAAAAGAATCATTAATTGTTGTAATCTTGTGTAGACATGTCTATATATATATATATATATATATATATATATATATGTTTTTTTAATTCGCATAGATTCGAAAACGTATGCTTACGTATGACGACAATTGCAGCTGAACCAACAACCCACGTTGCGTATCGAAAAGAACGCGCGCTCTGACTTTGAAATAAAAACGCGCTGAACTTATTTAGTAATAAACGTTGTACCTATCGTGCAATATTGTTTTTAGCTCCTTGAAAACATAGGAAATTAAAACCTGACATCGTAAAGCGCACATTAGGCTTGCTAAACAAGACCGCTTGCACTGAAACTACGGCGATCCGATGCATGGTTGCAGAGTAATTAAGATTTCCCTGCGGTCATGTCGAGATTGAATGCATGCATAAAATACCTCCTTCACTTTAACGAGCTCTACAATTCCATGAACTCGCTCCAAATCTTTCTGGATGACTTTATATATATATATATATATATATATATATATATATATATATATATATATATATATATTTATATTAGTTTTTTCCGTTCATTTAGCTAAAAATGTTAAATTATGGTTGTCCTCATAATTCTTTATGCGTCTTCACTCTTCTGGCAGAGAAGTAGTGCGATTTATGCTCCACTGGATTGCACAGTGCACCTTTTTAGGCATAACCAGCAGGTGCACATTTCAAACTCATTCTAAAAGGCGGTGTTTATACGTACCGTGTCGTGATAGCCAGATAGAGTGAGTACATAGCCACGCTCTATGTACTCGTACTTGTTGTACAGGTGGCGACTGTCAGATGCAAAAACAAAAACCAAAGGTGCAAGTCATTGGATATGTCTAAATCTCTGACCTATTATATGACCTGTTTGGCTTTAGTTTTCTACTCCGACACAAAACTTGCGTACCGTACTAAACGCACCATTTTTAGCTATATTAGGATTGCTTCATTAGCTAGCGTGCAACCTGAACAAGAGAACAACATAAAAAGGCTTGCATTAATCAGCAGAGCACTTGCAGGTTTGTTCTTAGAACCGGCTTGTTCTTATAACCAGCTCGTTCTTAGAACAGGTTCGTTCTTAAAATCGGATTGTTCTTAGAACGGGTTCGTTCTTACAACCGGTTCGTTCTTAGAACCAGCTCGTTCATAGAACCGTCTTGTTTTTAGAACTAGCTTGTTCTTAGAACCAGCTCGTTTATAGAACCGGTTTGTTCTTAGAACCGGTTCGTTTGTAGAACCGGCTTCTGAGAACCAGCCCGTTCTTAGAACCGGGTCGTTCGTAGAACCAACTCGTTCTTAGAACCGGCTCGTTTATAGAACCAGCTCGTTCTTAGAACCGGGTCGTTCTTAGAACCAACTTCTTCTTAGAACCAGCTCGTTTATAGAACGAGCTTGTTCTAATAACCAGCTCGCTCTCAGAACCTGGTCGTTTTTAGAATCAGCTCGTTCTTAGAATGGGCTCGTTCTTAGAATCGGCTTGTTCTTTTAATCGGCTCGTTCTTTTAATCGGCTCGTTTTTAGAACCGGCTTGTTATTAAAACCAGCTCGCTTTTAGAACCGGCTCATTTTTAGAACCGGCTCGTTTTTAGAGCTGGCTTGTTCTGAGAACCGGCTTGTTTTTAGAACCGGCTCGTTTTTAAAACTGGCTTGTTCTTAGAACCGTCTTGTATTTCGAACTGGCTTGTTCTTAGAACCAGCTCTTTCTTAGAACCAGTTCGTTCTTAGAACCAGTTCGTTTTTAGAACCGTCTTGTTCTCAGAACCAGCTCGTTCTTAGAACCAGCTTGTTCTTACAACCGGCTTGTTCTAAGAACCGTTTTTTCTAAGAACCGGGTCGTTTAAAAAAACAGCTTGTTCTAAAAACCAGCTTGTTTTAAGAACCAGCTCGTTCTTAGAACCGGTTCGTTCTTAGAACCGCCTTATTCTCATAACCGGCATTCGTTTTTAAAACCAGCTCGTTCTAAAAACTGGTTTGTTCTTACAACCAGCTTGTTATTTGAACCAGCCTGTTCTTAGAACCGTCTTGTTCTTAAAACCAGCTTGTTCTAAGAACCGGCTCGTTCTTAGAACCGGCTCGTTTATAGAACCAGCTCGTTCTTAGAACCGGGTCGTTCTTAGAACCAACTTCTTCTTAGAACCAGCTCGTTTATAGAACGAGCTTGTTCTAATAACCAGCTCGCTCTCAGAACCTGGTCGTTTTTAGAATCAGCTCGTTCTTAGAATGGGCTCGTTCTTAGAATCGGCTTGTTCTTTTAATCGGCTCGTTCTTTTAATCGGCTCGTTTTTAGAACCGGCTTGTTATTAAAACCAGCTCGCTTTTAGAACCGGCTCATTTTTAGAACCGGCTCGTTTTTAGAGCTGGCTTGTTCTGAGAACCGGCTTGTTTTTAGAACCGGCTCGTTTTTAAAACTGGCTTGTTCTTAGAACCGTCTTGTATTTCGAACTGGCTTGTTCTTAGAACCAGCTCTTTCTTAGAACCAGTTCGTTCTTAGAACCAGTTCGTTTTTAGAACCGTCTTGTTCTCAGAACCAGCTCGTTCTTAGAACCAGCTTGTTCTTACAACCGGCTTGTTCTAAGAACCGTTTTTTCTAAGAACCGGGTCGTTTAAAAAAACAGCTTGTTCTAAAAACCAGCTTGTTTTAAGAACCAGCTCGTTCTTAGAACCGGTTCGTTCTTAGAACCGCCTTATTCTCATAACCGGCATTCGTTTTTAAAACCAGCTCGTTCTAAAAACTGGTTTGTTCTTACAACCAGCTTGTTATTTGAACCAGCCTGTTCTTAGAACCGTCTTGTTCTTAAAACCAGCTTGTTCTAAGAACCGGCTCGTTTTTAGAACCCGCTCGTCCTTAAAACCGGTTTGTTTTTAGAACCAGTTTGTTCTTAGAACTGGCTCGTTCTTAGAAGCAGCTCGTTCTTAAGGCCGGTTCGTTTTTAGAACCAGCTTGTTCTTAGAAACGTCTTGTTCTAAGAAACAACTCGTTCTTATAACCGGGTCGTTCTTAGAACCAGCTCGTTTATAGAACCAGCTTGTTCTAATAACAGCTCGTTCTAAGAACCGGGTCGTTTTTAGAATCAGCTCGTTCTTAAAATCGGCTCGTTTTTTTAATCGGCTTGTTCTTATAACAGGCTTGTTTTTAGAACCGGCTTGTTCTTAGAACCGGCTTGTCCTTAGAATTAGCTTGTTCTTAGAACCGTCTCGTTTTTGGAACCGGCTCGTTTTTAGAACCGGCTCGTTTTTAGAACCGGCTCGTTTTTAGAGCCGGCTCGTTTTCAGAACCGACTCCTTCTTAGAACCGCCTTGTTCTTAGGACCGTCTTGTTCTTAGAACCGTCTTGTTTTTAGAACTGGCTTGTTCTTAGAATCAGCTTGTTCTTAGAACCGGTTTGCTCTTAGAATCGTCTTGTTCTCTAAACCAGCTCGTTCTTAGAACCAGCTCGTTCTTAGAACTAGCTCGTTCTTAGAACCAGCTCGTTCTTAGAACCAGCTTGTTCTTACAACTGGCTTGTTCTAAGAACCGGTTTGCTTTAAGAACCGGTTTGTTCTAAGAGCTGGCTAGTTCTAAGAACCGGCTCGTTCATAGAACCAGCTTGTTCTAACACCGTCTTGTTTTTAGGACCAGCTTGGTCTAAGAACCGTCTCGTTTTTAGAATCAGCTTGCTCCTATAACCAGCTCGTTTTTAAAATCTGCTTGTTTTTCGAACCGGATTGTTCTAAAAACCGGCTTGTTTTTAGAACCGGCTTGTTGTTAGGCTCGTTTTTTTCAACCGACTTGTTTTTTAAATTGGCTTATTTTTATAATCGGCTCGTTCTTAGAACCAGCTTGTTTTAAGAACCTTCTTGTTCTTAGAACCAGCTTGTTCTTAGAACTAGCTCGTTCTTAGAACCAGCTCGTTCTTAGAAAACTGGCTTGTTCTAAGAACCGGTTTGTTCTAAGAGCTGGCTAGTTCTATAAACCGGCTCGTTTATAGAACCAGCTTGTTCTAACACCGTCTTGTTTTTAGAACCAGCTTGGTCTAAGAACCGTCTTGTTTTTAGAATCAGCTTGCTCTTATAACCAGCTCGTTTTTAAAATCTGCTTGTTTTTCGAACCGGATTGTTCTAAAAACCGGCTTGTTTTTAGAACCGGCTTGTTCTTAGGCTTGTTTTTTGAACCGGCTCATTCTTATAATCGGCTCGTTCTTAGAACCAGCTTGTTTTAAGAATCTTCTTGTTCTTAGAACCAGCTTGTTCTAACAACCGTCTTGTTCTTAGAACCAGCATGTTTTTAATACCAGCTTGTTGTTAGAACCGTCATGCTCTTAGAACCAGCTTGTTTTAAGAACCGTCATGTTCTTAAAACCAGCTTGTTTTAAAAATCGGCTTGTTCTTAAAACCAGCTTGTTCTTAGAACCAGCCTGTTCTTAGAACCAGCCTGTTCTTAGAACCAGCCTGTTTTTAGAACCATCTTGTTCTTAGAACCAGCTTGTTCTAAGGACCGTCTTGTTCTTAAAACCAGCTTGTTCTAAAAACCGGCTTGTTTTCAGAACCAGCTCGTTCTAAGAACCGACTCGTTCTTAGAACCAGCTTGTTCTTAAAACCGTCTTGTTCTTAGAACCAGCTAGTTCTTAGAACCAGTTTGTTCTTAGAACCAGTTTGTTTTTAGAACCAGTTTGTTCTTAAAACCGTCTTGTTCATAGAATTGGCTCGTTCTTAAAACCAGCTCGTTTTTAGAGCCGGTTCGTTTTTAGAACTAGCCTATTCTTAGAACCGGCTCGTTTTTAGAACCAGCTTGTTCTTAGAACCGGCTTGTTCTTAGAACCGGCTCGTTTTTAGAACCGGCTCCTTTTTAGAACCGACTCCTTCGTAGAACCGTCTTGTTCTTATAACTGCCTTGTTCTTAGAACCGCCTTGTTCTTAGAACCAGTTTGTTCTTAGAGCCGTCCTGTTCTTAGAACTGGCTTGTTCTTAGAAGCAGCTCGTTCTTAAATCCGGTTCGTTTTTAGAACCAGCTTGTTCTTAGAAACGTCTTGTTCTAAGAAACAACTCGTTCTTATAACCGGGTCGTTCTTATGGCAAACTAGTTCTTAGGACCAGCTCGTTTGTAGAACCAGCTTGTTCTAATAACAGCTCGTTCTCAGAACCGGGTCGTTTTTAGAATCAGCTCGTTCTTAAAATCGGCTTGTTCTTATAACAGGCTTGTTTTTAGAACCGGCTTGTCCTTAGAACTAGCTTGTTTTTAGAACCGTCTCGTTTTTGGAACAGGCTCGTTTTTAGAACCGGCTCGTTTTCAGAACCGGCTCGTTTTTAGAGCCGGCTCGTTCTTAGAGCCGGCTTGTTTTCAGGACCGACTCCTTCTTAGAACCGCCTTGTTCTTAGGATCGTCTTGTTCTTAGAACCGTCTTGTTTTTAGAACTGGCTTGTTCTTAGAATCAGCTTGTTCTTTGAACCGGTTTGTTATTAGAATCGTCTTGTTCTCTAAACCAGTTCGTTCTTAAAACCAGCTTGTTCTTACAACTGGCTTGTTCTAAGAACCGGTTTGTTTTAAGAACCGGTTTGTTCTAAGAGCTGGCTAGTTCTAAGAACCGACTCGTTCATAGAACCAGCTTGTTCTAACACCGTCTTGTTTTTAGGACCAGCTTGGTCTAAGAACCGTCTCGTTTTTAGAATCAGCTTGCTCCTATAACCAGCTCGTTTTTAAAATCTGTTTGTTTTTCGAACCGGATTGTTCTAAAAACCGGCTTGTTTTTAGAACCGGCTTGTTCTTAGGCTCGTTTTTTCAACCGACTTGTTTTTTGAATTGGCTTATTCTTATAATCGGCTCGTTCTTAGAACCAGCTTGTTTTAAGAACTTTCTTGTTCTTAGAACCAGCTTGTTCTTAGAACTAGCTCGTTCTTAGAACCAGCTCGTTCTTAGAAAACTGGCTTGTTCTAAGAACCGGTTTGTTCTAAGAGCTGGCTAGTTCTATAAACCGGCTCGTTTATAGAACCAGCTTGTTCTAACACCGTCTTGTTTTTAGAACCAGCTTGGTCTAAGAACCGTCTTGTTTTTAGAATCAGCTTGCTCTTATAACCAGCTCGTTTTTAAAATCTGCTTGTTTTTCGAACCGGATTGTTCTAAAAACCGGCTTGTTTTTAGAACCGGCTTGTTCTTAGGCTTGTTTTTTGAACCGGCTCATTCTTATAATCGGCTCATTCTTAGAACCAAGTTGTTTTAAGAATCTTCTTGTTCTTAGAACCAGCTTGTTCTAACAACCGTCTTGTTCTTAGAACCAGCATGTTTTTAATACCAGCTTGTTGTTAGAACCGTCATGCTCTTAGAACCAGCTTGTTTTAAGAACCGTCATGTTCTTAAAACCAGCTTGTTTTAAAAATCGGCTTGTTCTTAAAACCAGCTTGTTCTTAGAACCAGCCTGTTCTTAGAACCAGCCTGTTTTTAGAACCATCTTGTTCTTAGAACCAGCTTGTTCTAAGGACCGTCTTGTTCTTAAAACCAGCTTGTTCTAAAAACCGGCTTGTTTTTAGAACCAGCTCGTTCTAAGAACCGACTCGTTCTTAGAACCAGCTTGTTCTTAAAACCGTCTTGTTCTTAGAACCAGCTAGTTCTTAGAACCAGTTTGTTTTCAGAACCAGTTTGTTCTTAAAACCGTCTTGTTCATAGAATTGGCTCGTTCTTAAAACCAGCTCGTTTTTAGAGCCGGTTCGTTTTTAGAACTAGCCTATTCTTAGAACCGGCTCGTTTTTAGAACCAGCTTGTTCTTAGAACCGGCTTGTTCTTAGAACCGCTCGTTTTTAGAACCGGCTCCTTTTTAGAACCGACTCCTTCGTAGAACCGTCTTGTTCTTATAACTGCCTTGTTCTTAGAACCGCCTTGTTCTTAGAACCAGTTTGTTCTTAGAGCCGTCCTGTTCTTAAAACTGGCTTGTTCTTAGAAGCGGCTCGTTCTTAAATCCGGTTCGTTTTTAGAACCAGCTTGTTCTTAGAAACGTCTTGTTCTAAGAAACAACTCGTTCTTATAACCGGGTCGTTCTTATGGCAAACTAGTTCTTAGGACCAGCTCGTTTATAGAACCAGCTTGTTCTAATAACAGCTCGTTCTCAGAACCGGGTCGTTTTTAGAATCAGCTCGTTCTTAAAATCGGCTCGTTCTTTGAATCGGCTTGTTCTTATAACAGGCTTGTTTTTAGAACCGGCTTGTCCTTAGAACTAGCTTGTTTTTAGAACCGTCTCGTTTTTGGAACCGGCTCGTTTTTAGAACCGGCTCGTTTTTAGAACCGGCTCGTTTTTAGAGCCGGCTCGTTTTTAGAGCCGGCTCGTTCTTAGAGCCGGCTTGTTTTCAGGACCGACTCCTTCTTAGAACCGCCTTGTTCTTAGGACCGTCTTGTTCTTAGAACCGTCTTGTTTTTAGAACTGGCTTGTTCTTAGAATCAGCTTGTTCTTTGAACCGGTTTGTTCTTAGAATCGTCTTGTTCTCTAAACCAGCTCGTTCTTAGAACCAGCTTGTTCTTACAACTGGCTTGTTCTAAGAACCGGTTTGTTTTAAGAACCGGTTTGTTCTAAGAGCTGGCTAGTTCTAAGAACCGACTCGTTCATAGAACCAGCTTGTTCTAACACCGTCTTGTTTTTAGAACCAGCTTGGTCTAAGAACCGTCTTGTTTTTAGAATCAGCTTGCTCCTATAACCAGCTCGTTTTTAAAATCTGCTTGTTTTTCGAACCGGATTGTTCTAAAAACCGGCTTGTTTTTAGAACCGGCTTGTTCTTAGGCTCGTTTTTTGAACCGGCTCGTTTTTTGAATTGGCTTATTCTCATAATCGGCTCGTTCTTAGAACCAGCTTGTTTTCAGAACCTTCTTGTTCTTAGAGCCAGCTTGTTCTTAGAACTAGCTCGTTCTTAGAACCAGCTCGTTCTTAGAACCAGCTTGTTCTTACAACGTCTTGTTCTTAGAACCAGCATGTTTTTAATACCAGCTTGTTCTTAGAACCGTCATGCTCTTAGAACCAGCTTGTTTTAAGAATAGTCATGTTCTTAAAACCAGCTTGTTTTAAAAATCGGCTTGTTCTTAGAACCAGCTTGTTCTTAGAACCAGCCAGTTCTTAGAACCAGCCTGTTCTTAGAACCATCTTGTTATTAAAACCAGCTTGTTCTAAGAACCGGCTTGTTTTTAGAACCAGCTCGTTCTAAGAACCGACTCGTTCTTAGAACCAGCTTGTTCTTAAAACCGTCTTGTTCTTAGAACCAGCTAGTTCTTAGAACCAGTTTGTTCTTAGAACCAGTTTGTTTTCAGAACCAATTTGTTCTTAAAATCGTCTTGTTCATAGAATTGGCGTTCTTAAAACCAGCTCGTTCTTAGAGCCGGTTCGTTTTTAGAACTAGCCTATTCTTAGAACCGGCTCGTTTTTAGAACCAGCTTGTTCTTAGAACCGGCTTGTTCTTAGAACCGGCTCGTTTTTAGAACCGGCTCCTTTTTAGAACCGACTCCTTCGTAGAACCGTCTTGTTCTTATAACTGCCTTGTTCTTAGAACCGCCTTGTTCTTACAACCAGCCTATTCTTAGAACCTTGTTGTTTTTAGAACTGGCTTGTTCTTAGAACCAGCTCGTTCTTAAAACCGGTTCGTTCTTAGAACTGGTTCGTTTTTAGAACCGGTTTGTTGTTAGAATCGTCTTGTTCTCAGAACCAGCTCGTTCTTAGAGCCGGTTCGTTTTTAGAACTAGCCTATTCTTAGAACCGGCTCGTTTTTAGAACCAGCTTGTTCTTAGAACCGGCTTGTTCTCAGAACCGGCTCGTTTTTAGAACCGGCTCCTTTTTAGAACCGACTCCTTCGTAGAACCGTCTTGTTCTTATAACTGCCTTGTTCTTAGAACCGCCTTGTTCTTAGAACCAGTTTGTGCTTAGAGCCGTCATGTTCTTAGAACTGGCTCGTTCTTAGAAGCAGCTCGTTCTTAAATCCGGTTCGTTTTTAGAACCAGCTTGTTCTTAGAAACGTCTTGTTCTAAGAAACAACTCGTTCTTATAACCGGGTCGTTCTTATGGCAAACTCGTTCTTAGGACCAGCTCGTTTATAGAACCAGCTTGTTCTAATAACAGCTCGTTCTCAGAACCGGGTCGTTTTTAGAACCAGCTTGTTCTTAAAACCGTCTTGTTCTTAGAACCAGCTAGTTCTTAGAACCAGTTTGTTCTTAGAACCAGTTTGTTTTCAGAACCAGTTTGTTCTTAAAACCGTCTTATTCATAGAATTGGCTCGTTCTTAAAACCAGCTCGTTTTTAGAGCCGGTTCGTTTTTAGAACTAGCCTATTCTTAGAACCGGCTCGTTTTTAGAACCAGCTTGTTCTTAGAACCGGCTTGTTCTTAGAACCGGCTTGTTCTTAGAACCGGCTCGTTTTTAGAACCGGCTCCTTTTTAGAACCGACTCCTTCGTAGAACCGTCTTGCTCTTATAACTGCCTTGTTCTTAGAACCGCCTTGTTCTTAGAACCAGTTTGTTCATAGAGCCGTCCTGTTCTTAGAACTGGCTTGTTCTTAGAAGCAGCTCGTTCTTAAATCCGGTTCGTTTTTAGAACCAGCTTGTTCTTAGAAACGTCTTGTTCTAAGAAACAACTCGTTCTTATAACCGGGTCGTTCTTATGGCAAACTAGTTCTTAGGACCAGCTCGTTTATAGAACCAGCTTGTTCTAATAACAGCTCGTTCTCAGAACCGGGTCGTTTTTAGAATCGGCTCGTTCTTTGAATCGGCTTGTTCTTATAACAGGCTTGTTTTTAGAACCGGCTTGTCCTTAGAACTAGCTTGTTTTTAGAACCGTCTCGTTTTTGGAACCGGCTCGTTTTTAGAACCGGCTCGTTTTTAGAACCGGCTCGTTTTAGAGCCGGCTCGTTCTTAGAGCCGGCTTGTTTTCAGGACCGACTCCTTCTTAGAACCGCCTTGTTCTTAGGACCGTCTTGTTCTTAGAACCGTCTTGTTTTTAGAACTGGCTTGTTCTTAGAATCAGCTTGTTCTTTGAACCGGTTTGTTCTTAGAATCGTCTTGTTCTCTAAACCAGCTCGTTCTTAGAACCAGCTTGTTCTTACAACTGGCTTGTTCTAAGAACCGGTTTGTTTTAAGAACCGGTTTGTTCTAAGAGCTGGCTAGTTCTAAGAACCGACTCGTTCATAGAACCAGCTTGTTCTAACACCGTCTTGTTTTTAGGACCAGCTTGGTCTAAGAACCGTCTCGTTTTTAGAATCAGCTTGCTCCTATAACCAGCTCGTTTTTAAAATCTGCTTGTTTTTCGAACCGGATTGTTCTAAAAACCGGCTTGTTTTTAGAACCGGCTTGTTCTTGGGCTCGTTTTTTCAACCGACTTGTTTTTTGAATTGGCTTATTCTTATAATCGGCTCGTTCTTAGAACCAGCTTGTTTTAAGAACCTTCTTGTTCTTAGAACCAGCTTGTTCTTAGAACTAGCTCGTTCTTAGAACCAGCTCGTTCTTAGAAAACTGGCTTGTTCTAAGAACCGGTTTGTTCTAAGAGCTGGCTAGTTCTATAAACCGGCTCGTTTATAGAACCAGCTTGTTCTAACACCGTCTTGTTTTTAGAACCAGCTTGGTCTAAGAACCGTCTTGTTTTTAGAATCAGCTTGCTCTTATAACCAGCTCGTTTTTAAAATCTGCTTGTTTTTCGAACCGGATTGTTCTAAAAACCGGCTTGTTTTTAGAACCGGCTTGTTCTTAGGCTTGTTTTTTGAACCGGCTCATTCTTATAATCGGCTCGTTCTTAGAACCAGCTTGTTTTAAGAATCTTCTTGTTCTTAGAACCAGCTTGTTCTAACAACCGTCTTGTTCTTAGAACCAGCATGTTTTTAATACCAGCTTGTTGTTAGAACCGTCATGCTCTTAGAACCAGCTTGTTTTAAGAACCGTCATGTTCTTAAAACCAGCTTGTTTTAAAAATCGGCTTGTTCTTAAAACCAGCTTGTTCTTAGAACCAGCCTGTTCTTAGAACCAGCCTGTTTTTAGAACCATCTTGTTCTTAGAACCAGCTTGTTCTAAGGACCGTCTTGTTCTTAAAACCAGCTTGTTCTAAAAACCGGCTTGTTTTTAGAACCAGCTCGTTCTAAGAACCGACTCGTTCTTAGAACCAGCTTGTTCTTAAAACCGTCTTGTTCTTAGAACCAGCTAGTTCTTAGAACCAGTTTGTTCTTAGAACCAGTTTGTTTTCAGAACCAGTTTGTTCTTAAAACCGTCTTGTTCATAGAATTGGCTCGTTCTTAAAACCAGCTCGTTTTTAGAGCCGGTTCGTTTTTAGAACTAGCCTATTCTTAGAACCGGCTCGTTTTTAGAACCAGCTTGTTCTTAGAACCGGCTTGTTCTTAGAACCGGCTCGTTTTTAGAACCGGCTCCTTTTTAGAACCGACTCCTTCGTAGAACCGTCTTGTTCTTATAACTGCCTTGTTCTTAGAACCGCCTTGTTCTTAGAACCAGTTTGTTCTTAGAGCCGTCCTGTTCTTAGAACTGGCTTGTTCTTAGAAGCAGCTCGTTCTTAAATCCGGTTCGTTTTTAGAACCAGCTTGTTCTTAGAAACGTCTTGTTCTAAGAAACAACTCGTTCTTATAACCGGGTCGTTCTTATGGCAAACTAGTTCTTAGGACCAGCTCGTTTATAGAACCAGCTTGTTCTAATAACAGCTCGTTCTCAGAACCGGGTCGTTTTTAGAATCAGCTCGTTCTTAAAATCGGCTCGTTTTTTGAATCGGCTTGTTCTTATAACAGGCTTGTTTTTAGAACCGGCTTGTCCTTAGAACTAGCTTGTTTTTTAGAACCGTCTCGTTTTTGGAACCGGCTCGTTTTTAGAACCGGCTCGTTTTTAGAACCGGCTCGTTTTTAGAGCCGGCTCGTTTTTAGAGCCGGCTCGTTTTTAGAGCCGGCTTGTTTTCAGGACCGACTCCTTCTTAGAACCGCCTTGTTCTTAGGACCGTCTTGTTCTTAGAACCGTCTTGTTTTTAGAACTGGCTTGTTCTTAGAATCAGCTTGTTCTTTGAACCGGTTTGTTCTTAGAATCGTCTTGTTCTCTAAACCAGCTCGTTCTTAGAACCAGCTTGTTCTTACAACTGGCTTGTTCTAAGAACCGGTTTGTTTTAAGAACCGGTTTGTTCTAAGAGCTGGCTAGTTCTAAGAACCGACTCGTTCATAGAACCAGCTTGTTCTAACACCGTCTTGTTTTTAGAACCAGCTTGGTCTGAGAACCGTCTTGTTTTTAGAATCAGCTTGCTCCTATAACCAGCTCGTTTTTAAAATCTGCTTGTTTTTCGAACCGGATTGTTCTAAAAACCGGCTTGTTTTTAGAACCGGCTTGTTCTTAGGCTCGTTTTTTGAACCGGCTCGTTTTTTGAATTGGCTTATTCTCATAATCGGCTCGTTCTTAGAACCAGCTTGTTTTCAGAACCTTCTTGTTCTTAGAGCCAGCTTGTTCTTAGAACTAGCTCGTTCTTAGAACCAGCTCGTTCTTAGAACCAGCTTGTTCTTACAACGTATTGTTCTTAGAACCAGCATGTTTTTAATACCAGCTTGTTCTTAGAACCGTCATGCTCTTAGAACCAGCTTGTTTTAAGAATAGTCATGTTCTTAAAACCAGCTTGTTTTAAAAATCGGCTTGTTCTTAGAACCAGCTTGTTCTTAGAACCAGCCTGTTCTTAGAACCAGCCTGTTCTTAGAACCATCTTGTTATTAAAACCAGCTTGTTCTGAGAACCGGCTTGTTTTTAGAACCAGCTCGTTCTAAGAACCGACTCGTTCTTAGAACCAGCTTGTTCTTAAAACCGCCTTGTTCTTAGAACCAGCTAGTTCTTAGAACCAGTTTGTTCTTAGAACCAGTTTGTTTTCAGAACCAATTTGTTCTTAAAAACGTCTTGTTCATAGAATTGGCGTTCTTAAAACCAGCTCGTTCTTAGAGCCGGTTCGTTTTTAGAACTAGCCTATTCTTAGAACCGGCTCGTTTTTAGAACCAGCTTGTTCTTAGAACCGGCTTGTTCTTCGAACCGGCTCGTTTTTAGAACCGGCTCGTTTTTAGAACCGGCTCCTTCGTAGAACCGTCTTGTTCTTATAACTGCCTTGTTCTTAGAACCGCCTTGTTCTTAGAACCAGCCTATTCTTAGAACCTTCTTGTTTTTAGAACTGGCTTGTTCTTAGAACCAGCTCGTTCTTAGAACCGGTTCGTTCTTAGAACTGGTTCGTTCTTAGAACCGGTTTGTTGTTAGAATCGTCTTGTTCTCAGAACCAGCTCGTTCTTAGAGCCGGTTCGTTTTTAGAACTAGCCTATTCTTAGAACCGGCTCGTTTTTAGAACCAGCTTGTTCTTAGAACCGGCTTGTTCTTAGAACCGGCTCGTTTTTAGAACCGGCTCCTTTTTAGAACCGACTCCTTCGTAGAACCGTCTTGTTCTTATAACTGCCTTGTTCTTAGAACCGCCTTGTTCTTAGAACCAGTTTGTTCTTAGAGCCGTCATGTTCTTAGAACTGGCTCGTTCTTAGAAGCAGCTCGTTCTTAAATCCGGTTCGTTTTTAGAACCAGCTTGTTCTTAGAAACGTCTTGTTCTAAGAAACAACTCGTTCATATAACCGGGTCGTTCTTATGGCAAACTCGTTCTTAGGACCCGCTCGTTTATAGAACCAGCTTGTTCTAATAACAGCTCGTTCTCAGAACCGGGTCGTTTTTAGAATCAGCTCGTTCTTAAAATCGGCTCGTTCTTTGAATCGGCTTGTTCTTATAACAGGCTTGTTTTTAGAACCGGCTTGTCCTTAGAACTAGCTTGTTCTTAGAACCGTCTCGTTTTTGGAACCGGCTCGTTTTTAGAACCGGCTCGTTTTTAGAACCGGCTCGTTTTTAGAGCCGGCTCGTTTTCAGAACCGACTCCTTTTTAGAACCGTCTTGTTCTTAGGACCGTCTTGTTCTTAGAACCGTCTTGTTTTTAGAACTGGCTTGTTCTTAGAATCAGCTTGTTCTTTAAACCGGTTTGTTCTTAGAATCGTCTTGTTCTCTAAACCAGCTCGTTCTTAGAACCAGCTCGTTCTTAGAACTAGCTCGTTCTTAGAACTAGCTCGTTCTTAGAACCAGCTCGTTCTTAGAACCAGCTTGTTCTTACAACTGGCTTGTTCTAAAAACCGGTTTGTTTTAAGAACCGGTTTGTTCTAAGAGCTGGCTAGTTCTAAGAACCGACTCGTTCATAGAACCAGCTTGTTCTAACACCGTCTTGTTTTTAGAACCAGCTTGGTCTAAGAACCGTCTTGTTTTTAGAATCAGCTTGCTCCTATAACCAGCTTGTTTTTAAAATCTGCTTGTTTTTCGAACCGGATTGTTCTAAAAACCGGCTTGTTTTTCGAACCGGCTTGTTCTTAGGCTCGTTTTTTGAACCGGCTCGTTTTTTGAATTGGCTTATTCTCATAATCGGCTCGTTCTTAGAACCAGCTTGTTTTCAGAACCTTCTTGTTCTTAGAACCAGCTTGTTCTTAGAACTAGCTCGTTCTTAGAACCAGCTCGTTCTTAGAACCAGCTTGTTCTTACAACTGGCTTGTTATAAAAACCGGCTTGTTCTAAGAGCTGGCTAGTCCTAAAAACCGGCTCGTTTATAGAACCAGCTTGTTCTAACACCGTCTTGTTTTTAGAACCAGCTTGGTCTAAGAACCGTCTTGTTTTTAGAACCGGCTTGTTCTTAGGCTCGTTTTTTGAACCGGCTCGTTTTTTAAACCGGCTCATTCTTATAATCGGCTCGTTCTTAGAACCAGCTTGTTTTAAGAATATTCTTGTTCTTAGAACCAGCTTGTTCTAACAACCGTCTTGTTCTTAGAACCAGCATGTTTTTAATACCAGCTTGTTCTTAGAACCGTCATGCTCTTAGAACCAGCTTGTTTTAAGAATAGTCATGTTCTTAAAACCAGCTTGTTTTGAAAATCGGCTTGTTCTTAGAACCAGCTTGTTCTTGGAACCAGCCTGTTCTTAGAACCAGCCTGTTCTTAGAACCATCTTGTTATTAAAACCAGCTTGTTCTAAGGACCGTCTTGTTCTTAAAACCAGCTTGTTCTAAGAACCGGCTTGTTTTTAGAACCAGCTCGTTCTAAGAACCGACTCGTTCTTAAAACCAGTTTGTTCTTAAAACCGTCTTGTTCTTAGAACCAGCTAGTTCTTAGAACCAGTTTGTTTTCAGAACCAATTTGTTCTTAAAACCGTCTTGTTCATAGAATTGGCGTTCTTAAAACCAGCTCGTTCTTAGAGCCGGTTCGTTTTTAGAACTAGCCTATTCTTAGAACCGGCTCGTCTTTTGAACCAGCTTGTTCTTAGAACCGGCTTGTTCTTAGAACCGGCTCGTTTTTAGAACCGGCTCCTTTTTAGAACCGACTCCTTCGTAGAACCGTCTTGTTCTTATAACTGCCTTGTTCTTAGAACCGCCTTGTTCTTAGAACCAGCCTATTCTTAGAACCTTCTTGTTTTTAGAACTGGCTTGTTCTTAGAACCAGCTCGTTCTTAAAACCGGTTCGTTCTTAAAACTGGTTCGTTCTTAGAACCGGTTTGTTCTTGGAATCGTCTTGTTCTCAGAACCAGCTCGTTCTTAGAACCAGCTCGTTCTTAGAACCAGCTTGTTCTTACAAGCGGTTTGTTCTAAGAACCGGCTCGTTCATAGAACCAGCTTGTTCTAACACCGTCTTGTTCTTAGAACCAGCTTGGTCTAAAAACCGTCTTGTTTTTAGAATCAGCTTGCTCTTATAACCAGCTCGTTTTTGTAATCTGCTTGTTTTTCGAACCGAATTGTTCCAAAAACCGGCTTGTTTTTAGAACCGGCTTGTTCTTAGGCTCGTTTTTTGAACCGGCTCATTCTTATAATCGGCTTGTTCTTAGAACCGGCTCATTCTTATAATCGGCTTGTTCTTAGAACCAGCTTGTTTTAAGAACCTTCTTGTTCTTAGAACCAGCTTGTTCTTAGAACCGTCTTGGTTTTAGAACTGGTTCGTTCTTAGAACCAGCTCGTTCTTAGAACCGGCTTGTTCTAAAAAACCGGTTTGTTTTAAGAACCGGTTTGTTCTAAGAACCAGCTTGTTTTAAGAATCGCTTTGTTCCTAAAACAGGTTTGTTCTTACAACCAGCTTGTTTATAGAGCCAGCTTGTTCCTAGAACCAGCTCGTTCTATTCTAAAAAACCGGCTTGTTCTTAGAACTGGTTTGTTCTAAGAACCGGCTTGTTCTAAAAACCGGCTTGCTCTAAAAACCGGCTTGTCTTTAGAACCGGCTCGTTCTTAGAACCGGCTTGTTCTTACAACCGGCTTGTTCATAGAATTGGCTTGTTCTAAGAACCCTCTTGTTCTTAGAACCAGCTTGTTCTAAGAACCGGCTTGTTTTTAGAACCAGCTCGTTCTAAGAACTGACTCGTTCTTAGAACCGGCTTGTTCTTAGAACCGGGCCGTTTTTAGAACCGGCTCGTTTTAGAACTAGCTCTTTTTAAGAACCGACTCCTTCTTAGAACCGTCTTAGAATTGGCTCGTTCTTAGAGCCGGTTCATTTTTAGAACCAGCCTATTCTTAGAACCGGCTCGTTTTTAGAATCAGCTTGTTTTTAGAAGCGGCTTGTTCTAAGAAGCAGCTCGTTCTTAGAACCGGGTCGTTCTTAGAACCAACTCGTTCTTAAAACCGGCTCGTCTATAAAACCAGCTTGTTCTAATAACCAATTCGTTCTTAGAACCGGGTTGTTTTTAGAACTAACTCGTTCTTAGAATCGGCTCGTTCTTATAACCTGCTTGTTCCTAGAACCGGCTTGTTCTTAGAAACGGCTTGTTCTTAGAACCGGCTTGTTCTTAGAACCGTCTTGTTCTTAGAACAGTCTTGTTCTTAGAACCAGCTTGTTCTTAGAACCGTCTTGTTTTTAGAACTGGCTCGTTCTTAGAACCGGCTTGTTCTAAGAACCGGTTTGTTCTAAGAACCGGTTTGTTCTAAGAACCAGCTTGTCCTAAGAACCGGTTTGTTCTTAAAACAGGTTTGTTCTTAAAACCAGCTCGTTTATAGAGCCACCTTGTTCTTAGAACCAGCTCGTTTTACTCTAAAAACTGGCTTGTTCTTAGAACTGGTTCGTTTTTAGAACTGGTTTGTTCTAAGAACTGGTTTGTTCTAACAACCGGCTTGTTCTAAAAACCGGCTTGTTCTTTGAACCGGCTCGTTTTTAGAACCGGCACCTTCTTAGAACCGTCTTGTTCATAGAACCGGCTCGTTTTTAACACCTGCTTGTTTTTTAAACCGGCTTGTTCAAAAACCGGCTTGTTTTAAGAACCGGCTTGTTCTAAGTACCGACTCGTTTCAAGTACTGAGTCGCTTCTAGAACCGTCTTGTTCTTAGAACTGACTCGTTCTTAGAACCATATTGTTCTTAAAACTGACTTGTTTTTATAACCAGTTTGTTCTTAGAACCAGCTTGTGCTTAGACCGGCTTGTTCTTCAAATCGGCTTGTTCTTAGAACCAGCCAGTTCTTGGAACCGGCTTGTTCTATAAACCGGCTTGTTCTTAGAACCGTCTTGTTTTTAGAACTGGCTTGTTCTTAGAACCAGCTCGTTCTTAGAACCGGTTCGTTTTTAGAACCGGTTTGTTCTTAGAACCGTCCTGTTCTCAGAACCAGCTCGTTCTTAGAACCAGCTCGTTCGTAGAACCAGCTTGTTCTTAGAACCGTCTTGTTTTCAGAACCAGCTCGTTCTTAGAACCAGCTCGTTCGTACACCAGCTTGCTCTTACAACCGGCTTGTTCTAAGAACCGGTTTTTCCTTAGAACCGGTTTTTTTTAGAACTGGTTTGTTCTAAGAACTGGCTACTTCTAAGAACCAGCTTGTTCTAAGAACCGGCTCGTTCATAGAACCAGCTTGTTCTAACACCGTCTTCTTCTTAGAACCAGCTTGTTCTGAGAACCGTCTTGTTCTTAAAACCAGCTTGTTCAAACAACCAGTTCGGTTTTAGAACCAACTTGTTCTCAGAACCAGCTCGTTCTTAGAACCGGCTTGCTTTTAGAACCGGCTTGTTTTTAGAACCAGCTTGTTCTAAGAACCGGCTTGTTTTTAGAACCAGCTCGTTCTAAGAACTGACTCGTTCTTAGAACCGGCTTGTTCTTAGAACCGGGCCGTTTTTAGAACCGGCTCGTTTTAGAACTAGCTCTTTTTAAGAACCGACTCCTTCTTAGAACCGTCTTAGAATTGGCTCGTTCTTAGAGCCGGTTCATTTTTAGAACCAGCCTATTCTTAGAACCGGCTCGTTTTTAGAATCAGCTTGTTTTTAGAAGCGGCTTGTTCTAAGAAGCAGCTCGTTCTCAAAACCGGGTCGTTCTTAGAACCAACTCGTTCTTAAAACCGGCTCGTCTATAAAACCAGCTTGTTCTAATAACCAATTCGTTCTTAGAACCGGGTCGTTTTTAGAACTAACTCGTTTTTAGAATCGGCTCGTTCTTATAACCTGCTTGTTCCTAGAACCGGCTTGTTCTTAGAAACGGCTTGTTCTTAGAACCGGCTTGTTCTTAAAACCGTCTTGTTCTTAGAACAGTCTTGTTCTTAGAACCAGCTTGTTCTTAGAACCGTCTTGTTTTTAGAACTGGCTCGTTCTTAGAACCGGCTTGTTCTAAGAACCGGTTTGTTCTAAGAACCGGTTTGTTCTAAGAACCAGCTTGTCCTAAGAACCGGTTTGTTCTTAAAACAGGTTTGTTCTTAAAACCAGCTCGTTTATAGAGCCACCTTGTTCTTAGAACCAGCTCGTTCTACTCTAAAAACTGGCTTGTTCTTAGAACTGGTTCGTTTTTAGAACTGGTTTGTTCTAAGAACTGGTTTGTTCTAACAACCGGCTTGTTCTAAAAACCGGCTTGTTCTTTGAACCGGCTCGTTTTTAGAACCGGCACCTTCTTAGAACCGTCTTGTTCATAGAACCGGCTCGTTTTTAACACCTGCTTGTTTTTTAAACCGGCTTGTTCAAAAACCGGCTTGTTTTAAGAACCGGCTTGTTCTAAGTACCGACTCGTTTCTAGAACCGTCTTGTTTTTAGAACTGACTCGTTCTTAGAACCAGCTTGTTCTTAGAACCGGCTCGTTTTTGGAACCAGCTCGTTCTAAGTACCGACTCGTTTCAAGTACCGAGTCGCTTCAAGAACCGTCTTGTTCTTAGAACTGACTCGTTCTTAGAACCATATTGTTCTTAAAACTGACTCGTTTTTATAACCAGTTTGTTCTTAGAACCAGCTTGTGCTTAGACCGGCTTGTTCTTCAAATCGGCTTGTTCTTAGAACCAGCCAGTTCTTGGAACCGGCTTGTTCTATAAACCGGCTTGTTCTTAGAACCGTCTTGTTTTGAGAACTGGCTCGTTCTTAGAACCGGTTCGTTTTTAGAACCGGTTTGTTCTTAGAACCGTTCTGTTCTCAGAACCAGCTCGTTCTTAGAACCAGCTCGTTCGTAGAACCAGCTTGTTCTTAGAACCGTCTTGTTTTCAGAACCAGCTCGTTCTTAGAACCAGCTCGTTCGTACACCAGCTTGCTCTTACAACCGGCTTGTTCTAAGAACCGGTTTTTCCTTAGAACCGGTTTTTTTTAGAACTGGTTTGTTCTAAGAACTGGCTACTTCTAAGAACCAGCTTGTTCTAAGAACCGGCTCGTTGATAGAACCAGCTTGTTCTAACACCGTCTTCTTCTTAGAACCAGCTTGTTCTGAGAACCGTCTTGTTCTTAAAACCAGCTTGTTCAAACAACCAGTTCGGTTTTAGAACCAACTTGTTCTTAGAACCAGCTCGTTCTTAGAACCGGCTTGCTTTTAGAACCGGCTTGTTTTTAGAACCGACTTGTTCTTAGAACCGGCTTGTTCTTAGAACCGGCTCGTTCTTAGAACCGGCTTGTTTTTGAAACCGGCTTGTTCTTAGAACTGGCTCGTTCTTAGAACCAGCTTGTTCTTAGAATCAGCTCGTTCTTAGAATCGGCTCGTTCTTTGAATCGGCTCGTTATTAAAATCGGCTTGTTTTTAGAATCGGCTTGTTCTTAGAACCGGCTTGTTTTTAGAATCGGCTCGTTCTTAGAACCGGCTTGTTCTTAGAACCGACTTGTTCTAAAAACCGGCTTGTTCTTAGAGCCGGCTCGTTTTTAGGACCAGCTCGTTCTAAGTACCGACTCGTTTCAAGTACCGAGTCGCTTCTAGAACCGTCTTGTTCTTAGAACTGACTCGTTCTTAGAACCATCTTGTTCTTAGAACCGGCTCGTTTTTAGAACCAGCTCGTTCTAAGTACCGACTCGTTTCAAGTACCGAGTCGCTTCTAGAACCGTCTTGTTCTTAGAACTGACTCGTTTTTAGAACCAGCTTGTTCTTACACCGTCTTGTTCTTAAAACTGACTCGTTTTTAGAACCAGCTTGTTCTTAGAACCGGCTTGTTCTTTGAACCGGCTTGTTCTTCAAATCGGCTTGTCTTAGGATCGGCCAGTTCTTAAAACCGGCTTGTTCTTAGAACTGGCTTGTTCTTAGAACCGGCTCGTATTTAGAACCGGCTTGTTTTTAGAACCGGCTCGTTTTTAGAACCGGCTCGTTTTTAGAACCGACATCTTCTTAGAACCGTCTTGTTCTTAGAACCGTCTTGTTTTTAGAACTGGATTGTTCTTAGAACCAGCTCGTGCTTAGAACCGGTTCGTTCTTAGAACCGTCTTGTTCTCAGAACCAGCTCGTTCTTAGAACCAGCTCGTTCTTAGAATCAGCTTGTTCTTACAACCGGCTTGTTCTAAGAACCGGTTTGTTCTAAGAACCAGCTTGTTCTAACAACCGGCTCGTTCATAGAACCAGCTCGTCCTAACACCGTCTTGTTCTTAGAACCAGCTTTGTTATAAGAACCGTCTTTGTTTTAGAATCAGCTTGCTTTTATAACCAGCTCGTTTGTAACACCTGCTTGTTTTTTAAACCGGCTTGTTCAAAGCTCGTTCTAAGTACCGACTCGATTCAAGTACCGAGTCGCTTCTAGAACCGTCTTGTTCTTAGAACTGACTCGTTCTTAGAACCAGCTTGTTCTCAGAACAGTCTTGTTCTTAGAACTGACTCGTTCTTAGAACCAGCTTGTTCTCAGAACAGTCTTGTTCTTAAAACTGACTCGTTTTTAGAACCAGTTTGTTCTCAGAACCAGCTTGTTCTTAGAGCCGGCTTGTTCTTAGAGCCGGCTTGTTCTTCAAACTGACTCGTTTTTATAACCAGTTTGTGCTTAGACCGGCTTGTTCTTCAAATCGGCTTGTTCTTAGAACCAGCCAGTTCTTGAAACCGGCTTGTTCTATAAACCGGCCAGTTCTTAGAGCCGGCTTGTTCTATAAACCGGCTTGTTCTTAGAACCGTCTTGTTTTTAGAACTGGCTTGTTCTTAGAACCAGCTCGTTCTTAGAACCGATTTGTTCTTAGAACCGTCATGTTCTCAGAACCAGCTCGTTCTTAGAACCAGGTCGTTCGTAAAACCAGCTTGTTCTTAGAACCGTCTTGTTTTCAGAACCAGCTCGTTCTTAGAACCAGCTCGTTCGTAGAACCAGCTTGATCTTACAACCGGCTTGTTCTAAGAACCGGTTTTTCCTTAGAACCGGTTTTTTCTTAGAACTGGTTTGTTCTAAGAACTGGCTACTTCTAAGAACCAGCTTGTTCTAAGAACCGGCTCGTTCATAAAACCAGCTTGTTCTAAGAACCGTCTTGTTCTTAGAACCAGCTTGTTCTAAGAACCGTCTTGTTCTTAGAACCAGCTTGTTCTAAGAACCGTCTTGTTCTTAGAATCAGCTTGTTCAAACAACCGATTCGGTTTTAGAACCAACTTGTTCTTAGAACCGGCTTGTTCTTAAAACCGGCTCGTTCTTAGAACTGGCTCGTTCTTAGAACCAGCTTGTTCTTCGAACTGGCTCCTTCTTAGAATCGGCTCGTTCTTAGAATCGGCTCGTTATTAAAATCGGCTTGTTTTTAGAATCGGCTTGTTCTTACAACCGGCTTGTTTTTAGAACCGGCTCGTTCTTAGAACCGGCTTGTTCTTAGAACCGACTTGTTCTAAAAACCGGCTTGTTCTTAGAACCGGCTCGTTTTTAGGACCAACTCGTTCTAAGTACCGACTCGTTTCAAGTACCGAGTCGCTTCTAGAACCGTCTTGTTCTTAGAACTGACTCGTTCTTAGAACCAGCTTGTTCTTAGAACCGGCTCGTTTTTAGAATCAGCTCATTCTAAGTACCGACTCGTTTCAAGTACCGAGTCGCTTCTAGAACCGTCTTGTTCTTAGAACTGGCTCGTTTTTAGAGCCAGCTTGTTCTTAGAACCGTCTTGTTCTTAGGACCGTCTTGTTCTTAGAACCGTCTTGTTTTTAGAACTGGCTTGTTCTTAGAATCAGCTTGTTCTTTGAACCGGTTTGTTCTTAGAATCGTCTTGTTCTCTAAACCAGCTCGTTCTTAGAACCAGCTCGTTCTTAGAACTAGCTCGTTCTTAGAACCAGCTCGTTCTTAGAACCAGCTTGTTCTTACAACTGGCTTGTTCTAAGAACCGGTTTGTTTTAAGAACCGGTTTGTTCTAAAAGCTGGCTAGTTCTAAGAACCGACTCGTTCATAGAACCAGCTTGTTCTAACACCGTCTTGTTTTTAGAACCAGCTTGGTCTAAGAACCGTCTTGTTTTTAGAATCAGCTTGCTCCTATAACCAGCTCGTTTTTAAAATCTGCTTGTTTTTTGAACCGGATTGTTCTAAAAACCGGCTTGTCTTTAGAACCGGCTTGTTCTTAGGCTCGTTTTTTAAACCGGCTCGTTTTTTGAATTGGCTTATTCTCATAATCGGCTCGTTCTTAGAACCAGCTTGTTTTCAGAACCTTCTTGTTCTTAGAACCAGCTTGTTCTTAGAACCAGCTTGTTCTTAGAACTAGCTCGTTCTTAGAACCAGCTCGTTCTTAGAACCAGCTTGTTCTTACAACTAGCTTGTTCTAAAAACCGGCTTGTTCTAAGAGCTGGCTAGTCCTAAAAACCGGCTCGTTTATAGAACCAGCTTGTTCTAACACCGTCTTGTTTTTAGAACCAGCTTGGTCTAAGAACCGTCTTGTTTTTAGAATCAGCTTGCTCTTATAACCAGCTCGTTTTTAAAATCTGCTTGTTTTTCGAACCGGATTGTTCTAAAAACCGGCTTGTTTTTAGAACCGGCTTGTTCTTAGGCTCGTTTTTGAACTGGCTCGTTTTTTGAACCGGCTCATTCTTATAATCGGCTCGTTCTTAGAACCAGCTTGTTTTAAGAATCTTCTTGTTCTTAGAACCAGCTTGTTCTAACAACCGTCTTGTTCTTAGAACCAGCATGTTTTTAATACCAGCTTGTTCTTAGAACCGTCATGCTCTTAGAACCAGCTTGTTTTAAGAATAGTCATGTTCTTAAAACCAGCTTGTTTTAAAAATCGGCTTGTTCTTAGAACCAGCTTGTTCTTAGAACCAGCCTGTTCTTAGAACCAGCCTGTTCTTAGAACCAGCCTGTTCTTAGAACCATCTTGTTCTTAGGACCGTCTTGTTCTTAGAACCGTCTTGTTTTTAGAACTGGATTGTTCTTAGAATCAGCTTGTTCTTTGAACCGGTTTGTTCTTAGAATCGTCTTGTTCTCTAAACCAGCTCGTTCTTAGAACCAGCTCGTTCTTAGAACTAGCTCGTTCTTAGAACCAGCTCGTTCTTAGAACCAGCTTGTTCTTACAACTGGCTTGTTCTAAGAACCGGTTTGTTTTAAGAACCGGTTTGTTCTAAAAGCTGGCTAGTTCTAAGAACCGACTCGTTCATAGAACCAGCTTGTTCTAACACCGTCTTGTTTTTAGAACCAGCTTGGTCTAAGAACCGTCTTGTTTTTAGAATCAGCTTGCTCCTATAACCAGCTCGTTTTTAAAATCTGCTTGTTTTTCGAACCGGATTGTTCTAAAAACCGGCTTGTTTTTAGAACCGGCTTGTTCTTAGGCTCGTTTTTTGAACCGGCTCGTTTTTGAATTGGCTTATTCTCATAATCGGCTCGTTCTTAGAACCAGCTTGTTTTCAGAACCTTCTTGTTCTTAGAACCAGCTTGTTCTTAGAACTAGCTCGTTCTTAGAACCAGCTCGTTCTTAGAACCAGCTTGTTCTTACAACTGGCTTGTTCTAAAAACCGGCTTGTTCTAAGAGCTGGCTAGTCCTAAAAACCGGCTCGTTTATAGAACCAGCTTGTTCTAACACCGTCTTGTTTTTAGAACCAGCTTGGTCTAAGAACCGTCTTGTTTTTAGAATCAGCTTGCTCTTATAACCAGCTCGTTTTTAAAATCTGCTTGTTTTTCGAACCGGATTGTTCTAAAAACCGGCTTGTTTTTAGAACCGGCTTGTTCTTAGGCTCGTTTTTTGAACCGGCTCATTCTTATAATCGGCTCGTTCTTAGAACCAGCTTGTTTTAAGAATCTTCTTGTTCTTAGAACCAGCTTGTTCTAACAACCGTCTTGTTCTTAGAACCAGCATGTTTTTAATACCAGCTTGTTCTTAGAACCGTCATGCTCTTAGAACCAGCTTGTTTTAAGAATAGTCATGTTCTTAAAACCAGCTTGTTTTAAAAATCGGCTTGTTCTTAAAACCAGCTTGTTCTTAGAACCAGCCTGTTCTTAGAACCAGCCTGTTCTTAGAACCATCTTGTTCTGAGGACCGTCTTGTTCTTAGAACCGTCTTGTTTTTAGAACTGGCTTGTTCTTAGAATCAGCTTGTTCTTTGAACCGGTTTGTTCTGAGAATCGTCTTGTTCTCTAAACCAGCTCGTTCTTAGAACCAGCTCGTTCTTAGAACTAGCTCGTTCTTAGAACCAGCTCGTTCTTAGAACCAGCTTGTTCTTACAACTGGCTTGACCTAAGAACCGGTTTGTTTTAAGAACCGGTTTGTTCTAAAAGCTGGCTAGTTCTAAGAACCGACTCGTTCATAGAACCAGCTTGTTCTAACACCGTCTTGTTTTTAGAACCAGCTTGGTCTAAGAACCGTCTTGTTTTTAGAATCAGCTTGCTCCTATAACCAGCTCGTTTTTAAAATCTGCTTGTTTTTCGAACCGGATTGTTCTAAAAACCGGCTTGTTTTTAGAACCGGCTTGTTCTTAGGCTCGTTTTTTGAACCGGCTCGTTTTTTGAATTGGCTTATTCACATAATCGGCTCGATTTTAGAACCAGCTTGTTTTCAGAACCTTCTTGTTCTTAGAACCAGCTTGTTCTTAGAACTAGCTCGTTCTTAGAACCAGCTCGTTCTTAGAACCAGCTTGTTCTTAGAACTAGCTCGTTCTTAGAACCAGCTCGTTCTTAGAACCAGCTTGTTCTTACAACTGGCTTGTTCTAAAAACCGGCTTGTTCTAAGAGCTGGCTAGTCCTAAAAACCGGCTCGTTTATAGAACCAGCTTGTTCTAACACCGTCTTGTTTTTAGAACCAGCTTGGTCTAAGAACCGTCTTGTTTTTAGAATCAGCTTGCTCTTATAACCAGCTCGTTTTTAAAATCTGCTTGTTTTTCGAACCGGATTGTTCTAAAAACCGGCTTATTCTTAGGCTCGTTTTTGAACTGGCTCGTTTTTTGAACCGGCTCATTCTTATAATCGGCTTGTTCTTAGAACCAGCTTGTTTTAAGAATCTTCTTGTTCTTAGAACCAGCTTGTTCTAACAACCGTCTTGTTCTTAGAACCAGCATGTTGTTAATACCAGCTTGTTCTTAGAACCGTCATGCTCTTAGAACCAGCTTGTTTTAAGAATAGTCATGTTCTTAAAACCAGCTTGTTTTAAAAATCGGCTTGTTCTTAGAACCAGCTTGTTCTAAGAACCGGCTTGTTTTTAGAACCAGCTCGTTCTAAGAACCGACTCGTTCTTAGAACCAGCTTGTTCTTAAAACCGTCTTGTTCTTAGAACCAGCTAGTTCTTAGAACCATTTTGTTCTTAGAACCAGTTTGTTTTCAGAACCAATTTGTTCTTAAAACCGTCTTGTTCATAGAATTGGCGTTCTTAAAACCAGCTCGTTCTTAGAGCCGGTTCGTTTTTAGAACTAGCCTATTCTTAGAACCGGCTCGTTTTTTGAACCAGCTTGTTCTTAGAACCGGCTTGTTCTTAGAACCGGCTCGTTTTTAGAACCGGCTCCTTTTTAGAACCGACTCCTTCGTAGAACCGTCTTGTTCTTATAACTGCCTTGTTCTTAGAACCGCCTTGTTCTTAGAACCAGCCTATTCTTAGAACCTTCTTGTTTTTAGAACTGGCTTGTTCTTAGAACCAGCTCGTTCTTAGAACCGGTTCGTTCTTAGAACTGGTTCGTTCTTAGAACCGGTTTGTTCTTAGAATCGTCTTGTTCTCAGAACCAGCTCGTTCTTAGAACCAGCTCGTTCTTAGAACCAGCTTGTTCTTCCAAGCGGCTTGTTCTAAGAACCGGCTCGTTCATAGAACCAGCTTGTTCTAACACCGTCTTGTTCTTAGAACCAGCTTGGTCTAAAAACCGTCTTGTTTTTAGAATCAGCTTGCTCTTATAACCAGCTCGTTTTTAAAATCTGCTTGTTTTTCGAACCGGATTGTTCTAAAAACCGGCTTGTTTTTAGAACCGGCTTATTCTTAGGCTCGTTTTTTGAACTGGCTCGTTTTTTGAACCGGCTCATTCTTATAATCGGCTCGTTCTTAGAACCAGCTTGTTTTAAGAATCTTCTTGTTCTTAGAACCAGCTTGTTCTAACAACCGTCTTGTTCTTAGAACCAGCATGTTTTTAATACCAGCTTGTTCTTAGAACCGTCATGCTCTTAAAACCAGCTTGTTTTAAGAATAGTCATGTTCTTAAAACCAGCTTGTTTTAAAAATCGGCTTGTTCTTAAAACCAGCTTGTTCTTAGAACCAGCCTGTTCTTAGAACCAGCTTGTTCTTAGAACCATCTTGTTCTGAGGACCGTCTTGTTCTTAGAACCGTCTTGTTTTTAGAACTGGCTTGTTCTTAGAATCAGCTTGTTCTTTGAACCGGTTTGTTCTTAGAATCGTCTTGTTCTCTAAACCAGCTCGTTCTTAGAACCAGCTCGTTCTTAAAACTAGCTCGTTCTTAGAACCAGCTCGTTCTTAGAACCAGCTTGTTCTTACAACTGGCTTGTTCTAAGAACCGTTTTGTTTTAAGAACCGGTTTGTTCTAAAAGCTGGCTAGTTCTAAGAACCGACTCGTTCATAGAACCAGCTTGTTCTAACACCGTCTTGTTTTTAGAACCAGCTTGGTCTAAGAACCGTCTTGTTTTTAGAATCAGCTTGCTCCTATAACCAGCTCGTTTTTAAAATCTGCTTGTTTTTCGAACCGGATTGTTCTAAAAACCGGCTTGTTTTTAGAACCGGCTTGTTCTTAGGCTCGTTTTTTGAACCGGCTCGTTTTTTGAATTGGCTTATTCTCATAATCGGCTCGTTCTTAGAACCAGCTTGTTTTCAGAACCTTCTTGTTCTTAGAACCAGCTTGTTCTTAGAACTAGCTCGTTCTTAGAACCAGCTCGTTCTTAGAACCAGCTTGTTCTTAGAACTAGCTCGTTCTTAGAACCAGCTCGTTCTTAGAACCAGCTTGTTCTTACAACTGGCTTGTTCTAAAAATCGGCTTGTTCTAAGAGCTGGCTAGTCCTAAAAACCGGCTCGTTTATAGAACCAGCTTGTTCTAACACCGTCTTGTTTTTAGAACCAGCTTGGTCTAAGAACCGTCTTGTTTTTAGAATCAGCTTGCTCTAATAAGCAGCTCGTTTTTAAAATCTGCTTGTTTTTCGAACCGGATTGTTCTAAAAACCGGCTTGTTTTTAGAACCGGCTTGTTCTTAGGCTCGTTTTTTGAACTGGCTCGTTTTTTGAACCGGCTCATTCTTATAATCGGCTCGTTCTTAGAACCAGCTTGTTTTAAGAATCTTCTTGTTCTTAGAACCAGCTTGTTCTAACAACCGTCTTGTTCTTAGAACCAGCATGTTTTTAATACCAGCTTGTTCTTAGAACCGTCATGCTCTTAGAACCAGCTTGTTTTAAGAATAGTCATGTTCTTAAAACCAGCTTGTTTTAAAAATCGGCTTGTTCTTAGAACCAGCTTGTTCTTAGAACCAGCCTGTTCTTAGAACCAGCCTGTTCTTAGAACCATCTTGTTATTAAAACCAGCTTGTTCTAAGGACCGTCTTGTTCTTAAAACCAGCTTGTTCTAAGAACCGGCTTGTTTTTAGAACCAGCTCGTTCTAAAAACCGACTCGTTCTTAGAACCAGCTTGTTCTTAAAACCGTCTTGTTCTTAGAACCAGCTAGTTCTTAGAACCATTTTGTTCTTAGAACCAGTTTGTTTTCAGAACCAATTTGTTCTTAAAACCGTCTTGTTCATAGAATTGGCGTTCTTAAAACCAGCTCGTTCTTAGAGCCGGTTCGTTTTTAGAACTAGCCTATTCTTAGAACCGGCTCGTTTTTTGAACCAGCTTGTTCTTAGAACCGGCTTGTTCTTAGAACCGGCTCGTTTTTAGAACCGGCTCCTTTTTAGAACCGACTCCTTCGTAGAACCGTCTTGTTCTTATAACTGCCTTGTTCTTAGAACCGCCTTGTTCTTAGAACCAGCCTATTCTTAGAACCTTCTTGTTTTTAGAACTGGCTTGTTCTTAGAACCAGCTCGTTCTTAGAACCGGTTCGTTCTTAGAACTGGTTCGTTCTTAGAACCGGTTTGTTCTTAGAATCGTCTTGTTCTCAGAACCAGCTCGTTCTTAGAACCAGCTTGTTCTTAGAACCAGCTTGTTCTTACAAGCGGCTTGTTCTAAGAACCGGCTCGTTCATAGAACCAGCTTGTTCTAACACCGTCTTGTTCTTAGAACCAGCTTGGTCTAAAAACCGTCTTGTTTTTAGAATCAGCTTGCTCTTATAACCAGCTCGTTTTTGTAATCTGCTTGTTTTTCGAACCGAATTGTTCCAAAAACCGGCTTGTTTTTAGAATCGGCTTGTTCTTAGGCTCGTTTTTTGAACCGGCTCATTCTTATAATCGGCTTGTTCTTAGAACCAGCTTGTTTTAAGAACCTTCTTGTTCTTAGAACCAGCTTGTTCTTAGAACCGTCTTGGTTTTAGAACTGGTTCGTTCTTAGAACCAGCTCGTTCTTAGAACCGGCTTGTTCTAAAAAAACCGGTTTGTTTTAAGAACCGGTTTGTTCTAAGAACCAGCTTGTTTTAAGAATCGCTTTGTTCTTAAAACAGGTTTGTTCTTACAACCAGCTTGTTTATAGAGCCAGCTTGTTCCTAGAACCAGCTCGTTCTATTCTAAAAAAACGGCTTGTTCTTAGAACTGGTTTGTTCTAAGAACCGGCTTGTTCTAAAAACCGGCTTGCTCTAAAAACCGTCTTGTTTTTAGAATCAGCTTGCTCTTATAACCAGCTCGTTTTTGTTATCTGCTTGTTTTTCGAACCGAATTGTTCCAAAAACCGGCTTGTTTTTAGAACCGGCTTGTTTTAAGAACCTTCTTGTTCTTAGAACCAGCTTGTTCTTAGAACCGTCTTGGTTTTAGAATTGGTTCGTTCTTAGAACCAGCTCGTTCTTAGAACCGGCTTGTTCTAAAAAACCGGTTTGTTTTAAGAACCGGTTTGTTCTAAGAACCAGCTTGTTTTAAGAATCGCTTTGTTCTTAAAACAGGTTTGTTCTTACAACCAGCTTGTTTATAGAGCCAGCTTGTTCCTAGAACCAGCTCGTTCTATTCTAAAAAACGGCTTGTTCTTAGAACTGGTTTGTTCTAAGAACCGGCTTGTTCTAAAAACCGGCTTGCTCTAAAAACCGGCTTGTCTTTAGAACCGGCTCGTTCTTAGAACCGGCTTGTTCATAGAATTGGCTTGTTCTAAGAACCCTCTTGTTCTTAGAACCAGCTTGTTCTAAGAACCGGCTTGTTTTTAGAACCAGCTCGTTCTAAGAACTGACTCGTTCTTAGAACCGGCTTGTTCTTAGAACCGGCTTGTTCTTAGAACCGGGCCGTTTTTAGAACCGGCTCGTTTTAGAACTAGCTCTTTTTAAGAACCGACTCCTTCTTAGAACCGTCTTAGAATTGGCTCGTTCTTAGAGCCGGTTCATTTTTAGAACCAGCCTATTCTTAGAACCGGCTCGTTTTTAGAATCAGCTTGTTTTTAGAAGCGGCTTGTTCTAAGAAGCAGCTCGTTCTTAGAACCGGGTCGTTCTTAGAACCAACTCGTTCTTAAAACCGGCTCGTCTATAAAACCAGCTTGTTCTAATAACCAATTCGTTCTTAGAACCGGGTCGTTTTTAGAACTAACTCGTTCTTAGAATCGGCTCGTTCTTATAACCTGCTTGTTCCTAGAACCGGCATGTTCTTAGAACCGGCTTGTTCTTAGAACCGTCTTGTTCTTAGAACAGTCTTGTTCTTAGAACCAGCTTGTTCTTAGAACCGTCTTGTTTTTAGAACTGGCTCGTTCTTAGAACCGGCTTGTTCTAAGAACCGGTTTGTTCTAAGAACCGGTTTGTTCTAAGAACCAGCTTATCTAAGAACCGGTTTGTCCTAAGAACCGGTTTGTTCTTAAAACAGGTTTGTTCTTAAAACCAGCTCGTTTATAGAGCCAGCTTGTACTTAGAACCAGCTCGTTCTATTCTAAAAACTAGCTTGTTCTTAGAACTGGTTCGTTTTTAGAACTGGTTTGTTCTAAGAACTGGTTTGTTCTAACAACCGGCTTGTTCTAAAAACCGGCTTGTCCTTTGAACCGGCTCGTTTTTAGAACCGGCACCTTCTTAGAACCGTCTTGTTCATAGAACCGGCTCGTTTTTAACACCTGCTTGTTTTTTAAACCGGCTTGTTCAAAAACCGGCTTGTTTTAAGAACCGACTTAAAAGCAGAACCCAGCCGACCTACCCTCGCGCGGTATGAGCATTAATAAGCTCAAGGCAAGCAACTTATGGTTACAGGGTCCGGGCTTCCTGACTGGTCCAGCTGCGCGATATCCCGTATTCAAGCCAAGTTCGGCAGTGTATGAAGAGCTTCCTGAGGTTCGAGCCTTGCTGGCAGTCGACCAGCCTCTAATCATCGATCCGGCTAAGTTTTCAAGCTTGCAGCGTCTTGCCAGGATGGCCGCGACACTGGCAAGAGCGGTACAGCGCTTCAAGGGCGACAAGTCTGCAACAGGCCCACTAGCAGCGCGAGAGCTCGCCGAGGCGAAGCAGCGTCTCATTCGGCAAGCCCAGCAACGCTGCTTGGGGGAGACTATAGCGAACCTCGCCAAGAGCGAAACACCCGACGATCCGAAGATCGCAGAGTTCAAGCCGTTCATCGATGAGAAGGGGTTGCTGCGGGTCGGCGGTCGGCTGCAGTTGGCAGAAGAGCCATTCGAGACCCGCCACCCGATACTGCTGCAGGACGACCCACTCACGCGGTTGATTATCGCACTCGCGACTCGGACTCATCGAAGAGGCCCTGCAGGGGAGAGACGGAGTGCCGCGCGCGTATCGGGTCCATCTCGGCGAGGGAAAATTCGTCAACCGACCAGCGGGACGGCTCGCGAGGTTGCTGTGAGCCGGCACGCGACGTAACATAGAGCCACAAATAGGGTATGATTAGTGATGATTGTTGAGCCCCCATGCCAGAATCTTTTGAGGTGACTTCGTCCCTCAAAAGGGGGAGGATGTCACAGATAGACCGAGCGCCACACAACCAAAGCAGACAACAGACAGTTATTGTCACAGATAGACCGAGCGCCACACAACCAAAGCAGACTACAGACAGTTATAGCGCTACACAGGTAGAGCAGACAATAATTGTACTGGAGATATAGAGGGCGCATTGTAGCTGACGTTATTGTAGTAGTGCGGACTGCCGCCAGGTGGAGGTCGATCGACTACGGCATATAAACGGCTGCGGCCGTCTTAGCTTTCTCTTTTCTCTGCGGTGCACGCTCTGCACGCACGAGTCGATCCACCGCCGGCGGCGTCCGAGGGTAAGCAGCACGCTACGCCGCAGAGCCGCCAACAAGGGGTGAGTCAGAGCCGGCCCGTTACGGTGCCGTGATATAGATAAGTGCGCAGGTAGGCTAGGTGTGAATCAGCGTATTCAGGACGGCCGCGCATTAGTAACTGAGTGTGACATTATATATATATATGATATATATTAATATATATATCATTGTGTAACAGACACCGTCGTTGGTGTAGTGAGAATGAATGTGAGCTCCACCCACGCGAGCAAGACCAGTATTGAGAAATAAATACGACTGAGTATTATATTATTCTCGATATATATTTGTTCTCGTTCCGCATTAGTTCGTAACATATTTTTTTGTATCGTAACATATATATCGTAACATATTTAACATAAAGTACCGACACGTTTCTAGAACCGTCTTGTTTTTAGAACTGACTCGTTCTTAGAACCAGCTTGTTCTTATAACCGGCTCGTTTTTGGAACCAGCTCGTTCTAAGTACCGAGTCGCTTCTAGAACCGTCTTGTTCTTAGAACTGACTCGTTCTTAGAACCATATTGTTCTTAAAACTGACTCGTTTTTATAACCAGTTTGTTCTTAGAACCAGCTTGTGCTTAGACCGGCTTGTTCTTCAAATCGGCTTGTTCTTAGAACCAGCCAGTTCTTGGAACCGGCTTGTTCTATAAACCGGCTTGTTCTTAAAACCGTCTTGTTTTTAGAACTGGCTTGTTCTTAGAACCAGCTCGTTCTTAGAACCGGTTCGTTTTTAGAACCGGTTTGTTCTTAGAACCGTCCTGTTCTCAGAACCAGCTCGTTCTTAGAACTAGCTCGTTCGTAGAACCAGCTTGTTCTTAGAACCGTCTTGTTTTCAGAACCAGCTCGTTCTTAGAACCAGCTCGTTCGTACACCAGCTTGCTCTTACAACCGGCTTGTTCTAAGAACCGGTTTTTCCTTAGAACCGGTTTTTTTTAGAACTGGTTTGTTCTAAGAACTGGCTACTTCTAAGAACCAGCTTGTTCTAAGAACCGGCTCGTTCATAGAACCAGCTTGCTCTAACACCGTCTTCTTCTTAGAACCAGCTTGTTCTGAGAACCGTCTTGTTCTTAGAACCAGCTTGTTCAAACAACCAGTTCGGTTTTAGAACCAACTTGTTCTTAGAACCAGCTCGTTCTTAGAACCGGCTTGTTTTTAGAACCGGCTTGTTCTTAGAACCGGCTTGTTCTTAGAACCAGCTCGTTCTTAGAACCGGCTAGTTTTTGAAACCGGCTTGTTCTTAGAACCAGCTCGTTCTTAGAACCGGCTAGTTTTTGAAACCGGCTTGTTCTTAGAACTGGCTCGTTCTTAAAACCAGCTTGTTCTTAGAATCAGCTCGTTCTTAGAATCGGCTCGTTCTTTAAATCGGCTCGTTATTAAAATCGGCTTGTTTTTAGAATCGGCTTGTTCTTAGAATCGGTTTGTTCTTAGAATCGTCTTGTTCTCAGAACCAGCTCGTTCTTAGAACCAGCTCGTTCTTAGAACCAGCTCATTCTTAGAACCAGCTTGTTCTTACAAGCGGCTTGTTCTAAGAACCGGCTCGTTCATAGAACCAGCTTGTTCTAACACCGTCTTGCTCTTAGAACCAGCTTGGTCTAAAAACCGTCTTGTTTTTAGAATCAGCTTGCTCTTATAACCAGCTCGTTTTTGTAATCTGCTTGTTTTTCGAACCGAATTGTTCCAAAAACCGGCTTGTTCTTAGGCTCGTTTTTTGAACCGGCTCATTCTTATAATCGGCTTGTTCTTAGAACCAGCTTGTTGTAAGAACCTTCTTGTTCTTAGAACCAGCTTGTTCTTAGAACCATCTTGGTTTTAGAACTGGTTCGTTCTTAGAACCAGCTCGTTCTTAGAACCGGCTTGTTCTAAAAAACCGGTTTATTTTAAGAACCGGTTTGTTCTAAGAACCAGCTTGTTTTAAGAATCGCTTTGTTCTTAAAACAGGTTTGTTCTTACAACCAGCTTGTTTATAGAGCCAGCTTGTTCCTAAAACCAGCTCGTTCTATTCTAAAAAAACGGCTTGTTCTTAAAACTGGTTTGTTCTAAGAACCGGCTTGTTCTAAAAACCGGCTTGCTCTAAAAACCGGCTTGTCTTTAGAACCGGCTCGTTCTTAGAATCGGCTCGTTCTTAGAACCGGCTTGTTCTTACAACCGGCTTGTTCATAGAATTGGCTTGTTCTAAGAACCCTCTTGTTCTTAGAACCAGCTTGTTCTAAGAACCGGCTTGTTTTTAGAACCAGCTCGTTCTAAGAACTGACTCGTTCTTAGAACCGGCTTGTTCTTAGAACCGGGCCGTTTTTAGAACCGGCTCGTTTTAGAACTAGCTCTTTTTAAGAACCGACTCCTTCTTAGAACCGTCTTAGAATTGGCTCGTTCTTAGAGCCGGTTCATTTTTAGAACCAGCCTATTCTTAGAACCGGCTCGTTTTTAGAATCAGCTTGTTTTTAGCAGCGGCTTGTTCTAAGAAGCAGCTCGTTCTTAGAACCAGGTCGTTCTTAGAACCAACTCGTTCTTAAAACCGGCTCGTCTATAAAACCAGCTTGTTCTAATAACCAATTCGTTCTTAGAACCGGGTCGTTTTTAGAACTAACTCGTTCTTAGAATCGGCTCGTTCTTATAACCTGCTTGTTCCTAGAACCGGCTTGTTTTTAGAAACGGCTTGTTCTTAGAACCGGCTTGTTCTTAGAACCGTCTTGTTATTAGAACAGTCTTGTTCTTAGAACCAGCTTGTTCTTAGAACCGTCTTGTTTTTAGAACTGGCTCGTTCTTAGAACCGGCTTGTTCTAAGAACCGGTTTGTTCTAAGAACCGGTTTGTTCTAAGAACCAGCTTGTCCTAAGAACCGGTTTGTTCTTAAAACAGGTTTGTTCTTAAAACCAGCTCGTTTATAGAGCCAGCTTGTTCTTAGAACCAGCTCGTTCTATTCTAAAAACTGGCTTGTTCTTAGAACTGGTTCGTTTTTAGAACTGGTTTGTTCTAACAACCGGCTTGTTCTAAAAACCGGCTTGTCCTTTGAACCGGCTCGTTTTTAGAACCGGCACCTTCTTAGAACCGTCTTGTTCATAGAACCGGCTCGTTTTTAACACCTACTTGTTTTTTAAACCGGCTTGTTCAAAAACCGGCTTGTTTTAAGAACCGGCTTGTTCTAAGTACCGACTCGTTTCTAGAACCGTCTTGTTTTTAGAACTGACTCGTTCTTAGAACCAGCTTGTTCTTAGAATCGGCTCGTTTTTGGAACCAGCTCGTTCTAAGTACCGACTCGTTTCAAGTACCGAGTCGCTTCTAGAACCGTCTTGTTCTTAGAACTGACTCGTTCTTAGAACCATATTGTTCTTAAAACTGACTCGTTTTTATAACCAGTTTGTTCTTAGAACCAGCTTGTGCTTAGACCGGCTTGTTCTTCAAATCGGCTTGTTCTTAGAACCAGCCAGTTCTTGGAACCGGCTTGTTCTATAAACCGGCTTGTTCTTAGAACCAGCTCGTTCTTAGAACCGGTTTGTTCTTAGAACCGTCCTGTTCTCAGAACCAGCTCGTTCTTAGAACCAGCTCGTTCGTAGAACCAGCTTGTTCTTAGAACCGTCTTGTTTTCAGAACCAGCTCGTTCTTAGAACCAGCTCGTTCTTAGAACCAGCTCGTTCGTACACCAGCTTGCTCTTACAACCGGCTTGTTCTAAGAACCGGTTTTTCCTTAGAACCGGTTTTTTTTAGAACTGGTTTGTTCTAAGAGCTGGCTACTTCTAAGAACCAGCTTGTTCTAAGAACCGGCTCGTTCATAGAACCAGCTTGTTCTAACACCGTCTTCTTCTTAGAACCAGCTTGTTCTGAGAACCGTCTTGTTCTTAGAACCAGCTTGTTCAAACAACCAGTTCGGTTTTAGAACCAACTTGTTCTTAGAACCGGCTTGCTTTTAAAACCGGCTTGTTTTTAGAACCGGCTTGTTCTTAGAACCGGCTTGTTCTTAGAACCGGCTCGTTCTTAGAACCGGCTCGTTTTTGAAACCGGCTTGTTCTTAGAACTAGCTCGTTCTTAGAACTAGCTTGTTCTTAGAATCAGCTCGTTCTTAGAATCGGCTCGTTCTTTGAATCGGCTCGTTATTAAAATCGGCTTGTTTTTAGAATCGGCTTGTTCTTAGAACCGGCTTGTTTTTAGAATCGGCTTGTTCTTAGAACCGGCTTGTTCTTAGAACCGACTTGTTCTAAAAACCGGCTTGTTCTTAGAACCGGCTCGTTTTTAGGACCAGCTCGTTCTAAGTACCGACTCGTTTCAAGTACCGAGTCGCTTCTAGAACCGTCTTGTTCTTAGAACTGACTCGTTCTTAGAACCATCTTGTTCTTAGAACCGGCTTGTTTTTAGAACCAGCTCGTTCTAAGTACCGACTCGTTTCAAGTACCGAGTCGCTTCTAAGAACCAGCTTGTCCTAAGAACCGGTTTGTTCTTAAAACAGGTTTGTTCTTAAAACCAGCTCGTTTATAGAGCCAGCTTGTTCTTAGAACCAGCTCGTTCTATTCTAAAAACTGGCTTGTTCTTAGAACTGGTTCGTTTTTAGAACTGGTTTGTTCTAAGAACTGGTTTGTTCTAACAACCGGCTTGTTCTAAAAACCGGCTTGTCCTTTGAACCGGCTCGTTTTTAGAACCGGCACCTTCTTAGAACCGTCTTGTTCATAGAACCGGCTCGTTTTTAACACCTGCTTGTTTTTTAAACCGGCTTGTTCAAAAACCGGCTTGTTTTAAGAACCGGCTTGTTCTAAGTACCGACTCGTTTCTAGAACCGTCTTGTTTTTAGAACTGACTCGTTCTTAGAACGAGCTTGTTCTTAGAACCGGCTCGTTTTTGGAACCAGCTCGTTCTAAGTACCGACTCGTTTCAAGTACCGAGTCGCTTCTAGAACCGTCTTGTTCTTAGAACTGACTCGTTCTTAGAACCATATTGTTCTTAAAACTGACTCGTTTTTATAACAACTTTGTTCTTAGAACCAGCTTGTTCTTAAAACCGGCTTGTTCTTAAAACCGGCTTGTTCTTCGAATTGGCTTGTTCTTCAAATCGGCTTGTTCTTAGGACCGGCCAGTTCTTGAAACCGGCTTGTTCTTAGAACCGGCTCGTTTTTAGAACCGGCTTGTTTTTAGAACCGGCTCGTTTTTAGAACCGGCTCGTTTTTAGAACCGACTCCTTTGTAAAACCGTCTTGTTTTTAGAACTGGATTGTTCTTAGAACCAGCTCGTTCTTAAAACCGGTTCGTTCTTAGAACCCTCTTGTTCTCAGAACCAGCTCGTTTTTAGAACCAGCTCGTTCTTAAAATCAGCTTGTTCTTACAACCGGCTTGTTCTAAGAACTGGCTAGTTCTAAGAACCAGCTTGTTCTAACAACCGGCTCGTTCATAGAACCAGCTCGTCCTAACACCGTCTTGTTCTTAGAACCAGCTTGGTATAAGAACCGTCTTATTTTTAGAATCAGCTTGCTTTTATAACCAGCTCGTTTGTAACACCTGCTTGTTTTTTTAAACCGGCTTGTTCAAAGCTCGTTCTAAGTACAGACTCGTTTCAAGTACCGAGTCGCTTCGAGAACCGTCTTGTTCTTAGAACTGACTCGTTCTTAGAACCAGCTTGTTTTTAGAATTGTCTTGTTCTTAAAACTGACTCGTTTTTAGAAACAGTTTGTTCTTAGAACCAGCTTGTTCTTAGAGCCGGCTTGTTCTTCAAATCGGCTTGTTCTTAGAACCAGACAGTTCTTGGAACCGGCTTGTTCTATAAACCGGCTTGTTCTTAGAACTGGCTTGTTCTATAAACCGGCTTGTTCTTAAAACTGGCTTGTTCTTAGAACCGGCTCGTTTTTAGAACCGGCTCGTTTTTAGAACCGGCTCGTTTTTAGAACCGATTCCTTCTTTGAACCGACTCCTTTTTAGAACCGTCTTGTTCTTAGAACCGTCTTGATTTTAAAACTGGCTTGTTCTTAGAACCAGCTCGTTCTTAGAACCGGTCTGCTCTTAGAACCGTCTTGTTCTCAGAACCAGCTCATTTTTAGAACCAGCTTGTTCTTAGAACCGTCTTGTTCTTAAAACTGACTCGTTTTTAGAACCAGCTTGTTCTTAAAACCGGCTTGTTCTTCGAACCGGCTTGTTCTTCAAATCGGCTTGTTCTTAGGACCGGCCAGTTCTTGAAACCGGCTTGTTCTTAGAACTGGCTTGTTCTTAGAACCGGCTCGTTTTTAGAACCGGCTTGTTTTTAGAACCGGCTCGTTCTTAGAATCAGCTTGTTCTTACAACCGGCTTGTTCTAAGAACCGGTTTGTTCTAAGAATTGGCTAGTTCTAAGAACCAGCTTGTTCTAACAACCGGCTCGTTCATAGAACCAGCTCGTCCTAACACCGTCTTGTTCTTAGAACCAGCTTGGTATAAGAACCGTCTTATTTTTAGAATCAGCCTGCTTTTATAACCAGCTCGTTTGTAACACCTGCTTGTTTTTTTAAACCGGCTTGTTCAATGCTTGTTTTAAGTACCGACTCGTTTCAAGTACCGAGCCGCTTCGAGAACCGTCTTGTTCTTAGAACTGACTCGTTCTTAGAACCAGCTTGTTTTTAGAACCATCTTGTTCTTAAAACTGACTCGTTTTTAGAAACAGTTTGTTCTTAGAACCAGCTTGTTCTTAGAGCCGGCTTGTTCTTCAAATCGGCTTGTTCTTAGAACCAGACAGTTCTTGGAACCGGCTTGTTCTATAAACCGGCCAGTTCTTGGAACCGGCTTGTTCTATAAACCGGCTTGTTCTTAGAACTGGCTTGTTCTATAAACCGGCTTGTTCTTAGAACTGGCTTGTTCTTAGAACCGGCTCGTTTTTAGAACCGGCTCGTTTTTAGAACCGATTCCTTCTTTGAACCGACTCCTTTTTAGAACCGTCTTGTTCTTAGAACCGTCTTGATTTTAAAACTGGCTTGTTCTTAGAACCAGCTCGTTCTTAGAACCGGTCTGCTCTTAGAACCGTCTTGTTCTCAGAACCAGCTCATTTTTAGAACCAGCTTGTTCTTAGAACCGTCTTGTTCTTAAAACTGACTCGTTTTTAGAACCAGCTTGTTCTTAAAACCGGCTTGTTCTTCGAACCGGCTTGTTCTTCAAATCGGCTTGTTCTTAGGACCGGCCAGTTCTTGAAACCGGCTTGTTCTTAGAACTGGCTTGTTCTTAGAACCGGCTCGTTTTTAGAACCGGCTTGTTTTTAGAACCGGCTCGTTCTTAGAATCAGCTTGTTCTTACAACCGGCTTGTTCTAAGAACCGGTTTGTTCTAAGAATTGGCTAGTTCTAAGAACCAGCTTGTTCTAACAACCGGCTCGTTCATAGAACCAGCTCGTCCTAACACCGTCTTGTTCTTAGAACCAGCTTGGTATAAGAACCGTCTTATTTTTAGAATCAGCCTGCTTTTATAACCAGCTCGTTTGTAACACCTGCTTGTTTTTTTAAACCGGCTTGTTCAATGCTTGTTCTAAGTACCGACTCGTTTCAAGTACCGAGCCGCTTCGAGAACCGTCTTGTTCTTAGAACTGACTCGTTCTTAGAACCAGCTTGTTTTTAGAACCATCTTGTTCTTAAAACTGACTCGTTTTTAGAAACAGTTTGTTCTTAGAACCAGCTTGTTCTTAGAGCCGGCTTGTTCTTCAAATCGGCTTGTTCTTAGAACTAGACAGTTCTTGGAACCGACTTGTTCTATAAACCGGCCAGTTCTTGGAACCGGCTTGTTCTTAGAACTGGCTTGTTCTATAAACCGGCTTGTTCTTAGAACTGGCTTGTTTTTAGAACCGGCTCGTTTTTAGAACCGGCTCGTTTTTAGAACCCGCTTGTTTTTAGAACCGGCTCGTTTTTAGAACCGATTCCTTCTTAAAACCGACTCCTTTTTAGAACCGTCTTGTTCTTAGAACCGTCTTGATTTTGGAACTATCTTGTTCTTAGAACCAGCTCGTTCTTAGAACCGGTCTGCTCTTAGAACCGTCTTGTTCTCAGAACCAGCTCATTTTTAGAACCAGCTTGTTCTTAGAACCGTCTTGTTCTTAAAACTGACTCGTTTTTAGAACCAGCTTGTTCTTAAAACCGGCTTGTTCTTCGAACCGGCTTGTTCTTCAAATCGGCTTGTTCTTAGGACCGGCCAGTTCTTGAAACCGGCTTGTTCTTAGAACCGGCTCGTTTTTAGAACCGGCTTGTTTTTAGAACCGGCTCGTTCTTAGAATCAGCTTGTTCTTACAACCGGCTTGTTCTAAGAACCGGTTTGTTCTAAGAATTGGCTAGTTCTAAGAACCAGCTTATTCTAACAACCGGCTCGTTCATAGAACCAGCTCATCCTAACACCGTCTTGTTCTTAAAACCAGCTTGGTATAAGAACCGTCTTATTTTTAGAATCAGCCTGCTTTTATAACCAGCTCGTTTGTAACACCTGCTTGTTTTTTTAAACCGGCTTGTTCAATGCTCGTTCTAAGTACCGACTCGTTTCAAGTACCGAGCCGCTTCGAGAACCGTCTTGTTTTTAGAACCGTCTTGTTCTTAAAACTGACTCGTTTTTAGAAACAGTTTGTTCTTAGAACCAGCTTGTTCTTAGAGCCGGCTTGTTCTTCAAATCGGCTTGTTCTTAGAACCAGACAGTTCTTGGAACCGGCTTGTTCTATAAACCGGCCAGTTCTTGGAACCGGCTTGTTCTTAGAACTGGCTTGTTCTTAGAACCGGCTCGTTTTTAGAACCGGCTCGTTTTTAGAACCGGCTTGTTTTTAGAACCGGCTCGTTTTTAGAACCGATTCCTTCTTAGAACCGACTCCTTTTTAGAACCGTCTTGTTCTTAGAACCGTCTTGATTTTTAGAACTGGCTTGTTCTTAGAACCAGCTCGTTCTTAGAACCGGTCTGCTCATAGAACCGTCTTGTTCTCAGAACCAGCTCATTTTTAGAACCAGCTCGTTCTTACAACCGGCTTGTTCTAAGAACCGTTTTGTTCTAAGAACTGGCTAGTTCTAAGAACTGGCTAGTTCTAAGAACCAGCTTGTTCTAAGAACCGGCTCGTTCATAGAACCAGCTTGTTCTAACACCGTCTTGTTCTTAGAACCAGCTTGGTATAAGAACCGTCTTGTTTTTAGAATCAGCTTGCCCTTATAACCAGCTTGTCTTTAACACCTGCTTGTTTTTTAAACTGGCTTGTTTTAAAAACCGGCTTGTTTTTAGAACCGGCTTGTTCTTAGAACTAGCATGTTCTAAGAACCGGCTCGTTTTTAGAATCAGCTTGTTCTTAAAACCAGCTCGTTCTTAGACCGTCTTGTTCTTAAAACCATTTTGTTCTAAAAACTGGCTTGTTTTTAGAACCCGCTTGTTCTAAGAACTGACTCGTTCTTAGAACCAGCATGTTCTTAGAACCGTCTTGTTCTTAGAACCAGCTAGTTCTTATAACCAGCTTATTTTTAGAAGCAGTTTGTTCTTGGAACCGTCTTGTTCATAGAATTGGCTCGTTTTTAGAACCAGCTCGTTCTTATAGCCGGTTCGTTTTTAGAACCAGCCTGTTCCTAGAACCGACTCGGTTTTAGAACCAGCCTGTTCCTAGAACCGACTCGAATTTAGAACCAGCTTGTTTTACCAAGCAGCTCGTTCTTAGAACCGGGTCGTTCATAGAACCAACTTGTTCTTAGAACCAGCTGGTCGATAAAACCAGCTTGTTCTAATAACCAATTCGCTCCTAGAACCGGGTCGTTTTTAGAACCAGCTCGTTCTTAGAATCGGCTCGTTCTTTGAATCAGCTCGTTTTAAGAACCGGCTTGTTCTTAGAACCGTATTGTTCTTAGAACCAGCTTGTTCTTAGAACTGACTTGTTTTTAGAACCGGCTCGTTTTTAGAACCGGCTCGTTTTAGAACCGGCTCGTTTTTAAAACCGGCTTGTTTTTAGAACCGACTCCTTCTTAGATCCAACTCCTTTTTAGAACCGTTTTGTTCTTAGAACCGTCTTGTTTTTAGAACTGGCTTGTTCTTAGAACCAGCTCGTTTTCAGAACCGGTTCGTTCTTAGAACCGTCTTGTTCTCAGAACCAGCTCGTTCTAAGAACCGTTTTTTTCTAAGAACCGGTTTGTTCTAAGAACTGGCTAGTTTTAAGAACTGGCTAGTTCTAAGAACCAGCTTGTTCTAAGAACCGGCTCGTTCATATAACCAGCTTGTTTTAACACCGTCTTGTTCCTAGAGCCAGCTTGGTATAAAAACCGTTTTGTTTTTAGAATCAGCTTGCTCTTATAACCAGCTCGTTTTTAACAGCTGCTTGTTTTTTTAAATCGGCTTGTTCTAAAAACCGGCTTGTTCTTAAAAACAGCATGTTCTAAAAACCGGCTCGTTTTTAGAACCAGCTTGTTCTTAAAACCAGCTCGTTCTTAGACCGTCTTGTTCTTAAAACCAGCTTGTTCTAAGAACCGGCTTGTTTTTAGAACCTGCTTGTTCTAAGAACCAGCTTGTTCTAAGAACCGACTCGTTCTTAGAACCAGCTTGTTGTTAGAACCGTCTTGTTCTTAGAACCAGCTAGTTCTTAGAACCAGCTTGTTTTTAGAACCAGTTTGTTCTTGAAACCGTCTTGTTCATAGAATTGGCTCGTTCTTAGAACCAGCTCGTTCTTATAGCCTGTTTGTTTTTAGAACCAGCCTGTTCCTAGAACCGACTCGTTTTTAGAACCAGCTTGTTCTTAGAAGCAAGGGTCATCTTCGGCCCTTGACGTCCGTCGGCTCCATATAATGCCCAACGCCGTATTCTTCAATTCAGTACCAACAAAAATTAAAATCTTGGTTTATTCAAAAACTTGACGATCCCCTCGGTTATATATATATATATATATATATATATGTGTGTGCTGACCCGTGCGGCAAAGCAGTGTCCAGCAGCGGCGCTCGGATAGAGATCAAAAGCAGAGAGCACTCGGGCAGTGTCAGGCACGTCCTGCCTCTGCCTGTGACAGCTTCGTTATGATTGTAGATCGCAGGCGAGAACGAGTCGAGTGTATATGCACGCCCGCATCATCAGTAGGTGGGTGATTGAAACGCGACGAAGGCGAGGTGGCGTAAAGAAATCAGAAAAAGAGAAATGTAGTGATTTATGATAATAATGGTGATGATGATGAAGAAGACGACGACAGCGACGTTTTCCAGTGAGTCGAGTACCGGCTTCAGTGAGCAAACTTTAGTCTTCGATTTTATTAGCAGGAGAAGCAGCGACCTAGGCGCTTCATGCACTGCCTGCTGTATGGAGGTACACTTACTCTTACGTTTAGTTGTTAGCGCTTGCGCTTGTTGAATGGAGGGCGTGCGGGCAGGTAGGGTGACAAGCCAAGCGTTTCTTTGACCGACCTGGCGGCTTCGACAAGTTTCCGGACGTTTCGAGAGTCGAGACAAGTCGATTGAGAAAGAGAAAAGGTTGACGCCTCGGTAATGAGCAGGCAAGTTCCATACGGACCAAGGGGGCAGGAAATTCCTGGGCAGAAAAATCCGGTACCGGGCAGTAAAGGGGCCTGCGTTCGAGCACACACCACCGATGGTGACTCGTCATAGTCGTGGCGGTTGGGCCGAAAGGAAACAGACACCGAGAATGGTGGCCGTCTGTTCCAGGCCAACGCGAAAGTTATTAGAGGTTCGAACAGTTTGTAAATAAACCGGCGCCGTCTCGACTAGCTGGTTAAAATACATCTATATATATATATATATATATATATATATGGTTGTATAAATGTACGGGTGTAAGTATGCACATACGTACGAATACGCCCCCACCAGAGGGGACGGTGTCGCAATAGACCAGCGATAGAAGGAAGGCAGCCGAGTGCCACGAGTTGTCTGGCTGGTAGAACTAACGTAGTGGAGCTGGCAGCTCGACCGAAGAAGAGTGGCGGCTCTAAAAAGTAATTTTCCAATCCGTTACCGCTCGGTTGTGTCTCGACGTGTATCTCCAACTCCGTCGTTGAGGCTGCTGCTGCTGCCGCTGCTGTTGTTAACGCCACCGTTACTGCCTGCCGCCGATGTTCGAGCGTTTGTACGTCGTCGTCGTTTTCGTTTCTCCTTTTTGCTACTTGACCGCTTTGCCGTTTCGAAATTAAGCCGCTGTACGCTGCTGCTGCTGCGGGGTCTGAATGTACGAATAGTCGCCATTCTGTTCTCGTCGCTAGCGTCGCCGCACACGGTGCGCCTCCAGGCGAGCGAACTGTGGCGTCTCCGCGCAAATAGCGAATTATTTTGCCTTCTAGTTCTGCTGCTGCTGCTGCTTCTGCTGCTCTCAGGCTAGGATGAACGCGCTCGACTGTCCGCCGCTGTTCGTCGACGCCGACCGGCTCACTCAACAAAAATGGGCTGGTGTACCGAACTATTCTTACTGAGGAGTGGTGACGCAGCAAATGTAACTCGAGCAGCACAGCAGAAGAGCGGCAAAAAGGGTAAGGAAACGCACGCGGCAGAATCGTTCCTCGTGAGCAGGAAGAAGAAGAACGCTCAGTCATGCCGCTTCATGCGGTGGGGTGGGATGGGGCGGTGGGGCTTCATGGCGCTCAGCGCTGTAGGGGCTGGCTCTAGCGTCTCAAACGGCTGCCATGACTTCGCCGCTAGAGCACGATCAGTAGACGAAGCTGACTGACTCCCCTTAGTGATGACTGACTGCGATGACGATGACGGCGACAGTGGTGATGATGATGCTGATGATGATGATGAGGGTTGTGATGAAACGAAAAGCTCGACGACGAGAGAAGAACGAGGAAGAAACTGGGGAATGATGAGAATAGCCATGATGACGATAATGATGATTTCTATGATGCGTGCACGGATGGATGAGCGCCACTCAGACACTCAGTCCTCGTGCGACTTCCGTGCCTTTCCCCCGTTTCTCGGGCACGTTTGCGTTCATCTACGTGCCCGTAACGTACTTTCGCCTTAGGTTAACGCTACGTCACAAGGGCGGCGTCACCCGTTCCTATACACACACACACACATCCATGCATACCTTCATAACAACTTATACACACATGCCTATATGCATCCATACAGACACGAACATACATGCACACACATATACACACATAAGGGCACGCCTATTTGCCCATATGCCCCCATGCGAGCACCTCCCTACTACGTTGCGACCGACAAGTTTACGCGTGGGCTCTACAGACGGGGGTGCGGGCCCCGGGACACTCGGCTGTTTAAATAGACCACTAGTGGTCGCAGCAGTAGTGGAAGCAGTAAATAGCCGCATAAGTCGTTGGGCCAGTCCGTAGCATTTAGTTGAATTCGTGTGCTCGCACTCACTAGCTCTCTTTTGCCTTTCACCACAGCTGCTTATCATATTTCGAGCATAGCATGCAATGTTCGTTCATGATTGGCGGTGCCGGCGTCTTTTTCATGAAGTTTGTCGCCGACTTGGTCGGTCTTGTCGACTCATTTTCTAGACATAGCGCATATGTAGGCATGACTGGGTTCCTTCGTACGCTCGGCTACATACGCCCATAATACACACACACATATGTATATATATATATATATATATATATATCAGTGTACACATGTCCCTGACATGTGCTCGTAGTTAAGATCCGCTTGCCCTAGGCTTTCTGAGTTCATTTTCTATTGCCTCTTAGCTGCTCAGCACTTACATCTTTGTCGATGTTAGTAGCAGTATTAGTAGCAGCAACAACAACAAAAACAACAACAACAGCAACAACAACAGTGACAACAGCAACAACAACAACAGTGACAACAGCAACAGCAACAACAACAACAACAACAACAACAACAACAACAACAACAACAACAACAACAACAACAACAACAACAACAACAACAGCAACAACAGCAACAACAGCGACAACAACAGCAACAACAACAGCGACAACAACAGCAACAACAATAACAACGTCAACAACAACAAGTCAACAACAACGTCAACAACAACAGCGATAACAACCACGACAACAACAACGTCAACAACAACAACGTCAACAACAACAACGTCAACAACAACAACGACAACAGCAACAGCGACAACAGCAACAACAGTTACAACAACAACAACAGCAACAACAACAGCGCCAACAGCGCCAACAGCAACAACGACGTCAACAACAACAACATCAACAACAACGACGTCAAGAACAACGTCGACAACAACGTCAACAAAAACATCATCAACAACAACGTCGAGAACAACGACAACACGACAACAACAACCACGTCAACAACGACAACAACAACAACAGCGACCACAACGTCGAGAACAACGACAACACGACAACAACAACCACGTCAACAACGACAACAACAACAACAACAACAACAGCGACAACAACGTCAACAACAATGTCAACAACAACGACAACAAAAACGTCAATAACAACAACAACGCCAACAACAACAACAACAACAACAACAACAACACGACAACAACAACCACGTCAACAACGACAACAACAACAACATCGACAACAACGTCAACAACAATGTTAAAAAACAACGACAACAAAAACGTCAATAACAACAACAACGCCAACAACAACAACAAAGTTAGCAACAAAAACGTCAGCAACAACGACAACAATGTCAATAACAACAACGCCAACAACAACGTCAACAACAACAACAGCAGCGCCAACAGCGCCAACAGCAACAACAACGTCAACAACATCAACAACAACAACGTCAACAGCAACAACAACGTCAACAACAACGTCATTTTAATTAGCGTAGTATTACCATTATTAGTTGAGCTAAAAATTACTACTACTCATAAATACCTAATTAAATACTATGATAAATATTTAAGCTACGAACCACTAATACCTTCATGGTTCGAGTGGTGCTGCGCGTTCAACATGAACCTGCACGTTGTTGGATAGAACGCTGGCTAAAAGCAGAAGGCGGTGCGCGAGCAGGTCTCGATCGGCACGAGTTGACGGAGCATGTGATATGAGATCAAATAAATACGAAAGACGGACTTTGTGTGGACAGCGAGAAAACTACAGACTATTGACGTCACCCACAACCCCGAAATCGTCATTGTTGCTTTTGTGGTTGTTGTTGTTGTTATTATCATCATTATTGACCAGACCTTCTCGATGGTCCGTGCGAGAGAAAAGCTGCAGACGTCAAGAGACCCAATAAAGATAGGCATTATTTCATGCGTGCTCCCCGATCAACCCATGTCTGGGCCAGCGTTGCTTCCCCATTCCGCTGCTCGCGTCTGGCCTTCGTGGCCGGTGGTTGCTTTGTCTGCAATCGACGACGGGCCTGCCTGCACGAACGAACGAGGAGCTCAAGGGTATCTCGGGGGCCACTTGCAGGGATTGGATAGGCAGAATAACGGAGACGAAGCGCACGGTAGCCACGCTTGCGCCTGCGTACGCATGAGCACGCCCTGGTCCCTGCCTGCATACGCAGCAGCTTTGAATTGATTGCTTGATTGACTAAAAAGTAGTACTTTTGTGAGCAAATCAAATTTGTACACGAGGGGTGCGTGGAACATGGACATTCATTTGCTATATATATATATATATATATATATATATATGTATACATGGATCATTTAGTAAGCAAGGCACATAAAAAAATATTACAATCAGAAAACAAGCCGCTATAATACAAGATCCAACGGTAGGCGAAACAGTGCGACTATTAGATTACTGCGCAATAGTTACTAATGTGCCGGGAGGGCAGAGAGATCAGAGACGAAAAAACAGACAGTAGTGGCCAAACCTATCGATAGTTAATAGCAAAAATAGTAGTTTAGTATTACCACTAGTGGAAGGAACGCAAAAACCTATAGCATCACCATCGCGGTCGTCAGCAGAAACCGTTAGTAACTAACCGGTCGATCTTCACCGTCGGCGACTCTTGCCGAGGTTGAGCAAAACTGCGCGGCCACCACCACTTCTTCGCAGCTTGCCTATTTAAAAAAGCATCACGGGCTCTTGCATCCTGTGTCCACCTCCGATACAGCAAACTCAAAAGGGACGCAAATGTGACAAGCCGGTATTGATGCCGACGACGACGGGAACAACATGGACAAAACGCCGCTCGCTGAAGAACAAAGGTTTGTGTTCTGAGCAAGACCAAAAGCGGTAGGTTCTTCTTTCGGGCGGACCCTTAGCCACCGTTTAACGTCCACGGGTTTGCTTTCGCGATGCTTCGCAAAAAAAACGGACCATCTATCAATGCAAATGTGCAACGGTGGGGCTCGAACCCGTGCACCTATGTGTCTCCTCCGGTTGCAAAGCGCACACGCGAATGCACCACGTTACTACACCACTGGCTCGACAACAACGATAGTTACGGCACCTTGGTAGTTGCTAACCGGGCTACTGCAATAGACGCTGGCTGCAATAGACCAACTAGAATTAAAAACATTTTTTTAAGGAGGTTGTTTTTAATTCTAGACTATCCTCCGTCCCCTACGGGCTTGGAACTTAACCTGAGGTATATCTTCAATGCACCGAGGGCCGGACATGCTAAGATATCTAAGGTTTCCCTAACAGTCCTTGTGGCAGCATGGCCGCTGACTCTCAGCGGTATGGTTTATCATCTATTCTCAATGAGCATCGCTCAATGAAAATTCGATCAACAACAGGGATCGAACCGGCGACACCCCGGTAGATGACAACCATGACTAGCGCACTAGTCCCCTAGACCACGCCGCCACATATAAGCCACATCGCTCAGGTTTCCCAGCATAGACGAATATGCGTTTCGCAATAGACCAACTGCTGTACATTAAATGATGGTGTATGCTTCGTAATCGTCGTAACTTTCCAACCCCTCGACTGTTATGTTCCCCTTTGCGTATTTTACCTTGACATGTACGCCATTTGGATCTCAGTCTTATGTGTCGGTACACAACCTCATCTTGGTGTATTTACTTGTACCGACGTTGCCCCCACTTCCGCCGTTTCTGTTGACGAATACGGGGCAATACGGCCTTCGTTGTGATACGATCAAAAATATGCTGTCCGCAATTACGTCGATTTTCATTTAGCTGCAACATACAGCTATGTGGGTATATTGTTACGAATGCGTGTTTGATGTGCACCCATGCATGTCAGTTATACAAAGAGTAAAAATATAAAAACAATTTTTGAAAAAACGTTAAAATGCGAGAACGGGAATACGAGGCAAACAGAGACAAAAGCGGATTTGTACCAGAGAAGTGTCCACTCTGAATAGTAAAGAAAAATATTGGCACATCGCCCTCGAATATTTACTGACAGGTCGCGACCACTATCTGGCCGCAGCTCTGTACAACCCACTTAAATATGAGTGTGTACGAATATTCAAGGTTTGAAATCTAGATTTGATTCCACTCGTTCCAAAATATAACGGTACTTATTTTAACTGGGACAGCTTTAAAACTTCTTGCAGAATGCGAAGGCAGAAAAGTGCGCCTACATTTTTTTTACTACGATTTTTACCTTCAGGGCGTAGAACAGATCTGTAGCAACGCTTGTTACAACAACTGTTCATTGATTATTTAAGAGCCCCAAGCTAAGGACTTCACGTCTCTAAAAAATGCAACAAGCTCCCAAGTGCATAAACTTATTGTGCAAATTAGAAAGCTATGATTATATATATATATATATATATATATACACACTCCATTGCTCAGCGTCCATACAAACGCAATTGCGGTTTACATGTCAGGTCGCGCGCGCCTCAGTTCGATGATCTGGGCATTCGTCACGCAGAAGGCTTTTCCGTCCGAGAGAGAGAGCTCCCGGCAAGTAATTTGCTAAAATGTTTGCGAATCTGGTCAACGTTCTAATAATTCTATTTCTGCAATTCGTCGAAAAGGTGTTTGTTTCTCCCTCCTTTCAGACGGATATTGTCGCGCCAGTTCTCAAAAACGAAGACTAGAACTCATCTGAAAACTACCGCCCGGCTTCCCAGGATTTTGCTGTGAGTCTCATAGTGAAGAATATCACAAAACGAGGCTTGTGATTAGCAGCAATATGAGGTTGCTCATGACTGGGCTCTCGCCCGAAGCAGGAGTGCCGCCGTTTATGTCACGTATATTGGTATTGCTCACGCGCTTGATCGTTTTACCACTAGCAAAATAGGAAGCGATGTGCCGGGTCCCCGAATAATTGAATGGCGTATTTAATTTCGTTTACATCCATTATTGTATATTACGTTTGTCGTGGACCTTGGGGAACGCATGAGGCATTTAAGTGTTTGTTATAAGATGTATTTTTTAATACTAATTTAGAAATATATATATATATATATATATATATTTCTAAATTCACGGCGATGATTTGGAAAACTAGCCCCAAAATCTCTATTAGCCTGGCACAATGCCAACTTTACGTAAATATCTGTGGGACGTTAAATAGACGAATTTGTACAGCCATATCGTCAATGCCCTTATATTATATTTGGGTTATAGCTAAATATCTATATAAAGCACAATGTGCTCACATATAGGTGCCGTTCCACAACAAACACTATTCCTCGAACGTATGCTAAACCAAATTGCTAAAGGGGTCGCTCAGAGATGCAACCTTCCAGTAAGAACTGTTTTTTCTAGGGGGTGTAAGTTACAAGACCGGCTTGGCCTACACAGGAAGCACGTCATTGGCAAGAGCCTATTAGGCGTCGTGTCGGAATCAATTCTATGACTTGTGACATAGGAGTTGCAGAACGTTCCTGCCACATCATCCCATCGAAATGTTTTCTAAAACGCGCAAAGAACTGCGACTCGCTTTGCCTCACCGACATCCAGCACGCCCAAGACCGTTTCACATATTTAAGTCCATCGTTTTTTTAGAATCGTATTTAGTGATGAGACTTTACGTTAACGCAATTGGAGGCTCTATTATTCCGAGCCAAACGCAGTCATACGGGGGAACTGGGACAAGCACTTCTAATGAGACGGCCATCAGCATTATCAGTATAGTATTAGCCATCTTCGCTACCATTTCTCACCATGGTCATCATGACTGTCATTGTCGTGCTCGTCACAGCTGAAGATCTAGACTAGGCAAGTCCCAAAGCAGCATCTGTCTATGTTCGGCCAATATGCGAGTCCGCAGAGAGGCAAACAACAAGGATAGCAGAAAAGGAAAAAGATCTGCAAGCTTTCCCTAAAACGACCCTTCTCCCCCGCCGCCGCCGCCGGCGTCGAGAGCTCGGGCGGTGGCAAATAGGGCAAGCGATGAGCGCGAGAGACTGCACTGACCAACCTTGGAGTTGGTCGGTTTGGCAACGTATCGCAAACGAAAATCTTCACGCCATTGTATTCGACTTCTCAAAGAAAAGACTCCACGTTAGCTTGCCGCTCTCTCGTCTCATTCTCTTCCTCCCCATCGCCCCCTCACTATGTCTCTCTCTCTCGCTCTTTTCTTCTCTATCTTCCCCTCTCTCTCTCTCTCTCTCTATATATATATATATATATATATATATATATATATAATATATATATATATATATATATATATATAGAAAATATTGTGATGATTTATTAAGCATTTACAATACGTTTGCACACTTGGCAGTGCTCGCCTATATATATATATATATATATATATATATATATATATATATTGTGCCTTTTCCTCTTTCTCCGTCTCGTTCTCTCTCTCTGTATCGCTTCTCTCTCCCATCCCGCTCTGTTTCGCGGACGTTTTCCTCTCTTTTCCACACGCTCCCGCTCGGTCGAGACTGTTGTCGGAGTTTGCTGCTCGTCTTCCCATCTGTTTGCCAGTACCCGCCTGGCCAACCGCCGCTCCAGCAGCTCCGTTTGTTCGATGGTGGGCGGCCAAAAGCAAATTCGAGCATGCCTCGAGCAGTTTTGGCTTTGCTGAGTCGAGTCGAGATGCTGCTCGAAAGATAAAGATGATAGTAGAAGCGTAGTTGCACTAGTTAGTAGGAGTTATCGTTGCTGTTGCTGTTGCTCAAGCCGTAGTATTGCTAATGCTAGTAGACGTGGCTGTTGTTGTTGTTGTCGCTGTTGTAGTTGTTGTGGCTGGTGTTTATGCGTTGGTAGTAGTAGTTGTAGATGTAATAGAAGGGGCGGCAGGCACCGAAGGAAGTTGTGCAGACGGGTGTGCGTCGATGGTCAGCTGCACGCAACGGCCATGCCGTCGACAAGCGCGACGCTGCCATTTAGGCACGAAGTGTGGAACGAAACACCGCCGAGAAGAAACATAGATAGGGACAGTAAGCAAGTGAGGAATAGAGATGGAGAGAGTGTTACGAAGGGAGAGTGAGAGCAAAAGCGAGAGAGAGAAAGAGCAATATGCACTGCGTGCTCGTATGCTAACGAGAGACTCATTCGTAGCTTCTTGCTGCTCTGCGTTACAGCATGGCCAGAGGTCAAAAATGGCCACCGCTTTGCCCTCCGTTGTTTACGAGAAGTTTACACGCTCTGATAGGCTATATATATATACATGTATATATATATATATATATATATATACATATGGTCGTACGTACATGCACAGCAGGATGGAACAGCTAAATCGCTCGAATGCTGTTAAAAATAACCATTATATACGTATATAAGTACTCACATTCTGACGTATTTAATCAACGTAACTCGTGTCAAGTATATGCCTAAACCTCTTAGAAGCATTTTACATCAAACCTGTCTCTCAATATTTTTTATACTAAATGCCTGCTAAATGAAGGCAGTGAGCGAGTCTGATCGAATTGTTGTATCGAGCTTTGCTAGACGCTTGCCCACTAAAGTCCCACACGCAAGCGAATTTATATCGAGGCTAGGCGGCCAGGGGTGCGTATTTCAGAATATGCTCATGTATTCCGTCAGCCACCGGGTATGCCGTCCTGCAAAAACACGTCCTGAAAGCCATTAGACGTTGAATGCGTCCACGCGTTTACTAAAGATTACAAGACATACAATACAACTTCCTGTGTTACTGCTTACATATTTCGAAAAAGTATAGTGTCATCACGTCCCCTTTACAAGTCTCCACACTAAAGGCGTTCACATAAGCTGAACATTTTCTCTATATGTGTACAATAGGGACATCTCCTGGATCTGGGCAGTTTCGACTGGTGATTTTTGTGTCCACGATAACAAAAAACTTCTCGTCAGAGAAGAATCTGACACGTCATGTTGCTTTGTTTTTGAGAGAACCCGGTTGGTACTTAAATGGTTAGTACTAATTCTGCCCTTGTGCTGGCAGGAGCCCATCCCGGTCCCGGGACCAAAAGGTGGATGAGGGGCAAAGACTTTGGAAAAACGACCCGAACTGCACTACGGAAACGGGGAAAGAGAGAGAGAGCGCGAGTAATAGAGTCATGGCAGCTCTGTTCTTTCTAAAGCACTGGAGCACACTTTTTTGCCTACTGTACTAGCATATTACGGGAATTGAATAACCTGCTAGAAGCTTCTACGGCGACACTAAACGCTTCGATGGTTTTCTCGCCAAATTATCCAATGGCATGTTTCCCCCTTTTGAGAGTAACAATGGCTAGGCCATTACCGAGGCGAAAGCCATCTCGTATTTCGTCGCTGGCGCCGATTTGAAAGGAGATCTTGAGAAGGCCCAGGTCGTACAGTTGACGACTTTTGCCGACAATAAAGTCATGCTTCCTCTTTTCGTCTGGACCTATGCTTGTGCTGTGCATAGGTCCAGACAAAAACAGGAAGCATGACTCAGTATTGTGTCCCAAAACAAACAGACCACCAAAAATACTCAGGCCGACGTGAAGGCCCTGTAAGCATACGCTAACAAGACACTGTTGACGGCAAGATACCTGGTTTAGCGAGCGTGTCTTGCCGACACGACAATTCAGTGTTTTCGGCGCTGTTGCCGCTCTGGTACTTGATCCGGTCTTCCGCAAGCCCTACATCAATGTCAACGGATGGTTTGATACAATCCTGATCCATCAAAACGTGAAGTCGGTTCTGGGCTCGGCCAGGCCTTGCGAGAAGGTGGCCCAATTTGACGCCAGGGTGAACGCTGAGATTTAGGGCAAGTTGAGAGGTGCCGCCAAGAAGGACAAGGCTAACAAGAAGAAGGGTGAGAAGAAGGAAGAATCTGCTCCTGCCAAAATGGAGGAGGCGCCCGTTCCTCGTCACCTGACACTGATGCTGCCGACGAGGTGGTCGCCACTCCACCGAAGAAGAACACGACAACATCATAAGATCGATCCCAAACTTCTGGACCTTCGAAATTCGATCCAAACCACTATTCGATCTGGTATCGTGAAAACCAATATGCAAGGGAGCTAACGCAGTTGTGCATGTCGTGCACTCTTATTTCTCACATGTTCTAACGTCTCAATACAATGAGAAAGAACGAACGCACGTGGTTTGATGTGTTTCTTCGGCGAGGATAACTGCTCAACTATATCCGGCATCTGGGTGTGGCGCGGTGCGTAACCTTCACGCACAGCGAGAACTGCCAGACAACATATCCTTCATTGTGAACGCCGTTGTTGGTTAAGCAAATTTGTTCGTTTCAGGCAATTTTCGTAATCTCCTGAGTTAGAACGTACGATTATTTCCTGCTCTCTAATGTAATTTCTAGCTAGACACAATTCGCACATGGCACAAATAGTAAAAAACGATTATAGGTAAAACACGCGTCATACGCAGTGTAGACTTTATGGTAAGTCTCTCAAGTATTAAATGATAAATAGATTAGAAGAGCTAAAAACTGTGGCAAAACAAAATCAGTCCTAAAAATTCGTAAACGCATTATATTTATGAATTACATTCTTCGGCCATCGGCCCCTATGCTACGTGCAAGTTTTTACAGAAAAGCCATCATTTCTAGAAAATTACCTATTTTAATTAGCACTGCAAAAAAAATCTATTTCAACGACCGTCAGAAGCCTTTTTGCCACAAGCAAAATACTCACAATATTTAGATCAAAATGCTCGTCTGCATTGCATGCCAAATAATTATTACTATATTACCTTCCGGGGAGATACTTCTTGAGGTTTCCAAACAGGTACTGCTAGATGTATCAAGATAAAACCGGAAAATGTTCAGAAAAGAATGTTTTTATTACACAAAAGCCGTAGCGACCCTTTCACTTAATGCATTACCCATCGCTGCTTATACATGGTTCTCATCTTTTAGGTAAATTATGAATTCCTTACCTGATGAAATGTTTACCTCTTGTGGCGAATTAATTATCGTGCCGAATTCCGAGAGCCTCGTAAGCAGAGAAGCGCTGCTCTGCCAGAACGTGACCCGTCAATGCGAAGAGATTGTAATCGGATGGAGCCGAGTACGGCGCGTGAGAAAGCGCTTCTTATACGAGCCTGCCTATGGCCTCTCCTACTGCTCTCGATAAACGAGACGAGACGTCTCTGTCGCTAATCTAGTCGATTTTCGAGCAGGACTTGGCCCAAAGCCATACTCTGCTATTGGTTACGAGCCGCAGTAACGGTTTGACCGGGTTCCAGCAGCTCATAATGGATTACGTCGATCTGGTCCTACCAAACACAGAACATTGTCTTTTTTGTTTCTTAACGATTTGGCCGTGTAGTTGATGGGACTGGAGTTTCAGGTTTCACCTAGACTACTTACGCCTAGGATTCTCGAAATAGATCAACTTTTAATCTCCGGTTACGAGGCGGTGGAGAAGTGATTTCTTTTGTGCCTAGAGAGCAGAATCTCGCATGTGGTTTTCCGGTTCTCTTGCTCAGTTCGGTCAGCCCATAAGAAGCCCATTTCTTCGACTTCAGGATTAATTTAATGGCTTCCAGGCGAATGGAAGTGCTGTGTTGGGAGGCGTTGAGTTGATCCGCGAGCTCTTGTTGCGCTCGGCTGGCATTCTCATCCAACAAGGCTGTCAGTTTGTAATCTTGGAAAGCTCTCGGGGTCTTCAGCGTGGTTCGGTCTTGGTTCCAAAATTACTGTTTTAAAACTGTTTGAACCACTCAAAACATTGGGTGCAGCCAAGGAAATGGTCTCCGTAAGCTCCCTTCAGCATTTCACGCGCTTCCGTTGTGTTTTTTTTCTGACGAAATACAGAAAATCCGGGAAATGCCCAAATCTTGATTTTTGAACACAAAGGTGGACATGTTCGTCGCTGATTTAAACTATGCTTATCAGTGGCGGCGTGGTCTAGGGAACTAGTGCGCTAGTCATGGTCGTCATCCACCGGTCCCCGGTTCGATCCCTGTTGTTAATCGAATTTTCTTTGAGCGATGCTTATTGAGAGTAGATGATTAACCATACCGTTGAGTGTCAGTGGCCATGCTGCCACAAGGACTGTTAGGGAAACCCTGGATATATTAACATGTCCGGCTCTCGGTGCATTGAAGATATACCTCAGGCTAAATTCCAAGCCCGTTGGGGACGGAGGATAGTCTAGGATTAAAAACAACCCCCTTAAAAAATGTTTTTCAATTCTAGATTTTAACTATGCTGTCCGGAAAACTTGATTGTTGATTGGGTTGGAAACCGTTGCCAGACTCCACAACAATAAACTAACAACAATAAAAAACGGTAAAAATTTCGGTTTGCTACTAGTACATCAAGTAGTTGCACGGGACCAGATCCGAAAAAGATGAGAAATGCTCAATAATTTGGACCTTTGGTTTGCGTAATTTGGCCATGGTAAATGGATGCGTGTGGGCAAGCGCATTGATGCAACGAAACAGCACAGTCCTTCTCTGCATGTGGACCCGTAGTGCCATTATGCGTTCCTTCAGCTGGTGTTGCGTTGTTCTCTTTGGTTATCGCTTTTCCTATCCAAAGACAGTAATTAAATTAAAATAGTACCTTTTGTATCCAAGAAAAACTGTCGCCAAAGCCTTTCCGGTTGAGATGTGCCTCTTTAACTTGGTCAGAGATCATTCGGCGCGTGCATTTTTTCGTTCTGGGGTGCGGTAGTGGACCCAGGCTTCGCCGACGGTTGCAAATCAGCCCAAAAAACCGGATGGATTTTTTCTCACAAATCCTAAATTGCTTTTTGAAGATGACTTGCGTGTCAAGTTTTCAAATGCGACCTCGTGCGGTTGCCATTTAGCTTTTTTCATGCATAAATACTGATGCAATATTTGCTGTAGTGCTCCACAGCTAGTGCCCACCTCTTCCGCGAATCCGCTTCGATCGGCGGTCAGTCGTCACAAATTTATAAACTTTGAGCACAGTTTTTTTCTTATAGGACACCGTTTTAGCCGTTTAGATCGTGATGCATCCTCAGTGGTTACATAACTTTTTAGTCATGAGGCAATCTACGTAATAGTACGTGTGGTAATAGTACGCCGGTGCATTAATACCAGAAACATGAAACTTATTTTTGTGACTTCTCGAGAACTCTTTCCGGTGCTGTAGCCGACATGAGCTCTGTCTGAAACTGAAGACAGGCAATGCTACAAACGTTTTGATTCACCTAGTATGTAAAAGAACGTAGCTAAACAAATTCGTGCAGACGCAGTATAGACGGACTCATATGCACACATGTATGGACCCTATCACTTATTAAAACAGGTTACGGTACACCACCTACGTTTCACATGCCGTTTCAACAAGTTTAGTTAGTTTAAGACTTGTAATTGCTTTTCGGTTGTTTTTGTTGGCGTTTTTAGGTGACTGTTGTCCTACCATAATTATTTTTATTATTATGTTGTAATTATTAGCATTGCTTTTATTGTTGTCTTTGTTGTTTGGCTCTGACGTTACCAATTTCCATTTATCTGCCTTCTGCTCTGCTTCTTTGCCCACCGGCCCCTACAAGCGATCGCATGCCACCGCACTGCGCTAATGTACCGCGGTATCTTTAGGACGGTCTAGGATAACTGCCGTAGATAGGGCCTGGTCTGAGCCACCCGACTTGTGCTCCGGTACCAATCGTCGCAGTAGTTTGCTGTTGTTGTTAGTGGTACGGGTTTTTTGTTTGTTGTTGCTGCTGTCATTGGTATGTCGGCAATAAATAATGAGTCGGACAGGAATTGTTGGCATGGTGGGAATCAGTATCGGCAGAGTCCTTGCTTAATTAACTAGTCTAGAAGGCGAGGACGAAGCGAAGACGTGTAACGGCATGAGGTACCCGCACTTGCTGGATCAGGACCACCACCACCACCTATAGTAGCAGGTCCAGAAAGAGTAGCAGTGCGCGGAACGGCAGTGCATAGTGGTAGTATTAGCAGTAGGCGTTGCTGTTATAGTATAGCCGAGTGGTCAAAAGCAGATTCGACACGGCGACGATGGTAACGTCAAGGATTACGAGGACAACGTGTCGAATAGAAGGGAAAGGAACAGAGGTGGCACTATATAATGAAGGAGAGAAGACAATCACCTTAATGATCTTATCGATCGGTTTTGTTGTTGTTGGTGGTGGTGGCGGCGGCAGCGGCCTGGTTGTCGACGTCATTGTAGCTATTGTCGTTGTACGTCGACGTATTCCTCTCTTTAAACCCCATAGCTCGACGTTCTGCCTATATTCCCTCCCGTTCGAGCTTGCCCGGCTGGCTGGCTAGAGGAATAGCCGCGAGAAGGGATCATGGTTTTGGGGTAGAGCCGCTGCAGCAGCAGCGGTAACACCGCTACAGATAGGTCTTGACGGGGTAAGGGAAGAAAGGATGGGGTAACTATACTGCCAGTAGGGCGGCGAGACCGAAGAGCCAGAACGAGAAATTCTGCTCGAACATAGCGCGCGCTGGCTAATGGCTGCCCGCCGTGCCGTGTATCATGATCCATCGTTTACAGGCTAGCACGAACTGACTGGCGACAATGCGAACGATAGCATCGTTTCTCCCGGCCGCCCCGCGTTTTCCACGCAATTCTCCTCGATCGGCGGATCGGGGAGCTGGGGCACACGAGCCGAAAACCGTCTACAAACGAAGAGGAACAGGAACTCCGGCGGCCATTGACAAGAAACTGCTACTACTACTACTACTACTATCACCCTGCCATCTCTATGGACGGGTCCCTCGATGGCGGTGGCAGCCAGCCTCTATTCGGCGTGTATATTTCGGTGGTGCTTGTGGCCGCTCTTAGGGGCCGGACCCGCCTCTGATGTCTGCCTGCCCGCAAGAACGGGCAAGCGGGCACGCAAACATCAGAGGCGGGTTCGGCACCAGCAGAAGCAGGAACAAGAAGGACTGCGGTCCGCTCGCGCATCTTCCTTCACTGCACTAAATGCTTTTCCAATATCTGTCCAGTCTATCTACCAGTCTATCTGGGTGGCTAGCTATCTATCTATATATGTCTGTCTGTCCTGTCTATCCGCTATTCATGGTAACAGATATCGAATTCATGGCAAAAATAGCGACAACGCCAGCTATGGCTGTTCTTGCTGTTGTCGTTCGTGTTGTTGTTGCTGTTGTGATTACTGCTGTAGTTGTTGTTGTTGTTGTTGTTGGTGTTTTGATCGTTGTCTTTGTCATCGCCCATTGAGCGTCCCCTTTAGCGACAAAACAACGACGCCAATTCAACTGCTCAACTGATACATACGTTAGCCAGAGTCCAAGTCCACTGCTAGCTAATTAACTGAATAGCGTCGACAATCTGGTTGCATGCACAAGAACAACACACAATCAGTCGCAGCCAGCACCAACAGTAACCGAAGCGACAGAGAAGTCGACGAGGAAAGAGAAAGGATAGAACAGTCGGAGTCACCCGTAAGGCCACTAGGCGTTGTTGTTGTTGTAGGTGTTGTTGCTCTTGTTGTTGTAGGTGTTGTTGCTCTTGTTGTTGTAGGTGTTGTTGTTGCTGTTGTAGGTGCTGAAGGTGTTGTTGTTATTGTTGCTGTTGTTGTGGTTGCGTGTGTAGCCGCGCACTTATCTGTGAGTGGGCCGAGTGCTTTCGACGCCGGACGCGTTGTTGAATTCGGAGGGAGCGTGAGGAGGGAGCCTGCATACTATATATATATGCATACGTATATACCGGTGATACGTGAGTGGGTACGTATGTATGTAGAACGGTGAACGTATGCATGTAGGAAAGTGGATGTATGGATGCAATGATAGTTATCCGCTTGAAAACCGATTACAGACTGTTGATACGTGCCGTAGGCACGAGAGTAAGAGGGAATGAGACGCTTTCGCAGGATTTGCATATCAAAACGACACGATAGCATTGAATCTGAAAGCACAAGCATAATTACCAAGGCTTGTGGTGGGTGCATCTTTGTGTATACGTATCAAGCTGCGTATATATATATATATATATATATATACATATAGGTATGCTAAGCATTTCCCAATTTTCACAGCGACATACTTAAATGCAGTGCTTCCGCACGCTAATTTACACATACAGTGAATGCTCTACTTACACATCTTTGTTGTTCACGGTTGCTTACCGGATTGGTTATCACAAGCGGGCATCCCGATGCCTTGTGATGCCAAATGAATGATTTAATGCCTGCCGATTCATCAGTGCTTGGCACGATCGATGTTGTGAGTAATTCATATGCATATGACACGGCATGACATAGTCGTGCAGCAGTAGAATGTATGTACCCTGGCAAATCGATACGCTTGATTTATATATGTACGTGCACATACGTATATTTATATATATATATATATATATATATATATATATATATATATATATATATTTACGTATATATATATATTTTTTTTTTTACGTATATATATATATATATTATTTTCGTTTTTAACTCACGCATTTTATGCTAGGTTACAAATGACTACACCACTTGACGGACAATTCAATTAGTTGTAAAACGTGAGCAGAATGCTAAAGCGGCACGTCCCACTCTTAATCTTATAAAACATTGAACTTAAACGACGTTCGGTTATGCGATCTCGTTTTAGTATACGTAAACACGTAATGAGGTGTCTATAAAAATTGTTTATTTAACTCAACCAGTGACATTGTTTAGTAAGAGTGCTGATGCATTTCTAGTAGTATTCTCATCTCATCATTTTTCCTATTAAGCCAAGGCAGCAGGCATACCGACTGGTATCCCCCTGGTTGACTAGGCCTGAACCGTTAACCGGTTAACGGTCCGGAATCAATATACAGCCACCTATCCGTGATTTTATTAGCCTTATTTATATATATATATTTATATGCAGAATAGTAATAATTTTCTATGGGGTGAACGATCGCAAACTGAAGCAATCTACATATCAATTGAATTTGGCAGCACGTAGAACGACATCCGACGACGACGACCAGGTATTGTTCATTGTTTCACCTCTAGATTCAGCTTTCGTCAATTCGCCAGTTGGTGTATGTAGAACTAAGTATGGGGAGGAGGGGTGAGCACTGGGGGATAACTGTCGTTTCTCCAACAATCTCCGACCGGGCAGATCGGGACCCTGCCTTACCCGCAGAAACGACGACGGCGACGACGACGAAGGCGACTGCTACTTAAGATGTGATTTCCTTCATTTGATAAGGCGAAGAAACCAGGGAGGGTCCTGGGCGCGGAATTGGCTCCGCTGATGACGGTTGGCCCTATTTTACGGTCATCAGCGTACCGGTGGTCGCGGTCAGTAACTGTAGCACTAGCTTCAGCGGCAGCAGCAGCAGCAATAACGTCGCAAAAAGCAGCAGTTCGACGACTGCCTACTTACTGATCGCTAGCCCGTAACGGGGTCTCGACTATAGAAGGGCGATATGAAGGTAGAAATGATAGCGGTTTGATGCACTGTTGGCGCGGCCGCGAAGTCGTCCGCTGCACGCAGGCGACTCACCGCGGCGGCGTTCACGACCTCGACGGCTCGGTGAGCCGTCGCTCCATCAGTGGTCGTCAGTCAGCTCTACACCCCAGAGCCCCTGCCGAGAGGGTCAGGGAGCCGCGCCAAAACTACGATTTGCGCCTCAACTCTTTCGCCGTATCAGCCATCAAACAGCACAAACGTTTGAAATTTCCCGCCGTTCGATCGGACTTTAGACTCGAGATAGACTGGTGTCGCTGCACCACCACCAGCGAAGTAACCAAGGCGTTCCTAAAGAAGTAACCAAGGCATTCCTAAGAAGTAACCAAGGAGTTTCTAAAATGTTTGAAAAGTATATACCGCGGTAGCGCGATACTCGTCGTCTTTAGGGACGAACCCACTCTAAATACGATACCAAGACACAAACAGCAGCTGTGTATTCAACGCTTGCTCGACGATAGTCAAGGCTCAGAGAGCAGCGGGAAATGGCGGCAGTATTTGCACGTATGCAATTGCATTGCGTTTTTTAATGCTTTTTCACGTTCTTATGATAGTTGAGGAACAAGCAAAAATGGCAGCCAAGCAGTGAGCAGTATAAGTTCATGCTCGTTTCGTTGTGTCGAACTTTATCCGTATTATGGCGCCAAATTTGGAAATTGCCGCCGGTAGCCGAGTTTGCCCATAAAATATTTTCTTGCCCCGTTGCCCTCACGAAGAGCTTTCATCAATTGAGGTCGACCGGAAAAGGGCGAGACATAGGTCCACGGGAGCTGACCTTCGACGACCGAAAACGCTGATGAAGGTGGGATAACTTTGATTAACCCAGACGTTACTGTGAGTCAATAGTAGACGATGATCTACAGTCGACGTTTCGTTTTTCTTCTATTTGCCTTTAATTCCGGTCACCGAATGAAATTAGAGAGAGCGGAAATCAAATAAACAAAAATTACCTTTGCGAAAAAAAATTATATATATATATATATATATATATATACAGCCAGTCACAAAATTTGGTCGGATTCATACGAAACCTCTAGAAGTTTATTTCATATGTACGGTGTTAATATTAAGTCAGTTACAGTTAATACTATACTCGTATACATATCCCTTGCGTATGATTCTCGCCTAAGGCTCTGTGAATAAGAAGAGTTCGTTGCGAAGTTCGCTTACTTCAAAGTATCGAGTGGTGAACAGTGCATTAAACTGTAAAACGCCTTCTTGTTTTGCAGATGCTCATAGTAAACCAAGCCTCTCCAATCTCACCGCATAGAAGCTTCTTAGTGTAGAGGCCTGTTTTTGCAGCACTTTTGGGCTCAGTACCTCACCTCGACGGCGACCTTGTACGAGTTTTATTGTTGTAGATGATCCATTTCTCATCGCCGGTAATCAAGTTCCTCAGAAAAGAATGCTCTTTGTCCTTTTCTAGAAAAGACGCGCAAATATTCAGGTGATTCATCGTCTCGTTTTCAGTGAGCCTATGCGACACTTATATATAACAGCACGCTTTACATAAAGACGGCTAGTTCAGCGCGAATGAAGTGATAGATAAGATGCATTTATCATGGTTGCGACTTTGCCAAATATGCATTACAGTCTACAGGCGAAATTATCATACCACTGTGGAAGATTGCTGGTGTTGTACACATTTGAGTGTTTCACATATCTATCTATTTATCTCTCTCTCTCTCTCACACACTATATATATATATATATGCATATGTATAATTTTGACTGATTGCTATATCGTGCGGCTTTTACGATCGCAACTGAGTTAAGCTTGCCTTATGTCTTGTATACGTTTTGGTGAATTGGCGTCTTTTATATAACTGTTGCCCATATATATATATATATATATATATATATATATATATATGTTGCTCTGCCAATGCGGAACAAATTTCACCGTTGTAATAATTCAATACGCTTGAACTTGCTGCTGTTACAGCGTGCGTCTATAGCCAACGCAAAAATTTGGCAACGCTGTTCTTATCTTTGATATAGATCTACATAGTATAGTAGTAGTAGTAGTAGTAATGAGCCGTCGAGCCCGGTAGCGTGGTGGCTTAAGTCTGCGTCTCGCAACCGGAGAAGTCACATAGGTGCGCGCGTTCGAGCCCCACCGTTGCACATTTGTATTTATGGGGATCCGTCTATGGAGCAATGTGAAAAACAGTTCCGTGGACGTTAAATCTTGGCTGAGGGTCAGCCCCCGAAACCTTTACTTTCTAGTAATAATGAGCCGCCAGGTTATCTACACAATATACACTCTCTACATAAATACAGCAGTATATTGCAACGGGCCGCGTTGTGCAGCGTGGGGCAGACACGCTGGCCATTATGATTGTGCGTGGCTCCGCTTCGTGCAGCCCTATCCACGACGACGACGACGGCGACGAGGGCGGCTGGGGCACAACCGCCCGATAGCGAAAAAACCTCGGCTTTCAGGCGTCTCCACGCAACCAGCACGGCTGCAGCGGGGATGGACGTTATCGATCGGGCTAACTGACAGGGGTTACTATTTCTCCAATTTACACACACTCTCTCTCTCTCTCTCGGTCTCTCGCCTATATTTATTTCTCTTCATTTCTTTTTTCCCGCTCACTCTGGCTCTCTTGTCGTTGTTTCTGTATGTATATCCGCCGAAGGCAAAGCTTCGTGGCAGTGGCGCGATCAGTGACGGCTCTCGTCTTGGTAACAGGCTTGACGTCTAGGATGAACCGAAGGCCCACAGCGAGCTTCGAACGCGGCGCGGTTCGTTGTGTTTATCTAGCAGACTTGACGCAGTTCGGATATATATAAATATATATATATATATATATATATATATATGTATATATATATATATATTTATGTATGTATATAGCAATTTTGGTTTTGTTGCTTGTCTTTGTCGCCGTCCACGAAAGAAGCACAGTGTTTATGCAGGTGGCATTCACTTTTCCGTCATGCGCAGCAATAACAACAGAGCAGCAAAAGCACAAAAACTACTAATCCCGTTATCAGTCGCTAAATACTTTAATTATATATACATATATATATATATATATATAGAGAGAGAGAGAGAGAGATGTGTGTAAAGCGTCCGCGAGTGACAGCACCACGAAAAAGTTGCAACACGCGATAAAAGATTGCCGGCACCGGTTTGCCTTTAGCCTGCCAGGTAGGCGGACAGATCCGTCAAGAGGACACTGCATGGGCTACTCCGGATTCAGGCCATCATCGCGCCAGGCGGGGGAGGCGGGGGATGGCAAATACATGTATTCGATCAGCCACGCCAAGCTCGAGTCCCTGCAGTTGTGTTCTGCAACGCTTTATGCGCGTGCATGTGGCCGTGTCTGGCCCGGCAAGGAGGAGCGCTGTCTCTCCGAACGGGGGACGCAATCGACAAGAGCATGGCCAACGAGTGGCTATCGGCTGGACTGCCTGTGGGATGGCTTAATACTTAGCTCTAATGAATGCGTCGCCCGACGTAATAGTGATGTATGTGTTGTTATGTTTGATTAAGCCTGTCCGGATGTAGTGTGATATGTATATATATATATATACGAATATGCGGCATGTTTCTTTTCTCATACACTTGTGCGCTTGTAGACGCGATGCGGTCCTCAGAACAGCATAATATGTAGAGACGTGAATCCTGCCGGCATCTTATCTCTCTCGCGCACACAGCGACTGTTGTTTTTGAATCTTTGATGAGACACTAAATCAAGAGCAATGTGCGATTGCTTTATAGAGCGCTAGACACCCGTTAAATGAATCCGTTTGATCGTTATTAGTGGCTAGATTTTAAGTCACTGACGGGGCACCGTAGCAATGCAAATGTTTAAAAATCGGAAAACAGCCTCAAGAATAATGGTTGGCCAATCAGCATGACATAAAACAACCCGGTCATGGTGCAGACGTGTTTTGACTGAGCTCTGTGTTTTGTGCAAGTTTTAACTTAACTTTCGACTGTCTTGACGGTAGTGCTGTAGTGAGGTGATTCTACAAGAGCCAGTGCATTCGAAGAGCAATGCCGGTTGAACGGAGTCCGCCTTTAAAGCCACCAATTCCACCATTGGTAGCATCAGAGCCAACCGCAGAATTATCAGCTGATACCCGTGACGTGCAGAACAACACCCGTGACGTGCAAAACGACACCCGTGTCGGTGCTGCTACAAAAGCGGTCTCTACTGCTGATACTGATGTCACCAAACAACAGCCGCCGGCATGTACTGACGACGGCGATGGGGAGGAGAAGAACAACAAACGGAAAGCCAGCAGTCCGCCTCTACAGCAGCAGCTGAGCAAGGCTGATGAGAAGAAAAGAAAGAAGTTGACAGTTTCAACAGCAAAGAAGCAGTCAGCTGGAGAACAGCCAGAGGAGAGTGGCAACGGCGTTGACAGCGCGGCTCCAGCTGCAGCTGACTCCGATATAATTGTAGATTTGCAAAGAAATCAAGTGGTTGTTAGTGGAACGCCGCTTGAGGCTGGAGATGATGCAGGATGGTGTGAGGTAGGCGCTGGGGGAAAACCTGTGGTAGCTAAAGAAGCAATTACCAAGGTTCAAATCAAAGAGAAAACTGATGCTGTAATATTTTCAGCCGAAGATAATCAGTTGGAAACAAACTTTAATGCCATATGCGACGACATCGCAAAACATATTTCCGGTCCGGTAGAAGAACCCACTTTCACTAGAGCGGGAAATCTAGTTATTGTCGCAGTAAATCCTGAGGATAGGGCAGCTCTGTTGAGTCTGCAGTCGTTAGCCGGTGTTCCTGTCACTTCTCGAATAAGTGGTTCCAGATCGGTAGTAAAAGGCAAGATAAGCGGTGTGCACCCATCGTTGACCGAATCTGCTATTACCAGTGCTCTTAAACCGCTTGGAGTCACAGAAGCAGTTCGTGTTCGATCCAAAAACGCCAGAACGGGTTTTGTGATGGCCACGGATAATGTCATTCTGACATTTTCCGGAGCTAATTTTCCGGCTGAAGTACGATTGGGTTTTAAGTCACACGGCGTGGTTTTCTACCGGGAGCCTCTTCATTGCTACCGCTGCTACAGTCTAGACCATCTGCAGTCGGAATGTCGACTAGCGAGTCCCCGATGCCGACGCTGTGGTTCCACCAGTCACATTAGAAAAGATTGCAATCAGCCCGCTTGCTGTTGCTTATGCAAAGGTAACCACGAAGCGACATTTGGGTCGTGTGTGCAGCGGCTAAATCGTATAGAACTCTTAAAGAAGTCCGCTAAACATGTCATTCAGAAACAACCTGAGGCCTTACCTGTTAAACTTTGCGCACCCGTGGTGGACATAAAGCCCGCCGCAAATTTTAGCAGGCGCAGTTTTGCCGCTGTCGTCCAAAATGGAGTCAAAGTTTCTGTAAACAACGCGCGCGATACGACAGCAAGGGAGCCCGCCCCAAGTCAGCCTGTAAAGACAGTCGCTGAGAACGTGAGTACTCCAGCACTCAGCATAGAAAAGATCCTGCAGTCGGTGACAGAAAAGCTTATCCCGCGGATAGTTGAAACAATTGTGGCTCAAGTAGGAGCTGTTATCGAAAAACTAATCGCGTCGATCATCCCGGGACTGTCTCTGAACTCTCGGGCCGTACCTGCGGAACAATTGGCTCCCGCTGCCCAGTCTGGTGGGATAGACATCCGTAAAGAGATAGAAAATGCAATAAAAGCGGTCTTCACCCCTAAACAAACAGAAGACTCAATCGAAGACCCGGTTCCCTCGCGATCTCGTGTCTTAGATGTCTCACAGGTGGTACAGACCGAAAACTTATAATGACCAGTCGGCAAACTGATATCCGACGCTGGGTCTCGTCAACCACGCAGACAGAACAACTCGCAGGTCAATTACAAGCAGACACGCCCACTCAACCAATAACATCGAACCGACTACCGAACCAACCATTTCAAACCGACCCCGACCAACCTTTTCACATCGCCGACTATTTTACGAAAGTCGTGGAAATAAAATCTAAGCTAAAAATGATATCTTGCACACCCCGCTCTCTTAGAAGCCATGTTGCAGCAGAATTATCTAAAACTATAAATGATCTGTGCTCGTCTGCCTCACCGGAAAATTGGGAACGGCTATTTGCTTTCCCTTCTCTTGTGTTTAGCATCCCCGCAAAAAAAGAAAAAGGACGCACACTTACATCAGTTATTCGGGAAAACCTGGTACGCTACCGTCGAAGAGCTAAAATAAGTGAAAACCCTCACTTGTGTGGAACAAAACGCGGGACGCCCTCGCCATGCGACACCGACTCCCGACGGTCAAAAATAGTACAGACGAAACTGGCTCTTGGAGATATTTCGTCGGCCGCCCGCACGCTTTTGTCTACTGACGAGATCGCCCCAGTCGATCCACAAACCCTCGAGAGCCTCTTAGCCAAGCACCCCGAACACCCCCCAGATACAACCTTCCCAGACGCACCAGCGACCACTCCACCGGGATCTGAAATCTCCGTTACCCCAGCGGAGATCCGCAACGCAATTAGAAGTTTCCCCAATTGCTCCAGCGGGGGGCCCGATGGACTTCGCCCTCGCCACTTAAAGGATCTCATTGGCAGGCAGGATGAAAACAGTAATCCCTTGCTGCTTTCTCTGTGCCGCTTTGTTACTCTGGCCATCAACGGACAACTACCAGATTTTATATTACCAATATTTTACGGAGCTTCTCTGATCGCTCTCCGGAAGAAGGACGGTGGAATAAGACCTATCGCAGTGGGGCTTACTCTACGAAGACTTGTCGGCAAAGTCCTTGTTAAGAAATCAATCAAAGACATTGTTGAGTTAGTTGCCCCATTGCAACTTGGCTGTGGTATTAAGGGGGGTACCGAAGCTGCCGTACATGCCACCGCTGCATACATCGAATCACACAGAGCCGCAAACCAAAAAACTTTGGTAAAGTTGGATTTTCAAAATGCCTTTAACATGATGCGGAGAGACCACATTTTAAACTCGGTTATACGGCGAACCCCGGCGCTGTACGCCGCTATCTACCAGATGTATCGCTTCCCGTCCAACCTCTATTGGCAAGGAAAGACTTTGCTGTCGAAGTGTGGGGTGCAGCAGGGCGACCCGTGTGGGCCTGCCCTCTTCTGCATAGGATTACATGAGCTTCAGGCACAACTGCAGTCAGAGTTGCGACCGTGGTACTTAGACGATGGACTACTTGCAGGCGATTTGCCTGATGTCCTTTCCGACATTAAGAAGGTCCAGGACTTCGAGGCGGTCTCGGGCCTGAAGCTCAACGACAAAAAATGTGAGCTCCTTGTGTTATCGCGCAACGACAGAGAGGAAACTGCTGCCGCAGTGCGAGCAAAACTACCCAATATCAAGTGGCTAACAGAGGAAAACGTTGAATTGTTGGGTGCACCGTTAACTGACGCAGCAGTTGCGGGTGCCCTCCAAAAGAGGCTCTCAGATGCGAAACGGTGGTGCAGTAGATTAAAACATCTAGACGCACACCCAGCCCTGTATCTTCTACGACAAAGCCTTTCCACGCCTCGTTTAATTTATCTTTTACGATGTTCTCCCTCGTACAAGAGAGATGACCTGCTCCACGTTCTCGACGAACTCTTCCGGACGACACTCGAATGCTTACTTAATGTGCGCCTAGAAGACAACGCATGGGCCCAAGCTACGCTGCCAATCAGCGCGGGTGGCCTCGGTGTCCGTACAACTAAGGATCTGGCCTTATCGTGCTACGTGGGCTCGATCACAGATTTTAAACATCTAATTGTTTCCATAGGCCCGGAAGGTACATCGGAGGTGATTGAACGGGCTTCGCGCACGAGCCTGGACGAATTTGAATCGCGGTGGGAGGCTTTACCGGTTTCCCCAACGCAAGAGTCTCTCGACCGCATTGTCGTAGAGCGAAAACAGGCCTATCTCCTGTCTCAGGCGCAAACCACGGCTGACAAGGCCAGACTACGAGCTTGCTTCGATCCGATGAGTGGCAAGTGGCTTCAGGCCCTCCCCTCGCCGCAACTAGGTACGATGCTGGACAATAACACACTCCGCATCGTGTCTGGTCTGCGGCTGGGGGAGTCGGTCTGTGCCGCTCATCTTTGCAACCGGTGTCGGTTCCCCGTAACAACAACAGGGGTACACGCTCTATCGTGCCGATACAGCGCCGGCCGCCACCCACGACACTATGCAATAAACGACGTCGTCTGTCGTGCACTGCATAGTGCACAGGTGCCGGCTGTGAAAGAGCCACTAGGCCTCAGCGCCAATAGTGGGTTACGACCGGACGGCAAAACTCTAACCCCTTGGGAAAGAGGTCGTCTACTTGTATGGGACGTTACCGTGTCGTGTACATTGGCCAGGAGCTACGTCGCTCGAACAAGCCAGAAAGCTGGCGCTTCTGCTTGTCTTGCGGAGGACCGCAAGTTAGCGAAATACAGAGAACTCAATCCGCAGTTTATCGTCCAGCCAATTGCCATAGAAACTTACGGACCCATGGGTGAAGAAACGTCAAAATTTTTCAAGGAGCTTGGAAAAAGACTGAACGCAGTCACAAGGGATCCTCGTTCTGGAGAGTTCCTACTGCAGCGAGTATCGATCGAGCTTCAGCGGGGAAACGCGGCGTCAGTCGAAGGGTCCCTTCCCTCCGCCGAAGGGTTCCCTGAGATCCCGTAGGAATAGAGACGTTCCTAATACTATGTTGATTAAATAAATAAATAAATTGTACCCGGTCATGTTGTGTCGGACTTCGAGTCCGATTCAATTGCGAGTGTTACGTTTATTTATTAGAAATGTATAGGCCTTACTCTACGAGTGGTAACAATGCGGACATAGCATATTTTTGCAATTAATGACGAGAATAGGAAGGCAAAGGATTTACTTGTCGATATTTACGTAAATGTAGCATGCTAACGTGCATCTCTGCTGGTTGCTGCCAATATATACTGTTTCATAGAACGCATATGTTCCCTTACAAAGCGTATGCTGCATTCGAGTCCTGTGTCGTGAGTCAATCAAATCTTACGCACGGAGCAGAGCGCATCAGGATGCCTTGAATTGAATATCTAGGGTTGCCCCAACAGTCCTTGTGGCAGCTTGTCTTACCGAAAGGCATAGCAGTTCAGAAAGAAAAAACATCTCTGCTATTCAACGGCAGACAGAGTGGCCGACGCACGTACACACAAATCTACTCAGAGCCGCCTAAATACAGGTTTCGCTTTCAATGTTGAACCGTCGTAGTGTCTGGTGCAGATATTGACATCCCTTCTGACCGCCCAAGAGCTTAGTCTATCGCGTTAGTTAACCAAAGTCACTGGCTGTCAGCTAATCATAGCCTCGCCAGGCTGGTTAATAGATTACGGTACGGCCTCGCACGCATCGGTCTGTCTGGCTGGCGGCCCTCCTATTTAAAGACTAGAGGGCATTCGCTCAGCAAACTACAAAAACACGGCAACAGAGTTCAAACCGTGTATGCAGTTTTGCTCAGAGCACGGTAGGGGCGAACAGCAGTCACAGGACCGGCACTCCCGGGTTTGCTAAAAGGCTCACGTCTTCGTCTGAATAGTCGCTTGTGTATCGCTCCATATAGACATACTGATGATGATGATGATAGCACATTATGACCGTGCTCATAATCAGACTAGTTTCATATGGGAAAGCTGATTCAACAACGTGCCTATACACAATCAGCCTGATAAGGTAACCCACTTTTACTTAGGGAAGATGTCCAACGCGGGCTGAGTCTATACACACTGCTATTCAAAGCTCAAACACCACTGACATCTGCTAAGGTAGCCGATAGTCTGGATGCCAGTGCAAACACTTGAAAGACAGCACTTTAAATCTCTATTCCATCATATTGAGTAACCCTAGCAAACCGGCAGGCCGCATAGAAGAAATACCCATGGGAATTGCTATCCGTCGTATCAATAAGAACCATTAGCGTTCTATTAACCAGAATAGAAAAGATTGCATTTTAGATGACATCACTAGCGCTGATGACTACCGTTGTAGCGTACGGTCAGCGTACGAACCAGCCTGAGTGGGTTACTCTGCGTTTTGTTCTTCTTCTAGCAGTGCTAAAATAGCGAGTACGTAGAAAATAACGTAAAATGTTTTTTTTCTCGAATGGAACGAGGGGCGGAAATATGTTCTCTTGGAGTAAGAACAGAATTACCAAACCTGGTTGCATCGAGCTTTTTGTTCTGACATATCTTCACTAAATCTGCGATTGCGAGAGTCCTAATCATCAAGTATTAAAAATCATTTTCTAGAAATGAAACCCTTTGCAATTCTTATATGTTGTGGCTTTTACGCTCAATAACTCATTTTTAGAAGCCATTTCCGTCACTTATTCAATTAAACAAAAATGTTTACTGAGTTATACTAGACCTCAAAATTGGTTGGGAAATTTCTAGACGACCCCATATATATATATATATATATATATATATATATATATATATATATATATATATATATATATATATATAATATATATATATATATATATATATATATATATATATATATATATATATATATATGTATATATATATATAAAGTCCCAATTATACACATTTGTAGAGCTCGTTTAATCAAATATTTTTTTGAATTCTGTTAATACAGATATATACATATTTATATATATAGAAAATATTGTGATGATTTATTAATCATTTACAATACGTTTGCACACTCGGCAGTGCTCGCCTTAATAAAAATGGTGGTAAAAAGGTGTCACGTGAAGTTAAGAATCAGTTGTCCGTGTCCTTGCTTGATGGTAGCCCCCGCTCTTATGGATCCGGTGCGAGCGATATATCCTCAAGGTTCCTTGCAAAGTTAAAACGGTGAGATCCATAAGATTCCTCTTCGTGACGCCGAGCCCCAAGAGCGTCCTCGCAGATTCGGAGTCCCATACACCACTCATAGAGATAGTGATGGATCCGAATCTGCGAGGTTTTTGCGGGTAGGGGAGCGCCGCTCTTAGAAACTCGACGTCATATTTGGCGATCTTGTCTTGCCGTGCTTTTGCCAGGTCCCGGTTCGGGCCGCAAACCTCGGCATCTAAAACCCAGACCTCGGTAGGTGTTGTTATTACGAGGTCGGGCTTTAGACCCGGTGCGCCCGGTCGACGGAATACTCGCTCACGAACCACCTCATGACCCCTTTCGCGGAGAAGACGCGCCACGCGATCACAGACGTCGTCATGTCTCTTTATGGTTTGTTTGTGTGTTATATCGCACATCTGAGCGACATGAGCCAACGTCTCAGGCGCATGACACCCGTGCCTACAACGTTTGTTGTAGCCCGGGCGTCCCCTGGCCAATCTGGCACGCGTTGGTAGTGCGTTGATCCTGAGCTTTAGTAGGTTTAAATACTCCTTACCAGATAGGTAGGGCATACCCTTAATCCAGTAATGTACAAAGGGCGTTTCGTGTGCTTTTTTAAAATGTGCCCTATCGAACGTGTTGTGTAGTTGTTGAGACCAGTAATCGGTCTCTTGTGTAGCGGTCTCAATGGAGGTTCCCAAGCGCTCGCAAAGAAGTCTTGTTTTCGCAAGATCTTTTTTAAAGTGCTCGGTGGATAGCATCCATTGGACCCCAAGGTGCATGGAGTGTTGTAGTGCTGTCAGGCGGGAGAGGCGGATTCTGGGAATGAATGTTTGGAGGCAGGGGATGTCCAGACCGCCGTGTACTGTGTGCGTGTACAGGTAGGCGTTCGGCACCGAGTTTTCGAGCTTAAGCCATTTCGACTTAACAACCTTTCTGATCTCTTTATCTAGGTCACTAAGGAGTGCGTAAGATGGTCTGGGACCGGAGACAAGTTTATATAAGAGACGGGGAATGAGAAAGTCTTTCAAAAATATGAGTCTTTAGTGGGGTTTAAGGGGAGCTATCGTGAGTCTGTTGAGTAAGTTAAGGAGTATATCCTTGGTGGAGTCAACTCTGCCATTGCTGTCAAAGTCGACTCCAAGATATCTCCATCGATCGCTCATACCTTTAGCTGGCAATTGCCGATCTCCAACGTTAAATTCTGATACGGTATTGATAAAACCTTTACCTTCCTTCCTATTAAATAGGTGGGAGATAGTAAAGCTTTTATTAGTATTAATTCCAAGGCCTCGGGATTTTTAAAGTGGGTCCGCAATATTAAGGAGCCGTTGGAGAGTGGATTTCGTGGAGGCTAGGAGGATGAGATCATCCGCAAAGGCTAAGCCCATAAGGCGGAAGTCATCAGTAAGTTGGTACCCGATATTAGTTTTGTCTAATTTTGAAAGAATGTCGTCGAGAACTAGATTAAATGAGAGGGGGGACAGAGGATCTCCCTGCCTAACACCCCTAGTTGGCCGAAATGTGCGACATTCTTGTCCAAATTCTATGAGAGTTTTAGATGAGAGGTACAAGCGTTTGATATAGTTAATGAATACCTCCGGGTGTCCGCGAGTCCGGAGTGACCACAGGACGGAGTCATGACTCACCATGTCGAACGCCTTACGGAGGTCGATTGAGGCAAGTCTGAGCTCACGTCCTGCAGACTTGGCATCGTTAAGGATACCATCCAGAACCGCAAGATTCTCGAAGGTACCATTATAGGGGAGAAACGCTCGCTGGATTGGGAGAAGCTTAATAGAGTTCTGGAGGCGTCTAGAGAGAATTTTGTTAAGCGTTCGTTGTAAGTATGAACTAATAGATAGGGGTCGCAGATTGCTTGGGGATGTGGCATTGTTAATTTTAGGGATGAACGCTAAGCGAGCAGTTTCATGGGCTGAAGCAATATCGCTAATTATTAGTATGTTAAGAATACAACAGACTACTTCTAACGGGAGTTTACGGAGGGACGAAAGACAAATCCCGTCCAAGCCTAGTGCTTTAGAAGGTCCGCGGAGAGCTACGTGGGTTTCCTTTAGGGAGATAGGGAGGGAAACCTCAAAGAGATCAGAGTTGGGAGTGTATACGGGGCAAGGGAGTGGTTCAGGGGGTGGTTGTGTCATCGTGTTGGCCCAGTGTTCTACAACTTCGGTGGCCTGCATGTTGTGTATGGTGTGTTTGCCGTCCAGCACCTCATGAGCGCATTTGGATCGGTTTTGGCTAAAAAGTTTTTGAGTGGTTGCGTAGTCTTGACGTCGCTGTTGCCTTTTAGATACTCGCGCTTCAGTGGAAGGTGTTTCTCTAAAGGCACGACATCGGACAGTGTGTGTAAAATGTTTGTTCAGAAATTCGTTTAAGGCGATAGTGTGGTCCTCACCTGAGCAAATTATATTTGACAGATGAGTAAGGTCTGTTGAAATTATGTTGCGTTTGGGAAATGTGTTTGTAAGGGCTTGTATTTTAGATATAATAATATCTTTTTGGGATGGATTATAGGGGCCATCTGATTCAGAGTATCGAGGCCGACTACGCTCAGAAAGCTCAGATCCGTCAAGGTTGGAATCCAGGAGAGACCTCTTTTTAAGGAGGTCCTCTACCAGATCCTTATGCGCCTGAGAATTACGTTGGCCTCTAATCGCCCCAGGTGTGCGTGAGTTAAAATTAGTAGCTAAAAGGTGGTCAATTTCTCTAGGAGTTTCGTTATTATTATCTAATATAAAATCTGCTTCTAATGTTGCTAAAAGTTCACGGTCTTGTGGGTTCCATCTGGCCTTCTTAGAGGGGGGGGGGCTAAAATGTTCTCATTATATTCGTCCGGATGGGCACGACGACGGTGTAAATTAAGACCTGATTTAGAATTAAAGACCTTTAAGCAAGTACTAGATGGACATTTACAATTTGGCTGGGAGACGCGTGAAGTACTAGGGGGGTTAAAATTATTATTAGAAGCAGCAGTGTCATTTTGTGAGGAACTTAAAATCAAATTATTAGTCTGTGATCGGTTAGGAGTTTGGGAGGTGGCACGAACTTCTTGTTGATTGTGAGTCAATCTAATGTGGCTCGCGAGGCCCGCGCCAGATTTGCATACTCGCCCGCAAGTCTGGCAGCTGAGTCTTCCGGCGGTGTTGCTGCCGTCACGTGATGATATATATACATATATATATATATATATATATATAGAAACAGAGATCAGATAGGAGAGATATATACGAGATATAGATAGAGCAGAGAGAGATGGATAGAGAGAGACGAGAGAGAGAGAGGAGATAGAGACAGAGACAAGATATAGAACGAAGGAGACAGAGATATAGAGAGGAGAAGAAGAGATCGGAGAGAGAGAGACAGATAGAACATACGAGAGAACGATATATAGACTCGAAAGGAGAAATATCAGAGAGACAGAGACTAGAGACAGAGAGAGAGGGAGAGCTCAAGAGACAGAGAAGAGATACCTAGATATATATATAGATATATATATATATACATATATTCTATATATCTACATCTACATATATAGATATGATTTACATTATATAACATATATATACATCATACTATTATATATATATATATATTACCATATATATACTATACATAGACATATACTTATATATATATATAATTCAGTGATAGTGGACAATACACCCCGCTAGGCACCATTGGACTTAGCTAATTCTTCGTCATATATGTAATACATATACAATGTATTATACGGAAAATAAATTAGGAACATATATATATATATATATATATATATATATATATATATATAAGAATAACTGATTCTGTACAGAATCATCAAAACAGACGGAAAGGGGTTTAATAATGTAGAACATATTAGTTGTATGTTAACATGACAGACGAAAAAAGTGAGTGGCTCTAGGAGGAAAACCTCAGCCCTGACCCAAGCCAAATTTCTACCCGAAGCAGGTCACACTTGGCTTGTATCATAAAGATATAGTGGGAATGCTTGAAAGGGGCAGCACGTTTGATCATTGTCACTTTATGGATTCCATGTATCAAGTTAAGGAGGCTCTTGGGCAGAAAAAAGCCAAGAAGGCCAAGTCATTATTCTCCATGGTAACGCTCTCTTTCTATATATATATATATATATATATATATATATATATATATATATATATATATATATATATATATATATATATATATATATATAGAGAGAGAGAGAGAGAGAGAGAGAGAGAGAAAAGAAAGCGAAAGGAGAGAAGATTATAGCAGACGTAAGGTATGTAGTTTTCCCGTTGCTTACGGTTTTTTACCATCCCTTGATCTTCTTTATCCAGTTCAGTTCTCGAAGAACGATTTTGGCGGTGTTGGTAGTAGCGGGACTAGCGTTACCATGGAGAATAATGACTTGGCCTTCTCGGCCGGCTTTTTTCTGCCCAAGAGCCTCCTTAACTTGATACATGGAATCCATAAAGTGACAATGATCAAACGTGCTGCCCCTTTCAAGCATTCCCACTATATCACATCTTTATGATACAAGCCAAGTGTGACCTGCTTCAAGTAGAAATTTGGCTTGGGTCAGGGCTGAGGTTTTCCTCCTGGAGCCACTCACTTTTTTCGTCTGTCATGTTAACATACAACTAATATGTTCTACATTATTAAACCCCTTTCCGTCTGTTTTGATGATTCTGTACAGAATCAGTTATTCTGACCGTGTGTTGCTTAGTGCCGGGAAAAGTGGTTAGCGGCAATTATCAACCATTTTTTTCTGTTTACTTCAGCCACCTTAAAGGAACCCCAAGCGCCGGCTCTTTAGGGAAACCCATTGAGTAAACGTACTGACGATTCGTGCGCAGGCTGAAGTCTACAGGAGCATCGTCAACGTTGCACTTGCCATCTTTGAGCTTCGCAATCCATTCATAAGCTGTCCGCACAGCCAATGCACCCCTTCGCACACGACACAAGTAGATCGGGTCACTGCAGCGCCGTTTTAACCTTTCAGTAAACATTATAAAGCAGGTCTCTAAAATTCAAATTTCGGCCACATGGAAAATCAACGTTCGGAAGACTTCCGTGCTACACACTTATTTAATGGCACAGCTACAAATGTTCAATGCCCCCCACAAGAGCTTACCTGATATATATTTATATATATATATATATAACCTTTGAAAAATTACATACATGAAGAGAAAATGAGAGTTAGACGATCAAATTCTTCAATGTAACTGGTCCTGTTATGCCATTTGTGGTCGTATCGTCCGACACTGCTTAGTGACATCATGCTTACGAATCGCACAACTGGAGCAGACTGAACATTTTCTGCCATGCGTCCTCGCTATCTGTAAGTATTTATCGCGGCCTCGGTTCGGGAACCACCCCAGAAATGGCTGGTCCCTACACTGGACCCCACGTGATGGTGCACACGTTCGCAGGGACCCAAATGTCATGTTCCGACCGTGAATGACTGAATATATATATATATATATATATATATATATTTAGCTTGCCAGGAACAATGTATTTACATATGTAGACAATGCGCTCCAGCAGGGTAGTGACGGCTTTCCCGCTATCATTAACGTATAACGCGTATATATATAAATATATATATATATATATATATATAGCTTACCAGGAACAATGTATTTACGTATATAAACGATGCGCTACAGCAGGGTAGTGACGGCTTTCCCGCTATCATTAGCGTATAACGTGTATATATATATATATATATATAGTTTACCAGGAACAATGTATTTACGTATATAGACGATGCTCTCCAGCAGGGTAGTGACGGCTTTCCCGCTATCATTGTCGTATAACGTGCATACCGCACTCGACCGTCACTTGTGCATGTGCATCGGGACCGACCATCCGTCCGTCCAGGCATTCGCATCTTGATTTGTCTCGGGACAACCTTTTTGACGTGCACGCTAAGTCCACACACGATAGGCATTCTCCTGTAGTGGGTGGGAGGGCGCGAAGGCAGTATGCTGGCCAAACCAGCGATCAAGCACCACGCCCCCTTGTCCGTCTGTATCGACAACAGACATATCACCACCACCATCATCGTCGTCATCTCTTCCATCGAGTTCATTGGCTGACTCGATTTGGGTATGTACAAGTATGTATGCATGCATATGGCAGTTGTAAGCGTCGGACGCATGCAGAAAACGTTACGATCGTCCACTTGGAGATGTAGCTGTCACAATTGTGCTGTTAAGTTATTCACACACACACACACATGTATATATATATATTACATATGTACATATATATATATATATATCTAATATATATATATATATATATATATCTATACTACTATATCTATATGTGTACCATATGTATATATATATATATATATAATATATATATATGTACCCATATATATATATATCTATATATATACTAGTGTGTACATATGTATATATATATATATAGGCGTCGGCTCTAACTTGCCTACGGGAGCTAGTAGAACTTGTTCTGTTCATCATCGCATTGAGGACAGGGCAAGGCACTGCACGAAACTTACCTCTCTCTCTCTCTCTATACATATATATATATATATATATATATATATATATATATGGTTTCGCGTTCTCCAATTGGGCTGTTTATTTATTTGTCGTGTTTTGTCGCCCCTTCATTCGCTCATTCGCAATGATTGGCGTTGACGGGGTTCTTACCACAATCAAGGTTTGCGTGCATACGTGCACGCGTGAATGCACGATGGTACGCGCGTGCCCTTTTCTCTCGTTCTCTTTGGTTTTCACTTTCTTTCCCTATTTCTATTGGCCGACCGACCCTGTCATGCGTCAGTTGAGCCGCTCAGACAATGACACCGCCAGCGGCAGCAGTACAACGGAGCTGCTAGGTACGTCAATGGCCAGCAAAGCGGAGCCTAGCCATGTCACTGGCAGGGGCAGCAGCAGCAATAGTACGAAGGAAGCACCGTGAGCAAAGCGGGAAAGGAGATCGTTTCGAATAGGACGCCCACCACCATACGAGGCAAAACAAACGTCGCGGGAAAACGTCGTCTTCCACCTCTCATCCTTGCGTCTGGTCGGTTCACTGTTAAGTTGGCGTAAATGCTTTCACTCTTACTCCCTCTTAAGTCTCCTTTTTCCTCTTGTGTTTTCTCTACTTTATTCCTCTAGCTTACCCTCTCTGGGTCTCTCTCTCCGTGTCTCTACCTTGTTCCGTCTTTCCTATGTCTTTCTCCCGGTTTCCCACCCCCCCCTCTCTCTCTTGCTTTCTCTCGCTGTCAAGGGTCATGTGTGTGCACGACAGTTCCAGCCGGTCGTCCGATCGCCTGACCGAGCCTGACAACGGTAATGCAGGTTGGACGGGACTCTAGCTGGCGGGAAACTGCTTTCGTGGCAAATCGAGGTGGGAAAGAACTTGGCCCTGTATTGTGTACATCACCGGCAAATCGCGGCGTTGCTGCCAGGGCAAGCGACTTGTCTGTTCATGCCCTCTCCCCGCCCTTTGTCCTAACGACAGAAACCTATATATATATATATATATATTATAGCTTTCTTTCTATCATATACCATTTGATCGAACGAGAGCGGACGAAAGGAGATCGAGACAACTCCCATGCACGGTGGTTCCAGGTCGATAGAGCGATTTTGCACATAGACAGCCTTCTGCGCCGATGATGAAGGGATCACAATCATTGCGGACAAAAGTTTTCCACTGTGCCTGACGGTTTGGACTATGACGATGTAGGTGAGAGCGTTATTGTTAGTTAGGCAGAATAATCCGAAAACGAACCTCAGCATTGACAAAAAATAACAGCATACCAGCAGATGTGTGATCTAGCATTATTCGGTTTGCATTCATTATTATTATTACTATTACTAGACGCCGCTCTACCGTGTATGCACGCGGTGCTGGAATTATTAGGTGACAGCCCTGTGACCGATGCACTTGCATTGGCATTTCAAATGAGTAGTTTGGTGAAGAGAGGGCTCGCATTGGTAAAAAGGGCTCGTATGAAAGGCCGCAAACCTGGTCCTCATACCTGAGGGCCCCAGCTCCTACCGCCCCATTTGTCCACTCGGCACCCTGGCCAAAGGATTCCACAGAGAAAGACTCTATCGTGGACGCACGCCTCCGGGACTTCGCAGAGGGGGACAACCTGCTATCGGACGCTCAACACGGTTTTCGTAAGGGCCACTTAATTATCGACGCCATATGGCAGATCCAGGCGGCAGAGAAAGACCGAACTCCTCTACAGGTCTCCACCAAGAAGACGAGATTATTACCTTCCCATCCTACTTGACGTCCGAAAATATTTTAACAGCCTACCGTGGAGAGTTATCCCTCAAGAGAAAAAGGGCTCTCTTTTACCTACTTTAAGTTGTATCAAACTACCTACAAAACAGGACGATTTTGTTTTACAGAACAAGTTCTAACATGGCTGCAGGGGGGCTACAAGGCTCAATATTTGATCCCTGCTATAGAACATATCATACACGATATTGCCGATGTCGCCCACTGGATGCAAGCGGCGTGGCTTGCGCCTGCGCCCGCTAAGAGCGAGGCCCTTTTTATGATGAAACGTACGAACTACCCCGCCTTCTACCCCCATATAGAAGATCAAGAGGTCGCAGTTCTCAACAAGGAGAGGTACCTCGGAGCCACCCAGTACAGGGGTTTCCGCGGTGCCAAACAGGTGTGGCAAGCTATAGAGAAGGCAGTCATGACAACCAACAAATTCGCACGGTTCATGCCCAACGCTTACGAGCCTCGATAATCCAGACGTTATATAATCATATCCGCGGCCAAGTCAGTTATCCTGTACGGAGCTTTGGCCTGGCTCAACGACACTCTTAAGTTCGCCGTCAACAGAAACCGCCTGCGTCGGGCCCAGAGAGTTGGAGCCCTCAGAGTAAATGCGGCGTACTGGACAGTTAGCGCGGCGGCGGCCTCGTTCTCGCTGAAACGGTCCCCCGTCACTTAAATGTAGCAGAGCACCGTCGTTTATGGGGCGACTTCTGGCACAAGAAGGACGAGAAGCGTCGGCGCACAATCGATCTACGGCAGAAGGAATAGGGCGGCTTACATGAGGGTGTCCCAGACGCCACTCTCCGAAATCTAACTCCGAACATCAGAAAATGGCTGACCCATCCGGGGGTAAACCCATCTTCTACTAGACCCAGATCCTGACAAATCACGGTGACCCGTTTAGAAGCAGGAAGGTTCCCGGCCCTAAATGCATCTACTGCAGCGACGGACCAGAGGACATCCCAGAGCGCACTCTTCGCATGGGCGGAGCAGTGCACACATCTACCATGTTTGATGAAGACTCCAGCTTTTAACCTACGTGACCTCTGCCAAAAATGACGGAAACACTGATCACACTGGAACATTATGTCCGAAGCTTTTAAAATCATCATTAAAAAAATGAGGGCCGATCGTCTGAGGTGCCCAGGCTTCGCTCTTTGCCAAGCCTCGCTCAATAATATAATTGAGCCTCAGGCTTTATAGTACAAGCGAGTACGCGTAGTAAAGCTATGCATGTGCTAATATAGAGCTAAACGATATTTGTAACTTAATGAAAATAACAACTAAGTTTATATCTAAGGGAAAAAACGGTTGCGAATAATTTTTGCCGTGGAACCATTCTGCTATACATTAAACAAATACGTTTTTAATACTTAGTTTATAAAATACTGCCCATATGAACAGTCCTAAAAACCTAATATTTTTATGAAGTCAAATATATTTAAGTGGGCAATGCCTAGAATATAATAAAGCTTAGAATCTCCTCTGGCAAACCTTGTGATAATAGCCATACCGTACTGGGGAGTGCCATCTAAAAGTAGAAGCTGACCAGTTTTTATTTTTTCTTAGTGGGTCTTTTAGATATACTATCACTTGCTAAAACTAATTGGTTTCAACGACCTACATTTTAACGAACGTTGTCAGCAAAATAGGCGTAACCGTATTTGTTATTGCGAGACACCTAAACACAGTGTTCACCAGTAATAGGCCCAACCTTAGACCCATTGTATTTTGTGATACGGGGTCATCATACAACGAGGTTCTCTATTTCAGCGTAACGCATCTTGCAGGCATATTTAAGAGGTCGAAACCACGCGCATGTGAAAAGGGAATATTCTTAGAACAGATTGCGGACAAAAAAATCGTAACGTGTTACACGTAGTGCGATAATGCTTTACTGTAAAAATCATCGGTTAAACCGTCAACGGTAAGCATTTAAATCTAGCATATTCGTTGGTTGATGTATTATATATATATATATATATATATATATATATATATATTTGTTTATTTCGCAATAACATTGCATTTCAAGATGTTACATATTTGTAACTTCTTGTTACAAATGAACAATACAGTGTATTATATACAATTTGAACACTTTAGCGACCGTCCCACCGGGCGAAAAAGTGCAAAAACCGCCGATGGGTCTGGCAGCTCGCTACGTGGTATTTAGCGCATATCTGCGAGCAGAACCGGCAACGACATTGATCGCTAACTTGGTGAAATCCTTTGGTCGAACATACCAAGTGATGATAGCCGTGCACAATGTACCTTGTGTACACGTGCCGGCTAGTACATGCCATTCCTTCCTGGCGAGGTACACATCTAACTGCACGACCTCTGCCGAGGCCTCGATCACTTTTCCCTGCCACTCCAACTAAAATTGCTGAAGTGGTCCTGTAATAGGTGACCTAAGCATGACTCTGATTGTTTCCACTTCCGGCCCGCAAACCGTCAGCAGGTACACGAAGCGGCTTCTTGCCGTATGCGGCAAGCAAAGAATCGCTTCATATATATTGTGAATTGGTTGATGTATTTGGTTGTTCAAAGGTTAACTGGTAAAATGCAAAATGCACGCCGGGTGTAGTTGTTAAATTCACGTTAGTTTGGGACTTGCAAGCCCACTAAAATCCATTCGCCCTAGTTGACCTTTATCGAGGTTAGCCGCAGTACTGTCTTCTTGAGGTATTTTTCACCTGAGCACTTTGGTAGGGGGTATAAGATCGTTTATTTGTCAAAAAATATTTGTTTATCTAAAAAAATCTTCGGCAGAGACAACGTCACCTGGCAACTGTGATGGAGACATAAAACGTTTATCTATCAAAAAATCGCATACTACTCTCGGTTGCCCTAAGAGATCATTAGAAAACTGCGCCTACTTCGGGAACTGTTTAACGCCGCCAAAGTCACTTGTCGAACCTGCGGCCTTTATCGTTGGGCCAAAATGGAAAAAACAGCCGGCGAATCTCGCTCCCGTAGTCGGAAACTCAATACCTTGGGATACATATTTAAAGCAGCCTATATATATATATATATATATATATATATATATATATATATATACACGGGCATTGTCAGAGACCCTAGTGCACTTATAACCTGAACGCCTATAGACTCTGAGCGACGCATTTGGAATGCTATAAGGCATCGTGATAATCTCTCGGCCTTTACTGCTACCCTAGAGATGCGAAATCCTAAAGAAACGGGTAGAGGAGCGCTGCAATTTCCGCTGCTAGTAAAACGAAAACATCGGAAACTGTTAAGTTTGCACGCACCAATCTCCCAAAGCTCAGCTTGGTTGCAACTGCGACTACAGTGGCAGATTTATCTGCAAGACAGGCTGTTCTCAGCACTTAGATATAAGGCACAAACACACAATTTCCGCGTGCCACTTTCATTTAATATAGAACGTCAAAAAACAGCGGTGCGACGCCTAGACGCATTTTCATTTGAACTTAATTAACACATAGCTAAACGATAATACGAATCACAATACTATGTCGCTAATGTCGTAATAACAACAGTGAAAATAGTCAGAAAACGTTAGGAACAACAGTCATAAAAAATGACAAAAATCTGCTACTATTGCTCCCTCTTCTGATAGGTTTCTGTGTCTTAATCTCTGGCCGCTTTCCGCCTATGCCGCGAATATGAATTTACCAGGTCATGTGAGCTGACTTCATGACTGAATGATTATAACGTTCGTTTGGCCCATTTAGTGCCGTCATTCCAATGTAAATCAGCATTTCGATGCACTATTTTAAAAAAATTCTAAACATGTGAATATGTCTTTGTCCGGCTATAGAGCTTCTGGGCAAGCGGCATAGGTGCTAGAGTAAGCAGGAAAGTTACCACCAATGGCATAGGTGCAAGATGCGAAGACTGTGCGCCGTACGCTCAATAAAGGATGTCTATAATATCTGACCAAGCCATTATCCTCACACGTTTATAGGAAAACAATGTTTTATAGCTAATAATAGCCATAACAGCAGTCAAGTGCATATACGCAAACGGTGAAAGAAACTAATAAAGGTACACTAGGTGTTTCTTTAAAAAATCACCTAAGAAAAAGAAAGGACATTTGCTTTAGCAAACTCCACAAATCCTAATATTGCTTGGAACATATTTTTGGAACGCCCTATATATATATATATATATATATATATAGGCATCGTTCATATACAACACAATCATTGATAAAAATGATTCGGTAAATACCGGCCCATGCGCCAATACACGTCAAGTTAACTACGGCTACGTTCCTTGCTATTAACTATACTGACCAAACGTTGCGCGCGCCTAACGGTTAATTAAATGTTTTTTTTTGGAACGAAGGGAATTTTGCCTAACAAAGCAACTACGCCTATACTGTGGTTTGCGTGGGATCTGTGCCTACCAAAGCCATTACGCCTATACTGTGGTGTCTTCCTTTCTTTCTCTCTCTCGCTTTCCCTCTCTCTCGTTATTTCGTTCTCTAATATATTACCGCTTTCCCTCTCTCTCTGTGTCTTCGCTCGCCACCTGCACTTTTCTCAATCTCTCTTCATTTTCAAATCCGTTCCAGACGCTCATGTGGGGCGGCTGCGGCTTCTGTAGCGGCGATTCGACAACGCTCGACCGCTGCCTCCGACGGCGTTAGCGGTCCGTTATTTTTCTCTTGGCGGCCCGAAATGAAATGTCAACTTTCAATGACCCCCTCTTGGGGACGCAATATTATCAGACAGACGTCTGTTTGTCTGTCCATCAGCCGGCTACTGTCTATGGTGGCGGAAAGCTGGCACTCGGGCTGAAGAGGCTGCGGCGGCGTTTCTCTTGAATGGAAGAGAGGAGGATTCCCTCTCTGGGTGGCTTTGCCAGCGAGCCGGGCTTCAAGCCCAGCGGGTAGATCCCTCGTTGCAAGACTGACGCATCATCATCATCGACGTCATCTCCGCACTCTCTGTGACCGTGTTGTTGTTGTTGTTGCTGTTGTTGTTGCTGTTGCTGTAGTTGCTGTTGTTGCTGTTGTTGTTGCTGTTGCTGTTGTTGCTGCTGTTGTTGTATGTCGTGCTCGTGGTCGTCATCACGATCGGCAGTGGCATCATAGGTCGAAGGCTACAGAGAAGGTCAGCCAAGGAAAGCCAAGACGCCGAACACGGCAACCGAAATAACAAAGGCGAAGAAAAAAAGGAAGGCACCTGCTGACGTAATCCATCGATCATCTTCGAGTTGGCTCTAGCATCCCTGCTGACAGCCTCTGTTGTCATAGGAGAGCGCGGCAATATTTCACTGTCATTTTTTTGTATTTGCCTTCATCATCATCATCATCATCATCGCAGCCGCAGCCCTCGTCGACGCCGTCGTCGCTGTCGTCGTCAAAAAAGAAGTCAGTCGAGAAAGATGCGTGTGTTCCTCGTGCTTATTGTTGGTGGAAGAAACAGAGCTTGCGTTGACGCGACTGACCAGCGGTGAATAGCGCAAGAGAATCTGCACGCAGACCATCTGCGTTTCCACCATCGCTACGAAGAAGGCGGGGTATCCCAGATCTGATCCCATGCATGCACGCGTGCTACACATCTAAACCAGACGCCGGCTTTTGAAGTGTCCATATTTTTCCACATATTGTCGGCTTGCTTTGATTCTATAAAGGACCCTCTGATATTGACACAGAAGCGAAAAAGGGTCCACTGATCGGACTGATATAGCTGACAGGCTCGCTATGAGCTACGATGGTCTTCGCCACCAGGGTGGTGGCCAAATATAGATAATATCTGGCCAAAATGAAAAGCCCAACATGGAACTACATAGAGCAAACACTAAATGCACTTTAGCCGGACGTATTTGATGCGGTTGTATTGCTATTAGGTCAAAAGAAATAACTGTGGTTGAGCTTTGCGTTGCTAATCTTAAGGCTGGTACAATTAGCATTATTATGTAATGATATTTTTAGTATGAATATTTTTTAATCTTCTATTGATTCATTTTTATTAATATTACACATGATGGTAATATTTTTGCCCTCATTAACCCATCCTCTCCATCCTTCTAGGGTCGCGATTGCATGGCACTGTGTCGAAATTGTGCCGAGGAAGTCTCGGCAATCAAATTATTTCTGCTGCCTGACTCAACCTACCCGTATTCGCCTTGCCCTTTCAAGGGTAGTTTTCAACGCCATTTGATACTCAGGTTCTCTCATTCAGTTCCACGGACCGTCGTTGACCAGCGCAAAAGGTCGTTTTATAACACATTATAGAAGAAAAGCCAGATCTGCCTAACTCGAAGCCGCGTACAGCACGTAGCACGTCTAATTCGGCAACCGAGGCGAACAGATTTCTCTTTGGATTCGATGTCCCCAGGTTCTTGCGGAATGGATATGTGTCGGCGTAGGCTAGAGCTTTTGTTCCCCCGGGAGGGTTCATGCACACCATCATGCAGCAGGTTTTACAGAGCAGAGTCCGGGCCTAATTCCTGTGGCACACCGGCCGTCACTTTATGGTGGAAAGCCCCGTCATTTCTTCATTCGTTGTCATTTCTTCGCCGACGCGCTGAGGTTCACGAGCAATTGCATCCAACTTCAACCGGCTTTGGCTGAACCCGAATTGAAAGGGGCGTTCTTCTCCTGATAAGGCGGCGACAATAATGTTCTCAATATGACTCTCTCAAATGACAAGGAACGTACATCATGGCCTGTAACCCAAAGCCAGGGGACGCCAAAAAATGGTAGGATGCACAAGGCGCTCCGCAATAGGGATAGTAGAGAGTTTCGGTAAAATCAAAGTGATATCTACAATATTTTTATTGCCTGAACATATTCACATATTTCTATGATATCGACGTAGTTTGCGTCACACATTACGTGGTGCACGGTCTAGTCAATGTTATACTATTGCAAAGTTTTGTTCTGTTTCACGGGCTTCGTATTGCCGTGGAACATTTCTTCAATGAACCGAGGGCCGGACACGTTGACATATGGCTGTATGGTTTATCGTCTAAGCTCAATGATCATTGCTCATTCTGCCACTACTAGCACTACCGTCAGGAGTGCCTAACTCTTTGTAAAGCTCTGCACCTGTTGCTAACCTGAGGTCATGAACGCGCAGGGTCGATAAAGCATCCATCAGACCCAGGTCGACCCATTTAAACCTACCCTTTCATTCTCCAACTATATCGGCTGCCTGTTAAGACTAAAGTGCTTCACTACTGTAGCTTAGTGGGCTACGCTGAACGTAGCGGTTTAGTTGTTTACTAAATTCGTAGCCTTCAAGGTTCACGTACACAAAGAGAACACATGCGAGCCATAAATATAAAATAAGGATAATTGTTGTTCCGCAAATCTAAAAAGAATGCTACTGCTACACACGTCAGATGTGCGTTTTAATGTAATTAAGAATTTGCTGTACCGTAGATTATAATCCTATGTATATGTTTTTTCACATATTATATAATAGACCATAGCACATGTGTATCTATAGGAGTATATATATTTATATATATATATATATATATATATATATATATATATAAACAGAATCGGCAAAAATCGATACATCAGAGTGCTGTAAGTGCTTCGGTTTCGGAAAACTTGAAATTTCCTAGGACAAAAACAGCTTTACCAGCTTCATAAAGGGCATAATTTCACAATGTCTTAAATCCACGCATTGCAAAATGTTGCGCCTGCAAACAGTGCGTGGATTCATGAATGCTCCCGGGCTATGCGTGTCGGAAAGTTGCAAACTGGGTGCCGGAGCGATTTTTTTACTAATTATGGACAGATTGGTGCCGAGAAAGCTAGGATTGCGAACAACTTCGCAAACTTTCTCGAGCGTGAAGGGATAGGGCTTGACGCAATGACGATAAGTGAGCAATAATAATAAAAAACGGAATATAGCAGTTATGGCATCGAAGAACAGAGTTACGTCGGGCAGAAAAAGAAATTCTCAAGTGTCCAATTTAGCCTAGCAGCGTAGTTGTCTAAAATACAGAAAAATAATCTCTAATGCTAGGACGTCGTTCTACAAACTCACTTCACACATATATATATACAGGCAATATCCCTCAATTGTGAAACTTAAATAATCTGCCCTGCTAGACTTCCCGAATTTTGGAAGCTATGAGCAGGATTAATGGAGACGTCGTAAACAATTGCGGATTAGTTAGATTGGAATTTCGAGGCAGAAGGCTTTGGAATGACACCGTCCTTTTTCATTTGAGAGCATATTCGGTAAATTGGTTCATTCGGCGGGCCGAAATAATATAGTTTGCATTTGCCGGAGCGAGTGAGTTGGAAGTTCAAAGGCATTTAACTCCACGAACGCTTCATGGAGCTTCAGGACCGCAGGTATCCCCCAGGAAGTTAAAACAATGATCTTCATAAGCTCGTGCCGCACTCTAGCCTATTTGGCTAAATCGCTCTCTAAAACCGGATCGCCAAAAAGAGCTAACAAATACACAGACTTTCCCATCATGCATAAACAATAAAGTGTGACCAGAGGGGTCTGTCACACCCATCGACTGAGTTTTTGGTAGATTATATATGCAAGGTTTTTACAAGTGTTAGTAGTGCAAAATCATCTTCTCATGAAACTAACATTATAACGCCACAGATTTCTCTTCTGGGGCTCTACATGTTTACTCCTCTGATGCACTTTGGTCATGCGTAAGGTCTCATCAAAATATTTCTGTAAAACGATTGCTATTATTGCCATTCTGCATTAGCGCTCGAGCCTGAAATTCAAACTGCGTCTGTCAGCTTAAAGTGTGTTAATGAAACCCTTAAAATTATTTGTCCTCATGATATATTAGACATAACAAGCCTTACATTACTTTTTGTGCCGCAAATAATGTCCAGTTGGCCTAGTGTACCTGTATAGAGAGCTGACGCCAAGATCTAATGGCCTGTGGTTGTTGTTGTTGTTGTTGTTGTTGTTGTGTTGTTGTTGTTGTTGTTGTTTTGTTGTTGTTGTTGTTGTTGTTGTTGTTGTTGTTGTTGTTGTTGTTGTTGTTGTTGTTGTTGTTGTTGTTGTGTTGTGTTGTTGTTGTTGTTGTTGTTGCTGTTGTTGTTGTTGTTGTTGTTGTTGTTGTTGTTGTTGTTGTTGTTGTGTTGTTGTTGTTGTTGTTGTTGTTGTTGTTGTGTTGTTGTTGTTGTTGTTGTTGTTGTTGTTGTTGTTGTTGTTGTTGTTGTTGTTGTTGTTGTTGTTGTTGTTGTTGTTGTTGTTGTTGTTGTTGTTGTTGTTGTTGTTGTTGTTGTTGTTGTTGTTGTTGTTGTTGTTGTTGTTGTTGTTGTTGTTGTTGTTGTTGTTGTTGTTGTTGTTGTTGCTGTTGTGTTGTTGTTGTTGTTGTTGTTGATGCTGATGTTGTTGTTGTTGTTGTTGTTGTTGTGTTTCTGCTACCTTTCTGAACACGGCGGTCAGCCATTCACTGAATCGAGTCGCCGCGGCTGGCGGCTGGTTGTGCAGCTTCTGCACAGCCGGAACGGAAACGACTGAGGGTTGTCGGAACCTCTGGATGACTCCCTATGGAGTCTTCGACATTCGTCCTGCCCCCGCAGCATCTAATCAGACAGGCGAGAGACGCGCAACTAGGGCAGCAACGGCAGCAGCAGCAGCAACAGAAACTCCACAGTCGCTCCTCTTCCTTCGTACTGCTGTTCCGAATCACGTGTGCGCTTACCAGCTACAGTGGTCGCATCGCAGGCATACGTAGCAACAGCAGCTGCTGCTGCTGCTGCAGTCGTCTTCGTAAAAGGAGTAGTATAGATTGGAGTACCAGCAGAACTGGCTAGCAACTCAAAGAGACTCGAGGGAAGGCGAGGGGTGCGCCAACGAAGACCACAGCATTACCGGCGTAGCGTGGCGATAGAGTACATGGAGAGTAAAGGGCGCCCGGGTAAGGCGACGATCCTCAAACGAACGCGAGGGGACCAACTCGAACCGACTCAATTCAGTGCCTCGGCCCTTCATTATTGCACTGCCTTCGAACAAAACACATTGAGCAGCGGCAACTTCAGCCGCTGCTCAATGTGTTTTGTTAGAAGTTAAACCACGTAGGTCTACCGTAGAGGAAGGACATCAGCAGCCCCAACAATGGCACCAGCAGCAGCAGTTTGAGTAACTAAAATTAATGCGAGAAAATGGTGGCGATGTTCGACCTGCATGACTTTTTGCAAGAACTCGGCAAAGCTGATTAAAAAACAAAAAACAGGTTGTCCCGGATAAAGGTCAGTTCTGGTCAATCAAATATCGTCACCCCTTTGTCGGTCTGTATTCGTTTGCGGTGTCAGAGCTCTTTCTGAGGTTCCTGATGTTCGTTACATTGGCTCAAAACAAACAACAATAGTCTAAAAAGTCCGAACTTGTCCGAACAGTCGTACGTGATCATTCTCAAAGTCTATGCAAATATCTCAGATTTTAGGAAGCTTGAGCTGCGGCTAGCGTTTAATACTATTTCGCAAACGGGGTCTGGTATGAAAATTCACAGCCCGAAGCGCGCCGTTTGTGAAACTGAGGCTGATGACTTTGATATTGTACATCTGATGTAATTTTATTTCACCAGTAGTACAAAGTTAGACTGTGGTTAATTTTATGAAAAAAATATGTTCAGACATTGCTCATATACAACCAGCAATTTGTCAATTGTGCAGCCTAAGTTTTATCCAAAGCGACTGCTTCATTTAAGCTAGTGCAAAGGCAATCTTTCTTTCTCGTGCTCGTTCGGTACTCAGCCCCGCATAGATCTTTTTTCCGTTACGATACGTGCGTTACCTCTTTTCACGGCAAGCAGGAACCTCTAGAGCGGGCTCACCGGTTGGAGCAAAAGGTCGCAATACCTTCATATGAATGTGAAGTAAAATTAATTTACACTTTACATATTTCGTACATGACAGATGGTAATAATCATAGTATAAAAATAAAAGCACTTGCGTGCAGAAAAACGTATGTACATACCAGCCAGCGTCACGATATTTTGAAGATAAATTTATTTTGATTTATATAGCGGAGAGCGACATTGGACGTGCAACAAAACGGAAGCAATATATTACTAGGAAATCAGTCGATTAGACTGGCGTGCCCGTCTATGTCGCCACTAATTACTAACCATTGCAGTCATCAGCCTGTGCGGCATGTGACCTCTGTAATGATGACAGGAAAGGAAGCATCCGCACCTATGTATCCATGCGGCCCTAGTGATTCGCCATGCAAGGACGACGGAGCCCAAGGCAAAGAGTCATGCAACGATGCGTCCCTTTAGGGTGCTTAGAGCGAGCAAAAACGATGGAAAAACTAAGAAGAGTGGGCGGTTTTCTGGCGTTGATGTGAAATTGATTGAGGTTTTGCCATAACGTCCTCGACCTGCTAGGTCGTCGGATTATTCTTCCAATATGCAGCAGCAGCAGCATCCGCCCTCTCAGAACTTCCTGGTTCCACACATTGCAGCAGATCAGATAAGAATGAGCCATCGTCGTGCTAGGGAAACAGCAGTACAAACACCAGCAGAGAGAGCAACGAGACTGGAAACAGGGGGGAAACCGCGAAAGAGGGAAATGTGGGGACTCTCTAACAACGGCAGCAACAGCAGACAGCGATGGCGGTGTCTGCATCGTTTTCCAGCCCGCTAGGAAGGTAACTTGTCTTTCCCCGTTCAGCCATGCCCGCCTGCAGCGGCAGTTCTAGTAATAGCTGTATGAGAAGCAGCAGTAGTAGTAGAAGTAGTAGTTGGAGAGTTCGAAAATGACTCTCGCCAGGATCCATCAGAGCCCGTGTGTTCGACCCCTGAACTTCCGCCCCCACAGTGACCTAGAGAGATGATGGTAGTGGTGGTGATAGTGATGGCGATTATGGTGATGATAGTGGAGGTGATGATGATTATGGTGATGATGATAATGATGATGATGATGATGATGATGATGGTAGTGGTGGTGGTCGGATGATGATGGGGTGATCATGGGTCGTCATCTCGGGTACGTAAGCGGCGTTGCAAGTCTGCCTCGCCGATCCTCTGGAGTCTCCTAGCAGAAGGTGTCGCCATGGCATCCAGCGCATGCAGACATTACGAGGAGACGTCGCTGCGACGACATGTGACAGCCGCTCGCTCCATAGCTACTAGGCTTCTAGCAGCATGGGTTAAGAGGCGGCAGCAAATATGCCATTACTAACGTATGCATCCCTTGAATGTCCCCGAGCCCACATGGAAGTATGTACACGTATCTTTTATGACATTCAAGGGATGTGGCGTATGCGTTAACTAGCCAGCGCTATACAAATATCGGCTACTGCCGGGGGTCGACCGTGACGAACGTCTTTACACGTGACAGGCGGAACGTTGAGGCAACGATGAACGAACAGACGCATGAATTGATTAGCTAAGAGACAAGGGGCAATTGTGTGACTTAGACTTGATAGACATTGAGTTTTTCTAGTGAAAGTAGGAATGCTTCAGATTTCTACAATTTAATAGTAGTAATACCTGCAAGAAGAGGTTAGATTCCTACAATGTAGAAAAGCCTCAAGTTCTTAGTATGTAGGGAAACCTCAAATTCCTACTATGTAGGGAAACTTTAAGTTCCTACAATGTAGGGAAACCCCAAGTTCCTACAAGGTAGGTAAACCTCAATTTTCGACAATATAGGGAAACTTCATGTTCCTACAATATAGGGAAACCACAAGTCCCTACGATGTAGGGAAACCTTAAGTTTCTACTATGTAGGAAAATTTTAAATTCCTACAATGAATGGAAACCTCAAATACCTACAAAGTGAGGAAGCCTATTAGAATTGTCGAAACCGTGACCAAACTAGCTAATCGCGAGTGCTGTGCGCGGACTAAAATGGTTTGTAGGATTTAGCCTAGAATCTCACTCCATTAGGTCGTAACGCAAAACGTAGGGGGTCGCAACGCAAGAGATGCAACAATACAGACCTTACCTGAACAGCGGCTGACTGGATTGGCGTGACGTTATCGTCGTTGAGCGCGTCGCCTGTTGTTTGCGCAAAATGAAGTACAGCTAGGTTTGCACACAACAGCCAAAACAGAAGCAGCCGGAGCAGCAGGCAGAAGCAGAGATCATCGCGTCCGACCTATGCGCAATTTGGTAATAGCGGCACGATCGATCCGCTAACCGCACAGTTAACTGCTACGCGTATTTAAGTCATCTTCTTTTTGCATCGACGTCCGTTTTCGTTTCCGAGAGAGCCTTGGTGTGACGAACCGGCAATCCTCTGCGGCGTCCGACTAAACTGGATTAAATGAAGCTGCCCGCTGCCAAGCCAGGCGGTTGTTCTTTTCTACTACTTTGACCACCATCACCACCACAACCACCACAGATTACCGCCACCATTGTAAAAGCCTTTGTGCATTCGGCACACGCCAACCACATGTACGCTGTTGTTATAAACACATAAAAGCACAGGAAAATGCAGACGAGAAGGAGGAGCAGCAGATGAGCACGGAAACTGAATGATGGCATGACAAAATGCATGCTTTGTTTAAGCATCATCACCCGTTTGCAAAACGTTTTGCAGATAAACATGTACGTTTCGCGTTGAGTTTCAGCCCCCGCTCCAGCCGTTCGCCAGTGGTGGGCGATGCTGTTTAGCAGCAGCCATCTACAGATGTCCTAGAAAGCCCTCTTCTCGAAACTCGCCTCATTATAATATGTCCTGACCGTGCCTAGATCCACCAAACGATAGGTTGGCACGCGGCAGATGGATGTACTCTCACTGTGTGTTTTTCAACGTCCATTACGTAATGCGTGTCTCCTTACGAAATGCCTGCTGGCGTCGAAGATGGCGTCCAACCGTTTTTGAATAAATTTCCATTTAAATTGTGAGTTTCTGCGCGCAATTTTCATTAATCCTAATCGCAGCTTAGTTAAATACCAAAAACTCAATACGTGAAGATAATTCTAAGCACTTTTTTCTGAGTATACAAAGTGTACATATAACACAGCCAAAATGATGCAATCAATTGTAGCAATCAAATGTGGTAAACAAGCCTTGATTGGCCTTATAACGAACCAGCATCACTATCCAATTAACATTTACTGGCGGAAAAACGATTCCAACGTTGCGGCATAAATACACCTCGGCACAGTTGTAGAGCGTTTTCATGTCAAGTACAAATACAGGTCGCATGTCTAGTCTCTTAATTATAGAACACAAATCACCCTATAATTTACATGAAACTGGGTGCTCTCCGATTTGCTTGCGCTGATCACGTAAGTTTTACCCCAGGTGAGGTTGGGTTCTATGAGCGTCTTTACATAACCGAATCTCAGACTCATCAAGAACGCATCCGGTAGCAAAGCATGGCAACAACATCTGCTGGGATGCAGTTATTGCCGCCGGTAATTTAGAGTTGGCGTTTTGCACCTTTAGAGGACTGGTTTCTACCTGTGTTGATTGGCACCACAGGAGGCGCCAATACCCTGATGCTTTCTACCAGGTGCCAATGTTACAAAGTTTCGCCTCGTAAATTTGTCGAGCGCGAGCGTAGAGGTGTGCGCCATTTGTAGCGATCCAGCGCCAATGTGCGCCTCTAGTCTACGAGGACGACAACGCCAGAAAGGTGACCGACAGCGGATGGAAAAGAGGGATTAAGAGTACATCTCCGATGCAGTCCATATAAATAGACATCGTTTGCAACTTTCCGCCCCCCCCCCCCCCCCCGAGCCGAGCCGGAACAGCTCCCGGCCGACGTGCAAATGAGCCTAGAATCCTCTTGATAATGCTAAATTTACGCCGCCCTCCTTCATCCCATTCCCCAGAAGACTTGCGCGCAAACACCTACCCGCATGTGTATGCCACTGCTCCTGCTGCAAATGCAGCAAAAAGCGAGTCGAAAGTAGCTGTAGGCGTAGCAGCCATATGAGAATGAGCAACTGTTCGATTTATGCCCAATTGCCACCATTAGCCCAACAACATGCCTGCACCTCAATAAACACAGCTGTGGAGCGTATACAATGTACAAGTATGTTTACGAGCGTATTCGTTAGCCTATCTTGTGCACGTCTGACTAATACCATTGCCGCCTACATAAAGGCCGCATAAGGTCACTTAGAGGACGTTGAGTGTAGGATTTAAATAGTTCAAGTTTAAACTTATATATATATATATATATATATATAAATTCTAACAAAGTAGTATTTAGATATATATATATATATATAAATTCTAACAAAGTAGTATTTACGTGTACGTAAGTGATGATGCAAATATACATACGCACACATATCCGTGCATGTGTATTACATTTATATATATATATATATGTCTTAATATATATATATAGTATATATATGGATATATATATATATATATATATATATATTTATTATCTATATATATATATATATATACTATATATATCTATTTATATATATATATATATATATATATATAATATATTATATACGTATGATAGTATACTATATATAATATCTATTATAATATATATATATTATATATATATATATATATATATATATATATATATATATATATTTTTTTTTTTTTTTTTTTTTTTTTGTGGAGGAGGTATTAAATGCAGTTACGCACTATCGCTACGAGTCTCTATCTCTAGCAGTGTGGGACTCGACCCCAACGGTTGGATGTTACTCCGTTGAGACCCATACCCACTAAACGCACCTCCCCCCTTAAGCTTCACTCTCTGATAGCCCAGATCTTCATAAAAACAGTACTATGGACTATCAGGAGAAGTGGCGAGCGCCCTTTCAGATCAATTGGCTGGGGTCGCCCAGAGGATCCAGCACTTGTCTAACACCGGCAAGCCCGTTTTCTTCGAGCTGCACTTCTCCATGGATGCTTTCAGGTTGAAGCCGCAGTTGTGCCTGTCTTTCTTTGCACTTTTCATGTTTCTCATGGAGGACTTCTTTTGCCGTCGCTGCTCCCAGTTTCCAGGCCTGCTCACTGGAGACAATGTATTCTGTGAACTTTATTAAGCTGGACCGAGGTGGGTCGCTGACCTCGTGGTGTGGGTCTCCCTCCTTGGCCCATTTCACTCGGACGAGTCTGCTTGCCCTTAACCGCGCAGCCTCCCAGGCCGAGCACTGTAGCAGTGCGTGACCTGGAGTGTCCTCATGTGCCTCTTGGCAAAATACGCATATCGGCGACAAAGCCTTTCCAATTCGGGACAAATACGAGTTGAAGTTTCCGTGTCCTGTGAGGATTTGGGTGAGGTGATAGGTGAGGTCTCCCCCAGGCCTCTCTATCCATGCCTTGATATCTGGCAGCAGTACGCGCAGGGATCCTCCAGGACCCCCGGGGGGGATGGCGTCCCACTCCTCCTGCCATGTCTTAATTGTGTTGTTTCTCTCGCTGTCTTTTTCCGTTTGGGTAGGGGAACCTAATTCCCATAGTCGCTTCCTTTCGAGTGCCTTAAGATCCCAGGGGATCGACCCTGCAAGCACCAGAGCAGCATTTGTGCTGACTGTGCGGTACCCCTGGATTACCCTCAGGGCTGCCACCCTCTGGGTCCTCCGTAGAATCTGTTTCGCTTTCTTCGTCTTGAGAGTTGCTCTCACCCAAACTGGCGCTCCAAATAATGCAATTGATTCCGCGACCGTCATTAGCAGTGCCCTTGTGCGGGCCCGGGGGCCATGGATGTTCGGCAGAATCTTGGCTATAGCACACACTGCCTTGGCTGCTTTTGTCGTTGCCTTTTTTATGTGGCTGAGGCCATTCATCGCAGTATCCAGTGTGACCCCGAGATAGCGGACTTCCTTTACAATTTTAATATCCTCGCCGTCAAGCTGTAGAGTGAGCGGACGGATCTTCTTTCTCCCTGTGAGGAGTATTGCTTCGCTCTTTTCAGGGGCAAGTCTGAGTCCCGCTGCGCTCATCCACTCTGACGTTAGGTAAACAGCTTTATTTATATTTAGTTCAAGTTCGTCGGCAGTTTTAGCCTGCACGACTATCGCCAGGTCGTCGGCATAGGCTACTGTGTCCACTCCTTTGGGCAGGCCTGTCAGACGGAGGACGTCGTCGTAAGCCAAATTCCAGAGAAGTGGGCCAAGTATAGACCCCTGCGGGACCCCGGCTGTCATTTGGAAGCTGACCTGGCCGTTGACAACTGTTCGTGCTTTAAGGTAGCTAGAAATTACATTTACCAGATACGAGGGGACTTTTTTTCGTATCAGTGTGTCCAGAATTGTTTTCCATGGTAGACTGTTGAAGGCGTTCTTAACGTCTAGGAGAGCGACTAGGAGGAGCTGCCGTGTCTGTATAGTGGAACTTCGTAACGAATCCGCCCTACTTGCAACGAATTGTATTGCAGTTAGGACTGACCGGTTCTTGCGGAAGCCGTACTGTGTGTCCGAAAGCAGGCCGTGTTCCTCTGCGAAGAGCCTCAGTCTTTCTTCAATTATGGCCTCGTATCCTTTTGCCAGCGCACTCAGCAGGCATATCGGTCGGTATCCCCCGTTTCCCTTGGGAATGAGGACGACTTCAGCACGCTTCCAGGATAGCGGAAAAGTGCCGCTTTTGAGTAGGACATTGAAAGAGTCCGCAACTATCTCAGGGTGCTCTGTAAAGAGAAGTTTCACTGCCTCAGGGGGAACCCCGTCTGGTCCGGGGGCTTTTCCGGTCTTTTGCCTGTGAGCTGCGCGTAGAACCTCGTGTGGTTCAATAGACGGAAACTCGGCCTCACCTTCCAGCCCGGGAATGTTCTCATAAATTGCCCTTTCGAAAGGTGCGTGGGTCGGGAACAGCTTAGTTAGTACCGTCTTGGTTTGCTGTTCGTCCAGGGAAACAGGGGTCTTTTTTTTATTTCCCCTGACTATCTTGTAAGGTTTTCCCCAGGGATCGTCCTCGACCTCGTTGAGGAGCTTTCTATGGCCGCTAGTCTTACTGTCGGCTATGGCTTGCTTAAGTAAGGCCCGGCTTCTTCTATACTCTTGCAATTCTTGATTGCGTGCGTCTGCGTCTCGTTGTTTCAGTTTGAGAGCACGCCTTGCTTTGCAGCACTCTTTTCGTTTGTCTGCGATCTCCTGCGTCCACCAATATTTAGGCGGGACGTTCCCTCGCCTGGGGTGAGCGCTGTTGGTACACGTAGTCTTGCACACCTCTACAAGGAGTGCTTGTAGATCTTCTGCAGTTATGTGGGGGCTGGATAGGGCTTTTATTTTCCTCCCGAGTTCTTTCTTGAACCTTGACTCGTTTGTGAGTCTGAATCGCTTCTTAAGGGGAGGAACTGATCGAAAGTTTTGAATTCTCAGTCGAGTCTCAATGCAGAAATGGTCGCTCAGGTTTTCCTCGTCCACTAGAACCTTCCAGCTTATAACTTTTGGCGCGAGGATGTCGTTACATAACGTGATATCTACGTAAGACTCGCTGCCGTGGCGGTGGAAAGTAGCTTCTTTTCCGTCGTTTAATACTTGAAGATCGAGTGATGCTGCCCATTCTAGTAGAGTTCTGCCCCTTTTATCGGCTCGAGGTGATCCCCAGATTTCTGACGCTGAGTTAAAATCCCCGGTTATTAGCACTCCATTTCCGGTTTTCGTGTCGCGTATCGATTCTGCGAGGTCATCTAGGAAGCGCTCGAAATCTTCGTGCAAGCAGTTGGGGCTGATGTATGCCGAATATATTCTGCCGACTTCTTTTACTTCGATCCAGCAAAACCCATTTCCGTGTCCCCTCTCAAGCACTTGCACATTCTGTTTAGTTATGATCGCTGTGTCTAGCATAGGGTCTTTGTCCCAAGTCTCTGATTCTTTGGTTTTCCTTCTGTTGGGTTCGCTAAGGGCCATCACATCAGTTTTTCTTCTCCATGCTATTTCTTCTATCATATCATGGGCCGGCCTGCTTCTGTTGCAGTTGGCCTGAGTTATGCTAATTTCACTAATCATTTTTGTGCGGAGGAGTCGCGCTGGGCCGGAATTCTAGCCGCGCCCTTGGGCCCCTGTGTCCTCCATTCGTTAGGTCCTTTTGAGCCAGTGGCAAGAGCCTGTTGTTCGGTCGTAGGCTCCTCGTTCTTCTTATTTGGCTCTGCATGCCCTGTCTTGTCCCCACTAGCTTGCCTCACAGTTTGGCGCTCCTGCATCTTAGTTTTAAGAAGTTGGAGATATTTGGGGCATGCTGTAGATCTAGCTCTGTGGCCCTCGTCGTTGCATACGTAGCATTTAGGAAGTACCGCTTTACAATCACGGGCTAGATGGTCCTCCTGCCCACAGCGGTAGCATTTCTGCTTATCTGCCTTCTTGTTTTTACATGCAAAGGCCGTGTGCCCGATTTCATGGCAGTTGTAGCACGTAGGCAGGGTTATCCATTCCTCGACTCTACAACTGCTTCCTCCGACGGTCACGATCTTCTTCAGTAGGATTCTGCGGGCTTCAGTCCTTGGTAAGGTGACCAAGCACTGCCAACTGCGTCTGTTCTTAGTAGCCCTGGGAGCTTCCGTGCGAATCTTGGTAGACTCTTGGAGCTTCAGTATCTTTCGAATGTCCTGTTCTATTGAAAGCGCCGTAAGTAACGGGCTGATTCCCCGAAGGACAACAGTTGCTGTAGGGCCGCTGTACTGCCTAGTGTCGACCTCTCCGCCCGTCTTTTGTCTGAGGACCTCTGCAAACGTTGTGCTGCTGCCTGGGCTTTTTTCTTCAACTCTTAGGATGATGTCCCCTCCCTTATTAGTAATGACCGTCCCTATTTTTACCCCGCTATTCGCCGTGTTGACTAGTGGGCGCATTTTTTCAATCATGTCTTCTGACGAAGAGCCTGCAACAGGTCTGATCCTAACAGAAATATATTCCTTCTGCCCTCTCCGCAAAGTTGCCTCGACATCGTGTTGGCGCGGCACACGTCCTTCTCGGGTGATGTCGACTTTACACCCTATCTTCCTACAGCATGCTTCTACTGCATTTCTTATGGTGGGTCCTCCCCACTGTGGAGAAATGTACAAAGCCATTGGGTTTTGAGAGCCAATGTTGTGTCCTTTTTCTAGCGTCTTGTGAAGAGCTGCTAGGAAGCCAAGTGGCGTTTCCTCTAGGCCGACAGCGCCCACCACTAGTATGCTAGTCGACGTAGCAGACGCCTCAGCTTCCTGCTCCTCCTCAGGTTCGGGTTCATCTGGGTTTTCTAGCTCGAGCTGGGCGCTATTTTTGAGGATTGCGACTCCTCCTGCCCGTAGAGAGGCCGCTTTTTCCGCCATCGGGAATTGCCCTGTAAGTTTCTTGAGCAGAGACTTGTCCTTTTCGGAGCCTTTCGTAATAAGCATTACCCTGATATCACGTAAGGTAGTGATGTTGTCCGTAGTGAGACCAGTAGTCTTGTACATAGACAGCGGCCACTCCTCCTTGATGAGGTCTATTAGGCCTTCGGGTGTTGCAGTTTCGGCCATCTGCTCCTCGAGGTGTTTCGCCTTGACCATCTCGATCTGTTCCTTTTCTAGCTTTTCCTGACAGGCTTTGCATCGTAGCTCTGCCGCGGGTGGGGTGCTCGATGAGGGCCGTACCTCTTTCTGGGCGGCTAGTTTCTGCAACTCTAAGGTGAGAGCCGCGGCTTTTTCCTTCCAGCTCTCAGCTACCTTTGTGAGGTCTTGCGTATGTGCGGCATTCTCGTCGGCTTGCTTCCGGAGAATTGCTTTCTCCTCCCCCGTTTCCTTTTTGGATTTCTTCAGTTCCCATACCGCCTTATCTAGGCGTGTGATAGCGGCCTTAATATCCACCTGGGTGGTTTTATGCTTATCTTTTAGTGCCTTGAGGTGTTCTGTAACTGCCTCCAGGTCTTCTAGAGCTCTGTCCTCCTTGTTCGGAGAGGGCTCATTTTCATCGGAAGACTTCCTGGCAGCCTTGGTCCTGCTGGTCGTGCGGGCTCGGCTGCTTTCAGCCTCCTTCGGGTCTTCTGGCGTGGTTGCCATCAGTCTCTTTCGTTGTCCTCTTGCGCTTGCCGCATCTCTGTAGTCATCGTCGCCCTCGATATCGCGATCCGAGTCAGCATCCAGGTCCGTGGCAGATTCAGCCTCTGCTATCTTGTCGGCCTTAATTTCGGCTGCCTCCGTCTGCTGTCCCCGTTCAGAAGAGTCTTCATCAGGGGACACGCCTGGACCCCTGAACGGGTCCATATATATGTATATTTTTTTTCCTTCCCTTTTCTTCTCTATTTTATTCTCTATTTATTTATTTGGTTTATCTATTATTATAATATTTTTTTTTCCTTTTTTTTTTCCTCTCCCTTTTTTTTTATCATACGATGTCGAATTATATTTTGAACCCAATACAATTCAAATTTTCAAAAAAAAAAAAACACCGTTGGGGATTGAACTCAGACCGGTCTTGCTTAGACCGGTACTGTAGTCGCCGACGCAACCACTCTGCTATCCACTCCCTGTGGACGACAGCGCTTCCACAGGCGTTCGATCACTGTTCGCGGCGGCTTGCCGTGTGTCAATAATTATATGATGGCTTATATACACAGTTATTTATGTACACAGTAAACTATATACATATACACAGTAGGCTTAATGCATATACACATGCAGGAAGCCGCGCCAGTCTGTACTACCGATCGGCTGGTATCGATAGATGCTCCCACTGCTCGATCGATAGGCGACGTTCGAATTTCGAACGCCTCGAACACATACACTTCTCTTTTGGGAAACAAAAGAACAACAAAAGTCAAGTTTGTCACAGTACCTTTGTAGTAATTACTAATCGCGTTGAACTCCCTACCACTAAGGCCGTCGAGTGCAATTGGTCAGCCTGTTACAGGCCTCAGGTTCCTGCACTCTTCGACCAAGTTTTACGGAGCTAAGCCAAAACGCGACCGCACCCAACAGCTGATAGAGAGCTGTATATATATATATCTATATATATATATATGTGTATATATATATATATATATATATATATATATTATATATATATATATATATATATATATATATATATTATATATATATATATATATATATATATATATATATATATATATATATATATATATATATATATATATATATATATATATATATATATATATTTATATATATATATATTTTTTTTATACTAAATAAAAAAATAGTGCCGTTTATAGGTTATCATGTATGTGGTCTATTAGTGTGAAACCACAACCTGTTTGAATGAACAGTAGGTGTCTAAATAACAAAGGATTATAGTAGTAGGATTACGTAAGTCAACGTGTTTTTGCATAATCTATAGAAAATAGAATACGATGCACACCTAGACAAAGCTTATGAGCGTACGTGGTGGACCATATATAGAGCCAGAATCCAGCAACAAAGGTGGTCGGTTCTCTCAATTTAATAGTTGGTAACTAGCAGCAAAATCGGCTTGATTACAAACAATTTGTTTGTTGTTCGGATCTTGTATAACGTTGGATAACAATCACTTGAGTCTCCGCCTGTTCAAGGGCGAACGTTATTTGTAAGTCTTCGCTAGAAACGAATAATCCTGCCAATAGGTCTATTTGCAAACGTACAGAAAGAAACTAACCAGTCGTCCTGCCAGACCGCCCTTACAAGGAAAAACAATTTTGTTAACAAAACATTTCTTCGGAACTGCCAGTTTGTTAACGTTCCAGCCCCTTACTATTTCCCGAGAGTCGGGATAAATTACCGCTAAATTCAACACTATAGGTTGCATATCTGGGTACAGATTGCATCTGGCAATCTGAACACCCACAAGCTTTATATGACAATCTAGGCACACCGTCGGCTAGCCTAGCGTCTTGTGAGTTTTAGACGAAACGTTTTTCTAAAGTTTCGGACGTAAATAATTTTATTTACCAGGCTTGTCATTTCTTTAATTGTGGGAAATGTTTTTCATGATATGTAATATTTTTAGAATGCCTGGTTCTCTCTCTTCCTCATGTGCGCCGCTCGAAACTAACACTATTGACAGACTTAGACGGGCCTCTTCTGCCGTTCTGGGTTAGTGTTGTGCTAATCTGCAGGATGTCGTCAAGTAAACACTTGTATGCACGCCTAACGTAAGGAACGCCCGACATTGCTAGTCCCATGAAGAGTCAAAGGCGGCGTCCAGTTTCCTGTGTTATCCTAGGCATAAACGGCGGCTTAATCTACATTGCACTTTGCTCGCTGGGGGATGGAAGGTCCTTGTACCCAAAATAGGATACTAGGGGCTGATAAAAAGCCGAAAGCTCATGTATGATCTTCTAACTGACTGATTTCGATTTTGTTTGCTGGGGGACGGCTGGACGATAGAATACTCGTAGCTGACATAAAGCCGTAAGCTCGTGTATAATCTTCCTGTTGACGAACTTCCATACCGAAGGCTTATAGGGTAATTCTTCTTTTGAGGATGGCGACGTGAGTGCAGCACGCACTGCAGTATGACCCCCCCCCCCCAGTAGAACGCTCGAATCCAGGCATTCTTTAATTTTTATGGTAATTTCATTGATTATGTGTATAATCAATGTTTTGCAATTTTAAGTATCAGGCCCACGCAGTCTTCGCAAGGGCAATTTGGGCATAGCCACAATTCCGCAATAGCAAAATTCACTTCAACGTTGGTCATTCAGCCTTTATCGGAAGCAGGCTAAGTGCTGACTGCTGAGTTGAACAGTTTCCTCAGGTATCGCAATTTTTGCAATTAGTTCGTTCGACTAAGAGGGTTGTATGTGGGAAAGTAGACTTATAGCAGTACAGTAGTACAGTATAGTAGTACGAATAGCATTCGTACTGCGTATAACCAGCTAGCGCGAAAAGCGCGCCAAAGAGCACATAAAGCGTCTTTTGCAAGTTACCGGTCTGATCGAGAGATAACCGCGGCTAAAGCACTTCACTATTAAAAAGTGCAACATTGCTATGATCCTCGGGAGTAACAGTCTAGTGCGGTTTCAAATCCGGCATTGTTTTTTGTCGTTAGTTCCGTTGAATCGGGTTGGGCATTGTCCAGCAGATACATTCTTGAGCTGGAGTGAGCTTATGTAAATCCGATACGACGATAATGCGTTGATCTGGCTAACGATAAACTGAAGTGACGGCGTAAAGTTGTTTCTAATTTGGCAAAGAAATAAGAATTATTACGTTCTACTATGCTTAGAGCTTCTTATTTTTTTATAACCAATTTTGAAGCAGTGACGCCAAGCGACGTCGTATAAGGACATAAGCTGAGATGTTTTAGCACAAAGTAAACAGGTATGAAACCTTTACTCAAGTTCAGTCGAGAACGTCGCAAATCTTCTTCGCCTTTGAACATTAGGACGGCAACAGACCCTCGTGCACGTTTTCCGATCGTATTGATGAAATTCGTTGGACATAAAAATGCATGTTCTATACCTATCATTGCTCTACTCAAATAAGCGAGCTATGTTCTTATACTCCACGTTTTGCTCGCCAGCTCGACGTAGTTTAAAGGAAAATCGATAAGGAACAAACACACGGACTGAGTACATGCCAAAGCAACCGTTAAAGACTTACAATTTTAACCTGTGACGGCTTCCTCGTATAACAACAATCCGATTGCCATCCTGCTTATCGACAACGTGTTTGAAGACACCAGCGAAAGGTTCATATATATATATATATATATATATATTGTTTAACCGGTGGCCACCTCTGATCTGGGTAGACAGATAAACATTGCAAGTATTCTGAAGTCCACTCCCTCGAGAGCTACGTAGCTGCCTTGCTATCGCAACTGCTTCACGCTTGGCGTTCGTCGATTGCCTATCCGTCATAATGAGCGCGTCTCCGTGCCTGGACGCAGCGCCAGAGAGTGGCGCTGAAAGAACCCAGAGAGTGGGATTTTGCAGAATAATTGGTTCGTTTCGGCGGTAAAGTAGTGGCGGCAATGGGGGCGAGATTATCTGGACTGCTCGGTCCGTTTGTCAGTGCGTATAGATCTTGTCGAGTAGTAGAAACCCGGGCTAGTGGTATACTGCGCTACCGCTAATTGCTTGGTGGCGACGGTCAGATTTACATAGATGATCGGAGTCTATCGACTGCCCACTCAAGCTCTAAGCGTGTGTGGTTTTCCCCATGTCGCTTCTATCTTGGGAGTAGTGCTTAGGCTTGCCCTAGCATTGCCACAGAAATATAGACTTGGCTAACATCAGTGAGCAACCGTGGGGTTGAGGTTGCAACAACAATGATAATATAACCTACAATTAGCGTAGTTGACTAAATTGGGCGAGCGTTTGAAGAAAACTACTGGGAACAAAAGAGCCGCACAATTCTTACGCCAGAGACTTTTCATTGACATCCAGCGAGGCAACGCAATGTTGGAATTGCTTGCCGAATGGTGCAAACCAGGGCTGTTCTAGGGTAAAAGTTAGCACGTTTACGTACACAGGACTGCACAATAATATAAATTGATGAATTAATTTGGCGTAACTCCTCCAAAATGGTATGCCATCTTTTTGCAAGAGAACGAAGTTAGGACATTTGAAAATTGGCCCAGAAGCGACTACTACAGCTTCTATCGATCGGTTTTCTTCTGTGATGCTAGGCACGCCAATGCTACTGGTTTTTTAATTATGTTTCTACAGAATTTTATAGGTGAATGACTAAACTATTAACGCCCTAATGTTTCAGAAGTACGACGGAGAATATTGTTACGAGTATATATACGTATTAGCTTTTATTTGGCAAATCCACCGGTAAATATAATCGCAGGTCTCTAAACAGTTTTGGCCCATTTGCCTATTTCAAAGGATTTCAAGCAGGTAGTTACTACCTTACGTGAAGAGTCGACCACATAAAAATAGTGAAACCTACTTATATAAACTGAACAATCCCGAGAAGTAAGCGTCTGTTTTTCAGGCTCGAACGCTTTCTTTTAACCTGCATTGCATGCATTGTCTTTTTCGACAGCAAGGTTTGACAGCAAGCAACCAACGGCGTTACTACAGTAACTATGGTAATTTTCTAAATACGCGCAAATATTGACATTATGTAACTATCTTGTCACGCCATTTGTTACAAAATTACATCCGTGATTTTTAGTCGACTGATATTGTCGACTGCCAAAAACGCATGTAGGTTTTGTTTGCATATAACCAATAACATATGCATACAAGACCAACCGAAAGGAGAAGAAGACATACCGAAAAGGCATATGCATACAAAAAGATTCTTCGCGGTGGTAGTACAAAATTGTTACAAACTGTGGTTCAAATTATGTATTTGTTTTTCTGGTGACTAACGTGATGGCATGCTTTTAATCGATATGATTCTTGTATACACACATTAGCTGACGTAGTAAGAATTTAAATCTTCTTTACAGCGGAAACATAATGCGTCAGTCATTGATATCATAACAATCGGCGTTGACGCATTGCTTCTAGTCGAATTCATTGTATGATACCACAAGCCACTACTGGCACAAAATGAGTCGTTGTTGGCAATTTAAAGCCCTGAAGCCAGAAATCGTCGAAGCGTTATTGCAGTAACTTGATTAGACTTACGCTCAGCTGGGCCTCAATGACTCTATGCTAAGTATGGCTGTTAAGTTTTGTACCCTGAGTGAATTATTGCTGCAAATAAATGTGGTGTCGGTTCTTATTTTTTAATAATTTTTAATATAGAATATGTATGCGATTATTTTAGTTTTAAAGCAATATTTGTAAAGACTTACAGAAATGGCGTACCCATCCATGTGTAGAAACGATACGACGTTATTCTACTCCATATATATTATATATATATATATATATATATATATATATATAATATATATATATATAATATATCTCTATCTATATCTATATATATCTATCTATATATATCTATCTCTTATCTCTCTCTCTCTCTCTCTCTCTTTCTTCTCTCTCTCTCTCTTTCTCTCTCTCTCTCTCTCTCTCTATCTCTCTTTCTCTCTCTCTCTCTATCTCTTTCTCCTCTCTCTCTCTCCTCCTCTCTCCTCTCGCTTCTTCTCTCTCTCTCTCTCTCTCTCTTTCTCTCTCTCCCCTCTCTCTCTCTCTCTCTCTCTCTCTCTCTCTCTCTCTGACGCCCTATCTATTAGTTCATACTTACAACGAACGCTTAACAAAATTCTCTCTAGACGCCTCCAGAACTCTATTAAGCTTCTCCCAATCCAGCGAGCGTTTCTCCCCTATAATAATACCTTCGAGAATCTTGCGGTTCTGGATGGTGTCCTTAACGATGCCAAGTCTGCAGGACGTGAGCTCAGACTCGCCTCAATCGACCTCCGTAAGGCGGTCGACATGGTGAGTCATGACTCCGTGGTCACTCCGGTCTCGCGGATACCCGGAGGTATTCATTAACTATATCGAACGCTTGTACCTCTCATCTAAAACTCTCATAGAATTTGGACAAGAATGTCGCACATTTCGGCCAACTAGGGGTGTTAGGCAGGGAGATCCTCTGTCCCCCCTCTTATTTAATCTAGTTCTCGACGACATTCTCTCAAAATTAGACAAAACTAATATCGGGTACTAACTTACTGATGACTTCCGCCTTATGGGCTTAGCCTTTGCGGATGATCTCATCCTCCTAGCCTCCACGAAATCCACTCCCCAACGGCTCCTTAATATTGCGGACCCAATTTTGAAATCCCGAGGCCTTGAAATTAATACTAATAAAAGCTTTACTATCTCCCACCTATTTAATAGGAATGAAGGTAAAGGTTTTATCAATACCGTACCAGAATTTAACGTTGGAGATCGGCAATTGCCAGCTAAAGGTATGAGCGATCGATGGAGATATCTTGGAGTCGACTTTGACAGCAATGGCAGAGTTGACTCCACCAAGGATATACTCTTTAATTTACTCAACAGACTCACGATAGCTCCCCTTAAACCCCACCAAAGACTCATATTTTTGAAAAACTTTCTCATTCCCCGTCTCCTATATAAACTGGTCTCCGGTCCCAGACCATCTTACGCACTCCTTAGTGACCTAGATAAAGAGATCAGAAAGGTTGTTAAGTCGAAATGGCTTAAGCTCGAAAACTCGGTGCCGAACGCCTACCTGTACACGCACACAGCACACGGCGGTCTGGACATCCCCTGCCTCCAAACATTCATACCCAGACTCCGCCTCTCTCGCCTGACAGCACTACAACACTCCACGCACCTTGGGGTCCAATGGATGCTAACCACCGAGCACTTTAAAAAAGATCTTGCGAAAACAAGATTTCTTTGCGAGCGCTTGGGAACCTCCATTGAGACCGCTACACAAGAGACCGATTACTGGTCTCAACAACTACACAACACGTTCGATGGGGCACATTTTAAAAAAGCACACGGAACGCCATTTGTACATTACTGGATTAAGAGTATGCCCTACCTATCTGGTAAAGAGTATTTAAACCTACTAAAGCTCAGGATCAACGCACTACCAACGCGTGCCAAATTGGCCAGGGGACGCCCGGGCTACAACAAACGTTGTAGGCACGGGTGTCATGCGCCTGAGACGTTGGCTCATGTCGCTCAGATGTGCGATACAACACACAAACAAACCATAAAGAGACATGACGACATCTGTGATCGCGTGGCGCGTCTTCTCCGCGAAAGGGGTCATGAGGTGGTTCGTGAGCGAGTATTCCGTCGACCGGGCGCACCGGGTCTAAAGCCCGACCTCGTAATAACAACACCTACCGAGGTCTGGGTTTTAGATGCCGAGGTTTGCGGCCCGAACCGGGACCCGGCAAAAGCACGGCAAGACAAGATCGCCAAACAAGACGTCGAGTTTCTAAGAGCGGCGCTCCCCGACCCGCAAAAACCTCGCAGATTCGGATCCATCACTATCTCTATGAGTGGTGTATGGGACTCCATTGGAGTCCCAAATCTGCGAGGACGCTCTTGAGGCTCGGCGTCACGAAGAGAAATCCCATGGATCTCACCGTTTTAACTTTGCAAGGAACCTTGAGGATATACCGCTCGCACCGGGTCCATAAGAGCGGGGGCTACCATCAAGCAAGGACACGGACAACTGACTCTTAACTTCACGTGACACCTTTTTACCACAATTTTTATTAAGGCGAGCACTGCCGAGTGTGCAAACGTATTGTAAATGATTAATAAATCATCACAATATTTTCTATATATATATATATATATATATATATATATAATAGTGAGACATTGTGTACGTAACGTATGCAATAAGGTTTCCACCTATTTGTCTCTCTGCCTGCGTGTAGCTCTCCGGCAAGGAAGTTCGCCTTTATGGAGCTTTTATGGTCGACACCGACGCTTCACAACATCGCGCATGGGCACGAACGGACAAGTTGTACGAGCAGTACGTACACAGGCCAATATGTCTGTAGCTTTAAAGCGACATCAAAATGCAATTATGATGTCAAAACGTCTTTACAATCCAAGGCATCCGAGCCGTGCAATTTATCAATTGCAATCTGGATAGAACACAAGTGGCAGTGCAGACAACAACAACATCATAAATAACAACAACGAAAAAAACAACATTTTAGCGCAAAACCTTCCACCTCTAGTATTTGGTATACAAAGTCGTCATCCCTTATTATTATTAATACGCTTTATTCAAGGAAATGTTTAGTCTGTTAACATCAAATTTCCATGGAGTTGGCGGGTTACTCTCCAAGGGAACATATGGTTAAGTGTTTGCTTTGTCGCTACAAACTTTGGAAGAATGTTCTTCTCACGACGCTCATCACGACGCTCTCACGACTCATATGAATGATATTGAACATCTTTAACATCAGATCGGTATGATTTTTCTCAATATTTGCGAGGGTATCACAGTCAATCTTCCGCAGCCTTTCTAATATGTTGGAAATCAGGACGTCATCGCTTGGAATTCCACACTTGTATGCAATCTTTCGTCGGTATTTGCTGCATAACTTGTCTAGGAGTCGCTGATCTTTTTTCAGACATGGATTCCAGACTGGGGCTGCATATGTTATGATCGGCAGTACGTACACCTCAAATAGTTTTGAGTATATATGTGGATCTCTAAGTATGAATGAGCGTGTAATCCAGTTCGCTCTCTGTGTTGCTCTTAAAACAATGTCTGTTATGTGTTCGATGTACTTCATATTAATTGATGTCATTACACCAAGGTCTCTAATCAGTTTTTTCGAGGCAAGAGAATGGCCACCGTTTGTGTAACTGTTCTCTGCATTTCCGTGACCAAAATGAAGTACAACGCACTTTGTCACGGATAGTTTCAGATCTAGCGAAACGGACCACTTATAGAAATTGTTTATCGTATCTTGCAGTTTTTTGCAGTCCTCGGCCGAGTTCGCTTTTCCGTATATTTTAACGTCATCCGCATAGACCTTATATTGCACGTTTTCGGGAATAATACTCTTTAGCGAATTGATGTAGAGAATAAACATTAGTGGCCCAAGAATGGTACCTTGAGGGCAACCAGAGGTGGCATAAGCCTTCTCTGACAGTGTATCATGAACACGCACATGGAAGGTCCGTTCACGTAGGAAATCATTTATCCATGCAACTATTTTGGTGCCTACTCCAAATTTAGGTAGTAACTTCAGTAGTTTACTATGTGTTACAGTTTCAAAAGCAGACTTAAAATCAAAGTATATAACGTCAAAACACCTTGATGCGTGAACATGTTCTGCCCAGTCAAACTGTGTCTCCAACAGTTGAAGTGTGCAGCTTCTACCAGGACGATAAGCAAATTGTTCTTTAGTGATCAGTCCTTGCTTGTCGGCGTTTTGATATATAGCCATGGAAATTACACTTTCTAACAGTTTACAAGCTATAACAGTGAGCGAGATCGGTCGCTTATTCTTGGGGTCTGACTTATTTCCCCGCTTGTGTACGGGGCTAACAAACGCCGTTCTAAAAATCTCTGGTACAATCGAATCTTCCAGCGATCGACGAAATATCAAGCTTAAGGGGTGGCATATCGAGATTCCAAGCTGTTTGTACACGATTGACGGCACTCCATCAGGGGTATCGCTTGTCTTAGATTTCAGGCCTCTTAGGTGCTTCAGCAGGTTTTCGGATGTGACGTCAACATCATTCACGACCGCTAAGTCGTCGTAACCACCAGGAGCATGCGTAACTCCAGAATCTCGCAGACGTAGCTCATCATTCGATGGATAGGTTTGTGCGAATATGTTTTTAATCAACTCTGCTTTTTCATAATCATCAGAAGCTAGTGAACCATCGGGTCGCATAATTGACGCCAGATAGTCACGAACTGAGATTCGTTTGCGGACGTATCTGTGGATTGAGTTTACATCGCTGTTTCGAATAACAGCGTGCTCCTCTAGAGTTCTTTGTCGGATGCATGCTTTGTTGAGCTTTTTCTGAAGCTAGCCAATGTTGTGCTCATTAACCTCGCGATCAAGAGCTGTTTGAAGAGCACGCACATGTCTGTCAATTGACGATGTACGGCAGGTTCGCTGTGGCACATGGAGTTGGATAAGAAAGTGCACATACTGGATAAATTTGGTGTACATCGAGTTCACGGAGAGGCAACCTTGAAAAAATCTGGTCCAATCTGTGAGGTCAAGATTTAGCTTCATGGCATCATAATTCCCTTTTTTTAAATCCAACTTGTCTATTGACGCTTGTTTGGGGCGCTTGCAGTCCGTTATGACGAACTCCACCATACGATGATCAGAGGACAGGTGGTTTGGCCGCACAGCAACTTCGTCCACAGAATCATCGTTGCAGAGGACAATGTCTAGTAGAGAATTACGTTGACTGCCGACACGTGTTGCTTCTGTAACATGTTGTTGGAGTCCGTACTCGACGCAAAAGTTCAGAAGTATGACCTCTTTTGAGTTCTCGTGTGTGGGTCGTAGCACGCTGAGCGTCTCCCAATTTATTTCTGGCTGATTAAAATCTCCGGTGAGTAAGACTGTATGGTCACATTCCATTACTCATGATAGCTCTTGTGTTGAAATGTCTATTTTAGTTCTTAATGTGTCATGTGTGCCAGTAGGCGAGAAATACGTTGTTATAAGCCGCACTGTGCGGTCATTAAAAATGGCATCACACGCCACAAGTTCGGAGTTAAAATGATGTACGTCAACTTCAGAACAGGCCAGCTCACTTCGGACGAGGATTAAAACTCCACCGCCCCGTGAGTCACGGTCCTTTCTAAAAACATGCAGGTAATGCGAGTCAGAGTCGGTACTGGTCGTTGTGGAAAAGCCCGTAATCAAGTGTATCTAGATTAACTGATCAGAATCTACGTGGGTTTTTTTCTACGTAGCTTGTTTTCACATACAAAAGACATTACGCTAAGAGCTCACGCTAACTGTTAACTGTGTAAATAGCCTTCTTGTATTCTAGACGGATACTCAGTGTGCATTTTAGATATACAGGATCATTAACATATGGTCTAAATAAAACATTCTACAACATTGAGAGCTCTAAAGTAAATAGAATCACATCAGGCTACACGGTCTACCTAAGATCAGGAGGGGTAGGGAACTGATCCTTTTAGCCTTATTGCGGATTGCACGCAATAGGCAAACCAGTCAGCATTGCGGATCAATGAACCCGTGAAAATGTAGGTCGTTGGTTCCGTGATCAACGCAAACAGATACTAGAATAATATAAAAGAAAAAATTAACATCAAATTATTTTGAAACTCCGTAATGAAATACCGATAGCTGCAGTCAAATGATTAAAGCGTTTCTCCCCCCCCCCCCCTCCCATCTGATTATACCGTAATCGCTATGCTATTTCAGTTGCTAAACTTGCTAAAGCCAATATATTGCCGGATAACAGATGGCTGCCTTCTACATTCCATTTGTCTTACTTCATGCAATGATCGCCAGGAACGTTTAACTACCACCTAGTATAGCAACATTTTTTTTTTAATTTCTGTTCGTGCTTATAAGAACTAATTGTTAGCAATGTATCAAGGCGTATTCTAGTTCAAATTTTTTTGTACAACGGCGTTCTATGATTTTACTTACGACTAGTACATGTCATTCCGGCCCATAAATTCGTGGTGGAGTGCACATCTGCGTGAGCATGCTCCCCTATGGCTTACACGACTTTACCTTGCGATTCCTGCAAAAAAGTTATGGGGTTATATCCATAAAAGAGCAAAAATGTACAAATATTAAATTGATTAAATTAATTATTTCACTAATAAAATGAGATCTAATCTATGTTTTTTTATGTTTTTATGTTTTTTTTTTAATTATATTCTAATCACAATATAATAAAGTATATAACATTTCACCATGTTATTTCACCATATTATTAAATTGTTAATATAAACAAGTATTGTATAAAGTACATTATTTTATTGATTAGTATAACCGCAGTTACTAGCCCTAGTAAAACACACAAATAACTAAACATTTTATCGTTGTCTAAAAATTGTATTTTGTAAATTTTAATTAAATAAATAAATTTACGCTGGAAAAAGCTTAGTGACTAAGGACTTTACTGGCCTGGTTATCGTTGTTTTTACTATTGGCCCGCGGCCTGCAGCCAGCAGACATATCGGCTCCATGCTGAAGGCGGCATGACAAAAACTATAATAGTTGTAGGTCGCCTGAATGCGAGCCATTATGCGTAGCATAATTTTTTATGCTCCAATCTTTGACGTTTTAAACAACGAAAACAATCCGGCTGTTTGGGTGTGTAGATGCTGTTGTAGTTGGCACACTACTTTTCAGCATTGTAACAATCGGACACTCGGCACTTCTGCGACAATTCACATAATCGAATAGATTATAACACATTCAGAATGACAAAATAAATGTCTGTACTGTGACAAATGTAGAAATCATGTAATTAAAAAAAGTACTCAGCACGTCATAGTAACACAAAGAACATTACCACAAAGAACTCGGTGGTTTTTACATAGTACTAAAACGCCTCAGCGAAAGCACCTATATGTGGCTTTCCTCGGAACGGCGGTTTACCAGCGGGAATCGAACAACTTGTTCGGAGTGTTGGCTTGTAGGCCACTGCTATAGGCTACCATTCTATATTTACCTTTTTAGCTAGCCATATTCGTGCTCGGACAGCACTTATTTTGGCTTTCTTTAGTAGACAAAAGTAAGGGGAAGCCAATGCTCAGTCCGGATTGTTGCAATTCTAGTAAATGCGTTTATTTTAGAAATGTTAAGCTCAACGATGAAGGAACGATGGATTTACACATACTTGCCGTCTGGATAGGACGGCCGCATGAAAAATAAGCATGTACATACGTGTGTTCTTGAAAAAAAATACATATGTGTATATAAGATACTAGAAACATTACCTTTCTCTGATGTTAACCAGCATTGCTCTGACCATGATATTACGTCTCCATTGCGAAGGAATTGGATGCCCGCCTGTATCATAAAAAGGATAAAGATACTTCCATCTACAGTTTTTCGTCGTGGGCGGAGGCGGTAGGGACTGTGCCGGGTGGGGGGGAGGTGCAGGCCCGTATTACATAGATGAACTACCGATGCCGACCTTATCGTCGGCTTAAAGGCAAACGCCTGCCTCTGTTTCTCATAACTGCGTGTTTGTCTTCGCGCCTGCCCTACAATAGGCCTCCACTCTGATGTGGCGTAGCTTTCTTGTTTCTGTTCATCTTCCTTAGCCACATCTTTTGCTGTTTCGTCTCGGGCACTTTTGCACTCCGGGCATTCGTCGCTATGCTATATACGAACACTATACGTGAAGCGTACAAGAAAGACCTCATTTTGCCCTGCTATCATCGTTTGGCAAAGCCAGCCCCAAATCGACGATTGGATCCACCGTGCCACCTCAGTGGGCGGGACGGGCTTCTGACAAGGCTGCTCTCGCACTTGGCAGCATCGGCCAAAGTGGCCAAATATTCGCTTACAAATATTACCGCCTATAGAAGGGTAGGGCGTGAGGATTCAGGTGCCCGGCAGATAGAGATCTAAGCAAACTGTAACAAAGCGCTGAGGAAAGCGATCTCCAAGAACTCGAGGGCACGTTACTGTATATGCCCTCCCCGCTCTTGAAATGAGTACGCCTGCTTTGACCGAGAATTCAATGTTAATTTTTGTTTATACAATCTTTTGACAACGGTAACAACATCGAAGAGAGCAGGCCATAGCCAAAACCAATAGATGCGTGATCGACATACTTACGTATTTTTTGGGGTGTATAAAATAGTGTTATTCTACAAGGATTTACCTCAATTAGGAGCCTCATTAGCTATGCAATGGGTAGAATGATTCTAGCAGTCGTTTAACTGTGAATGCCCAAAGTAGCTCAGTTATTTGTTAACAAAGATGAGGTAATGACAGCCTTGGGTATCAGGGCCGTACAAGCTAGAATTATATTGATTCATGAATTGCTAGCCAGCGGCCCGGGGGCTCATGCAATCAAAGCCGTTTGACTCACTGGCTGAATTTCAAGTAAAAATATCGCCTGATATTTTGGTCGGGCCTTTTGACCTACATCATCGTGTCACTTATCCGCACATGTAAAGGCTACTCCATGAAAATTAGACTTTAAATCGGGCAATTCAGAATGCGTATGCATACCCAGCCGGCTGCTAAACGAAATAATGAATGATCTGTCATCGTCCTTTACCAATTAGAGCACGACTCCACCTACGGGCCCTTTACCTAAAAATTACCATGAAAATTCCCCTATTTTAGTTGCCTTGTGTGTACTTGCACTTGTCTTCTCTATTCTCTCTAGTCTCTAACCTATTATCTATGCATTATTTTCGTGCTGATGCAAGCTCGCTAATTTTGTATTAAGTAGCTATTGGCACTCTGGCTGGGTAACAAGACAACAACTCCATAAAGCGATCAGCGAGACACCTTGCGGCTTGGCCCTTACGCAGATCACCTTACGTCGGAAACATAAACACTCGAGGAGACTCGCAGAAACTATCGACCTGACACAGAGACATGGTGGAAGCCGTGTGCTGCAAAGGCTTTACTAATTATCCTATTTCTCACCTTGTTTATGTTTAAAACGCTTTCTATTCAAAACGCACCGTGCCCGAAGCCCATTTATCCATAGAGGATTCTCTTTCACAACCCAAAGTGCTCTGCTTCCTCAAGCGTTTGATAGTGCCAAGACACTTTTAGGGAAAGAGAACCTGACTTTGACTAGTAGTCGAAGCTCACGATTCCTCATTTTGTTTATATCAGGTGTATTGCGTAGGTAACTATTGGTTCCACTTTAAGTCTAAACAATGCCACTGCCGCATTCAAATATAACACCTGTGATTTCCTTATCGCCTTTGCAGCCCTTGGCGCTTTCGCACTCTCTCCTGTACACAAGCTCGAAAGCAAATCCCCGTCACCGTGAATTTTATTCCCAAATAGATACACTTGTTCATAAATTTAATCCTCGTTCTCTATAATTCTAGTACAATATTCTAGCTTATTATTTCGTCGGAATCTGACGGCCACCGTTTTACCTAGGTAATGATTAACACTAGTTCATTGACAGAGCTACATACCTTTACCGTTGCCGGCCTCCAGCCTAAAAATAATATCGTATAGCGTTAATATGTGTGCTATGAAGTTAGTGCGACTAGGGTGTAACATATGCAGGCTTATATATATATATATATTATATACATATATATACGTATCCTAATTACAGACTAGACTTTGGATGTAGTTTGTATACGTACACGCGGCGTTTTGGGCTTTTTGATAGGTTTGAACGGTGGTTCTATTACGATTAGGTCCTCCACCCGATCTGTTCTTAATTAATGTTTAAATGCCTACCTATCGTCGGCTGCGGCCATACGGAGATATTGTGGTGTGTTTTCGGGAGTATCTAGACGGCTACCGTGCGGACAACACTGCCATACCGCTATTATCAGCTGTGCGGTTGCTCGCCTATCACAACGTGGCACTGTGCGAGTCGGCGAATGCGGCGGGGAGAGGAGCTTGAAGGGACCCATTCCGACAGCCCGACTCGGCTGACATGGCGGACATGCTGAACTGGCAGGTAACCCGACCGAAGCGGTCATGCGAATAGACGATCAGGCTTCTGTGTCGACTTCTGCTTCTACGGCTGTTATTTCTGCCCGTACGACCACTAGTGCTTAGATTTCTAGTTGAGTATTACTATTACTACTACTACTACTACTACTACTACTACTACTACTACTACTACTACTACGACTACTACTATTTCTACTACGACGACAAAAAACTGCTGCGATTAGCCCGGCCAACTGGCGTGGCTGATGTAGCTGGCCGGTATCGCTGGTCGGCCTGCGCGTGCCTGTCCATTCATTCACTTTCAAGCCCCGGTGACCTTCTGAGGCCCGCCGGACGGAGCAAGCAAAGCTGTCCGAGGCGCTCCGATCCGAAAGTATGTTCGGATCCGTCTGTTCCATGGATCCACAAGCAGCCCGACAAGCGCACGCGTTCTATGCATTCGCGTACACATGATTGCGTACAGCCGTGCGTCGTACGAACGGCTGTACGCTCCCACGTACATATACACAAAATACATGCTCATTCATACACATAAACATATATGCAAACGCACAGAAAGAAAGCCAGAGAGCGAGAGAGAGATAGCAAAAGAGAGAGAGAGAGAGAGAGAGACTTGTTCAAGCAGGTGCGCGAGGTACAGTTTGTTTATGTTTAGCTATCTATCTGTCATTCTGTCTATGCCCGCCAAACAACGGTCGAGGAAGCGCACCAGCTATAGCTGCAGTAGCAGCAGCAGGCAACAGCAATCAACCGGCCAGTAACTAAACAGCCAGCAAATGTCCGCGCACCACAAGCGGCGGACAAGCATTGTTCGCTGTGTCGTGCCGAGCACGAAAGATCTCCGAAACGTGACTGGCCCGCCACGACCTCAGGCGCTATAGGCGCTTAGCGGAGCCTGCCCGAGGCAAATGCAAACAAGCCGCCCTCCGACTCATAGATCGCCCTCCGACCTACCGGATCTACCGGCGGATGCCCGGAAAGTCGGAACCACACGCGACGGAGTCCGAGCGCGTTAAGGTCATTTATGAGAACGGGGGGTGGTGGAGACGGTGGCGGCGAGGGGGGGCGGAAGGGTGAGCATCGGCAAAGTCTGCGACCTATCCATTGACGGTGTCTGTCCGTGGCGAGACTTCTTCTCAGTCGCTGCCGCTGAGATGCCTGTTGCAATAAGCGTTTCTGCGCCACACCATCAATTGTGCATCGATAAGATAAATGTCATATTGAGCTTCACAGAACCGTTCCACATGCATTACCGTATCGCCTTTACAGGTCGCCGGTAAATACGTATTGTTATATATTCAAGTGGATCTTAAAATACACCCTTCTGAATGGAGAATACGCGTCTCGATCTCGAAAGCATTGTGCGTCTTCCAGGTACTTGCCGCTGCACTATTACTGGCCTAGGTATGATTATACAAACTTGCGTTATATATAGCGTATAAATAGACCCTTTAATGTGATTTTTTAAATGGATCCATGGTTTTCTGCGACTTCCAAGTAATAACTGTAATATTGTTGTTTTATGCATATGTATACTTATACTGCATAAACTCAATAATTAAAATACTATTTAACGACAACTATGGGCTCATTATATATATATATATATATATATATATATATATTAAATCTTACATGGTAGATCATTAAACGAGCATCCTATAATAACGCAAGAAATCGAGGGACGGAGAGTGGGGGAGAGATATGAAGTGGGTCATCCATCTACACTACAAGCTGCACTAAGTAAGCCATCAAAGTCGACGGCAATTGTACGTTGCGCGTAGGCCATACAGGCTGCGACAGTCCGGCGGCACAGCCTGAACGACTCAATATCTAACGATCTGTACGGTACGACAGAATGATGTGTCTGCCGTGTGTTGAAATACATTCGCCACCCTGCATTGCTTTGCAGTACTTGAGCGGTACCGTTTCGCCATCGTCAGTGTCCAATCGTCTAATCCGTCGCTCTTCTACCCCTGCCTTGTCTTCCCCCGTCTTTGCACTGTAGTCTGACACCGGAGCATTCAGCTTTTTACTTAACTGTGCAACACTATTGTTACGAGTACTTTTTTTTCACTAGTAGTGCTCTGGTGTCACTATTGCAAGTGCTAGACACGCCGTCCCTTTACAAATGCCTGCTGCCTATCCATGAATACTTAGGGTACTAAGGGCGTCTATCTACTGAGGTCATCTACGATTACCTTTTTAAAATTATACTTCTATTGTAACAAATCACGGTCGGTCGCTTTCCGGTGGGCGTGTGTGTGTGAGTATAGTTAGCGAATCCCCCCCTCCGGAACTGCATCTTAGATGAATAATTCAGGAGACCAGAGAAGAGGGAATTGTCGGGTTGCTGCCTATATTTACCGAGCAAGATGGCTTAGTGGCTAAAGCCTTTGCCTTGCATTCGGGAGGACTGGGTTCGAGACCTAGACCGGCCCCTCCTAAATTGGTTTTCATGGTTCTCAATTTAATCAAGGTAAATGTCGGAGTGGACTAATAATCGACCATGACCGAAAAAAAATAACGGGGAGCACAGATGTCTCAATAAAAAGAGATAGTGCATTACCATATAACCCCCATTAAGTTAAAAAAATGTTTATAGGGCTTCCCACGGTATTTGTTTCAGAATCAATAGGCTTCGGCCCAATCTTGCCCTTTTGCAGAACCTCTTTGGATGTGTTCGAAAAGCACTCCAATGTTGGTCGCTTTTAGTCACATATTCTCGGTACAGCGTATCCAGACCAAACAAAGGAACGGAAGTGTGTCATCCAAGAACGCCACGGATGTGTGCAATTCAACGGATATCTGCTGGCTGCTCACTGATGGTGTCCACTGCGTAAGCATTGACAGTTTAGATCTCGTAAACATTGTGGTGGTGGTGGTGGTTGTGAGGCTTCCAGTCTGCGCCGTCCAAGAAGTGTTCCGTGTGGCCTAGAGGCTTTGACCGTTCCGCACTACTGCATGCCTAGTTCAGACTGCAGTCGCAGCAGCCGTTGGATACACCACTGATAGGGTCACAACCCCATCAGTGAAATACAGTTTTGTTCACTAACTGCGACCCCAACATTTCTTCATCCAGCAAGAGCGGCAATAAAAGCATCCGAGATCGGCTGCTCCACTGCGGCATGGCAGGACATGCCGGTAGACGCCGTGTTAACGTAACGCACAGTCAGTCAGTGGTCGAGCGTCGTGAGCCCCGGTTCGTTTTCGGTGCGGGGTGCGGGGTGCGGCGGGCAGCCGGGGGGGGGGGTCGTCTGTATATGTGGATTACGTTTAAACGTTCGAAAGCCATGTTACGCTGTTTTACGTGGCAGGGGTAGATCGCTTGTACTATAGTTGTGGGGTGACTCAAATACATGCGTGTAGCAAACAGAACAGCTAGCGACGACGAGAAGACAGGCCAGGCCGCCAGCATCGGTGTTAAACGATGAGCGGACGCGTAGCAAAGGAACGAACAAACGCCAAAAGGCCAACCGGCGGCTAGATAAATAAATGCTGCCAAACAGCTGAACAGCAAGCTAAATGATAAGATCGTATAGGCGGCACCCCTTGCGTAGGCTCGTTGGTCAGCACGGCGCTACTGGCTGACTTAGGCCACTGTGTGGGGCTAGGACCCTCTGTCCATGTACCCGTGTGGACGTGAGGACATGTTTGTACGTCGGAAGTGCGTCAGCGGGCGAACGTCGGCCAGGCGGCCAAATCTACTGAAGCATTTGTCTGCTGCTGCTGCTGCTGCTGTTGTTGTTGTTGTTTTTGTTGTTGGTGCTGTTGCTATTGTTGTCTTTTCTACTACTGCCTTTGCTGCAATGGGCGTGTCCGACCACAGCAGCGAACCGTGGTGTAAATCGAGCTCGATTCACTGTTGAGTAGCAAGAAGGTAGGTCGGCGACGCGGATGCAATTGCCTGTTGTTGTTGTTGCGGTTGTTGTTCTTGTTATTCTTGTTGGTGTTCTTATTGAGGCTGCCCGCCGACGAAGAAGGAGAGAAGGAAGATAAACTACGAAAGAGATAGGATTTCTGGACTGGGGAGCACAGGCGAACGGAGACGAGTTGGATGCGTTTATTCCTGACTGCTTTTTTACCTTTACTTGAGAATTGTTGTTCTTTAGTAAATATAGGCCATTCCAGTCAGTCTCTCGCTGGGTTCATGCTCGGACGGATTATCCAATCGTCATCAGTAATCAGCCGTACGACAACAGCAGCAGCAGCAACAGTAGCTTTAGTACCATCATCGTGAGAGATCAGTACTAGTAGCAACAGCGGCGGCGGCAATAAGAAGTCTCTTGGCCAGTGGTCCGTTAGCTGGCCGTGCATATCCGAGCCGGGATTGCAAAAAAAAACCCGGTGGGCGTCTGGGCAAGGCCTCAAAAAACAGTCTCGAATCGTGTTTCGGTTTTATTTTACATCTGTGGTTACATGTGTTTTATCTGTGGATCTGGGTTAACGTTAGAATGCTGAAGAACTTATATTTATATATATATATTCATATATATATATATATATATAATATATATATATATATATATATATATATATATATATATATATATATATATATATATATATATATATATATATATATATATATATATATATATATATATATATATATATATATATATATATATATATATATATTATATATATATATATATATATATATATATTCAAATATATATATATACACCTAGAAATGACTCTGCCCCATTGCCAACAAGCAACCAAATAAACACGCAACAGAGGCCATTGCCGTGCCGCCGCGCTGTTGCCAAGAGGATGCAAGGAGACAAGCGATCGTTAGACAAGCTAGCGCCGCCGTGTTGAGCGTCGTCGTTCGTCTGCTCTGCGCCGTCTTCCAGCCAGCCAGTCAGTCAGTCAGTCAGGCGGTCACAGCGTCGATTGGACCGGCGAACGAATCGGGAAATGTAGAAGAGGGACCGACCATGGCTCAATGGGAACGGGAATGGGAGTGGGAGAGGCGACGCGACGCGAGAAGGGATCTGGTATTGTCGTGTGGCTCTTGACGAGCCTGGACAGCTCATTATAGCGGCAGGCATAATAGTACGTACGACCCGACGAGTACTACGATCACTACCACTGGCTGCGCGACCGTCTCCACTAACCAGTTGCCGTTGTTGCTAGCCCGTATCGTTGTTGTGATGCGTCCGCCACGATCACCCCCTTAGCTTCCTTTTTGCTTCAGTACCAGTAGGCACTTTGCCCCTCTCCAAGGCTGCTTCGCTTTGCCTCCTCGCCTTGGGTTGCTTTGCGCCGCCCCCCCCCCTTCCCCCTTCTCCCTTCACCCCCATCCACCTCATCGCAAGCCTCCTCGATCGTCGACGAGCTGATTTGAACAGCCGATAACTAAGCAACCCCCATCACGGTGCCGATATTGCCCTTGTTGTTGGTGTTGTCAATGCTGTTACTGTTGTTGTTGTTGCTGATGGTGCTGCTACTGCATCCAGTCGACGGCTGGCGAGTGCCAGTTATGTCACTTTCCGCTTGAGCTCAGATAGGCCGCCGCCCGTCAAGGCCACCGGCGTCGTCTCGGAGTCTCTCTATGGCCATCCCATCTATCTAGCCCCCTTCTATCACGTCCTCCTAACTTCGGGGGGCCTACATCTCGGCTGTCGTCGTCCACGCCCGTCCCAGCGGCCGGCAAGCGGACCCAACCCCCTTTTCACCCACCCTCCCACCCACCAGACATAGTCAACCAGCCTGCTGAATGTTTGTTAGATCTATCTATCTCCACTGTGCTGTCGTCGTTGTTATGGAATTGCTGATGCTGTTGTTGCTGTTGTTGTTGTTGTTGCTGTTGTTGTTGTTGTTGTTGCTGTTGTTGTTGTTGTTGCTGTTGTTGTTGTTGCTGTTGTTGTTGTTTTTGTTGTTGCTGTTGTTGTTGATGCTGTTGTTGTTGCTGTTGTTGTTGTTGTTGCTGTTGTTGCTGCCGTTGTTGTTGTTGTTGCTGCTGCTATTGTTGCTGTTGCTCCCGTTCTTGTTATTGTTGTTGAAGCTTTTGGTGCTGTCGTTGCTGTCATCGTCTGTCGTCTCGTCTTGACATTGCTAACATCAAACAAGTCTAGCGTTTGATCTTGCCATACTGCGATTTGCTAACTCCCGTCTGGGATGGCCATCGGTGGCTGCATGAATGGCTGGAGTGTTCCTTGCAGTTGCGTGCGTCAGTGCGAGCGAGCGATAGTGGCAGCGTGCTGGAAAATCGAGAAAGCCGACTTTGTCGTCCGACATACAGGACGACCGATAGAGAGGCTGCCCGAGGTCGAGATGAGTCGGGTGGAATCTCTCGGCGGAGAAGAGACCTCGTCACAAGAATTAGAGAGCTCACAGGATAAATGTGGAACTGTGCCGCCGCGAAATTAGAGCTAGAAGCAAACAAAGAGGGCAGAACAGAAGAGCGTAAAAGAACGAGCATGCATTGTACAAATAGCAGCATTGAAGGACGATTGATAACGATAAATCGGCATTACAAAGGAACAATAAGGAGAACCAATCATAGGCGCGTTTTTTATTGCCTCTAGAGTAATTTGGCGGCTGCAGTGGCCTCAGTTCTCATCTTTCTTTGTTGCGCTGTTTCCTGTTCTCAGCGGGTAGACCTGGTGGAAGGAGCGTAACTGCCCCCTCCGGCAATGGCCCTTTAGGCGGGCTGGCTTTCTTGACGACGTAGACCAAACGAAGGAAAAGTCTCGGTTTTCGTCGCCGATTAGAACAATGCCCCTCGTTTGATATCCGCTCCTCCTTCTCCACCCTTGCGCGTCTCTTTTGGAGCCAGGTGTCTTTTCACTCGCTCAAACCGCGTTCGATCGTTCGTTCCTATTGTTATGCGTTGACGTACATTGTTAGAAAAGTGTCATGCTTTATTTCCCTCAGGCTCCTACTCAGTCGCAGTGTGCGAACCATTTGAACCTGCTACATTATCAGCGAGGTCAAGACTACCGTCGGGCTGGTGACATTAGCGACTAGTGTGTTCTCGTATTGCAAAAAAAAAAAATATATATATATAAAGCGAATATATCTAAGATGCGATACTGCATATTTTGTATATGAACGCAAAGCATCTATAGACATGGTCATTAGTAAATTACAGTAAATACTTAGCGGCCCTCTGTCTGTAGGGGAGAACATGAAGCTTGTATGACAAACTGATAGCAAACTATGTGTGGAATTTCCACTGCGTTGCTAATAATAACGCCTATCTAATTTAATATACGGCATCGGCCTTTCTATTTGAGGCCATTAAGCCAGACTTGGCTGATGGCTCTATTCAACAGACTAAGGCATACAAACATAGCGCCAGCCTGTGGTGGCAGGAAAGACAGGAAGGAGACATTTGAGTATCTAAAGTCAGTTTCTTGCTATGTTTAAACGAGCTTGCACTTGACAAGGCCGTGGAATATCTTAAGAATGATAGTGTTGGCTAAATTTTGCACCAACCATGCACACCAACTTAGGAGTGGCCGGTCTGGGTCTCGAACCCAGGCCTTCCGAATACAAGGCAAAGACTTTAGCCGCTATATGCCTCTCTGTCGTGAAATAAGAATTCTCGTTCCTTGTGCTACCACCAGCTGGTCGAGGCGAACGACTAAGTTGGTAGCATTGTTGCCAGATCGGCGTCGTCGTCGTCGTTTTCAGCGTATGATCGATAGATCTGCGAATCTAAATAAACTGTTGATTCGCCACGTGATGACGGGCACGCTGCTGCGATTGTTTGATACGACTCTAACTAGAACTAGTTGCAAAAGTCAACACATGAAAGATAAGCACGATTACTATTTGATTACCTGCCCTAAAACGGTCATACGGAACGGACGGTTCACGCGGAAGAGGCGACAGGCTTAAGCAGAAAGTCGGCAGCGGGCCACTGTCGTCGAGTGAGACGCTAATCGTTCGGCGAGCCGCCCTTCAGTGGAGCTAACCGAGAGCGGGCCCATTCTCCAGTGAAGCAAACGACCACCACCACCACCAGCGGCAGTCTCAACACTAACGGTGCTAAGCCGGGATTGAGAGAAAGAGAGATCATTGTGTATGCGTGCATGTGTACGTGGGCGCATCTGCCCGTGTTTCGTTGCTCCGCCCGCAGCAAGATGCAGCAACAACAGCAGCAACGTCGTTGGGCAATTTGGCCCTTTTCTTGTTCCCGCCCGGATCCTGACCCGTCTTGAGTTTGCCCTTCTTCGCCTCACAAGGCCTCGGGTTGGGCTTCGACTGCTGGTGCTGCAATGCCCCGTGCAGTAGCTAACGAATCCCACCCGATACAGCCAATCATTCGTCCGTTCGTTTTCCCACGGCCCAGACTTCGACAACTATTTGGCGACGACGAAGATCTATTATCGAGATGGTCAGGTGCCATAACTCGTCCAGCCGATCTATACGCCGCTGGCGATGTCGCTCAGTGTCGGTCTACAATTGAGCAACGTCTGCTCTACCGACACGTCTTAAGGCAAATATATATACATATATATATATATATATATATATACTGTTATGTAGTCAGCTGTAGACGACATTGCTCAACGGTGTTCTGAAGATAACAAGATTCTCTCACCCTCCAAATGCGTAGTACTGAAACGTGGTGCACTTGACTCTGTTTTTTGCCGGCTCTCTCTTATATACGGAAAATAGGCATATACAGGGTGTTACAAAACTATTTCGAGAGCGATATAAGGAATTGAATGGCTCGTTAAAGCAAGTATTTTTGTAGAATGGAACACGTTCTCTAATAAGTCTTGTTTCGTAGTGAGAGTAAAATAACTACAATTTGTGACACTAGTGATGTTGCCCAGCATAGAAGCGTAAAATGCGTCATTACGAGACAACCACAAGCGCACCGCCGCGTCCATGCGAAAATTCCGCTTTCTCTGAAAAACATGTAAAGCCCGCCGAAAGATGCGACATAGAAGACATTCGTTTAGAAGAGAATTCGCAAATATAAAGTCATTTGATTTGTTTCACACCAAATACCTCAAACTTCGGGCGAATTTTATGACGATAGTTTTAGTACCAAATATACGGCAATGCGAGCGGTGGTTGTGGAGTAATTAAGTTTTTTCGGCCGGCGTGTCGAGATTGAGTGCATGCATAAACGCCCATGTGGCGACGTTGTGACTCTGGCGCGACAGGGTGGCGGCAGTGAACGTGAAGAGACTTCTTAGATACCATATTCCATTGGAAAAAAAATTATTTAACGAGCTCTACAATTTTTTATCGCTTTTGAAATAGGCCTCTAGCAATCTGTATTTTACGCTTGATATTAATTTTAGCCCTCACATTGCCAAGGTTGTGGAGGCATCTTTGCACAATATAAATACCATTTTACACTGTTTCATTTTAACGACCCCTCGTGTGCACATTCGCCTTCTTCTGTCTACACTTACATATTGCCCTCCTTTCTGGGAGCCTTATCTGTCTACAGAAAGTTAGTGAAAGGCACCAAGACACGTTCTTGAGACGCCTGCGGATCAGGAGCCCTCAAAGCATGTTAGGTGCTGTTGCTCCTAGTATTGACTCACGTTTAATGCAAAGCAACATATTTGCTCTACGTAAACTATGCAAATGTGAATTGCTAGGGCTATTTCTTTACGTACGTCCCAATCATTTAAGGAGTCAGTCATCAATCACTCCAAAAGCCGTGGCCCGCGGTCAGCTCGTAAACCGACTGTTTGCTTAGCAGATGGCCAAATGGGCGCATGCAAATTCAAATAGCACTCGCCTATTTGGCGATTGTTAACGTGTTTCTTTCAGAAGTACGTATATTGAAAACAATATATATATATATATATATATATATATATATATATATATATATATATATATATATATATATATATAATTGTACCGCACACTCTTTTATGTGACAACAAAGGTGATTTAATGTTATATATATATATGTATGTATATATGCGGGCGAATATTTACTGCAACGTCTGTCATTGGATGTTCAGAGAGGGAATGCCGCTTCGGTGAGAGGCACCCTGGCTAGGTGGACCAGCCCAAGCCTGGACCTAACGCCTTGAGTTAAGCCCCGAGCGGGCTGTGCACATGTTCTTACATCACAAATGTATATCTTAATACACATAAATAAATAATGTATATATATGTATATATATATTATCTATATATGTAGCAACGCTTTTACCCGTGTCGCTTCTGTGTAACCATCGTTCCATAAAATGGAAAAGGCGTTTATTGGGCAAGAGGGCTGTCATCAGTCCGCTCAGTTGCGTGTCCCGCTTGTTGTGTCGTCGTGCTGTCCACACTCGATTATGGTTGGCTAACTTTAGCTTTTCAAAACGCTGTTGTTTCTCTTCTCTTTCCGTGCCGTCCCGTCGCACCGGTTCGGAGGTGCTCTATAATCGTGGGCTTAACGCACACTGCGCTCATCAAAACTATGCCTAACAAAATAGTAAGAAGAGAAGTAGCAAACGTAGTTGTAGTAAACTATATTACTAGTAACCGTAACTGTCGTGGCAAGATTAATAAGAATAATTAGCACCTTTAGTAATAGTTTTAAAAGTAGTAGTAGTAGTCGGCAACAATAGCAGCGGTTGGCGCGCTTTTGTTCTCTCGCCTGCTCCGTCGCTGTAATAACGACGTTTTGCAAATGTTAGTCTATAATAATAATAATAATAATAATAATGAAAACGGAAAAGCGATCAGTATATCTCAACCTGTCGATGAGCTAACACTTCATGCATGTTGCGTTGAAGAAACTATATAACTATATAAAGAAGAAACTATATAAATATAAATAAAACTAGAAAACTCTAACTATATAAAGAAACTATATAAGTGTCGGTACCGCGAAGTTTTGGAGCAATGGCGCAAAACGATTACGGGTGACCGTTTCAAAGCAATGTTTCAGAGGCAGATTGGGTCACCGGCTGTTTTTGTTGGGAGAATGCTGCTTTTATTATAGACTTCATAGGCTAACACGAGATACTCTTATAAAATTTATTAAAAAAAAACCTTATCTCCTTACAATTTTAAGTTAATTTAATAATAAAAATAGATGTAGTTCTAATACATAATAGTCAATGATAGTTAATACAGCTAATCTGTTGTGGATGATGGAGTGCATCTACGACTCTTCATCATAGTCTACAGCATGTTAATGCCAGTGTGATCAAAATGCGGTCAGACCTTAACGCTGCTGGATGTTTAGCATAGTCACGGCGTCTCCTAAAACGAACTCGTGCAGTTAGATACATGAAAAGTTGCTCAAAGAGGCGTAAAGTTACCACTTGGGGAGGCAACGCCCAGTGACCCCACTCAAACTAGGAATATGATCATGTCAACGCCATAGAGCCTAGCAGGTAACAGGGATGCAGCTGACAGCAATCGTGTCACAAAGTTGCTGGTAGCCCGCTATATAATGTGCGTGTTCTATCCGACCTGCAAAGCGCATCTAAGTCATATATATATATATATATATATATATATATATATATATATATATATATATATATATATATATTAGAAAAGAGTTTTCATTGTGTGGCAAAAAAGAGCCGGGATAAATAGGTGACGGGGAAGGTTACAGTAAGTCACGGAGCAGGTTATGCAGAAGTGGTCGGAGAGGACGTTCTTGCTCCTCGTGAATTCTTCAGCCTGTTACTCGCTACACAAACGTCGTTCTCTACTCTAACGTTAATCTGCAACTGCCATTATCAAAGGCGTCTCCTGATGTAGTTATAAGTTGTAAATCTGCCCGGGTTGCCCACTCTAGGAGGATCTCTTTTTTCTTTAATAAGAAGCTGCTTTCCTAAAAACGGTGGGCCGCATTTAAGTCCCCTTCTACAATTTTCGGCCCCAAATTGAGCCGTCATGTGATCTGAGGCTTTGTGGTGGTTTATTCAGAGTATTTTGATGTTACTGGTTATTTTGCTCACAGTTTTTTCGGAGATTTGTGGCTAAATAGTGGCACTGCGTCGTAGTGGCATTCTCGTCCTCCGCATTTGAAGCAACGAGGTTGGGTTGGTCGAGCCGTGGTACAATCCCTGGCTGTATGATTAAAACTCAGACACAGTGAATACTGTGGTGCCGAGACCATTTCGTCTATGCAGCACCGGGTTCAACTAAGGTGAACATTTACTCATTTGACCTTTGGGCTTTCCCGGAAGACATTTTAAAATTCCATGAGTAGTCGCTTGTCTGTTTTTTTGGGGTCCCAGGGTGAACGCCATTTCCGGTGCTTTGTCCTTAGTGAACCCTTTAAAGATGCCCTTTGGCTCGATGGCCTCATCTAGGTTTCGGATTATGACGCCCTTGGTCCGTGACACCGTTTGTGATGCGGCGTACAAAGATGCTTTCTCTGTTATTGGTTGGAGGCATTTTTCACTAGAATCAGGAGTAGTAACTCGCACAATAGGCGGATTTCGGAGGATTTTAACGGCCGCTAAGATAGATACGATTGATCCTCTTGATCCATTCGTCACACTTGCTATATCTATATAAAAATATTGATTTAGGCTTAGGATTAGGATTGACAAATATCTTTCAAGGCGAATAGTGCTTCTTGCGCTATAGTAAGATGTATAGAAATCGCAGTTGAGTAAAAACACTCACCAGGATCACGACCCTAATTAAACACTCTATGGAAAAAATATTATTTAGTCTGCCTCCCGGGCCTACATCTGCCTCCATGTGTACATACAGGTAGACACGCTCAACTATCCTAGATGCTTTCTGGTCAAACCAGACGCGGCCCCATAGACTGCGACGAGGATCGATTTTAGAAAATATTGACGCATGCATGAAGAAATTCCTAAAGGTAGAAAGAAATAGGAAGATGAAATGTTAATTAAGACAAAACATTAACCTGGCTACCACTATGTGAGCGAATTAATGAATGTCCTTACCACCTTTCAGCGCACAGCATTATAACACTAAGCGGGAGCTGGGCGTCCGACTTATACCAATGGTTGGGCTAAGCAGATTTCCTCGTTGAGCTAAGCAGATTCCTCTTTTTGAGTCTAATTTGGTTTAACATTATTAAACGCGACCGTGTGGCATTTAAACGCAAACATTTATCTTATCTAAAACAGTGAAATACCACTTAAATATGTTTTTTAAGCAAGTTGTGATAAAACCACGGCAAAAGTCCCAACTATGTGGGAATTGTATAAGCAATTGTAGTAAATACAGATTTAGAAAATCAAGTTATGTTCTTGGTAAATTGACTTCAACTTTATTTATGTTACTATTGGACATAGAAACGTATAGTATAGTACACTTGAAAATATTGTCCACGGAGACACTGTGCTGCACAATCATATAGCTAGGACGGAGGGCGGCGGTGTGGAGCTGCATGACTGGTGATGGTATTTAAAGCATATTAATCCATAATAGGCGCACACCTGTTTAAACATTTAAACAGATGTGCCTGTTTAAATTTTTAAATACCTGTTTAAAACTTTTCGCCTTTACTTTATACAGGCTGCCCAGCTGTACTGCCGAAAGATATTCATATATGAGTGTGATCCGCTAGAGATGACTTTTAGGTAGCGAAACTTGAAGGAAACTTTTTTATGAAAACGTTTTATGGGCTCTATGTCATGAATGACCACAGCCATTGTTTTGGTCAACGTATGCATCTCTGCAAATCACAAGGTCGTCCGCGCACAGTGATATGCACACACGGGAGGAGGTCCCTGATGAGGGTTGGTATATCATTTAAGAGGACGGTAAAGTATAGCGGGCACAAATTATATTCCTGCGGATAACCCGTAGTTTGCTATAAGAGGCGGTGTTCGCTTACTCCATCATCGAGCGTGATTGCGTTTGCCCGAAGTATCGACGAGACCAGAGAAATGATCCTATTCTTAATTTGTCAAAGACTGATCTGTAGTCAAAGAGCACAGCATAGAACGGAAGATGCTTAACGCTATTTTTTATGTTTTTTTTTTTAATTTATTAAATGGCCACGATGGAAGCCATGCTGCTGCAGCAGTACGGCACTTTGATTCGTTAAAAGAACTGAGAGGCGACCTGCAAGAAGACTCGAAAGCAGCTTGTAAAGACATCTCTTCTTCGCAATGCCTCGCCAGAACGATGGGTCTGTCAGTCACAGCTACATTGACACGCACCAATTTTAAGCGACTAAGCCGAGGACCGCCTGCCTGGATGTTGCGCTTGCTCCGCCCTGAGCTCTAATTATTGTGCATCTGAGCGTGGACCTGCGGGATTCTGGGCTTCTTTGCCTTTAGCTTCTTGTTCGCTTTCTAAAGTGATTTGCACAAGCAAATCATATCTGGCAAAGACTAGGTTATAATCGGCGAGTTGACATATCGGCTTTTGACTCTCAAGAATGCCTTCTGGTCATCCCGAGTGACTTTGCCTCCTCGGTTGGGAAGTTTAAGACCCAAAACGGAAGCCACGTTCCCAGCAGCGACGTGCGCCCCCATCCGAGGCCATGTCCTGGTTGTAGGCGGTGGTGGCTTTAATGAACATCTGCGGCTTAATTCTAATGAGGGGCTGATATACTATCGAGCCATCCTCAGCAAGAACCGTAAGTACCTCGTTGGCCTCCCTGTACGAGTACAGGGAGGCTAAGGATGAAGTGCCGGAATGAAGAGACTATGAGTTCGGTTTCCCCACGTGCTAGGCCACAACAGCAAAATACATCCGTTGAAAATGTCTCCTCTAATTTTGTTTTTCAGGTAGTTTCCTGGCAGTTTTTAGAGAGCAAGATTACTGAATTAAGGTTTGTTGCAGGCGTGAATTCCTTAGTCAGGTTCTGAACTTTCAAGTGGTGATTTATTAACTACAGCAACTAGTACGTAGAAAACGCTTAGATGCAAACTGGTGCCGACCAATTGTGATAACGAGTCACAGCTCTTCTGAAATCCGAGTTTAGTTGGCCGTTCATATAGGTCAAATATCTAATACTTCTTTCGACGTCGTATATCGTTTTGATGTTGGACGGTGGAAAAGCGTCGACGGTTGCTTGATAAAGCCGCCACTAGAATCCACCCAAAAGGGCCAGTAACATGCAAACCGCATAATCTTATTAAAGTAGAAGCACGCTACAATAGCGGTAACAAAACAGTGTGAGCAAAGTCTAGACTTACAAACGTAATTGAAGTGACAAGACGTCGCAGGGTATTGCATGCATTTCCTTGTTAGATTTTTATTTAAGACGCATTTGGCTACAGTTGGCGATCAACTTCGCCAGATAGAGAAAAAGAAAAATAATACAACACACGGCAGCCAAGTCGAAAATCATGCTGGGAACCTTGACAGCTAAGCAAACTAAGCCGCCGCAGAGACTCAACCGGCGGCTAAATCTCTGATCAGAAGAAGACAAGTTTCCCTCAGGGCTTGCTCACAAGCAGGCGTTGTTTAAGCTTCTTCTCAGAGTTATTTTCTACTCTCAGTAAGGTGTTGCGCTTTACTTACGGATGCACTCTACATACAGGTGAATAATGAAGAAGTATGCTATGGTATGTGAGGTATTGAGTACGCATTTACACTATAGCTATGCTGCCCTATGCTGACTATTTGTACGTTGCAATAATGAATTTACCCTAATGTAGTATTCTTTCCGCGAGTACATTATTTCAGCGCTGCTCTTGCTGCTGCTGCTGCTGCTGAGGGTAGAAAATCAGCGGGTATTTCGCGTGTTGATATTTTTCTGTATGAAACATTAGCCAAACGAGAAACAAGTATACGTGTAATTTTGTTCTATTCAATTGGTTCATTTAATTCAGCCACAACTATATCCTTCTTGCGAGTTAGCCCGCGTTATTCACGCAACGTATGGCCGGTTGTTCTACCCTAAACTAAACATGCGAGTAGTTTCGTAGTGAAAATCTGGAGATGTGTCTCTGTCACTTAAGCGGTGTCTGCCGTCGTCGCTGTATTAAGTTTCACGATTTCATAAATCACCCAGCCACAGGTAGGCTCTATCTGATTGCGCATATGTGAATAGCACTCATAACAAACCTTGATAGACGTGCTACACATATGTTTCGCCATTGTAGGCGGCAAACATAGTCATTACTGTACCACGAATTTCATTAAAAAATCACTAGCAAACAAATGTATTCGTTTTTCATTTTTATCACGTGCTTTTGCGGCAGATATCAGTGCTAACTTCTGCGAAGTTTAGGACGGATGGGCTTCTCAACTTGAACATTCAGTGTTTCAATATCGATTTTTGCACATTTGAGGCGAAGGCCAGTAGTTCTAGCAAGAAGTTTGGGCGCAATATCGGGACATCTTTTTCATATTTTTTGTCTGGTCAAGGAATTTAATAGCTGAAATGCGACTAATCTAGCTCTATTTACCATTTTTTAAGTTAAAATAATTGGAAATTAGCTTAATGTAGCTTGTGTAGTATTGAGAAACCCACTAAGCCGAGATTTCTTCCCACCCCTGGGCTCAGGACTTGACCTAAGGCATGATACCTGGCGCATATGAAGCTACGTCATTCATAACTAGAAAAAATAAGAGAGCAAAAAGAACTGAAGGATTTCCATGCATAGGCTTTAATCTTGCTCAAGTAGAATTCTCTCTTCTTCTACAATTGTAAATCTAGATGACCACTATTGTGATGCTCATTGTTGCGTCCGCTAAAGAACGCCTAAATAAAGCCAGCACCGCAAAGTCTGGCAAAAATAAATATGGATAACGTGAAGATATATAGCAGTCCCTTGGGGCAAAACTCAGAAGAAATGGGTTTGACTATGCTAACTCCGTCACCCCTACCACACATACACACAGAAACACGAACTATCATGCTAAGGGATGCACGACGGGACAGATTCTGGCAAGTTTCAGCCAAGTGTAATATTTTTGTTTTATACAGGACAAACTCCGCTAGTGACATCATGCCGCACGCCAAATTAGTGTATATTTATATTGATAATACGAATGAAAGTTACTTGTTAAGCGGCAGAGAATTGCAATCTAACAGGACTGCGCTAAACCATATCCAACAACAACTGATATACCACTATGCCCAGGTAGTTCACAAATCTTCTTACGTTCTAATGGATCAGGTTTATTAACTCTATGGCGAAAAATTGGTATCTTGTCTCCGGTTCCGTAAGTTTGCGTTTCTTCCTCGTTTTTGCGTGTTAGCCGAGATATTTGGTCGCTACTGTGTAAGATACCGTTGTACCGTCTCATATCAGCGTTTTGCTCTAGTTCACAGTCAAAGGTCGTTTTCTGTCGTCGCCTCCCAGTCTGGATTCTAGGATACTTGGTATTACACCCTTGCGAAGATCCCTCTTAATAACCATATTGATTCCAACAAGGTTATTTAAGATATAGTTTGCAAAAAAGAGGTTATTTCATTAGCTTTCACGTCCAATACCTTAAAATGATAATCCTAAGACCATTCACAGCGCTCAAAACTAACACCTTCCGGAAAAAACGCGCATTTCATGACGATATTTTTGGTACCGAATCCATGGCAATGCGAGCTGTGATTGCAGAGTAATCGAGATTGAGTGCATGCAGAAATGACCTATTCCATCGGATAAATCACTCTAGGGCATTTGTGCAGGCACTCAATTTTGAAAATGAAATGAAAAATCTCATTTACTCCGCAATCATTGCCATAGACTTGGTACCAAATTGATCGTCATAAAGTGCACCTGAATGTGTTAGTTTTGAGGCTGTAAATAGTTGTAGGGTTATGATTTTGAGGTATTAGGCGTAAGGCCAATAAAATTACTCAATTTCTGCGAATTATTTTTAAACGACCATGTCGCATCTTTTGGTCGGCATTACATGTTCTTCAGAAGATGCAGAATTTCAATCACAAACAAGTCGATGTGCTTAGTTTCTGCAATGGCAATTTAATGCTCCTTTGTCGGGCATTAACACCGGTGTCACAAATTGTAAATGGAATTTCACTCTCACTCTGAAACAAGACTTCTCAGAGGCCATTGTTCCATTGGAAAACATTTTGCTTTAACGAGCTCTACTATTTCGTATATCGCTCTAGAGATAGTCCTGTAACACCCTGTAAATCCGAGGGCGAATTGAGGAGTTCTGATATATATTTATAAAAAAATAATATTTATTTAATCTAACGGTGTTTTTGTTCCTTTTAAAACAGCCTTCACCAGTTCAGAGTTAAGACCTCTTGCATCGAACGTGCTAGCACGGAAGGTAAGTGCCCTATTGCCGCGTTAATTTGCCGGAAATCCAGTATTTTTTGGAGTGAACTTCGCTGTCAGTCTTCCGACGCATAAAATGTTGGTCAAGGCTGGTACCACAGATCCATAGAGTATCTCCAATGTCTTAGCTCTCCAATTACTCAGCCATGATTGTTTGGTGATTGTTAGATACCAAAACACAAACTTTTTCAACGTTTAGCTTCCTTTCAACTTCAATTTTTGTTTTTTGCAAAATCGCCGAATCTCGTTTTCTTTACTTCCTTTAGCCAAACTCAAACAACAAGCTGCTGCAAACAGTAAAGGCTGATGAATGATGATGTGTTTTTCTTTATTTATTCAAAAGACCGTATATATATATATATATATATATATATAATATTAGCAAGAACAATGGTTTTCCGTTCCGTTTAAGTATGGGCGCGAGAAAAATTTCAAGCATAAAGGCGACGCAAATCCTTAAACCAATATTCGCCTTAGACAGTGCAGCTAGAAAAGCAAACATTTAATCCAATGTATGACAGTACGTGGCTTGTGCGAAAAGTAAACATGCATGCGTACATTGCGAGAACGTTACAGTGCGCAGATAGACAGACGCCTGCAATGTTGACTAGGCCGTTGGCAGCATCCTGAGGCGCAAAGTCGATCACAGAGGAATTCAGATTTGGCTGAGATGAGTGTCCGGATATTTCGAGGCCGACACAATGGTCTCAAATAGGCAACGGCTAACTACCATTAATTGCTAGGTAATTCATTCGGGCATGCAATGCCTGAATGAATTACCAATTATATGCAATGAAACCTGAGTGAAAAAGCAAACCACTTCATGGCTGAAAAAGCTGGAGTGAGCATAAAGTTATTTGAGGCATGGGAGGAAGGGTGCAAGGTTAGTTAGACAGAAATTAAATAAAAACAGAAAAACAGGTGAGTTGTTGAGATATATAGAAGTCAAGGACAGGATAAATAGAGTAAGGTAAAGGGGTGTCTTCCTAACAATAGAGTATCTCCAATTCCTGCTCGGTCCGCACCTGCACCGACCGTCGAGGGGCTAATGAGTCGGTTACAGTTGCATCCAAAGAGGCATGCGGCCACGCTCAAAGAAGGTCTGAGTGAGACTGTCAGGTGTTTTCCGTCAACCCTGGATAGACCTAGGGGTTCCAGAACACACGGATATCCGGCAATTCTCACTGCTTGCCTAAAAGTGTTATATAAAGCCGGGCGGCGTGCTCGTCGACCTGCACTCAGGACTCACGATAAGCCATGATGGACTAACACGTCCACAAGATCACCACAACGACATCGGTAGGGCCCGACTAGGCCAAACCCAAGCCGCAGTTCTGTACTTATGAGCGTCGTCTCGTCATCCAAAGGAATCCCAATTCGCGGACAGGCTAGGGCCTACAACCAATCTCCAGTCCCGTGACTACTAACAGCTAGAAGCCTGGCTCTATTAACAACAGTAGGGACTCTATCAATCAGGCTAGCTTATCGCTTCCTTGCCAGCGGGGGCTATCTAACTGATCTGGTTAGCCCTATCATCGGAAGGGAAGCCAAATAAAGACGACATTGTGTCGGCCAGCCTTCTAAACGATATACAAGCTTTCCATCCATCGCAATCCAATAATGTACAAACCCCGTCCGCAGCCTGGTTTAATTACAACACGATTGAGGGCCATCTGCCATCATGATCGCGTCCGGCATACCTAGGTCGTCCAGAGAGCCCCAAAACGCCGTCATCCAGGTACCAGACATTAAGAGGAGACCGCAGTGAATGCACCAATTTTTTGATACACAAACCGAAAAGTGGAGCACCCAGGGGATCACCCTGCTATAGGCCTGTTTGCGATAACATATCGTTATGGAGCATTACTAGATCGGACGACTGACCGTGGGCCAGTTCCGTCTAGTGAAACAATAAGGGTTACCACGACTTGACAGCTTTAAGCAAATGGTCTCTCTGGTCAAGCGTGTTTCGGAGGTTCAGTCTGACCATCAAAGCAATGCAAAAATGAGCGGGCAAAGTGGTCTGCTACCTTTGTATCGCCAGCGGTAGCGAATCCTAGCTGGTGTTGACCAAGACCTGGTATAATAGTATCTTTATTATCATAACAGCCAATTTTGGCCGCCAATCGGCGAACGAATCATTTTTAGTGCAAATATCCGTGCTCTGAAGAGTGCTCTGAGTGGCATTAAATAGATGGGGGTGAGCCCCATCTGAACACCTCAGCCACTTTAGCAATAGCGTCTGCTCCTCTTCCGGCCGTTCTGCCCAGTGCACCAGACAATAGGTCCTGCAACAAGTCCAAGCCGGCGGCTGAACTTCGGCTGAAGATCTTTACGGCATTCAGTATCTCGTCGCGCAAGATTGAAGAAAGTAATATGACTGCGGGAATGTGTGGTAAGGAGAGATCCCGAGGAGCATGTGGATGTTTTTAGCGGAATGATTTCGTATTTTCGTTCACTGGTACTAGTATATCTTCGGAGCTCACCAATCAAGCTGCATCGTAGATATTGCCGTTCGACCGCTTGACCTTGAACCGTCTGAAAAGGTCATCGTCGAGAGTGACCTCACTTTGGATGTAGATCCTCGTGCGCCAGGTCCCTAAGCTTTATTCCGTTGAAAATTTGCATAGGTTCCGTCAGGGACCGAGCGTCCTGTTTAGCTCGAGGGAGTTACAGCACGACTGAAGCGAGCTCTCCACCTCGCAACAATAGGCCGCATTGGACATGTAGCCCTGTTGGAGTTGTCTAAATTTAGAGACGCAAGCGCGGTTATGTAAAAGATTTGAGCTTCTCTGCAAGTACAATGAGGTCCAAGAGAGGTTTCAGCGCCCCCGCAATCGTCTCTAAAGTTGCTGCTAAATCAACACTTGTACCCTCTAACATCCGAGCAAGGCCTGTTAAGGCGCCCCCAACATCTCGGCGAGACGTCTTCTTACGGATGTTTCCCTTCGGCTGAGGTTAGCAGTGATTACCGCGACCGAGCTTGACTACTGCTGTATGTGTTAGTTCGCTTCCGCTTGGGCTTCGATAAGGGTCGCGGGTTAGAAAGGAGCAGATGCGGTGAGGCGCTTTTTGGCGTGGCAGATATGCCCCTAAGAACTGCAACGTACGAAGCTTTATCCTTGACGGGCGGACTAGAATACACGTCTTCTAGGATGGTGGCTATGACATCAGGTCCCTCGGTGATCGATGCAGACGGCTACAATGCCCTAACTTATTATAGAACTCTCGCCTCCATGACGATCACAGTGGTAAGCCACACGCGGGCAGGAAAGCGATCCGGCCGCGTGAGGCCACTACAATTTACCACACACATCGACTGTTTCGTGCAACTGGAAGCCAAGTGAAAGCAACCTCTACATTTTTGCAGGCTTTGGGAAAAGAACACCTGTCTGTTAGCTGACCCTACTCGTTGTCAATTGTAGCATAACTTCGGTTGATCGAGCTCAAGCACCACGGAGTGGGCTTCATATCTTAGGAAGACAGACACAGGTGGTTGACGCTCAAATATCGGGATCACCTTGCTGAGTAAGATCTTGCCAGCGTGACCTGTGCGGAATAAACGTCAGGCACCGCACCATAACTTGATAGCCTTCGCGTACTTCGGCGTCTATAAATGCGACCTCGACGCCTTGGATTCTCGCCTTGAGTGAAGTTAGAGCTGGACAGGTCACCGTGACTAACCATACCGTTGAGTGTCAGCGGCCATGCTGCCACAAGGACTGTTAGGGAAACCCTAGATATCTTAACATGTCCGGCCCTCGGTGCATTGAAGATATACCTCAGGTTAAGTTCCAAGCCCGTAGGGGACGGAGGATAGTCTAGAATTAAAAACAACCTCCTTAAAAATGTTTTAAAATTCTAGGTCACCGTGACGGATATCGACCCTATTGCAGGAAGCTGCATCCGGTTTTTGGCCCCATCATCTGTGTTGACTCTTACAGAAACACGAAAAGTGGCTTTATTGCAGTCAGGGTAATTGGGATGAATAACCTTACATAAGTGCTGTAATGTGCCGTCAGCAAACTCGTTAGAAGCAGGGTTCTCAGTGCTCTTTCTCCGGATGACCACTTTGAAAGCGCTGCATTGATCGCTAGGCGCGTCCATTATCAGCTTGTCCAACTGACGCTGCTCACGAGATATAGTCTTGTGCTCATGTTTAGACACCATCAGCGTAAATGGTTCGTCACGTTGATCGCACTATACAAAGGGGCCCGTCCTTCTTCGCTTACACCTCGGCGTTGCATCTCCATATAAGATTTGCGACGTTCCAGCACCTGTAGTGGGATTGAGTTGTGAGCCCCCTTCTTTGCCGGCTTTGAGACATCGGCCTGGGCCGCAATTGGTGTCTCTTTGGTAATTTTTCTCCTGAGCCTGAAGATATCCAAACTACTATATACATATATATATATATAATATATATATATATATATATATATATATATATATATATATATATATATATATATATATATAGATATATATATATATATATATATATATATATATACATATACATATATATATATATGTATATATATATATATATATATATATATATATATATATCTATATATATATATATATATATATATATATAACTTTTCGAACGTTCGATTCGGCAGAGGGCTGTCGTGTTTTTGTCGGTTCCCGGAAAACGTTGCTTTTTCTGAGGTTTAACTTCGACTTTGACAGTGATAATCGCACCAACGACTGTGAGTGTAGTGAAGGCTCGACTGGTGAATCTACAGGCTCGGAGGCAGTGTGGTCGCGTCACTTAGGAATCGGTTTCCTTTTGAGCCCTCCAGCTGACCGAGTTCTATTTGCGATTGTCATCGTAGATCAGAAGTTCACTGATAATTCCTGGCGAGAGTGTTTGTAGCTTAGAAGCTACCAAAGCCAGAAGGCGTCGTGGCCTAGTGGCAGCGCCACCGTCCACCACTCACAGGACCGGGTTCAATACCCAAGCTTGCTTGCTCCGTTTTTATTTATTCTATTTTATTTATTTATTTTATTTTATTCATATTATTTATTTATTTTATTTATTTTATTTATTTATTATTTATTTTATTTATTTATTTATTTATTTATTTATTTATTTTATTTATTTTATTTATTTTATTTATTTTATTTATTTATTTATTTTATTATTTTATTTATTTTATTTATTTTATTTATTTTATTTATTTTAATTTATTTTATTTATTTTATTTATTTTATTTATTTTAGTTATTTTATTTATTTTATTTATTTATTTATTTTATTTATTTTATTTCTTTATTATTTATTTATTTTATTTATTTATTTATTTTCTTTATTTTATTTATTTTATTTATTTTATTTATTTTATTTATTTTATTTATTTTATTTATTTATTTCTTTTATTTTATTTCCTTTTATTTATTTATTTACTGGAGCATTGGCTTGCTTGGTATTCCGGCGCCTGTTACGGCACAGACATGCCGAAGCTCGTGATGTCCGTACAGGAAAAGCCACCAGACTCGCTTGATATATCACGACTGAGGACGACCACCACCTCTGTGGAGAGCAACACCGAGGCAGATTGTGATACCTCAAAGGCGGCCGCATCGCCCACGAGCGAAAGTGATGGCAAAACAGCGCCCGCGGACATTAAGGAATGCCGACAACTCGGTGTGAAACGTGCGAGACCGAGTAGCGATGCCCAAGACTCAATGCAGGTTATCAACACCGAGGCGGCACCTCAGGAACAGGAAGAAGAAGAAGGTTTTAAGGAGGTTGTAAATAAAAGCAGGCAGCGCAATATTAGAAAAAATGAAGAAGCCTTAGCAAAGCTTAAGCAAATGGTAGAATCAGGTGTACACAAGGTTTTCCGCGTAACCTTCAGTGCAGCTGAGGACGGCAGCACACTGCCCGGAGGCAACATGTTAGGAATGTGCAAGGATCTACACCTAAAAGTGGCAGACGCTAACATTTCGGCACGGAATGGACAAATCTCAGCTACCGTCGATAAGCTCGAGGACGCACGCAAACTAATGGGCATCACTGAACTAGCTGGGTTGCAAGTCAAAGCGACATCAAGGAATATTGACAATATCTGGGGTGCCATCAGCCATGTTAGCCCAGACTTTCAGGAAGAAGAGATCCTGCAGGAACTTAGCCCCGCCGGCGTTATAGAAGTCAAGCGCATTTGCAGACGAACAGGTCCCCGCCCACAACAAGCTACTATTCCTACAAGGAAGGTGCTACTCAAATTCAAAGGGGCCCCGCCGGCCACCGTGTATCTCGGTTTTCAGACCCACGCGGTGACAGTCGAGCTACCACGTCCCACTAGATGCTTCAAATGTCAGCGCTTAGGTCATCACGCATCTGCATGTAGCGGCCAAGTGGCATGTGTGAACTGCGGCAGTAACCGACATCTAGTCAAGGACTGCAAAAATGCTCCAAAATGCGCAAGTTGTGGAGGTGCGCACAGATCGGCGTCCTCTTCGTGTCCGGTTTACGCAATAGCTTGGGAAAAGAGCAAGATTATTACCGGTGCACGTGTTCTTCGCCAGGTCCAGTCCGACTACCCTGCTGCCACTATCGTAGAAAAACCAGTAGTCCGGCCAAATCCGACACCGTGCGAGACAGGGGAGAACGTTCTTCGTTCCTATGCCTCAGTGGTCCGTGAGATCGTTGCCCCCAGTTCCGACGGTACGTCCGACAAGACCATCACGCTCGCCCCACTCAAGGCATTAAAACCTACGAAACGCCAACGCCCCCGCCAGATGAGACGTCGCCGAGCCTCTGGCACTACCTGGATAGACTTGCCGCCATCGAGGGCGCGTTCTAATCGGAAGGCAGACCCCCTCGCAGGACTCGCCAGCGCTGCAAGGATGCTAAGCGGGCTCGACCCTAAGGCAGCCAGCGCACTTCGTAACCTTGCCAATCTTCTGGGTCCAGTCATCAGGCTGTTATCAGCTTTCGAAGTGAAGAAACCCGTTGGTCCTAAGCGCCATGCCCCAAGACGCCTCCGGAAATAAGGCCGGTCCGAGCCACTCGGACGACCCCCCGCAGGCGGACTATCAATCCAGCCTCGGGCCGGGTACGGGTAGCCTAACCCCCGCTCCCCTCAATAACAGGGTTATTTGCACGCATTGCCAAAAGAGCTTTACAAGCAGGGGAATCAAACGGCATATGACGGCAGCGCACTCGGACACCAATCGCTCACTCCCACCCCCCGCCAGCGACCCCGTCGACGACGTCGATGGCACCCACCTGCGCAACAAACTCGTCGAGTACACAAAGGCATACAAACGACTAGACACAATCCCCAAAAGCGCCCGGCCTGCAGTGGCCGCAGCGCTGGCCGACACACTTTCTCTAGTGCACCTTAACAACGACACACGCAGCTGGGCCAACCTACTGTTGTTTGCGCATACAGTGCTTAGAACCCCATCCCGAAAGCGGAACAATCTCACTTGGGCTACATTCATCAGAGACAGAATCGAGGACCACAGATCAGGCCGTGAGCCCCCATCCGAATCGGTCCCAAGGGCGCATCGGAGCAAGCAACGTAACGACGATGAAGCTGCCGCCAGGCGAGCAACTAAGCTGCTAGGCGAAGGTGACATCGGAGGCGCCGCGAGAGCTTTGCTTTCTGTGGGGAGCCCGGTCTGCGCTGCCGATGCGTACACGGAAATGACTTCAAAACATCCTAGAGAACCGGCCGACCTCGACCTGCCTCCAAGACCACCGTACGCCGATCCACCTATCACCAGTGCAGAACTGCTCCGCGAGGCTGTGTGGACTTTTCCGGCGGGGTCCACTGCAGGTATGGACGGCTTACGGCCGCGCCATCTCAGAGACCTCCTTGCCACAACTAACGCAAATATTGCCAGCCGTTTACTGCGTGACCTAGGAAAAGTGGTGGACATCATCAGAAGTGGAACAGTTCCTGAGGCCATCCGCCCTATTCTTTTTGGGGGACGCCTCGTCGCAATAAAAAAGCCGAGTGGATCGCTTCGCCCAATCGTCATCTCCTCAGTTTTCCGCAGAATTGCGGCAAAGATCACAGTGAAACTAGGAGAAGATTTGGTGCGCGAGAAGCTTGGAGCTCACCAGCTTGGCTTCAATACGCCCAACGGCATCGAAGCCGCAGTCCACACTACAAGAGCTTTCGTCGCCAGCGCACCCAACAATTTCGTAGTCGCCAAACTCGATTTCAAGAACGCCTTTAACCAGATCCGTCGTGACCACGTACTGAAGACAGTTCTAGTCGATTGGCCAGAGGCGGCCCCCCTGGTTGACCAAGCCTACAGATCCAGGTCGGAGCTTTCACTTGATGATAAGACGATTTTCTCATGCAGCGGCGTACAACAGGGAGACCCCCTTGGTCCGCCACTGTTTTGCTTAGCCATTAAGGAACTGGTCGACTCTATCCAGTCTCCCTTAAACCTCTGGTACCTAGACGACGGCACTATTGGAGGAGAAGCACCTGTAGTACTAGCAGACATCAAGAGAGTTGCTGACTTCGGACTGAAGAGCGGACTTGAGCTCAACTCCGAGAAGTGCGAGCTTATCTACAAAGGTCACCCCAACCTATCCGCCTTGGAGGCCCTTCTTCCCGGGTGCAAACTCGTCGAGGCAGCAGACATGACGCTCCTGGGGTCCCCAGTGGGGTCTGCCGCCATTCGTCCGGAACTCGCAGGTAAAATAGAGAGCCTCCGCTCCCGCCTAACCCGGCTAAACCTGCTCAGTCCCCACAGCGCGTATCACCTATTGAAATCGTCCCTGGGCTCAGCAAGAATCGTCCATATCCTCCGCAGCACGGACGTCGGACCAAACCAAGATCTTCTTCGGGACCTGGACGAAAGCCTAAGGATCAGCCTTAGTGACCTTCTAAATCTTACTCTGGCCGACAACAACTGGGCTCAAGCTACTCTCCCCCTTAGATTCGGAGGCCTGGGGATTCGTTCTACAGCAGACCTAGCAGCGAGCTGCCACGCTTCATCATTACACGCCTCAGAGAGCACTGTTCGGCACATCAGCCCACCCATGGCCCTGCAGGCTTTCCAGGACACCAAAGAAGTTGCGGATACGAAGTTCAAGAACCTCGCAGGCCTACTCCCGGAGACAAACAAACACCTGCAGAGGTCCTATGACGACCTCATCGTCTCCATGAAGTACCAGCGCTTGCTCTCTGACGCACTAACCACGGCAGACAAAGCCCGACTACGTGCGGTCGTCCAGAAAGGAGCTAGCAAATGGCTCCAAGCCATCCCCTCCTCAAACCTAGGCACTTTACTAGATCACGAAAGCTTTCGTCTGTGCATTGGTTTGAGGTTGGAGACAAGGCTAACCGAGGAACACCGGTGTCCGTGTGGAACACAGGTAGACATCTGGGGGACTCACGGGTTGTCCTGCAGTAGAAGCGAAGGACGCCAAAGCCGTCATAGCGAGGTTAATGAGATTACAGCCAGAGCCTTCAGATCCGCCCTAATACCGTGCATCCGAGAGCCCGCCGGCCTCCTGAGAACCGATGGAAAGAGACCAGACGGTCTCACCCTTATCCCCTTTGAAAGGGGAAAGGCGCTTGTTTGGGATGCGACTATCACCGACACGCTCGCCCCGTCGAACCTGGAGGCCAGTGCATCTTCCGCTGGCTCCGCAGCACGCAAGGCTGAGCGTCTAAAGACCAACAAATATGCCCAGCTCGCCAACGAGTTCGTTTTCGTGCCGCTAGTATTCGAGACACTCGGGGGGCCCGGCCCTGGGGCATGGTCGCTTTTACAGAAGATTGGCAAACAAATTAAACTGGCGACAGGGGAAAAAAGAGCACTTGAGTTTCTACTTCAGCGACTATCGCTGGCAGTTCAACGCGGCAATGCGGCAGCAATAATGGGCACAATGAGGGGCTGCCTCGAGGATAAGCTCGACTGGTAGCGCTCCCCACAAGCCCTAGTGTTGATAGTTAATAACATCTCGCTGTAACACTTAAATGTCATTTTAATAAATATGTTATATATATATAGTAATGCATTAATCGTTTTATTGAATTCAATAGGTTTGTAGCCAAACTGATCTAAAAAGGACCAATACGGTTTGACGCCCCATGACTGGCCTTTGCTCGGCACACGTATTCGATTCGGAACGACTCGTTGCTGCCGGCCTGGCAGCAGAAGAGCACAAAAAAGCCCCGTGTATATGGGATGCATACGCACGTATCTGACACTGGTCTTGGCGATAGACAAGCAGTGAAAGTCAATCGTTTGGAAATGAAACGGGTTGATCCACATAGTTGAACTGGAAAACTGCGGGCGGTCTGAAACGACCGACCTTTGCTCGTCTTTCTTCCTGCCGCTGTCATTACTACTACTGCTACTACTATTAATGCTTCTGCTATCGCCGCTGCTATCTTGGCTTGTTCGTTTCTACCGCAATTTGCTGTTTTCCTCCTTTTTTCGTATATTCGCCTAAATTCGCAAATGGACCTGCACGAATAGGTGAAACCAACCGCCGCCGCTGCTGCTCTTGCCGTCGCCTTGCTAGTCCTGCGTAGGAGCGGCCACCATTATTCTGGTCGACCGAATGAGGCAAGTCGAGAAGACAATGAACTAAATGTTCGTACACGCGCGCTGACCTTGCGGTAACGCAGGCCTACGACGCGTTGAACTACAGTACGGCAAAAACAGGCCGCCTTGCCCTGTGTTTAGATCGGCTGGTGCTAGCGAAGGCTGCTATTAGCCGCGGATCAGCGGAATCAGAGAGCTGTTAGCGTGGCAAAATCGTTTGTTCCCGACTGCCGCTTGCCGTGGGGCTCTAAGAGAAGGGGGACACACAGGTTTCCGTGTCTCCGTCCGCCCTTCTGCAAAGCGTTACACGGTATCGGACCACCCGGACGAGCTTCAGGTTCATCAGGGCGCGACTATAATAATAATAATAATATTATTATTGTGTTTTTTTTTTTTAATTTTGCTGCGTGCGCGCAGTGTGTGTGTTGGACGATGCAATACGACAGCGACAAACATTTAACCAGTTCTGCCCGTCCGCGATCATTGTGGTCGCGCATCATCATCGTCAAGATTATTGTAATCATATTCATCATCATCATTCTCATCATTAGGACGTCATCATAATTAATTAATTTATTTATTTTACTGTTGCCCTTCAGCTGGATCTGTACACGTACTCGCCACCTATTAAGTACTTAGTTAGAATTTCGAAGCCTTCCTAACTGTCTCTTCATGCGAATGTGTAACAACATTCATGACTGCATAACTGTCTATTGATTCTTTCAAAGGCCTTTGTACATGTCCCTCTCCCCCCCCCCCGCATGCTGTTACTGGCTTCGTGTCTGACAAATGCTTTTTGGAATTGCCTCTTATCGAGGCGAGCCTGGTCGGTCCAGGCACAGTTTGGTCCACAGATCAATGTTGTCGTTTTCCGAGTTGCCATCATCATCATCAACATCATCACAGCCACCATAGTCATCCCCTCATCCCGGAGTTCCCGGTTCGCTCATATTGTATAGTTGCTTTTCCCACACTAGCTGTGGCTGTCTTCCTGTCCTCCTCACACGGCTTTCTCCCACGGCCAAAGCCCGATACGTTGTCGATTCCCGTTGAGTCCCGGCCCGAAAACAGCCTCTGATCGAAGCAGCAGACGCAGAAATAGGAGAAGGAGGCGGAGCAGCAGCATCAGCAGCAGCAGGAACAGCCGCGGACGGTCCAGCAATGGCACACGGGAAGCCCTGAGGGTCAAAACATAAATCAGACGACAGGTTGAGTCGCGGCATCGTCGTCGTCGTCGTCGTCTTTTGGTGTCTTTCGACTGAGCAGACTGGCTCTAGGTCCGTGGGTGCGCTTCGGTCGGTCGGGCGGTCGGTTGGCTGCGTGCGGGTTACTTCTGGGGTTAATTTAAACCGGAAACCGTTACCCCTAGAGATGAAGCGAAGATGGCCTCCGGGCGCTTCGTTCTTACGGCCCGTGTCTCCCGCTTCCCCGTTTCTGCTTCAGGCGTCCCCACAGACCTCTATAAAGCGTCGGTTTTCCGATGTGTGGCATTATGGATCTTGGAGTCATTGTAGTAAGTTGTTGTCGTCGTCGTTGTTGCTGTTGTTGCTGCTGCTGCTGCTGCTGCTGCCGCCGCCATTGTTGATCTTTTCGTCCTCTGTCAATGCTGAAGTAGGCAGAAAGCAGCAGGTCGGGCTTGAAAACGCTGCGCTATGACTCCTGAAACAGGCCACGCATCATGTGTGTTGTTGTGGGTCGTTGTTGTAATGTATTGATTATATAGCCTACGTTATGGTACAGACAGAGTTTAAGACCAACCTTCGTAGGCTGGCTGCTATGCTACAAAATTGACGCTATCCTTCGCCTCGCTGAGTTTGGCAAGCAGGTAGTAGAAACAATCGTGTCATACGTACTGACAATGGTTCGAAAGAGGGTCCCTTAAAACATGGCGGCCTTATATATATATATATACCACACCGTTATGTAATATGAAGGATGTTGACACACTCACCAGAGCGGGCAGACACAGGAGATAGCCTTTTCCCTCCGCCGCTCAGCCCTCATACAAAGTATAAGAGTTTCCGTATTAACACACGACACTATTCCCATACTAGAGGGCCCTCTATATTAAAAACCAGCATGCTAAATTAGTGCCCAGGTGCTCTACGCTGTATTATAGATAAATACTGTTCAGCCCGGGTGCTTTACGCTGTAAATGAACGGATAGTTTAACAAAATTGCTTACTATCTACGGTAGCCATGCTTTAGTTTAATGCCTCATAGACTGCGCTATCCGCCGATTGGAGACTGTTCGAATGGACTATTTTGGATTAACGGCTACGATGTTCTTCCAAAAAGCCAAAAACCCAGGCTACCATTCTGTAGAGGCGGGGTAAACGGTTCTTCATATACAGCTAACTCATAGACGACGTATATTTCGTACTAAAAACCATTAATTTGCAGCTCGCCAGACAAGGGACCAGTGGATCAATATGCCTTGGGAATCGAAGTCAGAAAACTTGACTCCTTTCCTGAAAAACCGGCGTATCGCGGTGGTGTCAATTTCAATTAATGACATTAAATGTACATAGGTCATTGTAAAACAAACTTCGTCTAAGTCACTGTATTGCACTGTGAAATACACGTACATAAAATAATTGCAAAGAGTTCAAGAGTTCTAGAAGGCTTTAAGTAGTAGCGTTTGGTCTCTCGAGCTTGTAGTTTGTAGGTAGACTTAAAGAGGAGTACGGCACGGCTAGTGCTCAATTGGTCTTTTCATCACAGTAACGAGGAAAAATCTCAAAATGTATAAAGATCTAAAATACAATGGTTACTCGTCAAGGGCCTGTCTTCTTATCTGTGGTTGATTGGAATGAGCTACTTAATCGTACTTGTGATTCAAAACCTCTGCATGTATTCAAGAATGAGGTGAATAAATCTCTTGACAAGCATTGAAGCTTCCTTAAACTATTTTAGACTGGGGAGATGCCAAGGAGAATGCCCTTCGTGTAAACGATTCTCACATATATATATATATATATATATATATATATATACGTTGCTCATTGAAGGGTATAATACAACGATACGTAGTGCCTTGTGTAGCGCACTCAAAGACCACGGACATATGAGCCTCGTGACGCCGTTCTTCGTAGAAGGGGCGGGTTAGCCATATAACTATCAAGTCAGCGAGATTAATTGCTTAACAGACACTAATTACACGATGCCCGTCAGCTGGAAGACGATGCACGACCGAGGGTCGGGCTGGTAGGATGCGATGCGTCAGGTAATAGGGTGCCGGGTTGCGTGGTATGTAACTACCTCAATCAGTTTAACGCCAGTCGATGTAATGTGCTGCCCAACCGCGTGTGATGGAATAGTCCTTTGCGATGGTCAGGTCAGTATATGTGCGTTCAGACAATACTATTAATAGGCTTTGTGGAAGATCTGCAGTTCATACGACGCTTTAAAGAAGCGGGAGGGCTGACACTCAACGCTTCTAAGTGTGAGGTGTCAACCATTTAAAGCATCTCACAAGTGGAAGACAGGCAACCATGCGAATAATCATGTAGGTACTTTTACATAACGCAGAATGATCTAAACGTTCTGGGTGCCTCCATTATGTGTAAAAAAACACAACGAACTCTTTGTATAAAACGCATACGATGCTCTTTTAAGAATCGGCCCACATTTTACGAATTTACGCCTGCCGGCTGCCCTCTAGGTATGGAAGCGTAGTTTTAATTCAGAACACGTCGCGAGTATGCCAGAAATTTAATTATGCTGGAAGTCTTGTAGCCTACAACGAGACTACTAGGGTTATCCTTCGCAGGGTGCTAAACATTAGTTAAGAATGGATAATACAACGATTTTTGTTCCAGTGCTGTCTATTCCACTGCAAGGTACATGGCACGCTAAGTATTTAGACATTGCCTACTTCCCCGAAAAGAGAGACAAGTGCCGTCCGTACTGTGTCTTTTATGTGCGGTGTGAACATCGTTGCTCTGGATAGTACCCGAATGCCAACATACTGGAAAAAATAACGAAGTCCAATAGTTGGCTGAATCAACTTAGAATGTCTTTGGCAGCCAATCAATCTCCACACCTGAATTTCATGGCTTTGGTCTTCCTGGTGCTTATCTCAAGTCCCGTTGAGACAAGGAACGCCTCTAGCACAGAGGTAATGCGCTTAATGGCACCTAGGTCGCGATGAGTGACTACGATAACCTCTGCATACATCACCACCATGGTTTTTTGGTACTCCTGTCGGACGTAACCGACAGGGTCAGCAAGGAGACGGGTAAAAGAGACGCAGCTTAGCGGGCCTTCTTGTGGAGTTCTCACATTTTGCCTAATCCCTAATACACAATGCTCACCGTCTACCAACAAAGTGTCCTCATAAAAAACTTTCTATTACACTCAGGAGTTAGCAACCCACTCCAGCTCGTTGGAGTGCTTCGCCCAGCAGATACTGAGGGGATTTGTCAAAGGCCTTGACGCAGTCAATAAAGACTGCATACAGATGACCTCTGGGTTGCGCTAAAGCTCGCTCGATTTCTAACTGGAGAACGTGTATTGGATTACGGGTACCTTAACCTGTCCTAAAGCCGGATTCTCCGTTGAAAAGGCCTCCTCAGCCGCGTGCTCAATCCGTCAAATAAATATAATAGCGCCGATGATAGAGGCAGCGTTACCTCGGTCTCTCCTAAGGTCGAATTTCTCCGTTGGAAGGACCTCTTCAGCCGCGTGCTTAAATCGATAAATAATAATAATAATAATAATAATAATAATAATAATAATAATAATAATAATAATAATAATAATAATAATAATAATAATAATAATAATAATAGAGGCAGCGTTACCCCTACAGGCGGCAAATACTTAACTTAAATTAACCCTCTTGCGCCAGGCACCTGTTACAGCTTCCACGTTTTTCTCCAGGTTCTCAGAGAGTCTACAGGACAAAGGGTCTGCATCCGAAAATATTGAAAAAAACATGTGATTGCTATGCGGTCGCAGGCTTAAATTAAGGACTGGCTACGTTTAGTAAACGTAGGGTTTTTTTTGTTTTCAGCAAAGATAGAACAAATGTAGACGCAGCTAAGACGGGTCAGAAAAGGCAAACAAAAACTCATTATTTAGCAGTTTAAAACAAATGTCGGCAAAGTAGTGCAAATTTGCAACAAACTCGTATAAATAAGAGATAGTATTTATAGTAAGAGTTGTTTTAGTAGAGCAGGCAGTGCAAAAACTATTTGATTAGGGCAGGCAAGGCAAATATGAAGAAGCATACATAGGTGTCGCAGATAATGGAACAAAAAGCCAAACAACAGCTTTGACAATCCGGAAGCGAAACGTGTATCGGTGGGAACACGTATCGTCGTGAAACCGGCCATAAGGGCTAGCTATAAGGGTCAGGACACGATAGGCTTGACGGACTGGTCGTAGAGTCATAAAAGTTGAAAGCGATCCACCTCATGGGGTTCCTACGACGGAGTCGGTAGCTCCACCTCAAGCCGAGCTAGCGCAGACACTGCTCTCAACGCAACGAGATCTTCTCGCTTTCTCCCTCTTTCGAAACAAGTGTATATTTGCAAACCTGTTGCATCAGTGAGACTTGCACCAAAGCAAGCATAGAAACAGGCGCTGCGGTGTAAACAAGCGGGCAAATCCGCCAGCACTGATGACTTCATGTTCTACGTATTTAGGAAGTCTTAGTCTAGCACTATTGATCGGTACGGCGTAAGAGTTATCTGTATTTGTGCTCTGAATCAACATGAAATGGCTGGGGTTGTTTGTTAGCAAAAGGGTAGTTCCAAATGCGTCTGACAAATGCCGTACAAGTGGTGGCAAATTACCGTCGAATCGAGGTATACTATGAATAATAAACGGAAATAGTCGGTAAACGAAAGTCACAGATAATCGACGCCTACCACATCTATAGGAACCTTTGACTACAGGTGATTTTTTTTCAACATAGCTACATTTGACCCAATCTGCAAATCCCTTGAAACATCGCCTCTGTTAAAGAGGTCAATACAGGGATACCTAGGGTCTCCCTAACAGCTTTCCCTTTGTGGCAGGACGGCCGCTAATTCTGAGCAATATGGTCTATAACATATTCCTAATTAGCATCGCTCAAAGAGAATTCAATCAACAACAGGGATTAAACCGACGACATTCCGGTAGATGCCAACCATGACTAGCGTACTAGCCAAACCCCAAACCATTCTGCCGCGCCAATTTATTGGAAAATAAATACTCGCATTGAAAACGTCTTTGCTGCTTACAGAAAGCTTCTAATACGATAATACAGAGCTAGATTGCGGCTCATTTGCCAAGCCGCAGGTGCCGGGCCGCTTGTGCGACAAAGGCAATGCTTTCTTTGTTCCAGTGACTTGTACATTGCAACATCATTACGACTGACGTACTGCAAATGATTTCGACGACACGTAGCACAACCAGTCAGCAAGCTTGCAACAAATTAGTCATATAAAGTCAGCTACACACATTAAAACAACTTGATAGATAGCCAGATAACATGCATGTTCGTTAAGCCGCTTGAAGTCTCGTCGAATATTTGGTATGTTTTGTGTAGACATATGCTTGTAAGTCTCAGCATCATTCAGTCTCAGCAAAACAAGGAAGCGTGCAATTGTCATTTTTTGGTCCGCTTTCTCGCTTTGCTACACTCATAATATATATATATATATATATATATATATACATATATATACCATTTCAGCTTTGTTAGGCAAATGTCCCGCATTCCTTTTCCACTTGTCAATGCAGGCTAAGGCCATAGGGCAATAAATGAGTTTTCGTTAAAACCGTGCATACAAGACAAAGGGCTCGCAATAATATTGCAGAAAAACTCCGGTACCTTTTGATTAACGCCCTTTCTACTATACCAATCTAAAGAAGGTATTTATCTTCATGATCTAGTGTACTTGTTTCCGACTGCCTTTTATATGCATTTGATAACTACTTCCTAGTAAGTACTTAGCCTTATTGCACTACTTTCCAAGGACTCTATCTATATAGGCATCATCCCGGCCGAAGCTTGTCCATCTTCCAACACAGACGCGACAACTTCTTATCTAACGTACTCGATCATCTCTAGGATGTCATTGGACCATTTGCTCTTCCGAATAGATAACTATCTAGTACGGTACGGATCCTTGGTTAGGTATCTTGTCTTGGACGCCCGTAGTTTAGTAGGAAAGCCTGTTCGTGAGAACTTAGTTGGCTTCCGGTGAGCGAATGTCACTCTGAGACGACCCCAGGGTCAATCCTGTGGCATAGCTCTAGGCCGTCATAAACTTTTCAATAGTGTGCTTTATTATCTAAGATAAGTTGAATATTACTCGTTGTTGTGTATTTCCATCGTTTGCACAGGAAGCTAGCTCGTCTAGCCGCAAACTCCACCATACTAATCCGTTGCCCGTTTAAGATAAGGGTTAGGCAGTGATTTCGTTTACAATCATTAAGAAGTTGAGCTAGTGGCGGCAGTGACTATGCCTATTCTATACCCGCTGGTTGTCACACCGAACATTTGACTTCGCCAGTAGGCAATTTGCTTTGACTTTCCAGGTTCTAGTTTTTAAAAAAACGGGCGAGTATTCACTGGGCGCTGCCCATCTCCGGTACATCTGCCAGGGGAAATGCTTGTCCGAAAGGTTAATACGCCATACAGACGCGTGCATATACGCTATAGAGTATGGCACTCGTAACTTGGTTATATGCTTCAGTGAACATATTAGGAAACACGTATGGCGGAGACGGAGGTGTCTTCTATTGTCAGGAAAAAGTAGTTTGTCTCTACTAGCAGATGAGAGGTAAGGAGGCGTTAAGTTAATTGATTAAGGCATAACAGTTTAACGAGCAGGTTATATAGATTGAGAATAATCAGCTGGCATTTTTCAAAAGATAGCCCGTGCTAAGCTCTCTCCTCTTTTCGATCTGCTCTCTTCGTAAAGAGAAAAACGCTTTCCTTGTTTAGTTCATCTTTTCAGTTTTTGTTGGCTCTGGCCGACAGTGTAGAATAATTTCGGCAAACAATGTTGCAATGTATCTATACAGGATTCAGCTGATGCCCCAGCCTAATCTTACGAACCATCAGGAGTGGTTAGACTTAGCCAGTTTGGCTTCCGAGATAATGCTGCGCGGAGCAAAATTTGTGAACAAAATCTCCTTTCCGACGAAGCTTATTTCTATCTGAATGAAAGTGTGAATAAGCAAAACTGTTGCATTTGGGCGACCGAGATATGTGTTTCGTATACAACTTGTAAAAACAGAAACAAACATCTGTACCTCACCGATATCATCCTTTAATACCTCTAAAATGGCATTATCTATGTATTAAAATAAAGACAATGTGTATATATATATATATATATATATATATATACTGTGTGAGAGAAATGCATTTGTATTTCGTATTATTCGTAGCATAGAAGGTTAGATGATTACTATCAATATACACTTCGTAACCCTTTCTGCCGTAGTTTCAAGCCACTGTCGTTACATCGTAAACATTAGCATACACGTATGTAAACATTTATTCCCGCAGGCAGTATGCACGATCGCGTGTTCTGTCCCTTTTTGCAGGGACTAAAATTAAGGTGCCTAGCGAGGACATCGTGAGTTGTCCTATAAACAAGGTCAGTAAACGTACGCTTTGCATAAGTTTTGTAGAGACTGGTAGTGCAGAATCTCACGCAATCTGGCACCAATAAGGCCCAGACCCGCCATCGTGTTCGTCTTCAAGTTGCTTGCTTTACACCGAGTTTGCGACGCACAAGATGACATGTTTGGCTGACAAGTTCATTTCTAGCAGCAAAGGTAAAAAACGCATGAACAACTTCTTGGGGTTGGAAGAATGGTGCCACATGAGGGATCTTGACAGTACTGTGCACTTTATAGGTGTCAGAAAAGAAGAAAGTAGAAGAAAAGAACATGGAGCGTACATGAAGCGAGTACTTTGCCTGTCAATGCGGGCAAGGAGCCGCTTTGTGTACCTAATGTCAGGCTGTACACGAGTTGTTGAGGTAATTCGATTGAGGTTCAAAACGCCGCGTACAGTACCATTCGAGAGCTTTATCTCCGAATAGGAAATAACGTTGAACAAGTCCGACGAGAGGTTGGAGACCTGGATATTCTTAGTGCCTCTCACCTCTAGTCTTGAGGTGAGAGGCACTGAAATATACCTACAGTATAATAAATCAAGACAATTACCACGTCTATACCAGATACATAGTTCATGGCTATCATCACCTGGTCTGTTCAAACACGAGCTTCCACAAGGAGTACACCGAGTGCATCTGTCGACTGTGCTCTCAGGTGTGTACGAAGTTTAATGCGTCTGCCCGCCTGGCCCTTGCAAAGAGACCACTGCACTGTCTCTCTCGAATAACGTACAGCGAGCAGCTGAATATGCAATTGTATATTCTGAATAATTGTCTATGTTATATGCATACTCAATATGAGTGAAATAAATGTGATGATGAAAAATGAAAAAACTACATCAATAGCAATAACGCCAATATCCGCGTCATTGCTAGTGGTGCATTTGCATTCACATTCGTTCATTGGAAACATATTCTTTTGAGGTAGACATGCTGGTAATATGCCGCTGCCATCGCTGCTAACAAAGTGGCCCCAACTCATGCCACCACCAAGTGTGTTCCACCACAAAATAAGGTCTCGGTGGTCGACTTCACTTGTACATATGCGCACCCTGCGCGGCACCGCACTGTACTGTCGTCTTACGATGCGGCTTCGCGATGTAGCCCTCACCCGTTGCGACTACCAAGGGGGTGGAAATGGCTTCCCTTGCCTGCCTCTCGTCACGGGCCGAGCACTCGCCCATTCGACTCTCCTTCCCTCCCCCACCACTTTAGCGAGCCCATGTGGGGCTCACACGACTCACACGGTACATGGGGTTCGTTGGTGGGTTGGCGGTTGTTCACGCCGCCAGAGTTCTCGAGTGACGATGGCCACGACCTCGAATACTTCTACTACTATTGCTCCCCGCGCGCCATGTGGGCCAGTTGCTTCCACGGCTGGTGACGAAGGTGGGCAGCACGCCAGCCTGGTCACGGTCATGATATCGTCAATGGGGCCACAAACCACACAGCTACAATGATGAGCACAATGGCGAAGAAGACGATGGCGCCAGAAGCGTAGCATTCAGCTCCTTAACATAACGAAGCCTACAACAGTAAGCTTAGTCGCGTTTAGCACAGTTGCTGCTAGTCGTGCAGATAGGAAGGAGACTACTATCAGTAATAACGAGGGTCGGGCCTGGGGCGCCCGTGCCAGAGCCGACATGTGACATTTTAGTCGTCGCCATCTGCTACTTCCATGGGATTGTCGTGTACCCCATGTTTATCGGTTATGAGTGTTCGTTTATAGAAAGTGAGTGAAGTGAAGTGAACCGGTCCACAAGCTCACGCTGTCAGCCATGATCGCACACTAGCCTAGAGGTGAGGTGCGGTGTTCGGCGGTGCTGGCCGATCGCCTCCTCATTCGGATGGTTTACGGTGAAGTGCGTTCCGGTGGTGCAACTACTGTCAGATGTGGTCGGACGATAGCTGTTATTTTTCTGGCGATCAGGCAAAGTGACGTCTATGTCTACGTATATGATAGGCGTGCCAAGTTGATGCTGCGGCGTGTAGCTAGTGATTACGTGAATAAGTGAGAGCGGTGATATGTGCCGTGATGTGATACCACACAGTTTTCCCCTCACCCCTCTCTCAAGTTCGTTCTCACGTTCCTGCTCTTGTTCTTCTTCTGCGGCATCTTCCACTCACCCGATCATCTAGTCCTAGCTTCGGCGTGTACGTATGGATCTATTGGTGTGCTAGAGCGCGGACATCACTTCAACTCGTGCAATGAGCCTGTATGGCATTGTGGTTTGTGCTAACGTCATCGCTCCCGGATAACCCATTCATTCGTTCGTCCGCACATAGGAACGTTCGCCCGCAAAGACAGATTGAAGATTCACGTGTTTGGTGATAAACTTCGAGCGACGTTACAGAAGTACTTCAATACACACAGCCTCACCTGTCATCTAAATCATCACCACAACACCAGACAAGCAACACGACGGTCGGCAAACGCATCACCGTTGTTCGCGTTGCCGCCTAGGAAGCAATATCCAAAAAAGCCAAATCAACCACTCAATGTGTGTGCTGCTCATCAACAATGCATGATATTGATCCCTTACTGATAAGCACGGCGTTGTCTCTCGTCGACTGCCGAGTGTTTCTCAAGCAAGAGGACAGGAGCAGTGAGGACAACACAGAGCAAAAGTCAACACATCCGAAATCAAAACACCACAAGCTAGAGCCAGAAGACATGGATGGCTACTACTAGACGGTACCTGAATGCGTTTGTACAATCTCCGCGCATCACTGCTGTCTTCTCTGCTACTGCTGTAGCCACGATAGGCTACGGCATCGTCATTGTTGTTGTCGTCGTCGTTGTAGTAGCAGCAGCAGCAACAGCAGCAGCAGCAGCCGCAGTAAGAGCAGCGAAAGTGGTGATATCGGACGGCCTTGCCGGGCCAGCCGCCTAAGTGCCCGAGGGGTGCGGGGTCAGCGCAAGTGTCTATCCGACCAAGCGGGCCGCGTCGGGCGACAGACAGTTCCCCCTGTTCCTGTTAAATGAGGCGTCCCGTTCGGACGTTGGCGCTCCGAGGTCAGCTCCGGTTGTTGTCACCTCGGTGATCGTGTGTGTGTGTGTGTGTCCGCCGGCCCGAAGCGCGAGCGGAATACGACGATCTTTGTTGCTGTCAGGGGCCTGGTCGGCCCCTGACGCACCGCGGGCCCGCGAAACACTCGACCTGACGGCGGACGAGCCTGGCCCCCGGAGGGCCTGACCAGCTCGGGCGCGCAGAATCGCACGGCAGAATGTGGCTCCCTCGGCGACAGCAGCGGAGTATCGTGGCACTTACGCATCTTCTCACCAGAATCATGACACTAACAGCGTTCACTGGACAGCTCGAGCCCACCACCGGTAAGACCGCCGACCACCTACAATCATCAGCCTCTACTATCTAGTAGTTGTAAACAGGAGGTGTCTTCTCAGATGTAATCGAATTATGTCGGCTGTTCGGCAACGACAACGGTGGTTCAGACAGAATTCCACCACACGTTATCTCTCTGTCCTTCGCCATCATCATAGAGGAATTGGAATAGGAACAGATGCGCCACCAGAAAATGGAATAGCCACAGATGTGTTCCACACAGTTCGCAAACGTGACACAGCCCTGTACGCAATAACCGAACAACCTCTCAAAGTTAAAACTTTGCCGAGCGTTCAATAATGCCTGCAGCAAGCTTGCGAATTGGCTTCTTCTCAAGTGTTCGTCGCACGCAGACAAGCGATACACTCGCATCAGTAGATAGAGTGGTGGCAAAATGTTAAATTCAAACAGGTATACCCTTTTAGAACTGACCTTGGTGCCGTTCCATCCGGTCGCTATGAGGTCTAAGGGAAACGTTGTACTCAAACTTCGAACTAGTTTATTATTAGTCTCATACAAGTACTAGAAATATTGTTTTTGCCGGGTTTCTCTTAGCCAACATTTAACGTCCACGAAACCGCTCTCGTATTGCTTTATGAGAGGGATCCCAATAGATACAAATGTGCATCGGTGGGGATCGAACCCGTGTACCCTTGTCCGCCCTCATCCGGTCGCAAGGCGCAGGCTAGAGCACTACGCCACCGGGCTCGACTACTTATACTACTACAAGTCGTAGTAGTAAAATCTCTCTGCGCCAGCCGCTATTTCTCTAACTTGCACCCGGGTTTGCTCTTCTCCTTCAAGAAGTCGACTTACGACAATTATTGCCGGGCACCTTAGAGATTTGCATTCAGTTAACGATATGGATTATGCAGATGAGTCCGCGAACGCTGCTGCGATAACAACTACACGCTAGAAATGGCAAACGGTTGCATATAGCTTTGGGCACACGAACGACGAGTTCCTCAGTGTTATTCTGCTACCTGCCGTCGGTAATTATGCCGACATTTTATCACTGCCGCTACATCTTTGACTCGTTATTGCTGCCTACAGTGAAGCGGAACAGTGCACAAAAATACCTCAAAGGTTTACTCGGTCTAAATAAGATCATATCTTAGCAGAACCGATTTTGACCGTCAACGAGGCTTCAGTGTCATCGACCTGTTTCAGCCGTTCTCAAGCGGCAGGGTCGCATGCGAGCAACTCATGACGTTGGCGCTCAAGCGCGATATGTGGTGAATTAAATCGTACGCCAATGTAAGTAAGCAATGCCGTAATGTGAGTTTAAACAAATTCACGACTAGTGAATAAAACGGCTAAAGTCCAGATCGCGACTGCTAGGTACCGCCGGAAAGTATAACGTTAAACGAATCGCAACACAAAACGAAAATAAATTATACGAAGGTAACAACAAACAACACTACTCCGCGTATACCGCGATATTCACAAATAGGTCGTAGCAAACAGATAAAGATTGTCACATGAGACCCATGGTAAACACCGATACTCTTGGTATGTGTTTAGGTACCGCCTTGATTATTTCTCCCGATTCTACAAACAGGAGATCCCGTAACTCCGACCTTATGATACTTATCACATCGCGCCTGCTTGGCAAATGTGGCATCCATAACGACTCATTCTTTCATAATGCCGGATCCATATACATATATATATTTTTTTTTTGGGGGGGGGTTAGATAGTAATGCGCTATCTCTTTTTTATTGAGACATCTGTGCTTTCCGTTTTTTCCGATCATGGTCAATTTTTAGTCCACTCTGGCATTCACTTTGTCTAAATTGGAAAAAGTCTAATACGTGCATCTATAGCACAAGCTCCTTCGAATCAATTGGCCGTGCTCGCATATCTAGTGGCTACAAATTGCGGCGGTTTTTTGGACGTTATGCCTGTGTTTGTTCTTTATGATGTCTTCCATAAAAGCACTAGCTATAGTCCAGTGACGCTCTCTGAGACGCATATGTAAGTCGCATAGTTAATTACCCTGGATGACAATTTTAGCCTTCTTTAGTTAGGTGCGCCCTATGCCAGAGCGGTTATTGAAATTGTACTAGGGAGCTGTGTTAATTGTCTTATGTGTCACTTGACAATTTAAATTATTACTCCAATATATATATATATATATATATATATATTTTTTTTTTTTTAAGTGCGTTGCAAAAAAATAGCAACTTATGTTTTTGGTGATAATTTCGGCTTGATTTATTTAAATGGATTGAAATTTTATAGGCATGACGAAGGATCTCTCGGATAACGAAAATGCAAGAATCGAGACATATGCTGAGCTCGGTCATACAGTAACTACATAACAATATAGCAACCAGATTAGGACGGCATAAGAGCACCATACGCAGGTTCTTACGTCCTGGACTGAACCAAAGGTGCAGATCTAACAGTGGGCGTAAGCCAGTTTTGACTATTCGAGATCGGCGTAGGATCATAGAGTTGCCTACTCATGACAAAATGTCTTCTTCCAGGCTCAGGACCACTTTGGAAGTGCCAGTGAACCGATCCACAGTGTACCGAAAGTTAAGTTCTGATAAAAAGATGCAATGCGCGAAAAGGAAGCTTATGCCGCGACTGCAGCCGAAGCACATTGTCGCACGGCGTGAATTTTCGCATTTTCGCACCGAACTTGGGATAACGAGTGGAAAAACATCGTCTTCTCGGATGAGAAGAAATTTCATCTCGATGGCCCTGACGGCTGTCAGTATTATTGGCATGACTTACGGAAGGAACCTAAATGGTTCTCGAAACGTGTGGCCGGTGGTGGTTCTGTTAAATATTGGGGCGCGTTTGGATATAACGTGAAGTCTGATCTAGTCGCGATTGTGGGCCAAAAGAATTCCTACAAGTACCAGCGTATTGTCAATTCCCAGTTGCAAGCTTGTTTCAGAAGAATTGGGGGACCTGGCGCAGTTTTTCAACAAGACAACGCCACGTTTCATGTCTAAGCTAGCACTATAGCCTTTTTTCAAGAACAAGGAGTGCCACTTTTTCACTGGCCGGCATTGAGTCCAAGCCTGAATCCCATTGAAAATCTTTGGGGACATTTGGTGAAGCAGATTTACGCAAATGGTCGACAACATGATAATTTGTCAGACCTTAAAAAAGCTGTCCAGCAAGCATAGACTGATATTCCACTTTTGTACTTACAACAGCTCATTAACTTCATGAAATACCGAGTTCACGATTTGATTCAGAAGAAGGGACGAAAAACCCGTTTCTAGAATAGAATATGTAGTATCAAATAAGTCACACAGCTCTGCTAAGAATCGAATACTCCGGCGTTATTATTACTAATATTTTGCAACACTGTTTTTTCACACTTGTTTTATTTTTTTGTATGAACCGATTGTGAGATTGCAACGAGGTTAACACCATGCTCGTGGTCATGGACGTCATGCCCTTAAAATTTCACGCCATTCAAATAAATCAAGCCGAAATTATCACCAAAAAACATGAGTTTGCTATTTTTTTGCAACGCACCTTATATATATATAATTGTTTGGCAGCTTGGCATTTTTACAAAGTATGTAGTATATATTGATAATATATACAAGTACACAAAGTAGAATGTGCATGGCTACCATCACTTGGTATGTTCGACCCAATAATTTCACCAGGTTGACGTATTATGTCGTTGCCGGTTCTGCTGGCATGCGTGCGTTAAGTACGCAGCGAGCTGCCAGATGCATCGGCGGTCTCTACACTTTTTCGCCTGAACGGACGGTCCCTGAAGTATCCAAATTGTATGTAACGACTATATATTAATTCTATATATAATTTTTATAATTGTTTCGTAAGGCTATTGCCCGTGTACGCTTTTTAAATGTCATGCCCGACTATTTAGTCCACTCCGGCATTCACCTTGTGAAAATTGGGAACCATGATAACCAATTTAAGAGTGGCCGGTTCGGGTCTCGAACCCAGGCCTCCTGGAGGCAGAGCAAAGGCTTTGTCACTAAGGCAGCTTGCTCGGTTATTATAATTTTAATTATAACTATGTGCCAAATAGAAATGCAAGTTTATTGCGTATAAAATATATATATATATATATATATATATAAATTGATTTATACAAATTTGTGTTACAGCTTTACTGCTTTTTTTGGTGCGGTACGCTGTTGCTCTTGTATCGGTGTACCGTTCTTGTGCACTGTTGAAAGTGATACATATGACAAAATTCGTCACATAGATAGCATTCCCACTCGGTCGTTTTTTCTTAAAACCTAATTCGTGTACGGAAAGTTTCAAATGAAATCCATGCATTACAAACCCGATAACAAAGCAAGTATTTCGCAACATGAATCCAGCAATTAGATGTCATTCCTCTTGTCTCATAAAAACGCTAATTAACAGAATATATATATATATATATATATATATATATATATATATATATACTTTTTAAAGGGAGTGGCAAAGGAGGCTGAAAGAAGGCAATGTGATAAATAAACAAATTATTGCACTCTTGAGAGACGTTGTCTAGAAGGCCCATGACAGAAAAAAGCTTAATACACAAGAGAAAATACAAAATCAGGAATTTTTCGTAGGTAGACGATTTTTATTTTGATCGAACGCAGTGGCTGTGGTTGGGTTGGCGTTGGCGAAAATAGGCCAATCCAGGACTAACCGTTATCGGCGGCTCATGTTTAAGTAGTGAGGACGAACGGTGGCCACGATGTACCCTCACGATTTGCGTAAAAAAATCTGCAACTCTGTGTAAAACTATAGAAATCAATGCATATTATATCTAAAGATAACATGCGATTTGACCAAAAACAATTATTGTAGCGAACTTGTATTTCTATACAATTATATACATATATATATATATATATATATATATATATATATATATATATATATAGTATATTCGTATACGACCACGTAGCGTCTAGCGTCAAAAACGAACGCCAATGAGTCGTATTTACGCCATGCTCTTGTTGTCTTTTTGCGCCGCTTTGATCTTCCCCCCTCTCTGGTTCGCTGATTTATTATTGCCGCTGTCTGTATTGCGTCGCTGTGTCAGAATTGTAGCTGCTTCGGCAGTAAATGACCATAGCCTTGATTAACTGCATTAGTCGGTCGTACCGGCTGCAATCCAGTCCGTCCAGCCAATGCTTCCAGCCTTCAAGTCTCAACATGGTTTATTGACGAAACTGCTTTTATATTTGTCGCCTCTAGCGCAAGATCAATGCGCACCTGTGCAAGACCAATGCAAAGCTACGCACGGCATCACACAGTGACGTCGCCCACGGCCAGATTAATCACCCAAGACTAATATAATTATGACTTATATGACGACAAACTTTTTCCGGGTATAGGATGTGGAAAAGCTGACGGTTACACACTGGTTCATATATAGGCTCACGGTTTACGCAGCGGTAGCTATGGTGCGGGCCAGGTCAGGGTCACGGGCTCAGAGATGGCAGGCATTGATTGACATCATTTCGAACGTTCAACTTGCGTGACTCATGGAAGAGGTATAAGATATGTCCGTGTCTCACTGAGACCGTGCGCGAAAGACCCCTTTGCACTGTTGCTGTACGCAGTCGTTTCTCTTTTGTGTGTCTCTCGATTGCTAACTCGATTGCTCATTGTTAGCAACTGTTTATGATTTTTGTTTTAAATCCAATTTCAATCCCAAAAAAAACACTGCACACCGCTACCAGCATTTGACGGTTGCGGACGACGGCTTTTTTAAGGCCTAAGGACAGGGTGTTTCTCCCCTACTCCCCTTTTCCTTCTCTCGGGTTTCTCGTCAGGTCCTTCTGCTGCGACCTGCGTGGTCGCGGCTGAGGTGGTCGGCATAGCAATGAGCCGGTTAATGAACATCTCAGGGGATTTCGTGCTGTGCGTGGGCTTCGCCAACAAGTAGAACAGCAAAGGAGCACACGAGAGAACGTGAGAGAAAAACAAAGGTGGAAGGGACGAGAGAGAGAGAGAGAGAGACAGACAGAGAGACTCTTATCGTGCAGACGAGGGTACGCATTCCCCGGGTCGGGCCAGTTAGACTAGGAAGTCCGTAGGACATAGGGGAATAGTAACTTGCCTCAAGATGCTACGTTAAGCATCGGGCTCCTGCTGCCAAAGGAGGCCGTGTTCGAACACGAATGTTCGAATACGACGCATTCAGTACGTCGCTCAGACGCTAAAAGTACGTCAGCCCACTATTGTTTTGGTAACTGCAACCAACGCCACTATTTTTCTCGTGTGCAGCTAATGCTGCTACTGTGGGTTAATACAGATATAAGTCTGTTAGACAAAGCCGGTATTGACACGCGTGAGCATTTGTGCTCAATGCTTTTTATTAGTGCTAGCATATTTATAGAGCGGACAGCAATAACGCGAGTCGTTGCGCAATATACGTTTATGAAGTCTGCCGTCAATAACAGTCTTATTTCGATACAAGAAAGACTAGACTGTAACCTACCTGCAATAGCGATTTGCGTGAACATAGCATGATTTTTATTGGCAGTCACTAAGTAAGGCCAAATAAGGCGGTTGAATGGTAAGTGTTTGGTGTGTGTTACCTTGCGGTTGATTGTTTAAAGTCAGAGCCTAGTTAGATTAGTGCATCAGGAAAGAATCGGATCCAAGCCCTGTCGCTCTCGACTTGGTTCCCGTGGTTAAAACTGGAGGCCCTAGTTCATGCTTCAAACTCTATCGCAGACATCGATGTGAACTTAAGTCGGTCATGGCAAGATTTACGCAAAAAAATGACAGACACAGATGTGTTATCAAAAATACCATGCAAGCTAACAATATCTATTAAAAGACATGTAAATATACGTATCTCACTTATCAATGACGACTCCCGTTGGTTGACCAGAGCTCAGGGAATTATTATATGAATGTCGAAGTGACTTTAATATGAATGCTAAAGTGATATGTTTTAATCGTTGAGTAACGTTCAAGTAATTAAATCTAACGACAATGTTTTACCGCCTTTATTAGACACACCCAGGAATATTGACAAACGGGATCTAGTGCAACTTGTGGTCGTGATCCTTATTGACAATTTTATCAAGCACGGCTGAACAATTGTAGAAGCCAACTAATGGATGTGCTCAGCAGTTTTTCATTACCATTTATCACACAAATAATGAAGCTTCTATGCTACCAACTACAAGCGTAATATGCCTAACGCATCTCCGTTATGTATGTGCTGAGAGTGCAAGAGCTGAAGCAGCTCGCCTATTGAATTCGGCATATGAGACGATTTCCGGCGACACGGCCCGTTTACAAACCCCCTGAACTACAGTCGTCCCTTTGCCCCACGTCGGGGTGGCCGCAGTACTGTCTTCTGCAGATTACTGCAACTGGCCACTTCATCGTGCCATTAGGGCTGCTCAACTTTGCGCGGCGATTTTTTCGCCTCGGAGACAAATTCTGCGAATCTTCTCACTATAAACAGGATTTATGATATTTGAAAGGCACAGCATTTGTAGCAGCGTTTTGCATCGTCAGCCTCACACGCACATAAAAAAAGGAGTCAACTTACCGGTGCAGGAATCGCGGTGTAGGAATCGCGGAAAACAGCTACCATGGCTTGTAAGCAGTTGCGGGAGTATACATATATATATATATATATATATATATATATAAGTTTTGAGTATTTGCTGCTATTAGCACCCTTGCAAGATTGTGTCTATTGTTGTTGTCGCTGCTGCTGCTGTTGTATGTTGTTGTTATGATCGCTCTTGTTGTTGTTTTTGAAGTTGACAGAATCCTCATCATCAGCGCCTGTGCCGCCACCACTATCATTACTATTTTCGTCATTGTTCCCGTCGGCCTGGTCCTATTTGACACATAGCGTGTGTGACCAATCCACAACCGGCATGCGACCGCAGGCGGCAAACACTCGCAGCAAAACAAGCATCACGTGTCCAGAGGAGAGCGCATTTGGCCTACACGCGCATACACATTTGCTCAGACACATACACAAATATTTATATATATATATATATATATATATAAATATTTATATATATATATATATATATATATATACATATATATATATATAACCGAGCAAGGTGGCTTAGTGGCAAAGCCTTTGCCTTGCATTCGGGAGGACTGGGTTCGAGCCCCAGACCAGCCCCCACTAAATTGGTTTGCATGGTTTCCAATTTAAACAAGGTAAATGCCGGAGTGGAGTAAACTTAGCCATGACATGAAAAAATCCGTACACAGGCAATTGCTTTACGGGAATCTCTAATAAAAAAAATATATTTATATATATATATATATATATATATATATATATATATATATATATATATATATATATATATATATATACACTAACGTGGGCTCGCACGTATTGGGGTGTATGTATACACACAGCCGCACCACCTCATTGTTGGTCATTGTCGTCTGCCTCGTATCCGTGTCAAGTGTGGTAGGAATCGCGTTGCTGTTATCTGGCCATTTTAGACTTGTCATCGAGGATAGAGCACAGGTCGTTGGTACGCTAAGCCGCGCAGGACCTGCACAGCAGGGTTTGGCAAACCGGAGGTAGTACAGCTATAAACTAGTTTTTGACGGAGCATTTTTAGATGGCCTTACCGACGTCGACCCGTCAACACTGTCCAATTCCTTGAATTGACTTTTGAGCTGCATATCGTATTTTGACCTTTGTGTCTATGTTATATGGAGAACTTTTGTTCGATTGACTGGTGTATTATTCGTATGACATGCATACCTAAGTACACATGTCACCCTTTTAGATTAGGTGCACATAGAGAGGCAGCCTATAAATTACCTCAGCATCCATACCAAATTGTTCTATTCTTACCTCCGGCACTTCCAAGCTCTGTTGTTCCTATCTGTTCTATTTCCTCGAAAAAAAACACCCGTCCTGATATTCCTAAACCTGTAGTCCCTTCTATTGTTTCACCCTTCCCTGTAACCCCCGTAATTTCCCTGTTATCTCTTCTTCTGTCCCTGTATCTGCCGTTTCTGTTCACCTTTTGTGTTGGCCTGTATCTGTGATTCAACAACACTTCCTCATTCAAGTATCCACCCTCCTGCCTGAAACATCCCGATTCGGGGCTCGTATTTTAGATGCGCTGACCGCTTCTTGGTGTGTCGCTCTCCAGTTTTTTGTTACCCTATTCCTCGCTTGCGTATCGCCTCCTTCACTCATAATCGGCCCGACACCGCGTCGCCAATCACACATCATCTCGCCAATGGGGTGAGCCGCTGGCACGGCACCTATCTCCCCTGCGAGCCTCTCCTCTTCTTTTCTTGTGCGAATCAAGTTTTTTGGTTTCTTGGACATCAGCCGCGAACGTTGACGAGGTTGTTGCTTCGACAGCGGCTACTTTATCTTTCCGAGTGTATTAACTCTTCTACTGTCGTCGTCGTCGCCGCCGCCGCCACTGCGCCACTAAATACTTGTACGTACTTTTGCTACGAGTAGAAAATGAGAATGTACCACTTTCCATTCGAGCAATGTGGGACTCGACCCCAGCCCTACTGTAACTGGGGTTTCTTCTCCGCATGACTTCGTCGAGCGTTATGGACATTTCCTGCAGTAGTACAATTGCGTGTCTCTCGCTCTCTCTCTCTCCCTTCGGCCTCCTGAGCGTCCTTATCCTTCTGTTCTCATCAGCTTCTGCTGGATATCCGTGCAATAATGCCCTGCTAGCGACCCTGCGTGGCTTGAACTGCACCATGTTCTCCCATTTCCCATTCGTCAGCCCAATCTTCTCTGGCAGCCGCTCAGATGTACTTGTTGATCAAGTACTTCTGAGCAACGAATCAATGTACACAGCCAATATGCACGTACCTGCACGTGTGCGACGACCACATTCCTCTGTATAGTGTCGCCGCCACACTACAGATGCTGTTCGAAGTAAACACACTACTTGGCTGTTGTGCAGATAGATCTGTAATTTAGCGCTGCATCAGAGTGATTCGCTTGGACTGACGACGAACAAGATGTGAGCATACATAAGGAATGAGCCTGGCTTTTCTTTAGCGTATGAGTTAAGGGATTCGAGTAAAGAGTTGTAACAGAGGCCGTAATATTGAAGCAGCGGAGTGATGTTGGCCGAAGGGACTGTTGTAAACTAGACGAACCAATTCACGTATACCACAGAGTCGATGTCACAATGGTCGCTATATGATATGATAGTATGCTGACCTGACTTCGTGATTAAACGCAATCTACGGATGATGTGATGATGTTTGCATACTCACGCGATCAGCTACGACGAGACTTCGATGCGCCGCTGATCCAATAAAAACGTCTGTAAAAAAATTTCAGACGGGTCTATTCAATACATGAGTAAATGTGACCCCCCAAATCCGAAATGTTCTGTTGGCACGCAGAAATACCGCGGCGTTCCGACAAGTCGTGCCAAAAACCATTACATTAGAGAGTGGCGTAGTTGCGATTTCAGCCATAGAGAACGGAAACGTTTCGAATATTTGCAATGCCCAGAGAGCGCAGCTGACTGCGTCAACACTTAGTCTGTTCAGCCTGTTGCAATCTGAGAGAGAACCTATATTTGCTAACATCAAGATGGGGTTAATATAGGATAGTTAGTCACAGGTAGTAGTCATAATAGAAGGAACAGTAATATGAAAATTAATGTAGTATGAATAATACAAGCCAGACTGTAGTCGTAGTACTAGTAGTAATAACAGCCAGACTGTAGTCAAATAGCGCCTATGCCAAGGATTCGCCGAATTTTGAGATACTCAGTATTCGATCTCGCCAAATTTGGAGATACCTCCCACTAGCAGCTAATTGAATACAACAAACATTATTTAATCACCCTGCGAGGGCGTGACTCGACAATTAATTGAGACCGGTGTCGACTGCGAAGCGGTGCAAAGCAGTACCGGACTATGGTCAAAGACAGTCCATTAGTATCAAGTGGCGGTCACTCACCTCGTTCGCTTTGCATGGCTGGCTGCGAAGACGCCAACGATATGGTTACGACCGCTGTATTTAGGTGCGGAGTTATGCTTAGACAGCAAATCTATTATCATATTTTTTGTTAACAGGAATACAAATTCTTCCATTTAATTAGTGTCCTCTCTCTTTCATTCGCCGTTTTCCCGCTCTGCCCACAATTTATCGCGGTCTGTGTCATTGTTTGCATGCCCAACGAGGTAACCCGAGGAAAATTGACGATGATAGTGTCTTTGTGCCAGGCCTGATGGATGCGTTTGGAAACTTCTTTCTTGACTACGCTGCTACGTGTCTCAAGTCGCGTCAAAAGTGTTTTTTTCTTGTATCTAGAAACAACACGCGTTAAGCAGCATCTGTTCGGGGCACATTATCAAACTGGGCTAATTCTGGGTTGGAGAACCCAGAATGACTACACGTTCACGCGGAGACAGACGTTCACTCTGAAGTGCTAACATCAAAAAGTAGTTATATAAAGAAATCATAGACGCGTAAGTATCAATATGTCCTTATGGTCGTCCATTCGCCCCTTTTAACTAAATAAAGGCGTTTTGTTGACATGTTAACTTGGCTTACGGTTATTGTTTCTGTTGTTCTCCACATCGTCCTTCATATTGCCGCATTGTGGTCGCATAAACGTATAAAGGTGGCGCACGGATAGCGGCGCAAAGCTTGAGCGTTCGACGCCAGTTATTATTACATTAGACGGAAAACAGTCTCTTTAAATGCTGACAGTCAAGATATCGACACAGCAAAAAGGCATCAATCACTTGCCCATACGGACGCGTTGGCTTATAAACGTGCGACAGACATCACTTTAGGTTAATTCGCGTGTGTAACGAGTATATTTACTTTATTAACACCCTCTATGGCTGAGTAACAAGACAGCATCATAACAAAAGAATAAACATTTTTGTTAGAAATGTGAGAAAGATGCGTTTTTTGGAACAAAACAACCACACGTGATTGTTCTGTTAACATTTTGCACAAACTCTAATAATAATAATAACGGTTTGTATATATATATATATATATATATATATATGGAGTTGCAAGGTGCTCTCCTTCAGTGCATGCGCAAGTGCTGGAGTGCGAGCCTCATTGCTGCTGCTGTTGTTTTGCTCAATTGGGATCATTCTCCAAACTGATGATCGTCGAAGCACCGTACTGGGTCACAATTCGGCCATATAGCCGCGCCTTGGCAGCTGCCTCCAGCAGCAGCAGCAGCAGATCTCCTACCATAGATAGTAGGAGTAAAGTGCGTCACTACTTTGACTACGACTACTGTAACGACAACTACTAATACTGAGGCTACTACTCCGCCTAGTGGCCTTTTGTCACCATTGTCGTCGTCGTAGTCGTTGTTGTTGTTGGCGTTGCTGTAGGTGTTGCTGTTGGCGTTATTACAGTCGTCTCTGTTGCCTTTCCATAGCGAGTGGACGGGGAAGGGGGCGGGGGGAGGGCAGTCGGGGGTAGTCGAACGCACCGACGACACCGTTGACGGTACCTCGTCCCCCGCTGCTGCTGCTACTACTGCCGCGACATGCCCCTGGAGAGCTTTAACTTTGGCGTGGACGTTGGCGAAAAGTCCAGCACGCAAGAGGTTGCTGCTACTCACTACTCTCTGATGGGCAAGTTTGCCGCCTGTATACATATATATATATATATATATATATATATATATATATATATGTACATAGTTATATATATATATATATATATATATATATATATACAAATATATGTACACAGATATATTTTGAGTCGACTCAAAACGACCCCCTTCACCCCGTATTGAGTACGCCCCGCGTGCAGGTACACGCACGTGGGGTCTGCTTCTGCTGCTGCCGCGGCGGCCGCAGCGGCGACAGTAGCGCCGGTAACCGAAGGGGTCATCCATGACAGCGCTCATGACCCATTGGTTGGCCACTGTTCTTGTTGTTGCTGTTATTGTTGTTCTTGTTGTTGCTGCTGTTGTTGTTGTTACGTGCAGCACTCGTTCACGGACCACCGCTCATGCCATCGACTTTGAACTCTCTGCTCTGGTCACGGCCGGTCGCTCGGATTTGCATGCGCTTTCCTAGTGCCCCTTACGCCCGTTACGTTTTGCCAGTGTGCCGCCCTTCCTCCCTCCCTCTCTCTCTCTCTCGCTTTACATCCCAATTTTCTCTCCCTCTCTCGCTCGTTCGGGGGCTTTGGGTTTGGCTGTGCTGGAGCTGTTACAGGGACGGGCCAGTAGACACAGGAAGCCTGTCTCGGCCTGGCCGTACATTGTGTGTACGTGGCAGGCGTGTTCGCCTATATGAGTACATTCTCTCTCTCTCTCTCTCCCTCTCTCTTTCTCCCTCCCCCCTCTCTAACTTTCTCCCTCTCTCTCTCTATAAATATATATATATATATATATAAATATAGTTATTTATATATATATATATATAGATGAAGTCACAGACAAAGAAGTAAAGAGAACCAAAGGAAGCGAGAGAGAGAGAGAGAAATAGAGTAGGCGAAATGGAGAATAGAGCACCACAGACAGTGAAAACGCCAGCAAAACATGGAGCAGTCGTCGACGGCTTGTCATTGAGCATGAATGGGTCGGCATTTGTTGCGTATTTCCGCCTGCCTATCGTGACGTTACCTATGCATAGATAAAACGCGGCCGCTGGCCGATGCTTGAACGAACTAGCACATACATGTTTATGCATCATATTTTCTTCTTCTCCTTCTAGCTTTCTATGCGCTCTATCGTTGCCGCTTATTCTACATTGCCTTCTCTGCCATGATCTGCGACAGTTGCAATGCTAGCCCTTTTCTACCTCCTTTATTTGGATATTTTATACCAACTAATTTGTAGGTCCCATCAACCGCACGCCTACGCGCAAAATTCCCAAATTCATAGACCTCAAGTTCATAGATTGTAGTTTGACTGAAACTGTAAAATTAAAAAATACATATGTTATCAACGACACTATATTCAGTTAAAACAAATCCAATGTTTATACAAATATTTGCAAATATAAACGAGAGCCACGGGCTCTTAAATTTCATCAATGAATCAAAAGATCATGGTTTTTCCTGGCAAAGAGGAACAACTAACCAAACGCGCTTAATGTGGCTCAAATGATAATATAATACTTTACTGGACCGTGATAGTTACATACAAGACTATCCTGAAGAAATGTATTTTACGTTTAAGAAAGTACTCGTAATCATTAAAAAGTGTTCTCAAGCTAATAAATGACAAGTTATATAACATTTGTGAGGCTCTCCTACCCAATGAGCAAGATGGGGTTCTTCTGCACTGGTCGAAACAGCTGTAAGCGAAGCCATAAACCATGCAAAGAAAGGTTTGAAAGATAAGCAAATGACTTAGGCGGCATTTATATGCTTTAAACCTTTGAGTGCATATTTTAGACCACTTGTTTAACAATAAGCAAAAAAAAATAAACAATACAAACTAAAATATTTAACCTTTTCCCAGTTTCTTAATTTTAATTTTAAAAAAATAACTATTTTTAATCAACCAGGCAATTTGTGAAAGTGTAGGTGTTCCAGGAAGGCACTTTGTTCAGGCCCGTGTTTTAACCAGATCCAATATGACCTGACGTTTTACTTAACTAATCTCAACCAGATCCAATATCAGTGAGTGTTTCACTTAAAATAATTAAAATAGTGATCACATGACAATCGCACAAAAATGCCGCAAATATTTCGATTCTAAGCTGAGTAGTACTAGAGGACGAAATATGACTAGTGGCACACTTTTTAAGACGAACCTTAAATTTGTCGCCAATCTTTTTTGTAGGTTGGTTGTGCTGTTCTACCGGAGCTATCACCAGCCTTTCTACCTCAGACTTTACCGCTATCAGGCGTGCAACTGCTTGCGTTGCCGGGCTTCTTACCATTGCTGTTACTGGTATTATTACTGCTTTTCGTTATATCCATGTATCGCTCGTTCAATAATAATAATAATAAGCGAAAAGTTCTGATACATATTTATAAAATGTTTGTTTATAGTATTTAGTTCTCCGAAGTGTTATTGTTCCCTTCAAAATAACTTCCGTCCGCTACAATACGCGTGTGCCCCTTTCTTTCCCACCCTTCAAAACGTTTTTTAAACGCCTCTCTCAGAAGCGAGTGAAGTTGCTCATGCGATGTTTCTTTATCTCCTCGTTAATCTCGAAACAATTGCTTTTATCCCTGACAACAGGTAAAAGTTGCAAGAACAAAATTCCGGCGAGTAAGGAGGTAGGGCAAATATAGAAATCGAATTTTTCATCAATTAATTCGAAACCAGTGACTATGTACTGATGAGCTGGTGCTTAGTCGTGATTAAGATTCCAGAAGTTATTTACGCAAAGCTTAGGCGTCGGACGTTCTCGCGAATTTTTTTAAATCGTTATTGACCGTATAGCCTGGAATTTAAGATTCGTGAAAAATGATTCCCTTGCAGTCGAAAAACAACCAAAAGAACTTTGCTGTTGGATCTGCTCTGTACGAATTTCTTTAATCGGCTCTCTCCTTGGAAGCGCCACTGAGAGGACTGGGTTGTGGTCGCGATAGCGTAAACATTTACCCATGACTCGTCTCTTGTAATCACTTTCTGAAGCAATTCAGGGTTGTCTGCTATCGCCTGAAGGTTCAATTGGACGGGCGTTATTCAGAATTCTGGAATGAACATCTAACGCATAAGATATCGTACAAGACCGTTATAACTGATCCACAAGAATCTCTAACTCCTCAGTTTTCTCCCTGGTAGTATTTCGGCAATTTCTGAGTACGATATGACGAACATCTCAAATTATATATATATATATATATATATATATATATATAAGGGAATATAAGGGATAGATAAGGGAATCGACGATACCTGGCGAGCAGCGGGATATAAGGGCAGACATTTAACTACGGCATTTGCAGCCCACGGGTTCCATCACGTGTTATGCAGCACGGAAGAATTCCACGATCCTCAGGAGTGTTGCAGATGCGTGAGGTGCTCTGGCCAGTGTGATAGATACCACGCCGCAGCATGTTTTCTGCAGTTCAGTCCATCGCTGAGCTAGCAAGATGAGAGAAGACCCAATGACGTGAAGGAAGCACTAGTTGTGTTTGATGTATATGTTTATAATTTTACCCAACCTGGGTGTTAATAAACCATAATATATATAATATATATATATAAATATATATATAATATATATAAACCATATATATAAATAAATATATATTTATATATATATATACAGGGTCATTCAGAGAGTATTGTACTTCTTTCTAGGTTTGATAGAACTCGCCAAAAAAATAAGTTTTTCCTATGGAGGGAAGACGCGGAAACGTCTTGTTTAGAAGAGAGAGTGAAGTTTATAAAAGTAGTTTTTCTGTTTTTTTTCTTCTACATATTTGTGCGAAATCTACGTTTGCGGGAGAACCAGTCAACGCAAGAAGGAACCGATTACACCGGCGTGTTCGGAGGAAGACACTTCACCAGCTTGCGTAGCAAAAAGCGAATACCCAGATTAAGGAAAGTCATGACATGTCGATATTTTACGTTAACGCCCTTTCATGAAAAATCGTAAAATTTTTCTATTGTGACCAAAAATGTACGTCCAAAAGACCACTCTGACGTAATAGCAAATTTAATGCCCATCATTTTCGTACCAAGATGATGGTGCTGCGTTACTTAGTTGTCAAGTAACTAAGCGTTTTCGACAGTCATAGTTGTTATGTTTTACGTGCAAGTTTTCACGTTCAGAACCGTAAAAAATTGCCAAGACGTTTCCGCCCCCTCCTTCCACCAGGAAAATTTATTCTCTTGCTGAGTTCTACCAAACCTAAAAATATGTACCTAACTTGCTCATACGCCCTATGGAAATATGCATGCCTTCGCTTTCGATATGGCTATCGAAAAAGCTTAGTGACTTGACAACTACGTAACGCAGCACCATCACCTTGGTACGATGATGATGGGCATTAAATTTGCTATTGCTTCAGAGTGGTCTCTTAGACGTACATTTTTGGTCGCAATGGAAAAATTTTACGATTTTTCATGAAAATGCGTTAACGTAAAATATCGACATTTCATGACTTTCCTCAATCTGGGTGTTCGCTTTTTGCTACGCAAGCTAGTGAAGTGTCTGCCTCCGAACACGCCGGTGTAATCGGTTCCTTCATGCGTTGACTGGTTCTCCCGCAAACAGAGAATTCGCACAACTATGTAGGAGAAAAAGGGCAGAAAAACTACTTTTATAAACTTCACTCTCTCTCCTAAACAAGACGTTTCCGCGTCTTCCCTCCATAGGGAAAACTTATTTTCTTGCCGAGTTCTATCAAACCTCGAAAGAAGTACGATACTCTCTGAATGACCCTGTATATATATATATATATATATATATATATATATATATATATATATATATATATATATATATACACGTATATAAATAAATATATATATATAAAGTGTGTTGCAAAAAATTAGCAACTCATGTTTTTTTGTGATAATTTCGGCTTAGTTTATTTGAATAGCTTGAAATTTTAAGCGTATGATGTACATGACGAAACATGAGTATAGTGTTGATTTCATTGCAATATCAACATCGGTTCATACAAAAAATAAAAAAGTGTGAAAAAACAGTGTTGCAAAATAATAGCAACAATAGCGCCTTACAGCGTATTCAATTTTTAGCAGGGCTGTATGACTCATTTGAAACTACATATTTTATTCTAGAAACGGGTTTTTCGTCCCTTCTTGTGAATCAAATCGTAAACTCGGTCTTTCGTGGAGTTAATGAGCTGTTGTAAGTACGAAAGTGGAATATTAGTCCATGCTTGCTAGACAGCTTCTTTGAGGTCCGACAAATGATTATATTGTCAACCATTTGCATAAATCTGCTTTACCAAATATCCCCAAAGATTTTCAATAGGATTCAGGTCTGGACTTAATGCCGGCCAGTCAAAAAGTGGCTCTCCTTGTTCTTGAAAAAGGCTATAGTGCTAGCCGAGGTATGAAACGTGGCGTTGTTTTGTTAAAAAACTGCGTCAGGTCCCCCAATTCTTCTGAAGTGGGCTTCTAACTGGGAACCGACAATGCGCTGGTACATGTCAGAATTGTTTCGGCCCACAATCTCGACTAGATCAGACTTCCCATTTTATCCAAACGCGCCCCAATATTTCACAGAGCCACCACCGGCCACACGTTTCGAGAACCATTTAAGTTCCTTCCGTAAGTCGTGCCAATAGTACTGACAGCCGTCAGGGCCATCGAGATTAAATTTCTTTTCATCCGAGAAGACGATGTTTTTCCACTCGTTATCCCAAGTTTGGTATCTATGCGAAAATTCACGCCGTGCGACAATGTGCTTCGGTTGCAGTCGCGGCATAAGCTTCCTTTTCGCGTATCGCACGTTTTTGTCAGAACTTAACACTCGGTACACTGTGGATCGGTGCACTGGCACTCCCAAAGTAGTCCTGATCCTGGAAGAAGACATTTGGTCATGAGTAGCCAACTGTATGATCCTTCGCCGATCTCGAATAGTCAAAACTGGCTTACGCCCACTGTTAGATCTGCACCTTTGGTTCATTCCAGGGTGTAAGAACCTGCTGATGGTGCTCTTATGCCGTCCTAATCTGGTTGCTATAGCAGTTACTGTATGACCGAGCTCAGCATATGCCTCAATTCTTGTCTTTTCGTTATCCGAAAGATCCTTTGTACGACCCATGGTTTAAAATAAGATTCGTCGTTAGTTCGGAACAACGACTAAGCTGTAGAATATTTTGCAGCTAAATAATGATTGATTTAGCTAGACAATATTCCTGACATTTGATCCCTGGGATCGAATATCAGCTGTAGTATCGACTATCCTTCACAAACAAGAGCTGCGTTGTTAGCATGTTATTGTTGCTAATATTTTGCAACACTGTTTTTTCACACTTTTTTATTTTTTGTATGAACCGATTTTGAGATTGCAATGAAATCAACACAATACTCATGTTTCGTCATGTACACCATGCGCTTAAAATTTCAAGCCATTCAAATAAACCAAGCCGAAATTATCGCAATAAAACATGAGTTGCTAATTTTTGCAACACACTTTATATATATATATATATATATATATATATATATATATATATATATATATACACATATATATGTATATATCCGGTGACTATTTATTTCATCAAATGATAATGAGTTCACACTTGTACATACATGTCGTATACAAACATACATATATACGTACATACTGTAGGTTCGAGGGCCATCCCTGTGTGCGTCAGAATACATTACCCGCCCGTGAAAGCGCCCCGTGAGTCTGTTCTTCGCTACATGGGTTGAAACAAGAAGGCGTGCTCACCATGCGATCGCTTTAAATGAATTCAGGAACACACGGAGGTAGGTTCTGCCATAGGTCATGGTTTACAGGCACTATTAGTCTTCGGGTATGGCGTAGGACATTATTTAAGCCGCTGTCTGGCTAATTAACTTATCACCGGGGGTTCCGCTTGGCGGAACGCGGATGGCCCGAGCCGATGGCCAGGGGTCGCCCGTCGCAGCGAACGAAACAGCCACTTTTTATGGCGACGTCATAATCAGAAAACTACCTTATAACATATTACAACTTTTAACTTGTTACTAAGCCCTCCAGAAAGGTTCTCTGGGCTTTAAAACGCTGCCAAACGTCAGTTGTCTATCTACGACGATAAATTTGGTCAACTTTGTCCCGTTGAGAAAACGGTATTGAAGAATTGTTGGAATATCGAATAATGAATTATCGGCATTGCATGAGTTGAAAAATGACGTACGTACGATTGCATGCTCTTTTAGGAAAATTTGTATTAACAGGCAAAAGACATATATACTTTTTGTGTGTATATATGTACAAATACACACACAAAGGGCATATATACCTGTATGTATATACAGGGAGTCCAGATAATCTCGTTTTAAACTTTGGGGTGTGATCAAACTCGACGAGATATCATGTTTGCCAATGTTGCCAAGGGGGAACGGAAATGTTTTGTATAGGAGAGAGACGTCGAGCCCGGTGGCGAGGTGCATTCCGCCTGCGCCTTGCGACCGGAGAAGACACATAGGTGCGCGGGTTCGAGCCCCACCGTTGCACATTTGTATTTATGAAGGTCCGTCTATGAAGCATTGCAAAAAGCAGTCCCGTGGACGTTAAATCTTGGCTGAGGTTCAGCCCGAAAAGTATTTATAGGAGTGAGATTAATTTTGTAATAAATGTTTCTAAGCCGTGATTATAGGGTGCTGTTTGAAGTAAGTTTCTAAAATGCACGATTGTAAGAGAACGCAATCGAAAAGCGCGGGTTATTTTCAATTGATTAATGCGTTCTCTCACAATTGTGCATTTTATAAAGCTATGTTGAACAACCTGCATAAAAACACACAACTTGGAAAACATTTCATTACCCTCCTATAAAAAACATCTCCACTCCCACTTTCCATTGACAAAAATGATTTTCTCACCGGGCTTGAGCATACCCCAAAGCTTCAAACAAGATTATCCGGACATATTTGTATATATTATTCGTGGCCTGCGTGTAGCGGCTTCCGTGTAGCCTGATGGCCCGCATTTATCTTACAGTAGGCCACAAGCGATACACGTTTCAGCACCTTCACGTAACTAGAAAACATGCACTCTATTTTCATCTACTGCATTCCGTACATATACAAACATTATTAGCACAATTTTATATTACGTCGATTGGAATTTACTATTAATTGTTTTTGGCAGGACAAGCAACTAGCTGGGGCAGCATACAAAAACCTTTGTAAAGATCCTTAGAGCCGCTAACTATTATCGCTTTTTTAACCATAGTTCTAAACTACTTACCGCTACGCTATTTTTCAGTTACCTTGACAAATCAGCACGCTATAGAGGTGACGGTTCTGGCGCGTTGTCCCGCTGATAAGTGAACAGGCTGTTGCCACGTAACAGATTAGAGGGCTTGCATAGAGAAATCTGCTATAATGAGCGCCTGTTACCGAGTTTGAGCTTCTCGATTCTTGCGATCTATCAGTGTATGCTCCCGCCGTACATTTTGGCTGTTTTCGAACTATTTTTCAGACGGTTGTTAGTGATGGTAACCATCGCTTGTGTAACGTCTACAAATGACCTACCAAAGCAGGTCTTCTGCAGGCGACATTCTAGACTGATCATTCAATCAGAGGCCGGTTAAAACTGCAGAACCTGATTGAAGACGTGATCTGGTTTCGCAAGTAAGGACCAAACTGCTTTCCACAGAATTCGTAGAGCGCGGCTATAGAGCCACCATCTATTTCAGGTCGGGAGTGCCAAAAACTTCTAGAGAGAACGCTAACGCAAGATAGTTTTAGTTATTTTTTAATGAAGAATCTGAAAAAATATCTATCGTTTAATTGTGTATTTTCCAGCATTCGTTTGCCCTAGATTAATAGGCCAACCAGTTTCTCTCTATCTGGTCTCCTCTAAAACGAAGAGAAATTGCTACTACCCTAGAAGGCAAAGCGCTTATATATATATATATATATATATATATATATATATATATATATATACATGAAGCATAAAATTACGAATGTGTAGCGTACTGAGCCTTTTTTATGGCAGTGTTAGACCGCGCATAGCAGAACTCAGTTTGGCAAATTTACGAGATCTACGGCCAGAAGCGTCTCTTTGCCACTTTTTACGCATGCCAGATAGTTCCCAGCTGACTACCAGTTGTTTAAAATATGTTTATCCTTTTAAATGACACATATGCAAGAATCAGCACGGGTAAAGCAGATAAGCTAACTCTTTTTTTTATATTTTGTCTCTCAAAGTTTAATAATGGCATATTAGCATGTGTTCAAATTCAAAATGAAAAACTGTATCGTGAACGAACGCGGAAATCGGTTAATGCGGTTATGTCTAGGAAAGAAGAATAAAGACAGGCTTAGTTTCCAGAGTTGCATACTTATCGGCCTTAGACGTAGTATTATTATCACATTAAGATAGACCTGTTAATTTTACACAGATGATCATCATCACATTTCTTTTACTCATATTGAGTATACATATAACATTGAAACTTATCAGCAGCTATCACCTGCTCTCGGCATGTTATTCGCGAGAGAGAAACAGTCCAGTAATCTCTTCGCAAGAGACAGGCAGGCAGACGCATAATACTTTGTACACGCATGAGAGCACAGTCGACAGGCGCACTCCGTGTACTACTTGTGGAAGTTCGTATTCGAACAGACCAGGTGATGACAGCCATGAACTATCTATCTGGTATAGACGTGGCGATTGTCACATGCAAGACAGGACAGAGGTGAAAGGCATTGGAAATATGCAGGTCTCCAACGGCCTGGCGTCGGACTTGTTCAACTTCATTTTCCCATTTCGAGGCAAAACTTTCAAATTGCACTGTACGGCAGGTCTTTAACCTCAATCAAATTATCTCAATATCTAGAGCACAGCCTGACAATACATAATTTTGTCATCATATTAAGAAGGCTAGACCTATTCATTTCACATACACAGATAATATCATAATGTCGCTAAAACAGAGCCAATGAAATTCTGTGTTTCGCTGTTTGTGCAATACACCCGGGTGTGTCATTCACACCCGAATTTATCGGAGTGGTTACATCTATCACGTGCAGGTCTTGTCGGCCTACTAGCTAGTACAGTCGTACCGTGCAGGCCTATACCTTTATCTAATAGCAAACTCCAATGATCCTGGTAATGGTTAAGACTTAGATCGATCCGTAACCGTGTGGCGTGGTCACATTGTGGTGGCTCTATGGTATGTGATATCGGCTAGCATAAAGCCAGTAGTTACCGTTTCGAGCTTCCTCCTTTGTACCATGTAAAACAAAACAGCAAAAGCCTAGCCACCGTTCTGCACGCTCTGCACCAGACAACTGCTACGCACGAGCACAATAGAGCACATTTCGGGCGATCGTGCTGCCCCGAATAAGTATAAGACCTACAGAAACTGTATCCTTGCCTGTCTGCCCCCCCCCCCCCCTATCTCTTTCACATTGTCTAAGAAATGCAGAACGAAGTACAACTAGTGACAATGATGTTTACACGAATTGAGAGTTGCCCGCTTTAACCGTGATCATCATAGGTGACAGAACATAATGATTCGAGGGATTAGGTGTGAGAAGGGCGAGAACATGCGACTATCTAACCAGTCATCACACCGGCAGTCAGTGAACGTCGTATTTCTCCTCGTCTCCGCTTCCACTAGGGTAGAAGTAATCGGAAAACAACCATACCGCTGGCATGATCATCAGAGTTCCTTATGACTGCGAATAGCACCCCCGTGCCTACAATTGCGTGCCAATTAAGTTCTACGAGTCTCAGTAGTGTCACCCACCAACGCCCTGCTGCGAAGCTGATTCTGTTAGCCCTACTGTTTTTACTGCTCTGATAGTGTTTCTGCCGCCTGTCTGGTCTTTGTACTCTGCCGGCTATATACATATATAGACATTTAAACGTCCACAGATATACGAGTACTTGTATATGTGTATATGTGCATATATGTATATGTAGAGGCATGCCGCATCTACATACATCAACGTACAATTAACACTCCGCTAGAGACGAGAGAGCACTGCAAGTGGGATGGGTGAGCATTGTGTATGGGGGGGGGGTCTCCTATTTTACGTACCTTCCAAGTCGTAGTGGTTTTAAATGATTGTGTTAGTGGTAAGATTAATAGACACTGGAATTAGCAGTAAGCGCGGGTAATAGCATTTTTTAAGGTGGTTGCTTTTAATTCCAGACCATCTTCACCTAAGTGCTTAGGATCGCCGTGTAGCATATTTTCAATGCACCGAGGGCCAGACATGTTGAGATATCTAGAGTTTCTCCAAAGGTTCTTGTAATTGATGACAACCGTGACTAGCGCACTAGCCCCCCTACACCACGCCGCCACATGTCCGACTAGACGGGCCGGTAATAGCAGGAATAGTGGTAGCGTGTTATTATGACTCATTTCTGAGTTATGGGTGTGCTGTCGTCGTCAATCGAACGTCCTTCTCATCACCCTCGATGGAAATACGTGTATATGTATATATATATATATATATATATATATTGTTTTTGTTTTCGTACGGCTTGCCCTTGAGGACTTGAAATCGAAGGTTGGAGAACACGCCAAAGACGGCGACGGCCAGTATTAACAACGCATTACGCACAGAATAGAACCTCCTATAGTGACGAAATAAAGTAGCAAAGATACTATAGCAGCAGACGATGACAACAAATCGACGATGACCGAGCAAGGCCTACGCCTAAACACCCCCTAACCTTTCCCCCGGATGGGGGTGGTTGGGCTCAAGTACACTAGCCTACTACACCGGCACCTAATCCCTCTTCTCCCCGTCTGCCTGCCACTTGGTCAGCTTTTGATACGCTAGAGGTAAAGTGGCGTTAAGGATTTAGCGAGAGGAATAGACAGAGAGAGATGACAGTGCGTGAGAGAAACACCCGATGGGTCGGGTCGGTTTCAACTGGGTACAACCGAGGCAAACGAACTGTCCAAGGTCAAACGCATCGGTTGGTAGCACGGTTTGATTGCGTCTCGGAGTTGGTCGACCTTGAAGGTCGACCAACCCCGAGAGGTCGAAAGTGCCCCTTACCCAACCCTCGTATATATAACATACACACATACCAACCAACTAGCCAGCCAACAACACGGCAGCCCTTAAAGATGAAGCATAACCCTCGATTAACAGTAGTAAGTGCTACTGCTGTACCGCCACTGGTTGTATTAATGTTGATGATGATGTCCAGACAGGGCGACGACGATGCTTATCGTATGGTATATTAAGCTCAGGTCCACTAGCCTAGCTCCTGTGATACTAGACATATGGTACCTAACAAGGCCAACCGGTGCGGTTGGCCAGTTCTCGTGGAGAAAGCGTTCAAGCGCGAACTCGAAACTATTCGTCGACGTGGCTTATTCGACTTCATTTGCCCGGAGCGGACGACTGCTGGAGTAAGTAGCGAGCGGATACAGGGTGTCTGATGTGAGACACTTCAGTAGGCTTATTCCCCGTTCGAGATCTATGTACAGTTTTTCTCTTTCTCCTTCTTCCTTCTTAGATGCCTTTCTGTAGCTCCCTCTGTTGACGCGTCAATCGTTAGCCAATACGACCCCCGCATCTATTCAAGCCGTGCCAGTCCAGTCCGTACACTAGAAAAGACGACCAAAATTGGGTTTGACGTTAACCGACGATAGACGTTGCTACCGCCGCACCGCACAAAATAACCCACCAACACCATTAGCAATGATCTGCCGAAAAAAAAGGTCCTAGAATTACTGCACCTAGTACTGCTACTACTGCTACTACTATAACTGTTAGTACAAGTAGTACCTTTACTATACATGGTCTAAATCGCCTCTCCACGTTCTCTGACAGGAATGTGGGATAAAAGCGGCTCTTCACAAGTAGACAAAGAAAAATGTGACCCGCCATCTTCGGCGGAGCTGAATCTCGGTGCGGTTGGCATTTATTATTTGTTAGCCCACGCTGCACCCACCAGCTACTCAGTTCACCAAAGTTTCAAACTTTTTTTTTACAAGCTCTGTATATATATATATATATATAGCTACCTAAACCGTTGCATTATATCGCACGGACACGCCTCTTGCCACCGTGACCTGTAGCAGGCCAGACTGCGAGCAAACCTATCGCGCCTAAGTTCCAACATCGTCATCATTTTTGCCTAAATACCGACACATTCATCTCCGGCGAGACGTTTCTCAGTGTCGCACCGATTTATAGAGATAACTTATACATTATTATAAAAAATAGATAATTATATACATGTATACACAAGCCATACGCTCATAAAGACAACTCCAGTACATCGACACCGGGGTTTAGCCGCCGTTAAAGTTGTGTTGGAGTTTTTTTTCTGCGTGCAGAGCTGGCCCGCTTCTTAAGCTTGCTGCAAGGCGGTTTAGCAGGGCCATGTATGTGTACAGGAGGGCAGAGTTTAATCCAAGGTAGATTTGCTTGCATCTCGCCTCCCTGTTCGTGTTGTCGTCAATGTCATCATCATCACCACTGTCGCCGCACTCTGCAATCGTTTTGAGCCTCATTGCGCCTCTACTCTTGTGCGGACAGATCGCTGCGGGTGCAGCAAACGTTGGTCGGTAGGTCACGTCGGCCGATGTCGAGCGAGGGCGCGGGGAGGCAAATACCCCAGCTGACGCCACCGCCCCTGCCGTGCTCCGCGCCTTCCCGTGCTCCCGCAAACGCCCCCACCAAAGCATTGCTCTGACTCTGGCCGGAAGCCGGCTGCTCAAGGAGCGCACACCAAGGCATCGAATTGTAGAGGTGCCCGTACTAGTCAACTTGGTATGGCGAGAATAAAACGAACTGAGAAGAACGAGAAACTCAGCGGAACAGCGTAATCGAATATCGATACAAGTCAAGTGGCTGTGCTATCACCTGTGTTCAGGCTGTATATATATATATATATATATATATATATATATATATATATATATATATATATATTTAGGCTGTATCATTTTTTAGCGAGTACATCAGCGAGTACTCATTTTGGCCAGTATCCAGGATGGCCCGACCAGATTTTTCGCAATTGTTTTTTATTTAATGGAGGTTGAATGTTAATGCACCATTTCTTTTTATTGAGACATTTGTGCTCCCCGTTTTTTGGCGGTCATGGTCAATTATTAGTCCACCTCGGCATTCACCTTGCTTAAATTGAGAACCATGAAAACCAATTTAGGAGTGGCCGGTCTGGGTCTCAAACCCAGGCCTCCCGAATGCAAAGCAAAGGCTTTTGCCACTAAGCCATCTTGCTCGGTAAATCTGCTCAGGCTCAACAGCATTTTTGCTGCATAGCACACATGAGAAATTCCTATGAAAGCTCTATTGAAAATCACGCTCAGGAACTTAGCCATGGGCGCAGGTGCACCTGGGTGCCTTCTATTCGTTAGTTCAATTTCTGTGTACAGCGCCTTAGGCTGTCTAAAATAATTGCCTCTGTTTTTTTAATGGAATTGAGGCCTAGCGTTGAGATGCATTTTCGGGTATCCGCCAGGGCTCCAGTGGCTAGATCGATGCTAGATCGTCTGCGTATACCGCAATCTGTAAATCTACAGATTTAATACTAGTGCGGATCCTTAGGGGACTCGGTCATAGTTCACGCCTTCGTAGGGAGTTACTCGGTCTTTTAGATACAACGCTAGGGTACGTCGTAAGTTAAGGGAGACGCCTTCGTTTACAAATGCGTTGTTCGTGGCGTTCCACAAAAGCATATTAAACGCGTTTTTGATATCTGGCGGGATGGCCAGACAATGGACCTGTTTGCTCTCGGCGTATTCTCTGTGTTTAAGCTGTGTCTAGAACTTAACTGATAACTGTATATGTAGAATGTCGGGCTCGAAAACCGTGCTGATTTTCCGGCAGCTCCTTATTACCCTTTGGTTCTATCGCTAATATTCCATTGATAATGTGTTCAGCTATTTTTGATTATTCTGTATTATTATGTTAAACTTTCTTATGGCACACCGGCTCTCGGTAAAAGCTCAAACGTGGCATTTTCCACGGCTTAGGATAGTCTCCACTAGTGAGCATTTAAGTCTTGTGGGGAGACAGCATCTAGGTCCTGTGCGTTTCTTGGCCGCATGAGTTCGGGCCACGTTTTTGATCACTTGGATGGAGATTGACTTTAAGGTAAGGTTTAAGGTTACCACACAAAGAGGACCGGCTCGGCCGGGGTCTTTGTGTAAATAGCACAGCTATGGTCGGTCGAACTACTTCTACTAGCAAGAGCGGCTGTGCGTGGCACATTTTGCTACGCACGATCTTGTACTTTTTGCCTCCAGGTTTTTTACTGACCTCCTCGCACAACGAGTCCCAGTAGGTTATATTTCTATTCTTACTCGTCGCTTTTCGGCAATATGGCTATTTCATCTGCACGGCATGCAATTAGATATCTTAGCATGCGGGAGCTGGACTCCAGGCAGACTTCCTCTGATAGGGCACATATTTCCACCGGCGAGCATTAAATTATATAAAGTGCTTTAATTTTAACGCTTTCTGTAGACGCATATAATTAAGCTTGGAAAAGCGTTGCGGTTCGGTGCGCGGAAAGGCAGAGGAGGAGGTTAAAGAGAGGTTACGTAAAGATGGTCGGATAAGGTTGCTTGCTCCTCGTGAATCATTCCGTCGGTTATTGGATGAGTTAATCCTTCTGATGCTAATGTTCAATCTATATATATAAATATATATATAAACGCAGTTTGTATAGCGAGATACATCTAACAAATTGCAAGGTACGGTTATATATATATGTAAATATCTTATTTAGATAACAGTTGTCTCCTTATAAGCGTGTATACCAGGCCAGAAAGAGGATTGGCATTGCCAAATCAGCAATTTGCTACATATTATATATGGCCGTATCGCTTCAACATTCCGGTCGAGTCTAAAGCTAATTATTTGCCATTGGAGTGTTATAGTAATGTTTGGCCTTATTTTTGTGAGTGCAAAGTATGCGCTCATCTATAGATGAATTCTATAGCATGCGACTACACTGCACTGTGATGCAGGTGCAAAGTAGCGTGCTAGATGCTTATAATCGCAAAATCTAACCGTAAAGAAAACCGGTAGTTAGAATACGTTGAAGAATAAGAAATACGTATCGAGTGTGTCTCGAGGAGTACAGCAAAGTGACTATAGTGAGCTTTGACTAATAATCATCAGGGGAACAAACTCCACCATTCCGTTGCAGCAGGCATGACAGTAGGCTTGTCAAAACAGCTAATCGAAATTGCTAACTATTAAAGTGCTGAACGTACTATGAGCTCTTGCAACAAGTAATCTTAGGCACTCACCTCTCAGTAGAGTCCAAAATATTTTTCCAGCAAAAACGTAGCAACTTTTCCTATCTATGAAAAGCAAGCAAAATGCAGCAAAACAGGTCACAAAACAGGTGGTATGAACCTGTTTTGGCCCGAGCCGACTCAAAAGGACTTTTATTCCAAAAAAACAAAACGTTCTGGGTCAGAATTACGGTCAACTGGATATTGATAAATACGAGGTATGAACACATGCATGCTAAATTATTGTCGCTTAGCAGCTAAAGTGGTGAACGGCGACCGCCTTGATTCCGGTGGTGTCCAAGCTGACTATACTACTATATACATTCATTCTTTTATTTCAGAAGCGAACATGACTAATCGGATAATGCATATATAACATAACAGAGCATTACCTTCATATTATTATTAAAAATGTTTATATATATATATATATATATATATATATATATATCAGGAGGCAGGAATTTCTGTGTACTCAATCTCAGCCATCTAATGATGTTCGGACAATGGTCAGGCTTCATTGCCGGCAGCAGCAGCAGCAGCGGTAGTGGCGACAAAGCGCCGAGCAAGTACAAGGGCAATCTTGTCGCTAGGATATTCAATTTGCGTTAGGGGTAGAAGAATGGAACTATCTGTGTCTCTTTCAGTGTGGGTCCGTATCTGTCTGTGCCTGTCCAGACGCTCTCAGGACCATGGCCTCGACACACGAGTAGTGAGTGGTTCCTCGGCTTTCGTTGTTGTCAATGCCCTCATCAGAACCTCGAGGACCCCGAGACCCAGCGATGATCCTCGAAAGACTTGAGTTTGGGTCGCACAGGTGTTTGTCGTTGTTGTTGTCGGCCTATTGTCCGCATAACAACGCTGACAATAACAACAACAACGACAACAACAACAACAACAGCAAAACCGCTGACCACGACGAATGCGAAACTGCTGCAACAATAACAACTACTACAACTATAATGATCAAGACCTATTGACTGAAATAGGTAATAATAATTAAGACTACTACGGCATACATGTCTATCTGTGCCCGCGCGTAAATGCTGCAATGGCCGGGCCTGACTAGACATGCAGGCAGCATGCCTGCTTGCTGGCTACAAACCTGAGGAGACAGAATGAAAGACGGGCTCTATGGGAACGAGTCCCGAGCTCTGATTCCACATAGATATATGGATACATAGATGCATATGCCCCGTAATAGCCTTAGGCGGAGCTCCTACCCCACTTCATGACGGGGTGACCCCACTTCACGGGGACGGGGGATGGGGCAGGTTTCCACATGCCCCGACACGCTCAGACGCGCCCCAAGGGCGTTGCAAGTGTAGCAAGGTGACCATGTTTACTGGCCAACTGCAGCACGACTGACAGCGACGATCGACACATTGCTTCCCTATATACGCGTGGCGCACACTTTATCCCGTTGCTGCTGTTGTTGTTGTCGCCTTTGTAGTTGTTCTTGGTCTGTGTTTTCTTGGCAACCGTCGCCGAGGTTGTCGTCGGCTTTCTCGTGGCGGTCGTAATCGCCACCCCATCGTCATGTTGGGGTGCTGCCGTAGAACATGCTGTGGAGTATGAGGATATTATGTTGCGTGCCCAACGTCTATTTGCTTGTATGACCGACCACGCACAGCCGACTACAGCTCATCTACTCCAGCTCTTGTTCTTTATCTCGTTATTTTTCGTCTTTTACCAACTGCCCACCCATCTGGTCGGTTCGCTTTCGTTTGCCAGCAGCAACAGCGGCGGCATGATCAGCTTTTTCGCAAATGCCGTGTGCGCCCATCGATAACGATTGATAATAAAATAATACAAACAATAACACCGATTACGCTGCTCCCGCCGCCGTTGCCTAGATGGCAATACGAACAGCGGAAACGTCAATAATACACGAACATGGGGTAGCTGTCACAGGGATAAGGAGGGCGGGAGATAGAGAGAAAGAGTTAAAGAAGGAAGGCGCCAAGATGGAAAGCAAAAAAAGTGAAAGTCTAATTGATGGTGAAAATGAACTGAAAGAAACACCAGCAAACCAACCACAGCAACAACAATAACAGTGACAAACAGTGCACCAATAAGAACGACAGCGCTGATAATAACCACAGCCACAACAACAGTGACGACAACAACAAAAAACAACTGCGGCCACCGTGCAGTAAAACAAATATATGGCTTGGTTGCTCACATCAGAAAATGAACAAATCATTAAACGCCGTTTCGACTACTGGTAATGACTGAGCTACTATGCATTGTTTTAGTCCCGGACTCAACAGCAACAGCAGCTGCAACAATGACGACGACGACGACAACATCAATAACGCCAACAGCTACAACTAACAACAAGTAGTTAAACAACAAACTTAGAGAATAGCACGAATGATACCGTAACCATGATACGGCAAGTAGCGGTCGATCTAATAGCCAGCTCACATGACATGGGTGCCTATGTTGAGCGTAATAGATTTTTTTTTAGACATTTTGAAAATCGCTCGGGCGCATCGGCGATCTATTGTTGCAAATGAATTCCCGTTGAGAGCGCCGGCAAGCGAGAGACTGTGCCCCGAACCGTGCACTTCTTGCTGAGAGAGAAATAGTATCATTGTATATTCGAGATTTGAGCAGCTCGAATTCGATGCTTGAGAACGATGCTTGACTAAGAAAGGCCTGGGAGATCGAGTCGATGTCGGCGGCGAAGCGAGACAATATGCACGATAGCGTGATCACAGCACTCAATTACTACGAACTCCACGATCGCCGCCGTCAAAATCACCACCTACAACTGCTGCGGCTGCTGCTGAAGTCCGACAGCGCACGACTTCCACAATGGCGGTTTGGCCGAGGTCGGGGCAATCTTCAAAGGTGGGTGGGGGCGAAGGGAGGGCTGAACAAAGGGCGTGGAGGAAGAAAGCCTCTTGATACATCTCGTGTGATGTGCACAAGCTTTAACACATCATGTCCATAGGATTGCTTTCTGCAGCAACGGACAGAGAACACAGGCATGGCGGACCAGTGAATCGGTCGTTCACGCATACGAATCGAGAGACGTATCTGCTGTGCCAGGTTCCGCTGGCATAGGCGCCTATCGCCACCGCCGTTGACATTGCCCGAGGCAACATAACCATCGCAAATACCTCAACGGTTTCGCCCGCCTAGTTTTACTATTACTATTACTACTACTACTACTACAACTACTAATCCTACTAAGTAAAGTTTTCGGGCAGATCCTCAGCCGAGATTTAACGTCCACAGGACTGCTTTTTACATTGCTTCATAGACGGACCCCCATACATAGACAAATGTGCAACGGTGGGGCTCGAACCCGCGCATCTATGTGTCTCCCTCCTCCGGTAGCGAGGCGCAGACGAGTGCACCCACTTACCACGCCACCGGGCTCGACACTACTACTACAACTACAACTAGTACTACGACTACTCTGTACCACCACTCCTACAGCTCATACTCAGCCCCTCTAGTCGGACGGACTAACTCCGATTCGCCTTCCGCCGTCGTCGACTGTCCTCTTTTTTGTTGTGTTCGTGAGCTTGGATTTTTTCGGTCTTGTGGTTTATGTGCCAAATACGCGCCAAATATGCGCTGCCGTGCAGCAGCAGGGCTCAGACTCACCACACTGTCTCTGTGCCCGCCCAGCCCCGCTTCACTTTCTCTACTGTCTGTGGTTCGATTTTTGGTCGTCGACAATCGAGCCCGTGCTAACTCGGCGGGCGTCGATCGCCTGTCGCCTACGGGCTACTTTCGTACCGCCTACCCACCCCCCCCCTCCCCTACAATAATACCTCGCGAGAAGGATGATGCCACTACGAAGGCTTCGAAGGCGTAAACTCTACTCAGCGCTGTCAAGACGGCGTCATCATCATGCCTCTCGCGACGGCGTTCGACGATTGAACGACGGTACGAACACAAGCAGCAAAAGGGCTAAAGTGTTTTCCTTTTGTGTTCAAACAATTTCATCGTTCTTTGTTCACTCGCGGTGCGTCGACAGAGTGCTGACAAAGTGCGAGCGATGAGAGTCATAGACAAGACAAGGCCTCTGTAAAACCGGTCGGTAGGGATAGAGACGATTCCATCCGATCAAGTCAATTGGTTTCGCTGTGAACTTGTAAGTAGACACCACACGCTCCTCTGCAAAATTGAATTATATATATATATATAGCATTCTGACACACTATAGCAGAAACCGTACCCCTTTTGGAGCTACTTATAATAATGCTTGTCCTACCAGAAGTGTTGTAAACAATGTTGTAACACACCCATATACAAGGCTTGTGACAAATTATTCGATGCTCGGTTGTCGCCTGGTAAACATAAATGCCAGATGTCCTCATCTGTTTAGATGTGATCTACAAACGAATGCAAAACCAAACTTAAACAACAGATTTGTTTAATTTTGCCGGATATATTAAAAACATGTGCATTTAGATGAGTCTTTCAGCACATTTAAAATTTTCTACTAAACACCGTTATGTAGTATGAAGGATGTTGACACACTCACAAGAGCGGGCAGACACGGGCGATAGCCTTTTCTGCAAAATTTCCAGAATGATTATAATTGTTTGAACGTATGTAGTAATGGAAATTTCAAGCTCCGTGAAGAATTATTGAACTTAAATAAATTAGCCGTCCGGAGAAGACGGTCCCATAAAAAATGTAAATATATATATATATATATATATATATATATTCGGTTATACACGGCACCTTGTGATACTTTATTGCATCCTCACTACTGGGATATGCTCAAGTATCATTTGCAGTGCCACCGAAATGGCGGGAAAGGGAAAGAGATAGCAGGGAGAATCTCAATTATAAAGGAAGACAGACATAGAGAACTTCTGGGAGCCATAACTAAGCTACAATTACCGCTACACCGTTTAGAATTGACGTAGCTTGTAATTGAGAAAACATGGACACTTAAATAAACGTTGTCATAAACAGCAGTCTAGTTATAAAAAAAATAAGCAACAAACGTATATATTCAGATTTAGAACGTGGTTTATTGGCGAAACTGGATTACAAATACTTAACTGTTTGAAAAAAAAAAAAGAATCACATTTTATAAAATAAAGTGAATTTGCGCAGCTTTTAATGATCGTAAATACAAGGTCGTACACAGTAAACAGGTGATCCCGCTCCTCAGTACAATACAGCATTATAGCAAGAAAAATACACTCAACACAACAGTATTGCCGATCCCTTGTATGGTGGCTCGTACAGCTCATGAATTAATTAGCATTTCCACAGCTCTTGGCTTTGCGACGCCTGCCAATACCTTCATCAGTCTGTTATACCAGAGCCGAGAGCAGGATCTTTTTTATTCTCGCACAAAAACACATTGAGAGGAGAGATCTTATGCGGCCAGGCAGGCCGCGCCCTCCTTATACGCGGCAGCCGGCACAATAGAGCATGGGACCTGACTTTCTTTCAGGTCCGCGGTACCACAAGTACTGTCGTTCTACGTAGCCGCCTTTTCCATCCAGGCATTAAGGAAAATACTATTTCAGCGGTATATATATATATATATATATATATATATATATATATATATATAGGGTGTAGCAAGAGTCACGTGAGGTTTTGTTTCGAATTTTGCCGCTATACCAAAATGGCGGGGCTGACGGCAAAGTTTGTAAACGTCGTCTTTCTGTATCAGTTCATTACGAATATCTTTCAAAGAGTAGGACCTATTGAGGTGTAGTATGAAATTCTGTTCAGCTGGAAAAAGTTTTTACGGGCGTGAACTTCCAGAAGGCAGACTTTTCGTGGCCACCTCGTTAAGCGACCTGACGCTCCGAGACTTTTCTATGGAGTTTCTTGAAAAATATAGGTATTTGCCAGTAAGGCCCGCTGCGATTGACGAACTGAAAAAATATTCGGTAGGTGATTTCGAACATAATGACCATAGTATGCCAAAAAGTCATTAACAATTGTGTACTTTGTATAAACAGTGTGGAAAAGTTCCGGAGCGGCCATCTTCCTCATCGGCATCATCTGTCAGACATAGCGGCTTGCAAAATACTTAATAAGACCCTCAAGTGACCCTTGCCGCATCCTATATATGTATATACACCGACTGCGTGTTAAATATACCAAGTTGTTTTTGTACAAGCAAATGGATGCGAATAACTGGACTGGTCAAACAGCGCGTGGCTGGCGAATGACCCGCGAAGCTTGGACTGGCCGGCGGTGGTAATTGATGAAGCACGAGGGACGAAAACCCCCGTCCATATGGAATGGGATCGCTGGAAAAGCGAAACCATGATGACACCAAAATGAATGAGACGAAAGGCGGCAAGAGACAAAATGCGAGATAACGAGATAATAGTGTGTGAGAGAAGTACAGAAAAGCGAACGAAAAAGAGATGAAGCAAAAGAGGGAGAAATATGAATTAATTGTACGGAAGTTCCAAGTAGTAATACATAGACAATTCGGTGCACATCATCGGCTCGAGACCGTGGAACAACCAAGAGAAAGATAGCACCACGCAGCAAACACGCAAATGCTAAGACCAGAAATGGAAAACGCCACTAAAAGTACAGGTTATATATAGATTGTCGCAACAATCCTACGAAGATAGCCTTTGACTACATCCCAGTTCATGATATGTCGTAAATAAACTGCAGGCTACAGACGGCGAATTTTTAGCTGCGTGCTTCCAAGTAGAGAATAGCAAGCAATAATGAAAACTTTAGCAAACGCTGCCCCGACCATGCATCACTTAACAGCCCATTTGTATACATAAAAAGCGATGCAATAAAACTCCAGCAAAACATGACTTTAGGCTAAAAACTTTGGGGCAAGGATCGCAGATTGACCAACATTAGCTATGCTGAGCAAGAACATTTGCCATCTCCTCTGCAAGCCGTTAAGCTTCTAATAAGCTGACTGACTAATTGATAGTACAACGCCGATCAATATACACAGAGGTGCTTTACAATGACGCGATTACCAGCGCTATCACTATTACCACCGTTGAGCGAGGTTTGTCGTCGAAGCAGGCTGACGTCAAAGGTATATCTGATCTGTTTTACGATCCCATTAGCTGGATGCTAATGGGCATCATGCTGGTTCGAAATCTGCGTGCGACCACAGTGACACACAAAGTCGCAGTATCGCCTGCCTAAAAGGGCTACAACAGTAGGTACACGCCTGTCTATGGCCAACAATAAATTTACACGCGTCGGACGACAGACAGTTGCATCTACCCGCGTGGATATTGTCGTCCCGCGCGCAGAGATTGCTTGCACTGCTTAATTGGAATAGACTGAGAGAAGGTGGGCAAGCCCCGTAATTTAAACAAGAACACGACGCACGCCAATGCTACACTTCGCCCATGGAGAGAGACAATTGGCGTACATGAACAATCCTCCTAGTAGGCTGGCTCCATGTGGTAGGAACGTGGGTAATATACATATATATATATATATATATATATATATATATATATATATATATATATATATATATATTCTTTGCGAGCGCTTGGAAACCTCCATTGAGACCGCTACACAAGAGACCGATTACTGGTCTCAACAACTACACAAAACGTTCGATGGGGCACATTTTAAAAAGCACACGAAACGCCCTTTGTACATTACTGGATTAAGGGTATGCCCTACCTTTCTGCTAAGGAGTATTTAAACCTACTAAAGCTCATGATCAATGCACTACAAACGTGTCAACTCTGCCATTGCTGTCAAAGTCGACTCCCAGATATCTCCATCGATCGCTCATACCTTTAGCAATATATATATATATATATATATATATATATATATATATATATATATATACATATAAATATATACAGGGTGTTCCTATTTGTGTGTCCAAAACGCTAGGGTATGGTCAAACTCGGCGAGAAAATCATTTTTGGCAATGGGTGGAAGCCGGGAAAACGTTTTGTTTAGGAGTGAGGATGAAATTTATAAAAGCAGTTATTCAGCCTTTTTTCTTCTACATAGTTGTGCAAAATCTACGTTTGCGGGAGAACCAGTCAACGCACAAAGGAACCGATCATACCGGCGTGTTTGGCGGAAAATTCTGCACAATAAAGTATACATTACTAGCTTGCGTAGCAAAAAGCGAATAGCCAAATTAAGGAAAGTCATAAAAAGTCGAAATGTTACGTTAACGCTTTTTTGTGCAACATCGTAATTTTTTCCATTACGACCAAAAATGCACGTCCAAAAGACTACTTTCAGGCAATAGCAGATTTAATGCCCATCATTTTCGTATCAAGCACCATCTGCTGCGTTACGTAGTTGTCAAGTCACTAAGCTTTTTCAACAGTCATAGTTGTTATGTTTTACGTGCAAGTTTTCACGTTCAGAACCGTAAAAATTTGCCAAGACGTTTCCGCCCCCTCCTTCCACTAGGAAAATTTATTCTCTTGTTGAGTTCTACCAAACCTCAAAATATGTACCTAACTTTCTCATACGCCCTATGGAAATATGCATGCCTTCGCTTTCGATATGGCTATCGAAAAAGCTTAGTTACTTGGCAACTACGTAACGCAGCACCATCACTTTGGTACGAATGTAGTGGGCATTAAATTTGCTATTGCCTGAGAGTAGTCTTTTGAACGTACATTTTCGGTCGTAATAGAAAAAATTACGATGTTGCACAAAAAAGCGTTAACGTAACATTTTGACTTTTTATGACTTTCCTTAATCTGGCTATTCGCTTTTTGCTACGCAAGCTAGTAATGTATACTTTATTGTGCAGAATTTTCCGCCAAACACGCCGGCATGATCGGTTCCTTTGTGCGTTGACTGGTTCTCCCGCAAACGTAGATTTTGCCCAACTATGTAGAAGAAAAAAGGCTGAATAACTGCTTTTATAAATTTCATCCTCACTCCTAAACAAAACGTTTTCCCGGCTTCCACCCATTGGCAAAAATGATTTTCTCACCGAGTTTGACCATATCCTAGCGTTTTGGCCACACAAATTGGGACACCCTGTATATATATATATATATATATATAGACCGACATAGCCCGCCGGCAAATTTATTTGTCCATGTTGTCTGTTATCACAATGTGTCACATAACGCACTGATATATATATATATACATATATATATATATATATACATATAAATATATATATATATAATAATATAATAATAAATAATATAATAATAAATATAGATATATACATATAAATATATATATATATACATATAAATATATATATATATAATATAATATATATATATATATATATATATATATATATATATATATATATATCTATATATATATACATATATATATATATATTTGGGGTGCGGCAGTCAATGTGATACATCATACAGCACATTTCCATTAATACAAAACGGTCGATGACGGTGGCGGCGGCGACGATAACGTAGTTCCGCTGGAATACCAATGACAACGCTTCGGAACGAAAGACGGTATTTTGAAGCAGTAGTGTCGTGCAGTGAATTGAGCGGAATCCCAAGCCTCGGCCCGCCATTCAGCCATCCAACGATCGAGCGGTGTTTGCGGCGCCGTTGATCCAGTTAGTATCGGCCTGGCGAAAGTATGAGTAAGTGGAAAAACCTTTGGAGGACAGCCGCCCTCCTGCAGGAAGGCGGCAACGGTAACGGCTGCGGGATAGAAGCAGCGGCGAATTCATGCGAGCGCTCCCCGGCCCAGTGGATCCGGTAAAGCGCACCGAATCTTCGTTTCGTCGTTCGACAGTTTGCACTGCTCCCTGACGCTAGGCCAAAGCGGCGTGCAGGAGTCTTGAGAGCAGACATTGGCCTAGTCTTGGCCTAGTCCTATTTGCCGTCGTACTGGCTGTAGTCGTTGTAGGAACGATTGTACCCTAATAGAAGCGTACCGCACTGCCGTACATTTCTACAATCGTACAGGGGCCTCTAGGCTTGCCTAGCGCTGACCGGTCAGGGTCAGGGCACCTAGTGCCCTATTGCTGCCTAGGAATGCTGTAGTTTTAGTTCATTGACGTAGTAGAAGTAGAAGAAGTCGGGAAAAAAAGCGCCGTTGCACCCCTTGTTGTCGCCTTCATCGTTGGTCTGTTGGATTGGATGGAGCATGGGTCGTGCGGCTACGTGATAGCTCCGCTGGATTAGGCCTGCCTTCTAAAACGACCTTATGGTCTGGCTTGAGGTAGAAACAAGACAAAGTGGTGGTATACCTTGGTCGTTGACTAGCAACTACCACTGCTAAGGATTGGATTCGAAGTGTATTCGGAAGTGGATTCGATTTCGCTTCTTCCTTGGCTCATCTCACTTCACGAATTTTGACGAGTGATAGCCGCACACTCGTCTAAGAAATTGCATAAGGGTTGAGGATGGGAGGCTTCAGCCTGGGGTTTGAGAAAACCTCTTGCAATAGTAGTTGTAGTCCAAGCGGTCGTAGTAATAGTAAACAGCGTGAAGGCAAGAAATTAGCAACTCATGTTTTTTGGTGATAATTTCGGCTTGATTTATTTGAATGGCTTGAAATTTTAAGGGCATGGTGTACATGACGAACGTATGGTGTTAATTTTGTCCCCCATCCCCAATGGCATCCCACAATCGGTTCATACAAAAAATAAAAAACGTGTAAAAAACAGTGTTGCAGAATTTTAGCAAAAATAACATGCTAACAACACAGCTCTTGTTTGTAAAGGGTAGTCGATACTACAGCTGATATACGATCCCGGGGATCAAATGTCAGGAATATTGTCTAGCTAAATCTAGTTCTATAGCTGCAAAATATTCTACAGCTCAGTCGTTGTTCCGAACTAACACCGAAGCTTATTTTTAAACCATGGGTCGTACAAAAAACCTCTCGGATAACGAAAAGACAAGAATTGAGACATATGCTGAGCTCGGTCATACAGTGACTGCTATAGCAACCAAATTAGGACGGCATAAGAGCACCATCAGCAGGTTCTTACACCCTGGAGGGAACCAAAGGTGCAGATCTAACAGTGGGCGTAAGCCAGTTTTGACTATTCGAGATCGGCGTAGGATCATACTGTTGGCTACTCATGACCAAATGTCCTCTTCCAGAATCAGAACCACTTTAGGAGTGCCAGTGCACCAATCCACAGTGTACCGAGTGTTAAATTCAGACAAAAACGTGCGATACGCGAAAAGGAAGCTTTTGCCGCGACTGCAACCGAAGCACATTGTCACACGACGTACATTTTCGCATAGATACCAAACTTGGGATAACGAATGGAAAAACATCGTTTTCTCGAATAAAAATAAATTTAATCTCGATGGCCCTGACGGATGTCAGTACTATTGGCATGACTTACGGAAGGAACCTAAATGGTTCTCGAAACGTGTGGCCGGTGGTGGTTCTGTGAAATATTGGGGGAGCGTTTGGATATAATGGGAAATCTGATCTAGTCGCGATTATGGGCCGAAACAATTCCGACAGGTACCAGCGTATCGTCGGTTCCCAGTTAGAAGCCCACTTCAGAAGAATTGGGGGACCTGACGCAGTTTTTCAACAAGACAACGCCACGTTTCATACCTCGGCTAGCACTAAAGCCTTTTTTTAAGAACAAGGGGGGGGGCACTTTTTGACTGGCCAGCATTGAGTCTAGACCTGAATCCCATCAAAAATCTTTGGGGGCATTTGGTGAAGCAGATTTACGCCAATGGTCGACAATATGATACTTTGTCGGACCTCAAAGAAGCTGTGCAGCAAGCATGTACTAATATTCCACTTTCGTACTTACAGCAACTTATTAACTCCATGAAAGACCGAGTTTACGATTTGATTGACGAAAAACCCGTTTCTAGAATAGAATATGTAGTATTAAATAAGTCATACAGCCCTGCTAATATTCGAGTAAGGCGTTATTGTTGCTAATATTTTGCAACACTGTATTTTCACACTTTTTTACTTTTTGTATGAACCGATTGTGAGATTGCAACGAAATTAACACCATACTCGTGATTCGTCGTGTGCCAATTAAATTAATTTCAACCCAATCAAATAAATCAGGCCGAAATTATCACCAAAAAAACATGAATTGCAAATTTTTGGCAATGCACTCCAGTAGGGTTGCCTACAAAGCCACTGGACGCGCAAAGCTCATTTCTTGTCTTGTCGTTAGGGGCGATAGTGGCGACATATACTTTAACGGTAAGCACCACTGTCGATCACCTAATATCATGACCGCATTGACACCGCTTTGCCTCCTCACCCTCATCGGTTAAAGCAAGCTTTGAACCGGCGGGACATGGAGCCTACGTACTCAGTGAAGGCTGGTCGATGTTCCCCATCGAGGCTGCTCGATGGTCCCCCCTCTATCGAGGCAACTCGATGTTTGCTATCGAGGGTGCTCGATGCACCCTCAATGGCTGGCTGTCATCCGGTGAACGAACGATCCGTGACATCGGCTGTCGGCCGCTTTCGAATTATTGGATTCTCAACTTGATTCCTTTTGCTCTCTGTTCCTCTCTCTGTGGACGTCGAAACCAGCTCAAAACCAAAGCCAAAACGATACGCGCGTTGCACTTCCATACCAATCGCCGCTCTGAGGATTTTCTAGCGTATATGTATATATATGTATGTATATATATATATATACACGTTAGCTTTGACGTTTGCTATCCGACTATCTCTAAGTACCTACCCCATAAATTTAACTTTCTACCAAAAAACGACAACGCTTCCCCAGACAAAAATATACTCGCCTACAGAAAACGTTAAAAAGTACCTCATCTCATTGAGTGCTCGATAGTGGAAATCTCTGCACTACTAGGAAGTCTGCCCAGAACCCAACTCCCGCCCACATCCTAAGATGGAAAATCGTCCGCCGTACTACTGGTAAAATAGACAGGTCGCTAAAAAGTAAATGACCTGCTACCGCTTGCGATGAGTGTGCATGCGCCGCGGAGGCGCCACAAGGCACCGACCTGATTTTTTCTGTCTTTGGGAAGACTACAGAGAAGCATAAAGATCCCTACAAGGGCCAATTTAGAATAGCAAAATAGACCACCGGAACTCATTAGGCGAGGAGATAAAAGAAACTTCTTTAGGCAAAGGGTACAAGAAGAATACGCCATGCACAGCCCCTACCAGCCTCATTGACTATAACTGCGCTCTTCCTGCAAACGCCCCTGCCGGAGCCGGTACTTTTTGAGGAAGGCTTTAGGCTGAACCTTCAAGCCAATCTCAATCCAAGAAATTAGAATCGTAGCTGAAGCTCATACGCCGGGTACTGGACTATGCAGTCACAGCCGTGATCCCTCAAGGGTCCGTATCGGGACCAACCCTGTGGAATATAACCTATGAAGCCCTGGGCGGATACCTGACAATACCTTCACACGCTAGGTCTTGGGTTGGCTTTACAAAAAAAAATGAAGCAATTTATTTAAACGGCCTGAAGCGCCCTCCACAGAGTCTAAACATACCCCTGGAAAGGCACACAGTAACGCTCACGGTCAAGTACCTGGGCGTGATCCTAGATAGGGCTCTCACAGGACTAACCAGCAGAACAGACACCCTATGCAAATGGAGCCCGGTAGGGCCATCCCGGATAATAGACAAAATCTCTGATCTCATAAAGGGTACAGGTTTAAGCACGGCTTGCTTGCCTACCCACTTGCGTAACTGCCAACGGGTCATGGTGGCTGTTTGCAGCAATATTCACACCGTACTAGTAACACTCACTCTACCTTATGCCGTACGTGCACCTCTGAAGAGGCTGGCAATGTAAGGCACTTCTACGAACGCTGCGCCTATTTCAATACTGAACGAAAGCTACTGTCTCAGAACCGAAGACAGGAAAGTTCTCTGATGCGAAAGTAACCGCTGCACAGCGTGGGGTTATGAGCGGAGTGCTTAGTGGGGTTGTGAGTCCTCTGGATGTATCAACTAAGCCCGATGTGTATCATGCATTCTACTAGTTAAATTACAAAAAAATATACATATGTGCTTTCTCTATATTTGCCGTATCATAGTGGTGCAGTGGCAAGCAAACGGAACCACTGCGTTGCTTAATTTAATATCCTGGAATATAAATATATATATATGACTGCTCATACGCTAGACAACTTAGTGATGCATAATCCGAAAGTGTTCACGACATTTGTATATATATATAAGCTACTCGTGCACTACATTATGATTTGAAAATGTCCCAGATTAAAACGCTGCCATATTATGCATAAACTGCGTTGTGTAAATATGAGAATCTATAATTTCTAAACGCCGGTAAAAGAATATTGTGTTGCCGCGAAGTCCCTTACGCTGCAGCCTAGCATCGTACCTGGAATCTGAGAGCTTGCTCACCTCGATGCGCAACATCGAAACGCTCTGTTACGTTAGCATCGCAAATCGATCATCGCATTGTCTGTTCTTCCGCCAATCAGCCGACCGGGCGGCGTCGTTGCGTCCAAGAAATCTCCTTTCAATACATGCGGCGTATTCGTTATACACCGACATAGCTGACACGAATATTAAGTTTGTCTTCAATATGCGCGAAAATTAACTTCAATGAACAATTATTTGTTTACCATCCGCAAGTACCCTAGCGTGTATAAAACACAATCGTTGGACACAGCTTTTTTCAATGCTACAGGCATAGCACGTGCGTCAAACCGTAGTATGCCTATAAGCTTTGTCTGACCTTGTGAAGACATCTGTCTCGCCGCCTATGGTCCAGCCGGTCAAAAGACCCTAGCCCTGACTCGCCCGGCGTACGCTGAAAATCGTACGGCGCATAGGACAGCATCATTGGCACCGTTTAGATGCAGCTAAATCGCATACGCGAGAGGGGGGCGCGCCCGACAATCTTCAGGAGAGCGTCCCTCACAAAGTGCAGCAACAGAAGACGATTCCGTTGTATTAATTGCGTCGAAATCAGGACGCTTTCAAAATGTACAGGACAACTGTGTGATCGAGCACACGCGATTGAGTACATGTGATCGAGTACAGTGGAAGTCTAGTAGTCGATCTAAATGAGTATGGGTAGACGCACTGGTCCAGGATTGTGGCTATGTCCTACACACGCAGGACGCAAACGCAGGGCTGGTCAAACAAGACGCACGGAAGCCATACTTGTCGTCTCAAATGAGCTTTGCCAGCATCGTCATATCTATATAGACCGTTCACAAGTTGATCACGTTTTTTTTCAATCTGCTCATTGTAATCGTTGTCGTCGTAGTTACAGTAGTAGCTGTTTTTGTATTAAGTAAGTCCGCTAGACAGTAACAAACTTGCTGATCTGCTTGATCTATATTTAAGTGTTCTAAACGACTTACGTAGCCCGTTTCATAAACTCGCGTTTACGATTGTCGATTTTGCACGTGCGTGTCGTTTACCACTATTCAAATCGTCGTCACCATTAAAAATCTTCTTCTATTTCACCTGTGTGCCTGTGACCTTGCAGATAGCTAGTGGCAAAGCATCCATGTGCAAGATCAGCCTAGCACTGATTCCCTTTGGAGGCTTCAATAGACGCCGAAGTGCCAAACAAACATGGAGGCCACTTAGACTGGCGCTCAACTGGGTTCAGCGCAACGTAGCTTAGTAACCAAACGGGTGTAGTAATTGGAGCCGTCGGAGCGGAACGAAAGCAATTGTTGAGAGTATATATATATATATATATATATAGACAAGCCCAAGCCTGAACCTTGCGCATTGAGTTATGCCCCGAGCATGTGCACATGTTCTCATATCATAAGTGTATATTTTGGTACACATAATAAAATTATATATATATATATATATACAAATAAACGCCTATGTATGGTATACGTTTATCCTAACGCGCGCATTTCGGAAACTATCCATTCCATTGCTACGACGTCACTGGATCTAACGGGGCAAGCAATTTCAGCGGATAATCTGGAATTTGTTTTCCTAGGTCGTTGAGACCCTTTTCGTTTCTCAAATGGTGCTCAATGGCTACGGTCTACTCTGCTCAACTCAGTGAGGCCCAATCGCCAGATAAACTCAAGGTCAACCAATGGAGCCGTGTGGCATTCCAAAGGCGCGTGTGTGTGTCTGTGCGTTACCGTTTTCGGTACCCTCATGCTGCACTTTCTCCCGCAGATATGGGTGGTATTTGCGCCTCTGGGTCTTCTTCCGAATGACGCGTTGCCGCTATCTCAGTGGACCGAGTTGACAGGTTCCCACACTCAAAGCGTTTTGCATACTACAACGAGAACGAGAACGACAACAACAACAACAACGACAACAATAACAACAACAACAACGACAACAACAACAACAGAAACAATGGCAACACGTGGGGTCGCCGGCAACCTTTAGCAAGCTTCTTAATGGTTGGCGGCGATCCGACCGCCGCTTGCGCCACTGTTGTTGTTGTTGTTGCTGTTATTGTGGCTACTGCGCTTCGGACCAAATTAAACTCACCAATCGTGTTGTGCTTTGTAAGTCTCGTGCTTCTACTGGTAGGACAAGTAGTGGCAACACCAACAACAACACTAACAACAACACCAACAACAACACCAACAACAACACCAACAACAACACTAACAACAACACTGACAACAACAACGACCACGGCACCTCGCAGCGTAATGTACCGTAATATGCTGCTGCTATGGCGCTGCGCACTGTGTAGGAGGGGCAGCCGGTCACGCCACCACGAGACAGACTTCGAGAGCACGGCGACGAGCAAGCCCGCCAAATTCAAACGGAGCAAGAGTCGCCTTCTAGTCCGGCCGGTTGGTTAGGTATCGATCGGGTGACAGTTTGGTGGTCTGGACGCGCAGCCACGCGGTCACGCAATACGACGACGACGAGAGGAAATGACTGAAATAGATAGTCAGTCGCTCGAGAATCGGACACGGATCGAAGATGATCGGGGACGTGCACCGACCGGCCGCAACAGACACGTGGCGCTGCCGACTTTGGCATAGCGGGCCCATTTGCAGAGGGCTGCTGCTGCTGTTTTTCATCCTCTTCTTCTTGTTTCCCTGCTTGGAAGGCACACAAAAGAGGAATTTAGAAGCTGCACTACGGAACAAACTTTCCACACGTAATCCGAACATTCTCAGATTGTTGTTTTTGCTTTTATTTATAACGTAAAACTGTTGATCCGCCGCATAGAAATGCATGCTGCACTGCCGTGGTCTTGCAGTCAATTTTTTTAAAAAAAATGTTCCGTAAGTCAATTGCCTGTGTACGGATTTTTATGTCATGGCTAATTTTAATCCACTCCGGCATTTACCTTGTCTAAATTGGAAACCATGTAAACCAATTTAGGAGTGGCCGGTCTGGGTCTCGAACCCAATCCTCCCGAATGCAAGGCAAAGGCTTTGCCACTAAGCTATCTTGCTCGGTTGGAAGAATTGAAAGATAGACAATGACATGAAGATGATGTCATGTAAGAATATATAAGACGGTATCGTATGGCATTGCGAGAGACACGCAGCGCAATATTTTCAATCTAGATAGAATCGAAATTTTCTGGTAGCTGGGCGCGACTGACGGACGGCTAAAGTGCATATATAGGGCTATATATTGAGTAGAAGGCTGCCATGGGAACCATGAACATCAGACCGGAAATATATGGTTTAAATTTAGCTCGATTTAAATTCGTTTTTATTCGTCTAAAAGCGGCGGGCTCTCTCCTGGGGCCATTCGCTATATCTGCGTGTGTAAGCGCGCTTGCACGAAGGATCGCAATACAAACCTCGTTTTTATTTGTTCGGTCTGGTTACCTTGATGTTGAACATTGTGTGGCTGTTGCGACGTTTATCTACGATATACTCTACTGTGGCAGTCTTTTATAAGCGAAGAACAACCTACCCGGTGGGTTTGCCTTATACCTAAACTAACTTCCTTTATGACACCTTAACACAATGGCCACACAGGAATTGAGGCAAAACATTTTTTGCAATTGTTGCACACCGTTTAGAGAAATATCTTGTCTATATATATGTATGTGAATGAATCTTTGTGTTTGTTAAAAATTGTAGCAATCCATGTTCCAAGTATCACGCCACTCACTGTATATATTTCATCTCGTGATCACGATTAGCGAATGCTTCATGAGTAACTACGCTTTAAATATGTGTGTTACGGCTTATTTGTGCCAACGTGTTTGTTGTAATGTAGGTATAAAATTTATCCAACACTGGTGTGGAAATTAAAATGAAATATATATATATATATACTATATAATATATAAATATTGTATATATATAATATATATATATATATATATATATATATATATATATATATATATATATATTAAACATGAAAATTTGGAAAACCCGAATCAAGGCAGACTTATTTTACAAAGGTTTGCCTCACCAGCGGACAATATTGTCAGAAGGTGAGTTCGAGGGCCCCCTTAAAAATGTAGTTATATTTTTATCAAATGTGAGTTACTTGTTGGATTCACACTTTTTTGTTATATATGCAACAGAAGCAGCAGTGATAAAACAAAAAAGTTCAAACACTCGAAGATAAAATAGGGCAAAATTAAGTTCGTTTTCGTTTGGCGGAATTAAGTTGATTTTGGCGTACTGAGAAGCTGAGATTGCGTCCGAAGCTGCTGCAGCAGCAGTAGAAGCAATGGCAGCTCTCGGGAGCGGCTCTGCAGCGGGCTACAGATGCGATGGGCGAATAGCTCAACAAGAGAGCGGCAGAAGACCTGCTCTTCCGTCGTATTGTCGTATGCTTGCTTGGCCGTACCTTGTAACGCACTGCGGAGCGGGGGCGGCGTTGATGCCTCCATGCGTGTCTGGGGTCACGCACAGACAGGGGCTGAGGCCAGCTTCCGGCAGTCCCTCTGAGGTGCTGCCGTCCGTGGCTACGGCAGCGGAGTCCAACGGTCGACGCGGTTGATTCGTTCACGACCAAAGAACTCTCCGTACTCCGTACAGCTTGCTACTTCCCCCGCTGGTAGTCGACCTTCAACAGCCTGCTTGAAACCTTTTCTTTGGTCGAGCCCCAACGAGCGCGCATCGCATCCGTCAACATACGGCCGATGTACGTGCAAGCTCCCTGAAGAGACCAGTGAGGAAAAGTTTTCCAACCAGTGACGAGTCTGTTCTTCCAATTACAGTGAGTGGCGAGAAAAAAAAGGCCCGCCAAGAAACACTGCAAAGAACGAGAGCAGAACGAAAGAAAGCAAAAAAACAAAACAAAAACAGCAACAACAACAACCACAACGCAATCATTCAGCGGAACAGCGAAAACAAAAGACAAACATGTGAATTCGTCTAGATGCGACGAAGGCTCGTCAAAACTCAGCGTTGAGTTCATCATTGTTGTTCTAGAGGATCTTGCACCTATTCGTCCATGTGCGTACAACAACGGACTGAGTACGGAATGACGTTGTTAATGTCAGCTTTCAAAACTATAAAGGCTCACAAATTACAAAAGGTACTTAATCATTATTACGGCTGTTGGGAGTGCTTCTCATTGTTCCCGTTACAGACGTACGTGGGCGTCACTTGCGCATTAGATAGTGTTTTCTACCTTTCTGTTCACGATCCGGCCATCGCATGTCTTCTGGCGCCAGACGCATGTCTTCTGGCGCCCTTTATGATGGAACTCTTCCATGCACGTGCTTTGGCAATTGATGGGGGGTGGGTGACTGGGTGATTGTGGGTGCGGACCTCGTCATACCGCGGTACGTGCAGTGTGGGGCAGCTTGATCGCTAGCGCTCTAGGCCGGTTGCGCCCGGTTCTCTGTGATCTCTGAGACCGCCCACTGCCAATTTTTGGAGCATTAGCATACGATCGTACGGGCGCAATTTATATCTTCTTGATCTACGATTCAGAATATATATTATAATACGAGTCGCGTGGCGCTGCAGTGTAGACGGATAGTCTCGTACTCCAATGGTAGCGATTAGATGCAGTGACTCAGACTATTAAACACTAATCCGTATAAATTTTAGTACTTTTACAGTAGTCCAAATTCTCGAGTGTGGGGTCTGCTCCACCGGAAGTTGCTAATGTGTGTTGAATATATGAAGTTCACGCGCCCATGTGTAAGACTCACTGAACCCCTTTTCATAAGGCTTGTACGTATGTATATATATATATATATATATGCTATATATATGTATATGTGGAATAATAATAATAATAAGAATAGAAGCTCTCACACGTTTTGAGTATATATATATATATATATATATATATTTGTATACCCGTACACAACTCAAACGTGTGAGAGCTTCTCATAAACATGAGTTGCTCACACCATCACACATTCCACATTATAAGTATTTCCAGGGCAGTGTTCGGAAGTTTTCATAAGGGTTCAGTTGACAGAGAAAGCGACGATATATATACGAGCAATTGACTCAGTGCGTGTCATTGACGCACGCCTGCGCGTTCCGCCCAATTGCGATGACGAACGGTGAACAGTCATAATACGATCGATTTACGAAGTACGGAAAACGTTATCTTGACGTGCATTCCTTACGCCCAAAGGGTTTCAACATGCCTTTGCTGGGCGGACTCGGTATACCTGCTATAAAAAGACGGGCCGGCACAACAGCATTTAGAACGCGAACACGCGCCATTACGAAAGCGTACCGCAATGCCTGACGGTAGAAACGCCTTGTAGATATTTGCTCGCATATGCAAGCGTTCACATATGTTACTCTTCTCCACATTGTCAGGCATAATGACGCGCATATAGGTACAAACGCTTATTTGAAACTGTTCATCGGAAAGTAACCAGGTGTTCGTAGCCGCTTGTTTGATCAAGGAGGGTATGCAAATGTATGCTTGGTACACGTGTTGATCACTACATAGTGGATTTGAATTCGCCACGCATTCGTCGTATTATCTCTATTGCTGGACTAAGCATGCAGCCTGTAGAGTCAAAGCAAAGCGAAGGGTTGGGAAAGTGAACTAACTCCTTTCAAAGCCAATTCTCGGCGGGTCTTTTACGGGAAAGCCAGCTCTGTTCGCCCACATTCAAAATAACCGCTGGGAAGGAGCGGGTGCTTTACAGGTTTGCCACTTTTTGCACTAAAACTGGAGCGAAACGTCACTTGGTGGTTACGTGTGTATGTGTCTATTTTTTAGCCTATCTTGGTATACGGCTGTCAAGTCAGCTGCCAGTGACTACAAACGGATCAAGCTAGTATATTAACAAATTATCTACACACACTGCCATCATTATCATTCATATGCAACACAAAAGGCTACAAACGCATCAGTATGACACATTTAGCTCAAAGCCTGCTCTTTAAGAGCACGCCCGGTGGTAGCTGACTCGTATGCCTCAAGTGTGTACTGAAATAAAATGCCGACTCGCTTACAAGTATTCGATTCCCTGATGAATCATCTTTGTTAAGCATACAATCAGCGATAAATACATCAAAACTAGAAAACCATACACATTTTTTTGTTTAAAGATATCATACGATAAAGCTGGAATTTGATGCGAATGTGAATGCCGTCATTTCTACGTACATGTCGGCAACGATGGGCTTCTTTACAGTTTATCTGTCCGACAACACTTGGTCAACACTTTAGAGAACAGATGAATATAATTTTGTCATTGCTAGGGACCAAATATTTGGCGTCAGGTACAATCAAGACAGGTGTTTTCTCCAATTACTACTAAGAAGATACTAATACAATTATTGTTAGCAAGAATTTGCAGGCAAGCAAATTCTTCAAATGGAATCTATGAGATATGGTTACAGCAACCTGATTGTGAACCTTTGCGCGCTGCATAGGCTAAAACCTAATTTAAAAATTAGGTCATATTTATAGATATATAGATATGTAATTTTTTATCGTGTAAACACTTGTCGGACGACAGACGTATTATAAGCGCACGCTCCAGTATGACAGTAGGACAATGGGCAGGCAGGTGTAGTCCTCTTAAATTTCTGCGAAGAATCTCGTAGAAGATTCACAACGGAATTTGCCGACTATTTCACTTGTCTCTTGCAGAGTGAGGGTAGGGGACGTATTGCCGCACGTCAAATACGCTGTAAGAACGCCTTCTGCAGCGGAACCTTGGAAGTTGCAAGACTCATGTTATGCAGAGATGAGAAGGCAGGCGACTGTTAGGACGATAGTTTCGCCGTTGAAAAGCATGGCCGGTCATACTGGCCCGTTCGAAGAATCCGCCCGCGGTTCAGATCACTACTATATTTTGAGAGAGCCAGCACAAAGGAAAACAACATTAGCTACAGGAGTATCTGCACAGAATACAATTACATAAAATAACCGTTAAAAAAAACGTAAAAACAAATAAAGACAGTACTAGTCGTAATTTGGCAAAAAGCCAAAACAAAACAAACAAAGTGTACCCTCTGGCGGTGTGGCGGCATAGTTCGAGCAAGGTGCAACGCCCTCGGCATGTAAGTTCTGCGCCGTTTCCTCTGCAGCTCCTGATGTTGCAGCTGCATTTGCTTTGTGTTTCTGGGGCGTCTTCACTGAGCAGCCCACGCCCACAGAGCGGTGCCGTTCGTGCATATATCCCTAAGTTCCTGTAGTTCGGCGGAACGAATGACCCTTTTCTACCTGCTCTCCGTTGAGCCGTATCCGAGGCTTAAAAACTCTTCTCGTCTGCCTCTTCCTGCGCTTGAACTGAACAACAAGGTATTTCAAGGTTGTCGAGCCAGAGAACGCTTGGTTAGTTTAACTAGCTCGCAGTTTGCCGTGTTTAACATGATTGCGGAGGCAACAAACAATAAAGAATACTGTGCGTCTTTAATGCGACCACGGTGGTAGCTTCCTACAGATGCATCTCGCATAGAGGGCTTCATTTAAACAGCTATACGTATACACTCGAACCACCAGTGCCTGACATAGCACAACTTGCCAAATCGAATTTATGCCGAGTTTGTCTTTGTGAGCACGGGTTAAAGGGCTAAAACACAGTTCAAGCCCTTACGCGCTTTCTCGTGCAAGCGACACCACTCATGAGCCGTCGTCAGGGGCTCAGAAAGACTGGCGACAGCAGAACCAGCACCTGGTTGTACGTCGGCTTTTGTTACAACTAATAAGCAAATGCCCGGAGGAGGTTTTAAGTGAAACTTAGGCGAGGTTTTTCGTTAATAAAATCACCACCGTAAGCAGTTACATCAAGTCGAGCAGCCCTGAGGGTACGCATTCAGATTAAAGGCGCTGTTCGTTTGTCAAGTTGCCCATTTAACAATGCTAAATTGCGAACATTTGCGCTGCCAAATAGCACTAAATAGCGTACTTAAACAACATGACACATAGCAGGACAGAAAAAGCAGCAGGTTCAACTGCAGAGATAAGCAAATATAGTACTCAAACTTTGTCAAATCGATCTGCTAAACCAATTAGCTTCAATTATATGTTAAATCCCACATTGCCAGTTGACGCTCGACTAGGGAAGTTTGAAGTAGGTATTGCAATCGCCCTAGATTGAGCCGAAACGATCTTGATTGATGTAAGGTAGCGAACAGGTATGACAATAAAGACCGCAAGCCGTTAGCCTGATCTAGGTGTGGCTTTTAACGCTGATGACTTGCAAAGTCACGGGTCGATGACGCAATGCAGACTGCGCTGGGAGCTCTGCGTTAGGAGTGTGAGTTCTTCATGATCTTCTGAGACCAAATTTACGTACCTAGCGCTGATTCCTGATTGGCAACAAATCGATCTGAGGGTGGTGGATCGCGCAAATCCGAAGTAGTTAAGCAATTGCGGTACGTACTGGGGTTGGAGGAAATCTTTCCCAAAGCAAGAGATCCTCCGGCTGTCAGATGGGCTGTCATATGTCATACGAGTGGTGGGTAACCAATGCGCAATGCGGTGTAGTTTTGCTTGCCACCCGTTGCCGCCACCGAATAACACTTTATGTAACCGGAAAAATATGCTTCCTTTAGTGAGCCGGACCAGTAGGACCTATGTTGTGCTGGTTAAGACATGTTTTGTAAAATACATGCAGATGGGATGCAAAAAACGGCTATCCTGCCCCAATAAGCAATGCAATATTAGGTCAGTAAAGCCCTTGTAATTGGTCGACCCAAATGCAAATGCGACGGCCGAATCGGATACGATGTGTCTGCTCGAGCATTTTCGGCTCACTCGCGCAGATACTGTCGCCGTTTTTGCAGAGAGTCGACGGTACCACGCATGCACGATGCTTCTGGACAGTGCTTATTAACCATAAGCAATTTGTAACATGTCTACCTCTTAAGAGCATATGATTTGATTTTAACCACACAACATTGCGCAAATTTGTTGCTCCTTTTTTTCGACTCTTCAAAAACTTCGTGCAAATGTGGCCTGTATGTAGCTGACGAATGACGCTTCTAAGCAAAACAAACTGGAAAACCTCCGGTGATTCGAATTCCATTTTTTTCGATATAATTCAAAGTACGAGAACTTGCTGAACCAGCAAGTTCTCATACTTTAAATTATATATATATAAAAAAAATATATATATATGTATATATATATATATATATATATATATATATATATATATGTATATATATGTATATATATATATATATATATATATATATATATATATATATATATATATATATATATATATATATATATATATATATATAGTATATATATATAGCCCACTCGCACAACCTTATTCGTAGAACGACGATGATTTAGAATTGATAGTCGTTCCGTAACACCCTTGGGTATGGCAATTATAGCCGCGCCGTGACATTTTGTCGTAATACGGGGATAATAATAAAAAGGGCCGGTAATACGCAGTAAAACACCGAGCGAGGGAGACCGCAACAATAAACTACAATTTGCTTAGAGTGTCTCACTATAAAAAGTTTAGATTGCACTGTTTGGTAAACTAAAGTTTGATTCGATATTTTAGAGCAAACTCATTTTCAGTACATTCAAGTGTGGGCAGACGTGAAACATATTTAGTAATTACTGCTCCGAAGAATTGTATGCCCTCGTTGTGTTTGAACGCCAATCGTAGCTTGTTTTTAGTATGCATTATTATTATTTGGGGTTCTCATAAAGCGCTGATGTATAATAACATATTTAACCATTAGTTTCATTCGCAGCTTGAGCTAATAAAAGATGCAAACGAACTTTGTCATAGCCTGCTGATAGCCATATATGAATAATGAACAAGTTAGTCGACTAAGCTGTTTACCATCATCGAAGTTGTGACCTTAGGCAAATGCAGAGTCAAAATGTTCACACACATTAACAAGCCACCTTCCGCGTATGAAATGCACCATATGTGCGCAGGCAACCACCAATCACATCAATTCGCCAGTAGATTATCTAACTAGCGCGCTACTAGTCATTTAGCTTAAACGTGGACAGGACAAGGACGTTTCTCTCTCTCTCTCTCTCTCACGCGCTTGCCGTGCGTTCCTATATCCACAACCACATGTGGTGGCTAGCCGGTGACTATTAACCGCATTGTTTGGTGTTTGTTGTCGATGCGTACGTTGCTGGCTGCATGGCTGTGTCCACACTACTGCTGTAGGCCTTCAGTATCAGCGGCCGGATGATCTGAGTCGTAGCACTTCAGCGGAGTGGTCCGACGAGCTCCGCAGCGGCGGAGGCGGCGGCGGAGGAGGAGGTGGCGTCGGGGGGTGGCGGGGTCGCCGGCGATGCAGATCCCATCGACACGGCTTCTATGCGGCAGAACGGCATCGTCGCGGGCCGACCTTCAGCAGGCGGCGCTGAAGAACGCCACCACCACCACCAGCGTCGCCGCCGGCCCCCCAAGAGCGATGGGGGTGGCGATACCAACAACAGTGAAGATACGGCGGACGGCGGCGGCGGTAAGGGGGCTGAAGCTGACGCCGCTGGCCAGCAGGACGAGAACATGGAGGACGAGAAGGAGAAGGAGGAAGAGACCAACCACGACGACAGCCTCGATGAGCAGGACGAAGACATCTCAGATACTGACGGCGACGGCTATTCCGCCAAGACGACGTCGGGTCTCGCCGAACCGGACAACCCCCCGCAGGAGAACTACCAGCAGTTTCTCACCAAAATCCTGCCCGCCTTCGACAACTCGACGCCAACCAACATTACGACGACAGCCGGCAAGACAGTGTTCCTGCCGTGCAGTGTCCGGCACCTCGCCGACAAAACGGTAAGTTCTGCCACCACCGGTGACGTGCTGTCGGTGTTGTCGTTTGCATTCACCGCATTCACTCATACCACTGCAGGCATAACCTGCCCATCTAACACACTAATAATGCAGAGCATCGTTAAGCGTTGGAGTTTTTTTGGTCGATAGCCTATCCTACATACGAGTATATATATATATATATATATATATATATATATATATATGTAGATCTAAGCGAAAAATGGACACGGTAAAAATATGTAATATATTGATTAAAAATACAACAGAAATCGTCATTATTGTTAAAACACTAGTCCTATCGTTTCGGCAGCAGGTCAGTTAATATAATGTAAAATTATAAAGGTTGTTGTTTGAAGAAGTTCTGCACGGCTTCCTTCGTTTTCGCAATGGAAAGCTTTCCTTGGGGTATTGCAGACTAAGTTCCACTGGTCGCAGTCAGGGCAAAAGCGTTTCGATGCCTACCACGCATACACTTTACTGAAATGCAGATTCTGGTAGATGATTCATTGCACCTCAGCTTGCTTCGCTCAGACTGACTGCTGTATTTTACGAGTTGTAACGTTTCGAATCAAACTAGTTCATTAACAGCAGCACTGGATTCAAGGTCTATTATTGTGTTTGCTTGACCTGGTCTGAGCAGATGTGATGTTGTTTTTCGCCCTTGACGATAACTCTTACACCATTTGTTCACATCTGTTCTAAACAGTGCCGATCAAAACAGCCACCATTCGACGATAAGTGACGGCGCTGCGACCGCTTTACACTAAAAATCGAACTACTGCGCGATGTTCCGTTCTCTTCGCATCAATCTTAACCATACGCTAAAATTACTTTAAATGCTTTCACACAAATAGGTGAATCGGCTTCACACAAAAAACGAACCGGTACAGATTAACCAAGCTTGTTGTGCACATTTAATATATATATATATATATATATATATATATAGGTAAGGTATATACGTTGCATGGCAAAACGAGGGCTCTCGAGAAACAGACATACCGTAGCCAATAGAGTCATTGTTTGTATTCCCACAAGAACAGTACAATGAGCTTTTATGGAGGGTGTCTGGTCATGCAGGCATGGCAATGCATACAACGCACGAGACCTGCCCATCTTGGCCTCACCAGGTGGTGCTTGACCTACGCAAATGTATACCATTAGCTTTGCAGGACGATAGCACACGTCCAGACACGTTGGAGTTGGACTATGTGGTTGAAACTGTACCGTACTGCTTCTTGTTGTTCGGCGGTGTACTATTCGGCATTCATTAGGTACTCAAACTTGAACACTCGGGGCGACTGAGAACGTCTGTTCCATTTGACAGCAAAGTGTTACGTTAGAGATCGAACAAAATAGATTCCTAGATTAAGAAAATAATAGTTCGTGCCTTGTACAACCACATGGTTTCTAGTTATCTTGTAGTATACGTGTGCCAATTTAAGTGCGAGCTTAAAACACTTAAACCACATTTGTTTTTCAAATACCAGTTTCCTAGATATTATTGGCCTGCCTTTAGTTATGTCGCAAATATCGTAAAGAGGTTAAACAATAGCTACCACTAATATCTGCTGGCCGATTTTGGAATAACTCTGCTTCCAACTGTTTAACGGGTATATCCACTAAGTTAAGCTCGATACGCACACACAATATGTAATAACAATGTATCACATGGTCAGAGTAATGTTTGTGAATGGGCTGGTAGTGTTAAGGTTTGCAAATTTTGTGGACGTGGCATCATGTGCACAGCAAACCCCATACATCACACACACATGCTATGCACGGCTCGTAATAGCATTCAGTATTCAGTCAGATAGAATATGATAGAATCGTGCAAAACGCCAAAATGTGCAAACGACTGTTAGAGTTTTAAATTTGCAGACCAAACATGATCCTAGGGTACGAATATCGCATATCGCCTGGAGACTGTATTGGCCAAAAAAATCGGTCTATTAGCATGAAAGAGGCCAACTCCTTATACTTATAACCCAACATTTGACCCTCTGCCCATCTTTTTCAAGTCTTCACAATAGACATTTTGTCCCTAACTAACTGATTTGTGTGTAGCTTTATCACAAGCATGCATTGCTGCAACCCTAAAAATACTGCCGTCCGAAAAATTAGTTATTGGCACAAGCTTAAAAACTTTTAACAATTTGTGCTTGTGGGCAAGCTTGTATGCAGGCTGCACGCGCAGGCGATGAATTAGCCATTCATTACGTATATTGTTTATTTTGCAATAACATTACATTTCAAGATGTTGAAATAGCAATTCAAAACTGGCAAACTGGCAGTGTTATTGGCAGAATTAGCAAGTTTTCCATGCACAGCTATGCCGCCGCCGCCGCCACCCAATGTAAAATTGGGTATCGGAATTAGCGTAATTGCCCTGAACTAGCTTTGCAGGGTAGTTAACCCACACTAGATAGCGCACGAAACGTTTCGAAACCAAATTAAACGCTCACTCACTTACACGACCGTGTACCGTGGCACTTTGTTCTTCTTTCTCGTCGAACAGGTATCCTGGATTCGTCGACCGGCCGACTCGCAAGAGGATCTCACTGTGTTGACAGTCGGACGGTGGACGTACACCCATGACCAGCGAATTCGGCCGGTGCATTTAGACAACTCCGAGTCGTGGGCACTGGAAATTCGGTACGCACAGCCGATCGATAGCGGAATCTATGAGTGCCAGGTCAGCACTCTGCCCAAAATCAGCCGCTTCGTCACGCTTAACGTTGTCGGTAAGCAGCGACCTTCCGTGGTGCCATTCCTCTGCGCCCTCGTTCCTCGTCCACTCCACTCCCCATAAGGGGAGGTTGTCAGTGCAACACGCAACAGGCTTGTACACGAGCACTTCATCTGTATTACGTGATTTCGATGCCTGTTAGCAGCGCGAACACGAAGCTGCGAAACTTGGTAGTAGTTCTGCTCGAAGAAACGTTTCGTTCAACAGCGTATTATTGCGTACACTTTCGTGCGTATGCAGTATGCAGATTTATGTCGTGGCGCTCATATGATTTTCTGAAATGCACTGCTATTTTCTACGTTCGTTCGGTTTATATATATATATATATATATATATATATATACAAACCTTGCGCATTTAGGGTTCCGAAAGTCCAAGATTGTCAGATTTAGATTTGAGTCAGATTTAATATCACACATGTTGTGTAGAAAAAGTCCAAGATTGATCATCGAACAAGCGCATTGTCCATATGAAATTAATTTTTAGTGCGGATTTTGGAGCGGTGGTGTGTTATCAACTCGTACTTCTTCGAAAACGACGAAAAGGGGATGGATTGAATGTGGACGTCATGTGTTTTCAACAAGACGGGTTTATAGGCAATACGGCAGACACAATGATTGAGCTGCTCCGCACAAAGTTTTCAGGACGTGCTATCTCTTCAAAAAAGACATTGACCGGTCGACAATAACCCTGAATTTAAACCCCTTAGATTGCTTTTTATGGGGTTTCGTAAATTACCGCGTCTACAGGCATGCTCCCGAATCAGTCGCTGAGCTTGAAGACTGTATTCGCGAAGTTATTGCTGAAATAAACAACAATATGTGTCAAAATGTCGCCAAAAACGGCGTTTGCGAGGCAACTTTAACCGACCCATTAGCCTTTTTGATGGTCGGTGCTAACAAATGCAGAAAATACTCTAGCGGTGATTATCCGCATGAATTTTGTCTGTTGGCGTTTGAGACTATAGAAGCTGCAGGCCCCCTTACACTCAAGCTGATTTAGCTCGTGGGTAGAAACCTTGACTTTTCAACGGGAGACTCGAGAGCATCCGAATTATTACACCAGAGGTTGTCGCTCGACATTCAACGATGAAATGCAGCGTCTGTTCGGGACACATTATTGAACCGGGCTAACCATAGGTTATAAAACCCGTGACTACACGTTCTCGCACTCCAAAGTGCTAAGATGATAATAATAATAATAATAATAATAATAATAATAATAATAATAATAATAATAATAATAATAATAATAATAATAATAATAATAATAATAATTTTAAGCTCTCAGCTTAAAAGATCATTAAACGTTTTGTTGAATCAAAACACTAGCGCCCCGCTGCCCACGTTATATATGACTGCAGACATGTCGGGAAGCGTTAGTCCTGCGCCCACAGTGTAATGTGACTGCTGGCAATGTGACTCCTAATTACTCCTGTTAACTTCTTGCACATGGCAGTGAAATTGATGCAGTGATATCCAAAACGGAATAACCGGTTCTTGCTACCCCTACGATTCGCTTGAGATGTTGATCTGCCGCTAGTGAGACAGTTTATGCAGAAGGCGGCTGTCTGCTAGGCTATACTGCTGAGAGCTTTACGGAGGTACTTTTAATCGAAGACTTACGCCAAGCACCCAATCGTGTTTATTGCAGAGCTCAACATTACATGAGCCACTGTCGCTACTAGTCACAATATTTCATATATTCAAAATAAAACACAAGAAACGAAAAATAAAGATTCGTTATCATGCGCTCGTTAAAGCCCACACGGACGTGCTGGAGGGGAACATGGGTTCATCATTTAGCGAATATGCTAGGTTGTCCGTTTTTCAATACGGTTGTGCAACGCGCAATATCGGAAATACGGTGGGCAATTATTCATACACAAACGGGTTTTTTAGTTTAGTTATACATTCGAATTTGTATTGTATTGTAAATGCTGTGTGCGCCACGGACTATGAATACGTGAGTGACATGATGTGGACGGCACGGCTATTGCCTAATGTTCACCTGTCTTACTGTGTTCGATTATTATTTCAAGCGTTTTTTTTTTTGAGGATGTATACGACTGCATTTTACAAATAGCTAATAGCTTTCTTTTCAATAGTAGTTTAGTGTATACACTGTGTTTATCTCTTACAAAAGTAAACATCGTGATACTTACAAATTATTATCTCGCTAAGAACGAATTGTCGTAACTAGCGCGACACATAGCTAACATTTATTGCAAATCATTTCTGTGCCGGTCTATCAGAAGATAGTTGGATGGGAAGACGATGGAACAACCCGTACAACTCCGCCTAGTTCATCGTGGGTTCTAGCAAGATTCGCGATTATTATTCTTGTGGAAAATCCCACCAAAATCCAGCTCGGCGGAAAGTTCTATGAAAAAGCGTGCGGATATCCGTCTTGTAGAAGCGGTAAGGCTTCGTAGCAATGATGTGGGTGGTAAGCGCTGACGGGTAGCCCATCACCGCCATTATTATTCAATTCGTATCAACGCCACCAACGCACGCCCATACAGAGGATTTGTTCAAGGTTCATGTCCTGGGTGCCGGGACAGGATGCCGAGTCATGCAAAGTAGATGCTGTTTTAGTGAACGAACGCACTCTGCTTATCGCCGGAAGGATTACACTCCCTTTGATTGCGCATGGAAACGTGTGTCTGCTTGTGATTGGACCTGTGTGCATAAGTTGTTGCTGTCATGATCTTTCAACGGCTGCGATCACGCAGTAGTGTTGGCGGTGAAAAGGCCGATTGTTTAGCAGCTGTTTGCGTTCAATGCAGAGAAAAAGTTTTTTGTCCGCACACGGCCGGACCTAATCTCCGTCGTTCCAGATTTTTGTAGTTGAAGATGTATCGATCGTCGAGGTGACCAGTTCCAATGCGGTCTTCAAAAGGGCGATGCATTGGTAGCTTCGGCGCCTGTATCTGTTCGCAAAACAACACGAAGAATAATAGCCGCGAGACAACGACAAAAAAAGGCAATATCGAATATCACAGCCTGCAGTCTGTGCTATGGAATGCAGCTGCGCATCTATCCTCTTTTGATAGCTAGTCACGCACGCCAATTTCCTAGGCGGCATGATAATATAAGCGGTGTTTTGCAATAGGCGTCAACTGTCAACAGTATATTTCGTTTTATGGGAATGCTTTCGACATATTTTGCGGCACTGTCGCATCAGCGAGCATTTATTGATCACTACACGCGGACGCATTCATCGGTGAGGACTTTAATCGCTCTGTAGAACTTGTAAAGCGACCGGCGAATCTATAGTTCATCCCGGGCGGCCAGTCAACTCTAATGAGAGTAATCAATTCAATTTAATTGCACCTTTATTTTGTCAATGGGGGATAACCCACATAATTCGGGCAGCTTCTTAAACTTCTATTGACAGAACCTGTTGCTAAAATTTAGTTATACAAAATAACTGCACTTGCAAAAAGACTCTTCGGTTGCTAAATTCAACCAGCCTTCCAGAAATCTTCACTAAGTTCGTCTTATACTGTCTGACTAGGGTAGTAGAACGACAATTTGGCAATAATAATAATAATAATAATAATAATAATAATAATAATAATAATTAATAATAATAATAATAATAATATTTTTTTTTTTTGGAACAAGTGTTTATTTTATCAATATGTACATGTATCACATGTATTATTATTATTATTATTATTATTATTATTTAATATGTCTTAGAGCAATACAGTGGTGAGGTGTGAATGTGTATCCTCATTATTTTATAGTTTCTTTCTTATTATTATTATTATTATTATTATTATTATTATTATTATTATTATTATTATTATTATTATTATTATTAACTATAATAATAATTATTATTACAAGTTTAGGTTATAGTTTCCACCAAAGCACCGTTACCAATCAGACGATGCGAAGCGTTGACGGTAAAACTGTCATTTGGTGCCGTCGCGTGCCTCTCGACCCGGCTAATGGTCGTATCCTTTCCCCCGTTCCCCTTTTCTGCGTCGCTATTCAATATTCACGACATAAAGCGGTCGCAGTTTATGGCGCTTGCGATTGTCACCGCCTGCCGGAACGGTGAGGTCGCAATAAGGCCGGCGTGATATTTAACTGCGAATTCCATTCCAGCCGTCGTCCACCCTGTCATTAAGTTTCCAAGGCCGATGACGACGTAAGTGCCGATGTAATAACGTACAGAGTACACGCATCAACGAAGTGCTGATTTCTTCATTTTTTTGCAGGCGCTTCTGCGCATCGATCCGAGTCCAAAGCAACACACGGTTTTGTCATGTGTTTTGTGAACGAAAAATGAATTAGTTAGCTACCGCATTTGTTGTGGCCACACGTTATCTGGGAAAGAATTGTGCCAAAAATGCTGTTGCTCGTCGCCGTTCTGGGAAGTCTGCTAGGCGTCCTGTTAGATATTTCAGGTCTTCATTACAAGACGGGGCCCGTAATGATTGTGCAGTGCCCCCATTCAGATACATTGGCCTCTGCGCTTATGACCCAACGAGTTAGTTCTTTCAAACACGATAGTTTTGAAGGAAACAACCAAATACACGCCTATTACGTGTGAACGTCGAAATATGTAAGGCCACCAAGGATTTTTGGATTTAAATATTAAAAACGATTTGACTGAACTGAATAATGTGTGGCTGGGAGCCGCTTTGCTGGTTACTTAAGAAAGTGTGTATTTGTTTTTATGCACATCATTCCTGTCGGTTCCTGCGGAGCCGAATAGAGTTTTCGTACGGGAATCCTGTCCGGCCCCGCTTGTGCTTACCCACAGAGTGTTTTCTGACCGGTCTGGCCGCCTGAAAACTGCCACACTCGTTGAAGTCGTCTAAGAGCTGGCTTGCCTTAGTACCTTAGGCTATTGGATCAATTGAATGGCTATTGTTCGACAGGCAAGTCAGAGAAAAGAGTAGAGCGGGGCCGATTGGCAGGCGGGCTGTTTATCTATTGTTCCAGCAGTTCCCGATTGCAGATTGGGTAGCAAAGTCATAGTATCGACAGCCGTTCGGCAAACAAGCGAGTACCTCAACGAGACCAAGATTTACTTCAGGCAAGAGCCGCTCGAAATAGGGAAACGTGTACGGATATAATACGCCATATGCGTAAATCACAGCGAGGAATCTGTCCTGCATCTATGTGCATATATATATATGTAAACATATATATATATATATATATATATATATATATATATATATATATATATATATATATATATATATATATATACATATATACATATATTAGGCTTCCCACGTTCGTCTAACAAATTTTGGGATCTAGTACATTCTGCAAAAAACGATTTTTTTTATAGTGGAGCAAGGGAGCGATAATGTCCTTTTTGCTTAAAGCTAACATAGGATACAGCTCGGACGCAACAGGTACAACATTTACCTTCAAAAACGCAAGTATGATTGGTTTGTCGATAAGATGACTGGAGTTCTCACAATCGCAGATTTAGTAAAGAGATGTCAGGATAAAAAGCTTGACACAACCACTTTTGGTCATTTCGCTTTCACTCTTAAAGAAGACATTTCCGCCGCTTGCTTCACTGAAATAATTATTTTTCCGCCGAGTTTCACTAGACTCCAAAGTTTGTTGGACGAATTCTGGAGGACCCTGTATAAGGAGTTTTTTTGTGTTGCATTTCATTTAGTGTATACTTTCTGAAGGATAAAATGGTTACCTCCTGTATATGAAAACCAGTACTACATATAACGGCTGTTCTAAATAAAAGGTACGAAACGTCGTAACAACCAAATAGATTGAGATTTGAATATGCCGCTTTGGGGTAACGTAGTGAGACATTTAGGAACGCGAGTGGAGTGTCCAACGTATCAACAATCGCATGCGCGGGTGCCTGCGCTTGACGGATTAGAGAAGCAGGCAGTGGTGTGGTCCGTCCAACTAACGCGACAGTGCCTGTGAGGACATTGCGGTGTTTCCATTACAAACTAGCAGCAAAGTGTTATTAGACTTTGTTATTAGACTTCTGACCGCGGAAAGTGCTCAGCCGGCCAATATTATTACCTGGTGGTGGCTGTACACGGGGGAGACTGTGTGTCTGACAAGTTAGTAAGAAAGTTTTCGTGAAGCCCGGGAGTGTTTGAGTGACGACCCGACACCAGGCCAGGCCGACACTGTAATCTCGGCCGAACTCATCGAAAAGATAAACGACCCGGTGAGAAGTAATCGGTGTTTCACAATGCAAATGTTGGCAGTAATAGTAAGAGCCAGCGTTGAAACAGTGTCAAAATTTTCACGACAGGTTGGATTAGCCAATGGTGTGCGCGCAAAGTGTGGCTTCTGAAGAAGCTTAGCGAACCGCAAAATGAACTGCGTATGGAGCTAACACTGCAACATTCGTTCCGGTGCCATGAAAGCCCCACATTTTTAGAGCGAATTGTCGTCGGCGATAATAGATGATGCCATCATTTTGAGCCAGAGATGAAGCCGGGAGTGCATGCACGTCGTCATCTTTTCCTCAAATTAATCAAATCTGTGCAGCCCTCAGCGAACAAGGTAATGCTCACCGTCTTTTTCAAAGTCCGAAATCCGATACTCATCGACTTTCTCGATCACAGAAAAAAAGATGTACTGTGACAAGTGCTCTGAGACATTTCGTAGCCTACTCGCAACTATATCAAGAGCAAACTGCTTGGGCTGCTCACGAAGAGAGTGATTTTCCTCCACGATAATGCGGGTCTACAGGTCTCCAGGGGCAAGCCACAAAGTGTGCTGGCCAAGTTCAAGTGGAAGAAGCTTGAGCATCCGTCCTGCATCCCGGATATGTCGCCGGGTCGACTTCCGTCAGTTTGTATATATATATATATATATATATATATATACATATACACAACGCGACTAAACACTGCTGGACAACTATGCAAAACTGCACAGTTATGCTCTCCCCTACCGTACGTCTCCGATACGGGGCGCTCCTTTCGATTAGACAAACATGCTAATTTGAAACTGCCGATACAACCTTAACCTGAGTTATGCAGACACCACAGTATCGACAAATTGCCTACAGACGCGGGAGGTAGGCGCGACTAACAGACACAACTGCTAAGGAACCCTTTAGATGGCAGCCTACTAGAAAGGCAGATATATATATATATATATATATATATATATATATATATATATATATATATATATATATATATATATATAAAGACAGAGAAAGAGAGAGAGAGAGGAGGGGGCAGAGTGACGGAGCGGAATAGAAAGAAAGCGAAAATCTGTTGGGAAAAATACGTATGCTGATACGCAGATTTGCTGCGTCCCGCCACAGAGAACAGTGTTGTATAAAAACGGCCAGCTCCGATAAGCAGCAGGGCGCCCGCGCTGAGCATCGGCAAAGCAGTTTTAAGGTAAGGGGGGCGATCAAGCCCTGCGTCGCCGTGTAGTTATGGTGGTGACTCAAATAGGCATCTGGGACGCTCGGGGGCTGCTCCACTGGTGGATGCATCAATGGAAGGATGAGTAGGTGGTACAGACATGGCCTTTTACAAAAGACACACTCCTTATAGCTGCTCTGCTTTCTCCGGTTAAAGTACGGCTGTTGTGGCAGCAGCTGGCCGGTTAGTCTTCGCCCCTACGTTCGTTGCCTCCAACAAGCGGAAACGGCTTGCCTCTGATTCTGAGATTTGCTACTGTCAGAGCTAAAATGTCTAAACCGTCGTCTATGTACGCGTATATATATATATATATACGAGGACAGATCGGCAAGTTCTAGTACTTTAAATTTTGCCGCCACGAAGGTCCGGTTAGTTTTGCTGAGAAGTACCATCAATCAGCTACACACAAGCTGAATTGCGGGGAGATAACTGAAGAATTGGATCTATCGTATGGATCAATTGTAACAGTCTTAACCGATATTTTATGCGTCAGAAGACTGAGGCATCAAAGTACGTTATACAAATGTTAAAGTTCCTGCAAAAGAATGGCCGTCAGAAAATGTCTAAATTGAACCTTCGAAGGGTAGCGCGGAAGCCCTAAATTGCTTTAGAGGGTGTTCACAGGAGACATGTCATGGGTGTGTCGTAACGACGTCGAAACCAACGCTAAACTAAGAGAGTTGACCGAAGAAAGTTAGACAGAGCAGATCAAAAACGATGGTTCTATAAAATGTTTTTTTTGACTACGACAAAGTCATCCTCCACGAATTTTAGCGGTCAGCCGCAAGAGGTGAAAATAATAACGTCGACTTCTACATTTCAGCGACCAGCGACCTCTCTCTTCGCCATATGGCTTTGTGCAACTTTGTCACGGCTTCCTGTTCCCACAAAAATATTTGAAGGGACAACGTTTCTAAACCGAAGGTCGCGTTTCAATTTTATTTCGAAAAGTGCGACAAAAGATAGCAGAAATGCATTCATTGCAGCGGGCGAGAGTTATTTTGAAGGGAGCAAACACGCTTTCGAAGGCTTTATACATTCAAAGCGTGTTTGGCTATATATATATATATATATATATATATATATATATATATATATATATATATATATATGTATATAGAACAACGACACGCAAGCGCTATCGCAACTTGCAAGTGCTGACCTTATCAACCGTTTCTTCGATGTGACAATGAACAATCGCAGAAGTCAAATGATGTTTTTACCAAAATGTATTGCAAGACTTGAAACAACAATTAATAATATGTTCGCCTGGCGTGTAGCCAGAGAATCGCACAACAAGGCGGCTTCGTTGGCGTCATTGCCTACCTAGTAAATTTTCCACCCTTTATACGGTAAACAAAGGCGCTTTCTTATATATATCAGTTTGAGTATATATGTATATATATATTCAAACTGGTATCGTGTCAAGAATTTCATGGGCGTCATTGCCTACCTAGTCAATTTTTTCACCCTTTATACGGTAAATAAAGGCGCTTTCTGATATATATATATATATATATATATATATATATATATATATATCAGTTTGAGTATATATGTATATATATCCAAACTGGTATCATTTCAAGAAGTTGACTAAAGAGTTTATTGAAGAATCTTATTAAAGCTCGAATTTATAATATATTTTATTCTGCTGCCGTGCTCGCTATTATTGTTGTTGCTGTTGCTGTTGTTGCTGTGGTTGCTGGTGTTGTCCTTCATGGCCGCCACTGCTGTTGTTGTGGGTGGTGGTGGTGGTGGTGGTGGTGCGACAGTGGGCCGTGCCCGGATCATCGGAGGGCCTCAGCTGTTCGTGAACGCCGGAAGCCGACTGAACGTGTCGTGTGTCGTGGAGGCGCCTGCCGGAGGCACGGACTTTGTCTTCTGGTACCACAATCGCGGCATGCTCAACCTGGACGCGCGTCGCGACCAGCTCGCGGTCATGTTTAGCGCCGACCCATCGCGACAGTTGACCGTCAGCAGTCTGCTGATTCGCGACGCCCAGCTGTCGGACTCCGGCAACTACACCTGCGCGCCGTCGAACGCCGAACAGGACTCGATACAGCTGGTCGTCCTCAACAGTGAGTTCTGATTGATGCACACGCCGAGCGTTGAGCAGTAATAGACAGGGACGCACATACACGCACCTCAAAAAACGCTCGCGTTCCCTTTCCTCCTCCTTCTCTCTCCATGCCTCCTCCGCCTTCCCCTTCCTATACCTTCGTCGCTTTCCTTATATTGCCTACCATGCATGTCTAGCTAGATAGGTACAGACAAAACAGGTAAGAACACACACCTTAAGTGAGCAGTAGTAGCGCGGTAGAACACACACCTAGAGTGAGTAGCAATAGTAGTAGTAGTTGTTGTTGTCGGGTTCCGTAGAGAGCGCGCCCGAACCTTGTAGTGTGCAACTGTCGCAACGGGTTTTTCTTTTGCAATTTCCCCCCTAAAACCAATTGCTTTCTCCGTTCATCGTCCCGAAGATGTTCTTTATATAAGCAAATGTCCTTGTGAGCCTATATATATATATACCTCTCCTCTCTCTCTCTCTCTCTCTCTATATATATATATGTATATATTTATATATATATATATATATATATATAGAGAGAGAGAGAAAAGGGAGTGAAGGCGTGTGACAATCAACGCCAATTCGGCAACGAACTAGCTGCGTGATTGGACAACATGTGCTCTATGTGACACTATGTGCGGCACACAAGCATTTAGAAAATGAGATATTACTGTCTTCTGCGACACGGGCTAATTTGACAACGCTGAATAGAGTACATCCGCTCGCTTGTAACGGATTTATAACAAGTCTCTCACGTTTCCACTACAGCCTATTCAGTTTGCTACATTATCGGTAGCTGTAAGCTAGAAGTCTTGCTGTTTACGCCACTCAACTTTCACTCTACATCATTACCGTGTTCAACTGACTTACAAATGCAGCCTACTTCTTATGGCGTGTTCTATTTTAGCAGTTTGTGTCCTATGTGGAGACTCGTTACGTTCGAATGAATTGTAATAAAGTATTTCTAGTAATAACGCATTTTTTTAGCTTGGACATATGGAGATATTTGATTAAGCGAGCTCTCGATTTAATACTAGTTTATACTATATCAGCGCACGATATATATATCTATATATATATATATATATATATATATATATATATATATATATATACACACGTTAACGCGGAGACAATTGTTCACTCCAAAGTACTAACATAAAAAGTCATTTAATAAATTATTAACTCAATCGTTACAATCATAAAAAAATATATATATATAGTCCCTGACTATATTGGCATACTGTTAGTAACGCGACAGTTTAATATAGATAGATAAGTGTTAAGTAAGAAGTGCAAAATTATTCTTTCTTTTAACATTTTTTAGAGAATTTTGTCCGACATTCTAAGATGCCAGACTAAGATCTCTATTTCCTTTGTTTCACCCTTAGAGAAATCATGAGAACGCACCTGCAAGCCGATATGGTACTTCATTTGACCACTTTGACCACAAATATATAAGGCAGTGGCGTTCCTATACAAGTATTACCTCACCCTACTGGCAGACGTCCGGGGCGGCGATCGAACGTGCACCTCCTATCTATGCTTGTAAGCGGTTTTTGTTGGTTGCCGGATACTTTATGCAGTGCGTCGCCGAGCGGAACAAGTGAGCTTTCACCTGCTAACTAGGTTTGACGAAGTGCTGATGGGACAATGTGGAAAACATAGTACAGCAAGACACTGTTCGCTGACCGACTGAAGCCGATAGGCCCAAGGCGGCTCTAGTCGCACGCCACGCGCAGCCATTGGATGAGGAGAGAGAGGTCAGCGCTTCCGCAGGACAATAGAGGCGGGTTTTGTCCTGCTACTACGGGTTGCCCTTTTCTCTGCATGAAAACGCAGTCGGGTGTGTCGCGTTTCTCTGTCAGACAGTGGCGATTTTCGCTGAAGTAAGCAATCACGTTCACTAGGTTCGCGAGCTACATACAGCAGCCGCCCTCACGCCGGTCCTCAAGGTCAAGAAGCCAGACACATCCGATACAAAGGAGCAACACACTACATACTCTCGCACAGTGAGGATATTCGACGATGGAGAAAATGAACACGATCCACGGTCTGAATGAGAGACGCCAAGGGGCAACCAAAACAGCATAAACAAGCGGCTAAGGTCAAATTGTTTTTAGATCCGACTAAATACGGATAGTATGCTATGAAGGCAAATGCCGCTCAAAGCCATACTGGCAATCCGTAACAAAGATACAACAGATACTCTCGGTTAGAGACATATATGCAAAAGGAAACACGTAAATCGTTCGATTGACCAATTGACCATGCTATATGTCGCATGCAAAAAGAAACAAGAGTGCGCGTATATCATATACGTGATATCCTTGAATGTGCGTACCGTGTACATACGTGCCTGGCGGCCGCTCACGCCAGCCGCGTCCTAAAGCCGCGATAGCCCTGTACCGACACAACCACCTACGTTTTTGTTGTTGTCGTTGTTGTTGTTCTTGTTACTGTTGTTGTTGTTGTTCTTGTTGTTGTTCTTGTTAGTACTGTTGTTGTTGTTGTTGTTCTTGTTACTGGTGTTGTTGTTGTTCTTGTTGTTGTTCTTGTTACTGTTGTTGTTGTTCTTGTTACTGTTGTTGTAAGGTTGTTGTTGTAATGTTGTTGTTGTTGTTGTTGTTGTAATGTTGTTGTTGCTGTTGTTGTTGCTGTTGTTATTGTTGCTGTTGCTGTTGTTGTTGTTGTTGTTGTTGTTGCTGTTGTTGTTCTTGTTGTTGCTGCTGCTGTTATTGTTGCCCGCTATGGTCGCCATCATTGTTTTTTTATATTTGTATCGCTTTTGCGTGTGTTGCAGACGATACGCCGGCAGCCATGCAGGACAGCCTGAGTTCGCCGGGAGCGTGGGCGACGCTGGCGCACCGTGAGCTTCTACTGTGGATGCTGGCGCTGCCCGTCTACCTTCTACTGTGACTGCGAGAGTGCCACGAGACGCCGCGGCGGCGGCGGATGAGTCGCCGCCAGGGACCGTACCGTAACGTCGCCGGGGGGGGAAGAGAAACGCGAGCCGCGACGAGCGAGGTGAACGACGACGACGACGAAGGTGTCGGCGAGCGCAGCTGCTACGTTGACACCTACCACAGCAACGAGACTGACAACCGTAATAATCACGGCGTCGTCGACTATGACGCCAACAGCGATGCAGAAGATGACAGTGCTCAGCAGCACGACGACGATGACGCCGAAGACTACGACGCCGGTGGAGAGAACTTTGCTAACCGAAGGCAAAGCGGCGAGTTGCCGCCACTGCCACAAGCCGCCCCCCCGATCGAATCCGATCTTCTACCTCCACCACCACCACCGCCGCCGCCACCCCCTTTACCGCCGCCGCCACCATTGCCACTTGCATTATCACTACCCCACGTAATAGAAGTCGCCGAACGAAGCACCCATATCATACCATCACATCACTGTTACCTGGAGGAGTTGCCCATCGTCGTCGTTGTCAACGACGACAACGACGACAACACCGACAACAACAACCCCGAGAACGAAAACAACGAGATCGGGAATCGCACGTGGAGCGGAGATGCTCCTAGTCATATTAGTTACCAGCGGGGACGATGGAAACAGCGGCAACAGCAGCAGCAACCGCTACAACAGCCAACAACAGCAACAACAACAACAACAGCAACAACAACAACAGCAACAACATCAACAGCAACAATATCAACAGCAACAACGACAACATCAGCTACATCGGCAGACGACAAAACACTGTCGTAACGGGGAACGACCGGTCGCCGCCATGGGCAGAGGTGGCACCGATCTCGTCACGACGCAGCTGCAGACTGCCGTCGCAACGTCCGGCCCGTGCCAGCTATAGCCCTCGGCCAATGGCTACGTCCCGGCGGGGCGAGGGGACGCAGCCACAGGCCGAATCATCGCCACCTCAGCTTCACCACCTGCTACCGCCACTCGGCGGTTATCGATGGCGCATCGGCTCCTCGATCGTAAGTACACGTCCCGGCAGAGCGGCAAGGCGAGGTGGGGGTCGGGGGTGCGGGACGTGCGAGTCACGAAGGCATATCTAGCACGTGTGAATAATAGTAGCAGTAGTCGAGCCCCGGGGGCGTGATGGGTGCATTCGCCTGCTTCATGCGACTGGAGGAGACACATAGGTGCACGGGCTCGAGCTCCACCGTTGCACATTTGTATTTATGGGGGTCCGTCTACGGAGCAATGCAAAAAGCAATCCCGTAGACGTTAAATCTTGGCTGAGGGTCAGCCCGAAAATTTTAATTCTAGTTGTAGCAGTAGTCGAGACCCGATGGCGTGGTGCATTCGCCTGCGCCTCGCGACCGGAGGAGACACAGAGGTGCACGGGTTTGAACTGCAGCGTTGCACATTTGTATTTATGGGGGTGCGTCTACGGAGCAATGCGAAAAGCAGTCCCGTGGACGTTAATCCTCTTGGCCGAGGGTCAGCCCGAAAACTTTAATTTGAGTTGTAGCAGTAGTCGACTCCGGTGGCGTGGTGGGTGCTTTCGCATGCGCCTCGCGACCGGAGGAGACACTTAGATGCACGGGTTTGAGCCCCGTCGTTGCACATTTGTATTTATGGGGTATGTCCGTCTATGAAGCAATGCAAAAAACAGTCCCGTGGACGGTAAATCCTGGCTGAGGGTCAGCCCGAAAAGTAGATCGAAGTAGCAGCAGGGGTACTGCCGAACGCGGTGGCGTGGTGCACTCGCGTGCGCCTTGCGATCGGAGAGGACACATGGGTGCACGAGTTCGATCTCCACCGTTGCACAATTGTGTTTATTGCGGTCCGTGTTACGAGTCAATGTGAAAGCAGTTCCGTGGACGTTAAATGCTGGCTGAGAGTTAACCCGAAAAGGCTGCCTTTTAGTAATAGTAGAGATACTAGGAATCTCTATTCCTAGTATGGCAAAAGAAAAGATGCGGGGTGGTGTTTTTGTCATCAGGACAAGCCACGCTGTTAAGACGAGATTGCTCGTTGTATGTATGACTTGTACCCCTGTCGAGTTTAGTTTAGCGTAGCGAAACACTTTACATGATTGCGCCACAAGATAGAGCGGCTAACGGTGAGGCTCTTAGCTCAGTTTGCCCTCGCAAGCAAACTGCCATTATAACGGGTGCTTTGCAGCAACGACTAGGCAAATATGCTAGCTCTCTAGAATCATCTAGAATGCGATGGCCGTTTATGGCTATATTTATAGTGGCAGCCATTATACAATTTAGGCGAAGCTGATTTTTAAAGGGCGTATCGAACACACACCAGCTAGGTATTAAATCGTAGTTAACGTAGCAAGCATAGCTTTGGGGCCTAACCAGTATGTGCCGATTAATACAACTTGCAAATTAAAAATACGAATTAAAATCTGAGAACAGCCATTATTACAACAATTAGATTTATATATATATATATATATATATATGCCTACGGGTCATACTGGAGGTTTGCACTTTATTTGTCTAAGAGTGTCTATAACTTTGATATTGACTTCTCACAGTCTGCCGCCCGTGTCTTTTTCTGTCTTTCCTTTCTTCTTTCGTCTCTGTGTATTTTGCAGGATGTACAGCTGTTGCCAAAAGATCCCAATTGTGATACATATCGTTAGAAGGGAAGATGGCATCGGCACGCAGAAGATCGAGCGGCGCGCCGTTGTGGCCAGAAAGTGCTCCCGAGCAGTGTGAACTTGTCCCCGAACGGGATGTGTACAGTACATGGAACAAACCAATAATGTATGAAACTAGAATGTAGTAGGAAGATACGCAGCAAAGCAAACGTGTTGGGTGAGCGTGGGAGATCTGGAAAAATAAAGAGAGTTGAGAGAGATAGTGATGGGAAGCTCTAAAGAGACAATAGGAAAAGTGCGCGACTGAAAACCTACTGAGTATAGGGTATGAGCAGTGAAGGTAATTTCCGATTTACCGGTTTTGTAGGGTTGTCGAACGCGTACTGTTTGTGTATGTACATACACTCGTGCAACTAGTTTCTACTTGCGATGACACGCGCCTGACTAGTGAGTCAGACGCCCCTTCTCATACGCCTAATGGGCTAATAATTATATAGTGAGTCGCTTGGCCACAATCGTACGGATCGGCGTACAGATCGAAATCGCTCAATTCGTTAATGAACGATTGTACCATAAAAACGCTAAGTTGCGCAGTGATTTAATTCTGAATTTGTGGATGGCTTACTGGCAAAAAGCTGTATATGATTTTAATACACGCTCATATAATAACCCATGTGATGCCAAGATTACGGATGTAGACAGGTTTTCGGACTCTGTGCTCACCCATGTTGCACATGATGTACATACTGAGAGCAACAGAGCCGGCGGTGAGAAACAAACATTAACAACAACACCAACAACAAAAGCAACAACAACAACAACCACGGCGACAGTAGCAGCACCAGTAACAACATCAATACCGACAACCTTAACAATGACTAAATCGATAATAACTAAGAAATGACAACGAGTAGCGGTCACAACAGCACCGATACAAGCAATAAAAATGACAACAACAATAATAATAGTCGCGCAGTAATATCCTAACTATAAGTAACGATACAAGAGTGACAACAGGCGCAATAGAAGCAATAGAATACTATAGACAATCACTACAAGAGTAATAGCAACAAAGATGGTGACTACTTGCCGTGATAAAAACAACAACAACGCAACAACAACTAAAACAACAACATAACAACAACGATAGCTGCGGCAACAATAATAACAACAACACAACAACAACAGCAACAACAACAACAACATAACAACAACAGCTGCAGTAACAATAACAACAACAGCTGCAGCAACAATAACAACAACAATAGCAGCAACTACAACATCGCTATCCTCGAAGATAGCTGCTCTAAGTTGAGAGGAAAATGTTAGGATTCTGATTCTAATGGAGCAAGCGGCCTGATCTGTCATTCATTGTAAATAGTGTGCTAGTCTAATTCGTGATGGTGACATTGTAATGCCTACCTACGGCATCCGGGTGCGGGGCACGCGGAGACTCGTTTCGGATGATGACACAACGGGTGATGACAAATTCCTAGAGCCGCTCGTGTGCATCCCGCCTTATACGCCATTGCAGACGTTAACGGTGTCAGTTAATCAGTCAGTCAGTCAGTCGTTTCGAGGCCTGGATTAGTGCTACGAGGAAAAGGCCGATGTTGACGACTGCAGTTGGAAGTCGAGTGTTCCTCTGCTTTCTCTGGTCGAGGCGACGGAGTCGGTCGATTCGATCTAGGTGTTTAGCCGTATAGCTCAACAGTTCGAAAGCAATCTCCTTCTCGGTTGGTAAGGGCTCGCCGCGGGTAAGTATGCGGTCCAACTGTATATCGGCTAACATCCCCTCATCAAATCCACCATAACCATCAAAATCATCATTACACTGCAGAAGCGGCAGCAGTAGCAGCAGCAGCCTTAGCCTCGTCGTTGACTATTGCCGTGATCAGCAAAATTACTAAAGTTCAAAAAGGACGCCGCTTCTTGCCTGCCATGGGCAAGTGAATTTGGATCGATGCTATGGAAATCCCAGTCGGGGTTTATTTTTCTACCTTTTTCAGTCGCTATGCTGCGGTCCGGCTGGACGCAAGGCGGCAGCGGTGCCGTCCGCCAGTGGTGGTCGGAAGCCAGTGGGAACCTCTAGCCTGGGCTGGAATTATTTACCAGCACTTTCCCGGTTTCGAACGTATACCCTTCCTATGTGTCGTTCCCATTCGACCGACCCTGCACAGTGTCCGATTGACGGAGGGTATATGTCGAGAAGCTCAACAACCGGGCGGTGAAACATATATATAGAGAGAGAGAGTGGAAGTGAGTGAGTGAGTGGGTGGGAGAGAGAGAGAGATTGCAAGAAAGCGAGTCCTCAAGACGCAGGTTTCGTGGCTGAGTTCGAGATTTATGCACTAAAGTTTTTTTTTCCGAGAATCAGTCACCAGCAGCTACTGTAACATATACCGCGGCCAGCAAGCTACAAGCAGCGCTTTTCGTTTGCCTTCGTTTTTTTCGACCCATACCCTGTCACCCCACCGCCCCCCCCGGTACCCCGATCCCACTCTGTGACTCAGGGCGTCATACCAATCAGCATGCCTGTATCCAGAGAGAGATCCAGAGCAGGACACGCTGAGGCGTAGACGGCAGGAAAGAGTGGGGCAGAACTTAGATAGATCCGTGTCCGGTTTACGCGTCTAGCTAAGTGCAGGGTACACACACACGCCGGGTGGAAAGCGCTAGAGAGGTTCGGCTGGGTCACTAACGGAGCACCCGCAGCAACATGCAGCCCGAAACAGTCGTACAGTCGAGGTCTCGTCCACGTCAGCCAGAGAGTTCGAGCCTTTATTGAACCATGCACTCATCGAGCTGAGTGAGCTTTGCCATTCGCATAGCGGGCGTAGTTGGCGCCGACCGCAATTGTAACGGCAGCTGCAGTTATAGCAGCAGCGACAACAGCATTCGCGGTGGCGATGCGATAACTGGTCGATTGGCCACCGACAACGATGGGAAAATCTTATCTTCCATTGATTGCTCAATCAAATCGACAGCGCCAGAAGACTGTGTTCAGGTCCCGAAACAGACGTCTTGCCGAAGGTATCACGGTTAAGTTACCACGGCGAACTAACGCCCCAATGGATGTTGACGTCGCCAACTAATAGGGTGCGTGTCTCAGCCGCAAAATGCAATATATATATACATATATTTATATATATATATATATATATATATATATATATATTTATATATATATATATATAGACAGAAAGTGGGAGAGAGATTTTGTACGAACATTTTTATTCAAGAATTTCATTTACTTTCCATATGTAAGAGTATATGTATGTATATATATCCGCAGGTTTTTATGCAATCGACGCAGATCAGGCCATGCTTGTGAATGTCATCTACACTGTAGGTAGACATATTCTGTAAATATATGCGTAGATACAACACGACAGAGAGAGAGAGAGAGAGAGGGAACGGGGAACGAAGCAATTGAGCACTCGGACCGCTAGTGAGGCTCAGTGAGCGAACTTCAATTCCCACTCGATCCAGTCTGAAATTGTTCCGCTCTCTAGCCGATCTGTAACGACGTCGGAATTTAGGCCGCCGTCCGATAATAAAAAATGGTACTGAAGTCAAAAGAATAAAAGACACACAAAAAATGGGAATAAAGTCAAACAAAATAAATAAAAAAGCAATTCAAAAAGCTACTTGATATTGTTTTACTTTTTCACGGTTCTTGCGTATCGAAACAGTCAAGCTCTAACTACGACTGGTGTCATCAATATACGTATAGCCGCAACCATCTGCTATGGCAAACAGGTTCTCCTCCTATCATTCAACTAGATTAAGTTAGTCACTGTGCAGCACTTTAGCATTCGTACACGTTCAAACCTGTGGTTACAAAGGTCATTTGAAAGACAATGCTTGTGCCAGAGTTAACAATTCCAAATGCTGTACTAGTACACAGTTCGAGGGAATTAGAAGGGATTCAGAGAAAAGTAATTCGGTTTTCAATGAATTGATGTTCTAACTGTTTAATAGCCAACCGCTTCTGGCGTGATAGGGGCGAATCTAAAAATGTATTAAAAGGGAAGTACACAAACTAAGCTTAGGTATGGTAGTAGAATTATGACAAATGATGACCTAAGACGACGGGAAGCACCGAACGAAGCAAACCAGTTGAACGGAAGTTAACTGCAGTATGAAGGCATACAAATACAGAGTAGAATCTGTGCACGGTACTACGACGGGCGACGGGCTATTAGTGGATGCGAGAGCAGGTATGTTAGACACGAGGGTCATGTTGTGAGGACATATGAACAACGGTCTGATGGTATGCGGCAAAGGAGAGGAATCGGGAGTGTGAACTATTACGTGGGGAACGTTAGGACTAGTTAATATAACATGTTAAAATCACGAATAAGATGACGAGTTAAAAAATGTCGCCAACGCTAGTGCAGTTCACCCGTAAAATCGTTCATCATGGCTTTGATTCGCACAGCCGTCCACTACTATAAATCAAATACCTAATTACGGTAGATAAATTATAATAGGTATAAGAAATGCTGCCCTTCCGTCATGTGCTGCAAGTATCATCGTGACGTAACCTCGTAAAAAAACTCGTTACTTATTAAACGATCTATGGAAATACATCAAATATAAAGACGGACGTCTGGATGAGGTGACCGTTCCGGAAATGGTTGAAATTATCCATCGTATCGTCATGGAGGATCGCCGACTGAAGATGCGTAAGATAGATCACATAGGCATTTCAGTATATTCATAATATACTTCACGAACGATTAGAAGAAATGCAAGAGATATGTGCAAATTGGTATAGCAAGTGCTGATCATCGGTCAAAAACGTGCATGAAAACATCTCGCACGCATCCTAAGCGCAACACGCAAGGCAGTTTGGCGTTGGTTCGCCATTGCAGACAATACCGGGATCCAACATTATATAGTCCAGCAAAACAAAACGGCCGAAACAAGACAGCGTCCGATAAGTATGGACTCTGAAGAATTCGAAGATGCTTGATTGTCTTGGTTGCTCGACAGACACAATTGGTTGGCTTCGGTCTTATTTCTCAGGCTCGGAGAACCCTCGAAGATTGTTATGTTTGACGGAACGATATAAACCACTGTTTTTGAGTTACAATAAATCATCTTTATTGGCTACTTACAGTACGGCCAAGTAGATACATTTATTGTCTTACAATTTTAAATCGCTGGCACGACGTTCTGCAAGCGAAACGCCCTAGATTTATAAGTAGAGGTATTCTTTCATCCTGATAAAGCCCCGGCTCATATCTCCACAGTCGTGGTGTCAAAATTGCACGAAGTATACGAACAGCTTGTTAAGGCTCCACTGACCTTTCGCTTGCACAGTTCGATTTTTTCTTTTATTTTGTTATATGCATAAATCTCTAAACTTTCGTTAGAATTAGATAAAGATGCTAGACTTTACAGATCCTACGTAAAGGCTACACGTATACTTAAGGCTACGCTGACTATTACATGAATATTTTTGTACAGGTAAATAATGGGCAAATCGTATTAACGCGTGCTGTGCTTAGACTCTCCAAGAAAACGCCTATAGTTCTATAGTTCACTGGATACTATATACTGTTGTATCTAACTGTTTTTACTCACAAGTAATGTATATACGATGATATATTGTCTACTTCAGCGATTGTATACTTTTGCATCGTTCACACGATCACTGTGTCAAGAGTTGGTTAAAAAAATGACGCTCTGTTTAATCGAGCATATGATATGTCACATGTTTCATAAAAACTACATAAAAATAATCGTGGTTGTAACAGCTTGGCTTCATATACATGTAATTGCCATTGAAATAGCACTTTTTCTACGATCGCATATACACACTGCATACATGAGAGTACCAATATAATCATATGACAATAAACAAATACATATTTTCTTAGTAAATAATAATGATACAATGTCTATTCGTTTCATGCTATTGTGATAAGTATTTTTCATTAATAATGTAGAGATTGCGCACAGGAAAATGTACCAATTTCTGCGTGTCGGAATAACTTCACCGGAATATCCCGAGGTGCTTTGTCGAAGGCCTTGACGCTATATATATATATATATATATATATATACATTAGAAACATTGCAGGCGGACGTCATATTTCAATGTATCCGCATTTTGTTTGAATCACCGCCTCTATTCGAGACTAAAACCGTGTACAGGCCTCTTGCAAAGCTTGTCTCCCACAGATATTTGCAATTGCGTGCTGACTGGAGGCAGTGAACGAACCTGTCTTCTTACGCCGGGATTCGTTAGTTTCTCACTTAATAACTCTCCGCATGTAGTAAACCATTAAGCACAGAATGCAGAACGTGCAAATACATCTCCCAGGTAACTGTTTGTTCTTTTTTAGAAAGTATGACCCCATCCGATTTCTTCAACTAAACACTATACTTCAGACGTGCACACAAACTAGAACATTATCTCTCTCTCGCTCTCTCTCTTACAATTGTTTTTATTAATATAAGATTATTTATTGAATATGTTTAATGAATATATTTTTATTAGAGTTGAAACGACTATTCGATGATAGCTAGTAGACACGCATGTGCATCATTCCCAAAACCTCCCGAAAAAAAACTCCGTCTGGCGCGAACAGCGAGAATAGCTGATCTTTGCATACCGGCTATAACCAGGCAGTCCACTAAAATCAAACCCGGTTTATCCACCTCATGAATACATATGTTTTTAAGTGTTTTTTTATTATAATTTCCTCTGCGTATTACAACCGTCTGATCGCATAGTTCGCACCGCTAAAATCCCGCTCGTATACTGTGCACCTCTGGGTTATCCAATTCATATAATAATAAATATTATTATATGAATTGGATGACTCAGTGGTGGATGAACCTGTGCACCACTGGGTCATTTAATTCATATACAAATATTTCAATTTGCACTTTGCACTGCATGACTTAAATCATACACCTATGATTTACTTACAATAATAGTAAAAATACTAGTGAGCTAGTATGACATACTTTTGCTGGAATGGTCAAGCATCTATATATAAATATAAAGTATCCATACATACATAATCTACATACATACAGTTTGTATTCATGAGGTCTGACAATGCTAAAGCAACTCCGTGGACGGTAAATGTTGGCTGAGAGTCCGCTCGAAAAAAGGCTATTGGGTCTCATTAAAGATATGTCCACTGAGATTTTAAGAGTGGAGGCCGGATGATCTTAATTTAAGAACAATCTCTTAAAAACATGTTATCAAATCTAGGTTGTTGGGTCTCATTAGAGGCAATAAGTTGAATTTAATTATTGTTTACGTAGAAATTCATGAGGATGTTTACATTTTGTCTGTATTCTAAGTGGCAATTTAATAAAATGCATTAAGCTATTGTTCAGTGTCGTACATTTCGTGTTCTCGGAATGGTGGTTTATCCAATTAATTATGGCAGGTGATCCGGCTGAGTAATGGAATGTGTTCTCGCATTTGCGAATTGATCGTGTTTTTTCTGTTTGTTGTGGTTAGATATCAGGGCAATGGTCTATTTGTTTTATTAAATGGTTGAGGTGGTGCTAGTTGACACAGGCCAGCTAGCAATAACGCCAAGAAATCTTGGGGCTCCCGTGTCAAGCACGGGTTCTAGACTCCGATCCCCAGATAGTTGCTGCTTGTAGGACGCGCTAAAGCCGATTCAGAGTAACCTACGAAAAACTGCTTCTTGAGAGTAGGCGCCGGTATAATGAGGAGGTGGTTTGTATGCTTGAGAGAGCAGAGCGCAAACCCCATGTCTACATTGTTGGCCGGTAGAATAAAAGCATGCACAGCATTACAGAGGAGCAGTTGCGGTAGAACTTAACTGCCCTTCTACTTGATGCAAATGCCTTCGCACCAGACCCAGTTATTAAGCAACTGCTCCCTCTAGAGCAACACCATATGCATTCTCCGTTTACGGTGGTAGAGGCGGCGCAGATCTTGTGCGGGTTATCCAAGCATAAAAATAGTGGTCATGATAGGATGTATTACACACCTAAGGTTGAGTCGTTTAATGTTTTAGCAGGTGCTCAACGGGGGACACATAGCACAGACTTAGCACGAGGCCAGGCTTACTCTGCTATTCAAGCGCAAACGGAGACAATGTGGACGATCCATAACACTACCGGAGTATTGTGTCGAAGCACACTATTAAGCCAATCTTCTCTAATAGTTAATTATTCCAAGAGTGTTTCTAACTGTGGAGAAAGCCCTACCTCCGGAGCAATTTGGGTTTAGACCAGGGCCGGGGTACACAGGGCGCGCGATCCATGTACTTTGGAAGTCGGAGGTTGAGCAGATATTGCCTGTGCCCGGGAGTGTTAAGGTCATCGACGAAGAAACCCCCGGAACTTATTAGTCGATTTATTTCGAGAAGCTGAAGTGGATGGTTCTCTTCTACGAATGCTCTCCAGCTTCTTTGCTGAAGACCGCCTTGAAGTGCACGCAAGAGGCAAAGGTTTTCTTACTCATCGCAGACCTAGCCCGCCATGTGCGGTAGAAGTCTAGAAATGCCGTCGTCAGGTAAGTGGCGGCGTGGTCTAGGGAACTAGTGCGCTAGTCATGGCTGTCATCTACCGGGGTGTCGCCGGTTCAATCCCTGTTGTTGATCGAATTTTCTTTGAGCAATGCTCATTGAGAAAAGATGATAAACCATACCGCTAAGAGTCAGCGGCCATGCTGCCACAAGGACTGTTGACCTTCGGTGCGACATAGTAGTGGCTCACTGGAACCGCGGTACCAGTCGTCGCCTTAATGGCGACCTTCATTGTAAATGCCTATAAATAAATTAAAAGACGAAAGTCACTAATAAACACATTTCGCCGTGAGGGTCGATTGGCTGCTGCAGACCTAATACCCTGTAGTAGAGTTTGGTAACTTCTTCCCCTATTTGGGTCTGAAACTGTACTATTTGGGAGTGACCTTTATCCAGTATATTGGCGACAAGTATCGGGCGGCTATTGCTTCCTGTTCTACAGAAATGACAGATTTTCGAAGACTGTCTCTGAGTGCAGCAGTGCGTCTTTTTAAGCTTTGGATTATACCAATCTTGAGCTACAACCTTGGCAGGGCGTTGACGGACCAAATTTGCCCAGTTACACACAACATTTATGACGCGCGTTCTTAATGTTTGCCGCGGACAGCAAGAAACCGCTTTGTGGACCTGCTAGTGGAATTACGTCAGCAATTTTGGTTAGAGCGGCAGGAAAGGTGACTGACTGCATCGGCAGAGGTGGCGCAGTTAGATGTGTACCTTGCCAAGGAGCGCTTTGAGATGAAATGGTATGCACTAGTCGACGCGTGTACACAAGGTACATGGTACATGGCTACCATCACTTGGTATGTTCGACCCAAGAATTTCACCAAAGTTGGCGATCAATGTCGTTGCCGGTTCTGCTGGCAGACGTGCGCTAAATACCACGTAGCGAGCTGCCAGACACATAGGCCGTCGCTGCACATTTTCGCCCGGCGGGACGGTCGTTGAAGTGTTCAGATTAGATATAATGACAATTATACTTATAATTAGGCGCCGTTTCGAAATGCTTAGTTTTGCTGTGCTTATTATATAAATATAAATATATATATATATATATATATATATATATATATATATATATATATATATATTGCTCTTTTATTTTGCAAACATTAGATAACGTGCGCTCACGAGTAATCGGGCCTTTTCGAGATTTGAATACTTTGATTCGAATATACTGATATAGACTGGGAAAACTAACTGAACATGTGTTTGTACACCTTAGAGACAACACGCAGCTAGCTCAAAATCCCTGCAATAAACCCATAAAGAGACACTAGGGGAAACACATTGATAAAGTGGTGTGACGAGGGTGGAGACTAAGGCTTTGAATTGGATAGTGGGAAGGCCTCAGGATAAATAGCGGTTATAGAGCTTCTGCCCTAGAATGATGGTCGTGACGGCTTGCCCGAACACTGTCTAACACTCGACAAAACTCTTCCCGCTGCGGCCATAGTTTCTGTTATTGGAGCAGCGGTTTTTCGCGGCTAAAGCATAAACCGTGATCATAGCTATATATTTTGTTACTATTGTCGTTGTTGTTACTGTCATTATAATTGATACTGTTACTGCGTTTGCTATTGCTCTCTTCTCTATTGTATGCTGCTGACACAGGGGTCATGTCGCGTCGCATTTGATTGATGTCGCCGTCGTTTTTGTTGTTGTTGATACTGTTGTTGTTTATGTTGTTGTTGTTGTTACTGTTGTTGTTGTTTTTGTTGCTGTTGTTGTTGCTAATACCGTCGCAGATGCTGTTATTGTTCGCACTGTTGCGGTGTGGCTACTGCTGTGTTACCACTGTTGTTATTATTATGATTACCATTGCTTGGGGCGCTTTGTCCGCTCACGCCGTCGTCGAGGCCGTCGTTTGCTCATCATCGCCTTCACCATCAAGCACCGTCACTTGTCGACCGGTGGTCCGAGAGGTCCCTCCCATTACGAAATTGAATCACGCGCTCACTCGCATACACAACACGCGGGTGTCCATACACACCACACTCACAACCACCCGGAGACGACGCACCCCCGCGCTGAGCACCGTACGCACAGCCGCATCTAGCTTCGTAGAGACGGAGCGAGCGAGCCAGCAAAAGAGAGAGGAAGAGAGCGTGTTGAGAGGGAGAGATAGAGGGGGGGGGAGGGGAGAAAGAGTGCCTAAATCATCGGAACATAGAGTAGACGTCACAACAGCAGCAGCGCTGGCACAGTACTGGCTCATCGCGCGCCGGGCAGAGGATTGGGCCAACGGCATAGCTAGCGGCGGGCCAGGGGGTGAATAGCACACGACGCGTTTGGGGCCCGCACCATGCCCTCCCCCCACTCATTGCCGCCTGACAACAACAACAACAACGACGACGACGACGATGACTACAACGGCAGACTACCTCGCTAGGTTGGAACCTCGGAAACGTTACGGTTACGTGGGCCTTTATGCACCCCCAAATGACACTGGCCGAGTGGCAATATCGCGGTGGGGTGAAGGGACGGGGGGGGGGGGGGCTGAGTAGGCGACGTCTCTCGACCCAGCATCGTGCCCCGCTACGGTGGCCATGATAGTGACAATCACGGCGATGATGTCAATCATGATTAGTGTGATGGTCGTGATGGTGGTGTGGTGTGATGGTGGTAGCGACGGTAAAGCTGATGAGAATGATGGTCATAGAAGTGATGATGATGATGATGGTGATTTCGACGATGACGACCCAGCGCGACGCGACCTACAAAGCGAGCGAACGCAGCATAACCAATGGCACGCACACCTTAGCCTTGGACAAAAAACTAGGCCGTCCGTTTGTCTCTGCTTACCCGATTGAGGTGGTCGATTAAACCACGTCCGATCCGATATTTGCTACGTGCGACGTTCGATTGGCTTGCCGACAGCCTAAGAAAAAATCAAAGATATATATATATATATATATATATATATATGCATATATTCTTCTGCATTCTACAGCCCCAGCCGTATGCGCCAACGACAGTGAGCACCCGGAGGAAACGATTCCTACCCCCTTGAGTAGGGGCAGGATGCTTGTCTGGAACGCTACAGTCACCAATTCGTTAGCATCTCATCAACGGTCGGTGGCGGGCCGATCTCGGCAGAGCACGCTGCTAATGTAGCCGAAACAAGGAAGCTCGCGAGTTTCCAGACAGGAGTTTCAACCGCAAGCATTCGAGACCCTGGGCGGCCCGGGCAACTTCACTCGCAAACTCGTCCAGGGGCAGGGTGGTCGGTGAGCAGCTGAGCAGCCTCGCAACCGGAGACAAGAGAATTGCGGCTTTTTTTGAGACAACGCCTCGACCTCGACGTCCGGCGCGGGAAGGCGGTGTCCGTCCGGAGCACGCTGCTGAAACGGTCCTAACCTATTCGATACGAGGAAGAGTAATATGCCCAGTGCACACATTCTCGAGAGACAATTGTCGCTAAATTTGTATTCTTAATTAAAAAAGTGTATGTTATATATATATATATATAAACCTTGATTAACCATCTATAGGTTCATACATTGTAGCATGCTTATGTTATCGTTACCACCGTCGCATTTAACACGTCGTCGACTGTCTACGTGTCGGTAAAATGGAAGACAAGTCTCCTCAGTAGCTTGCTAGAAAACGAAGTGACACTCGTATCGGGCCATAGCCTAAAGGGGTGCCATTTATAAGGGTGAATCGACCGTCCTGACCGATTGGTTAGAGCTCTTTTAATCACTACAATGTTTACCATTTTCAACTCCACCCATGGGTACATCGACTAAGTGAACAACAACAGGAGTGCGGATAAAGTAGCATTAAGGCGTAAACGGCGAGGCGAGAACTATATATATATATATATAAATAGATATCGAATTTTCACTAATGTCATCGAGCACCAATGCTACCATAAACATATGTATGTATATATATATATATATATATATATATATTTAACATGAAATCATACTTGCTGTCATATAAAAGAGTGTGTGGTACAATCATCATGGTCACACATGCACTGTTATCAATATACGTACGTCTGAAAGAAAAAGCGTAACTAATCGCCCAACGGGTGAGTGGTATTTGAATTTGCAGGCGCCCATTTGGTCATCCGCTAAGCAAACAATCCATTCACGAACTAACTGCGGGCCACGGCAATTGGGGTGGTTGATCGTTGACACGATATGCATTTATTCATTTTCACTAATGTCATCGAGATTCCGTCGTTCAGTCAACGTTGAGCTTCTATCACTACTGCATTAGATGCGGGATTCTCCGTAAAAGTTCAGTGAATGCGAGATTCTCCGTTAAATTTTGGTGAATGCGGGATTTCCCGTAAAATTTCAGTTTGGTGGGTCTCTTTTTAATGAGTGCTGGATGGTAATGTACCATCTCTTTTTATTAAGACATCTGTGCATCCCGTATTTTTGTCCGATCGTGACTGATTTTAATCCACCTGGTTTAAATTAGAAACCACAAAAACCAATTGAAGAGTGGCCGGTCCAGGTCTTGAACCCACGACCTCGCGACAAGGTAATAGCTTTGCCACTAAGCCGCCTTGCACGGTCAAACGTTTCGGCTCGGTATAGCAAACTCGTCAAGTGTTACAGTTTCGGTGTTTGGTAAGCAAGCTAATGACACGTCAAAACGCTGCTGGCAAATGGGCGTTGGACATGTCTAGTAACATGGTTACCCGCAAATTAATCGCAGTCAAGATGGGCTGGTCTAAGGTTAGTGCCAGAGAGGCCCGAATACGTTACTCCGCCAGAATCAGGTCCATGGACGAATATCGGTGTTTGAGGGACATACTCGAAATGAAGGACATAATAGAAGCAAAGTTGCGTACCTAAGTCTAGGAAGAAAAGTTGGTGAAGGAATACGCATGCGAAGACATCACAGCACTGCCATGCCATCACCGCTCGTGAGGTCGGGGAACGTACATTTAAATCCACGTTTATAAAGCGAGAACGCGAGTTGCAGAAAATAAACTGTTGATTGACCGGTCCGATGCCGAAGCTGCATGAAGGAGCGGAATGAAAATAGCACCTATGCGACACGGCGCGACACTTGGCTCTGCCGGCTCCATTATCTCTTTAACTTGATAAGAGGACCATAAATAATCGTTTCCAAAAATAAAGGCCACATTTCATTCAACTCGGTCAGCATTTTCAAACGTGCAAGATAAACACGATTCTGCCTTAGAGCTTCGAAGAAATGTCCACACGACAATAATATCGTTGCGTTTGAATTGTTGATATACGTTCATTCTGTCGTCTGCAAAAACGGCAGTACACACCCCTCTGACATCCAAGCGTGTCTCTACGATAATAGCCAATGCGGCGTGATTTCCGGACGGCTGCTTCCATCGGCCGACAGACTCCAAAACTTTAGGCAGATCTTCTTCAGGCAGAAACTTCCGTCTGTGGAAGAGACATCAACAAAACGCCCAGAACCAGATTTGCATATTCAATTGTTGCACACGCTTTCTTTCAATGTTATTTAGGCGAGCATTTAGGCGGGTGCTCTTCTTCTCATTAGCAAACCAAGCAATTCTAGCCGAGGTTAAAGTATGAAGTCCTGACTTAATGAAAAACGCTCTACACGATTTGGGCTTTAAATACCATCATCACTGAGACGCAAATGCTTCAGGTTCGCTTTGGCAAGTCTTACGATTTGTATCGAGTCCAATCACTGCACGATGCATACAAATACTCTGCAAATAATATTACAAATCAGTTAGATGCGTATATATGAGGCGAAACGTAAGCGTATTTTAATCTTGCGTAGGGGCTCTTGCCAACAAATAAATGTACAGACTCCAAAGATTTTCGGCACCAGTCTCGCTTTTTAGTGCCTGTCCTCAATTGTATCATAGAAAAGGTATCTAAAAGCATCCACAGCAAAAGTGTATATATATATATATATACACATAGTTATACTACAAGTATTACTTCTAAACAAGTATACAGCAAAATGCAGCCATAGCTGTTGAGGTAGTCGGGAACAACAATAATTCAAATTGAGAGAGCCACTTTCGTTCTGCTGAGGTAAAAAAAAAGAACCAATTAACTACACCAAAACGCAGTTGCTGCCACTAGAAGGCGTGTATACATTACTGTTAAAGCTAAAAAAGCGCTGCTTAATCTAGGCTACCCTCCATTTCTTACGAGCCTGGAATCGCCGATTCTCGGTATATCTTCGATACACAGAGAGTCGGAAAAGTTGAAATACCTAGGGTTTTTCCAACGCCACTACTAACTGGACGAATTGCCAAAATGTCACAACCGGTTTCCTTCTCCTTCTCCTTTGTTTTTTTTCCGGCTGCGACCGCGTGCTTGCTGCCAGCGAACCTAATTAACTCTCATAAAGCTTCGCCGTTTGCGATTCGACCATCCGGGCCCCGCGCACCAATGTGGGAAATCAGCACACGCAGAAATCAGCACAGGTTCGATTCGACGAGACGACGATTCCCACACGCACGGGAGGGTGAGGGGGTGTCTGTCCATTCGTTTGCTGGTTGGTTGTCCATCGTCCCCCTGTTTTGCTACGGCCTCCCGTTCAGGGGAATTAGCCCCGTCCTCCGTTCCTCCCCCGTAACTGTGACTGCACCAGTGCCAGTACCAGTAAAATAGCTATGTAGACCCGTCGGTGGTGGTTTCATGTCAGTCGCATGGTGGTTGTACGTCGACCGCCGACGCGACAGAAAAACGGACAGGCAGGCCCTCACAGCAAGCGGGCCCGAAAGGGGCGGAGAGTGGCAGGTCAGGGGGAGGTGGGGTGTCGGGGGTGGCTGAACGTGCCCATTCGATCTTGATTACTATAGACGACTGCTACTACGACAACTGCTCTTATTTTTCCGTGCTTTGGGGTTGATTGCGACGTGCGACTGGCTGAGTAATCGGACACACAGCATCTAATGGGGATCCCTTCGACAACAAAGGGGCAAAAAAGACGCCGGCGATACTGCAGACAGACAAACGCACGAGCCGAGCTCCACGAAAGCGACGCAAGTAGGAAGTACAGAGGTAGAGAGAGTCCAAACTCCAGTCTGAGGGGACGGGCGGGGGGGGGGGGGGGTTGTGTGGCCACACAGTTAGGCATAGGGAGATACTGTTAGGCAGAGGGAGATACAGTTACGCAGAGGGAGATACTGTTAGGCAGAGGGAGATACAGTTAGGCAGGGGGAGATACCGTTAGGCAGAGGGAGATACAGTTAGGCAGGGGGAGATACCGTTAGGCAGAGGGAGATACAGTTAGGCAGGGGGAGATACAGTTAGGCAGTTAGGGAGATGATACTACTAAGACTCAGAGCGATTGGACCAGATACACACTACATAGAAAGCCGTGATCGGAGACATCCGGAGACAGAAGCAGATCACGACGACCAGTAAGCGCGCAAGCGGCGCCGTTTATCCTGTTGAGCTTTGAACGTTTTCACTTCCCGGCGTCCGCAGACGCGTCTAGAATCGTCGTCCCGGGCCCCGGCGACGGAACGCTCCGGCTCTGCAGGAGATCCACTTCAGCAGCCAGCGCGACGCGCAGCTGCCGGTTTATTCCCTCTGTTTGTGCCGCTGGGTATTGACGTTACGGTACACATGTACAATACGTGCCTACCGTATACAGTGTACTGTTGTACGCTTGGTCGCACTCTGCTACTCTGGCTCTGACCACCTGACTGTCTCGAGACAGACGGACGGATCTGCCGGATGGATAGATAGTAGTTGTTAGTCAGTTCGGCGGACGGACGGACGAACGCACGAAAGTGCGGGGCACGACGCTGTCCGAAGTTAATTTGATTCGTTCAAGTGTGGAGCCGATTGCGCAATAGAGGCTGGTGTTGCTTACGCTTCTGCTATTACTGGTGCTGCTTCTGCAGTTTCTGATGATGACGGCGCGACTTCTAACGGTAAAGCGGCAGTCGTCACCGACTCCGATCGGTTCGGCTGGGAGATCAGCGGTACGGTAGCGACAATGGATACAAAAGAGCGCGCTTACGTGCACAAGTCGTCTTCGAGAGAGGGAAGAGAAGAAAGAGGGATATATATGTATATATATATATATATATATATATATATATATATATATATGTATATAAATATATATATATATATATATGTATATATATATATGTATATAAATATATATATATATATATATATATATATATATATATAGAGAGAGAGAGAGAGAGAGAGAGAGCGTCCATCTGCCTATCTCAGGCAGGGTTTACACGAAATGATGATGGTGATAACGTTAGTAAGATGAACGTGGTGATGATTGGCCACGTCAGATATGGGTATGATGCGCAAATGATATAGATGTTTTGCAAGGTGCGGCAATCATCTGTTCGCCAGCCAACAACACTCCATCCGCTGTAGCTCACACGAGATTGTCGAGCCATGGTAACTGTCGAGCCTAACTTATCTCTTTTGCCGATCGTCTCCACCACAACGGGGCGTTAAACAGCATTAAAATGCGACGCTGGTAATAAACCGCACTTCAACAACATTAGCGACAAGTTTTGTCTTGTAGTAGCATTTTGCATTCAGCGCAATCACAGTATCATTGTAGCAAGAGTAGAAATATAATCAGTAGCGAGAGTAAATTGCAATTTAGGGGGTACGAACATTATGATCGAGCGTAATAGCAGTCAGCTGATCGTAGCTCTACGAGTATACCGATATATCTCTCTCTCTATATATAATTAGTAATTGCAAGCCTTACCATATTGCCAGACATTTAAGAAAGTACATACATATATGTCTCACGGAAAAAAGTCACATTTAAATAACAAAATGTAATTTCCACCTCCAACCAGCATTTATACTCTCGAGATTTAAGCTCTCTTGGTCTTGACCCGATTAGAGTTATAGGAGTCGATGTCCTTACGCGTTTTTAAACTAGTCATATATATATATATATATATATATATATATATATATATATATATATATATATATATATATATATATATATATATATATATATATATATATATATATATATATGTATATATACATATAGTGTTACGGATTTTACTAATCTTTAACGAGCTCTACAATTCCCTTGTGTCATTTTTTAAATATTTCTAGGAGTTTCCGGAGGGATATATATATATATATATATTTATATACATATCATTTCATTATTTACCTTTAGACGAATGATTACCATTCGCCTCACGTTTTCGTTTATTGCGTTACGCAGTGTGCACAGTCGGAGTCATTCTGTCAGCCTAGCGTATTTGCAGTTCAACGTTGGTCGTTCATTCGGCTGTGGAAGGTTGGCAGAAGGACATTCCATGAATAGGTTTGCATTTTCATCGCATGTCGCGCCCGCCTACCCACCGACATTGCAGATCAACACTCGATTTGATAGAGAGAAAATGCGATATCTGCGGACCGATGCGGCGCGGCTTGTCTGAAGAACATCAGACCATCCGCTGCCAGTAACCAGTCGGGCAGCACCGCTTGTAGGGTTAAGCGTTTGCAAGACTTTTCGATCATATTATAGCATTATTTATTATCTGTCTCCCGTCTTTGACTGGCATAGCCGGGCAGGCTCGGCTTACCTGATAAAATCTGATAATATCTCATAGTGCATATAATAAATTCGAATCACATATGCGTGTCTATTTAATGTCAGTGAATGTGTACGGCTGGTTGTACTGGAAGAAAAAAGGAAAGTAAACGGTGAACACAGCGTTGTGTCACCCGGTGGCAATTAGCAACGATTATGCAGTAAAGTAAAACAAGAAAGTGCACATCGATATTGTCTACTTTGTAGGCGTTTACCACTTGGATGGTGCTATCCGACTAACTCCACGTATTGTGGCGTGTTTCGTACTCTGAGTGTTTAAGCCAGATCAAACTTTTTTTTTTTTTTTTTTTTTTTTTTTTTTTGTTCTGGGAGGTTTCGGTAATGCATGATGCACATGCGCCACTAGCAGCCTGCGTGACTAGTGTGAGACTCGCAAACCCACTAAACCCGGATTCCTCCCCACCCCCCCAGGCTCGGTATTACTTTGGCATTACATCGAAACCGTGGGAGAGGCGTCCCTGCCGTTCTCCTTCAATCAGCTCTATCCCTGACTATCATCCCGCATGTCTACCTGCGGTTGGATAGGGGGATGCCATTTTGTAATCCGTCCTGTGAGGGTGCGTCGAGACCATGAGGGCCTGGCTGCTCCCTCCCCCCTCCCTCGGCTCCTCGTCTCGACCACTCTCCCGAGAGACCCGCTCAAACCTCTCCCGCCTGGCCGTTTCCTTGGCTGTCTTGAGTGTCAAAACAGCGTCGAACAAGTTCGTCGCCTCCCTCCATGCCTCCGCCGAAGTCATCATATGGGAGACCACCTCCTTGATGGGTCGGCCCCTCACAGCGGTTGGTGCTGCGTCCCGTGCTTCCCTGAGAGCATCACACCGCAGAACAGTATGCTCTACGTTGTCCGTTTCTCCAGAGTCGCACAGTACACAGATATCGCTGATGGCCTTCTTGATCCTTGACAGGTAGCTCTGGAACTGGCCGTGTCCGGTCAGAACCTGAGTCGTCCAGTAGGAAAGCTCCCCGTGTCGGCGGTCATACCATACCCTGAGGTCCGGTATCAGACTCTTGGTCCAGCTCCCTGTGGTCACACCGGGTCTTACCTGCGCCCATTCCTCATGCCAGGCCGATATGGTGGCACTCCTGGCCCTGGTGAGATCCAGACCTTCGTCTAGGTACATTTTACTTCGTTCAGCCACTAGGAGGTCCCATGGCAGCATTTTGGCTAGGACCAAGAGAGCTTCGGTCGAGACTGTTCGATACGCCCGGCTTACCCTGATTGCCAGCGTTCGTTGGGTCGACCTTAGTGCCCCCCTATTTTTCGCCGTCCGCATTGCCATGTCCCCCCAGACTGGGGCTGCGTATAGCGCCGTTGATTCGGCCACCGAGGCCAGGAGCCTTCTTTTCACCTCAGCCACCCCACCGACCCTAGGCATGATCCGCGCCAGGTTCAGGGAGAAGATCAAACTTCAGTTCGTTTTGTTTAAGTAACTATTCATACAGTCTCTACAGTCGTAATAACCAAACTGGTTGTGCACAAAGCCGCTTCAATGCACTTATCGTGAACAAAAGTCTGGCTTTGTCTCTGGCTCAAAATTATGACATCAACTCTCGTTCTCTAGCTCCAAAAAACGAAGTCTTCATGATACTTGAACGGGTGCTGTAGTCCTAGCTCCATTCGCAGCTCCTCTTTGCGGTTCGCTGAGCTTCTTCGAAGCCTACTGCGTACAATATTGGCCAGTTGAGCACTTTCCGCAAACCTGATACCTGATAACACCTCGCTGCTCCTCAATCGGCGAATGTTGCAACGAAACTGTGCTATGATGTCGTCACTCCGTCTACACCATTTGCGCCCCTGGGTGCCTTGCTACGTTACCTCAAAGTGGCATATTCAAATTTCAACCGGTTTGGTTTTTACGACGCTTCGTACCTCTTCATTTGAACCCACATTATCGTTTAACAGTGCCAGTGACGAACGATCATAAACAACATGTATAGGGGAGAGAAAGACACTTGATTATGTTGCCGCTGTTTCCTTCGAGAAAATCGACTGAACTCGAGTACGTGAACACGCAATTGATGATGCCTGCAGCTGGCAATATCAGTAGTAGTAAAAGTGGTGGTAGTAGTGTTTTGGCAAACACGCATTATGCACATGACACTTTAAAAAACAATCCGTGTAAAACTTTCTATGAAACACCTTTAAACCCATCTAGCTTTTTCTCCGCCACTCTCTGGCTTGAGGATGCCTACGACTTCAAATGCATGTAATAACGACTTTATTAATTTTAGCGCACGCGTTGAGTCCTCGAAGATTTATCTTAGAGGCGGGATATCTAAATGTGTGTATGCATGGGTATCAGTGGCAGTCACGCCGATAAAAAGGCAGATATTTTATAAGTGCAATATATATAGGGCGACACAACGACCAATCAGCCACTACACTATTCACAGCTCAGGAGCGTGTTTTCCATTTACTGTTGTTTTTGTTTTGGTATACCTTAACAGGCTTTTGACACGACTAAGTAGTTAGTGTTCCGACTCAAACCGCCGTAAGTACATTATAAGTAATGAGGAAAAAACCGTATTGGTACCAAACCGGGTCTAAAAGACAAACCTAATTAGACAATAGCTTTTCTTTAAAAGAGTGGTTTTTTTTTTGCCTAAGGGAGCGCATTGTTGATGCGTTTGCTTTCTAAGACCGCTTCTGTTGTCATATCTGCGTATATATAGTAGTGTCAGTCCGCATATATGTAGTAGTGTCGGTCCACAGCATCACTGATGATTGGCTTATTTAGCAAAAACAGTGTAAACAAGCGACAGCTGAAAAGCCAACCCTGTCGCTATGGTTAGTTCCAAGGGCGCCAAACGTTTGCACAGACCCAGTGACAGGCACTCCACCTAATACCGTCAAGACAGTTGTCGGGCAGTTGACAGGTCGATGAAGCCGATTACTAAACCTAAAGGGGAAGGCCGTAAAAAGCAAGGGTGCGAAAGAACTCGGCAATATTAGGTTTAGAGACGTACCTTTTCCCACCTTCCCTAACGAACTACAGCAGTCATGCAAGATATGAGTGGAGATGGTGTGCATAAGCTAAAGGCGCAGCAATTTAAACGGTTAGAAATGTGAATCGCTATCGCGTTGCAATAATCTAGATCATGAGTTAAAATATTCCATACACTTTGCCTTATACTCTATTTCTGCGCAGGGAGCAACAAAAAGTTAATGACTTGTAAGCCTTTTAGTTGATTGGTCTACATTATCTACAATTCGTAGCATACGTTTTAGTTTGACGCTTGTGGAATATGTCTCGTAACCACGACATGCTGTGTACGTGCTACGTAATGAGATCGTTAGCCAGAACAAACCCTTACTTTAGCGTTTCGATCTTAGCGTTAGAAGAAAGCGAAAGGGACAACTCACGCAGCGTCTCTTAAGTTTCCTTCCGCGGCCACATCCACGCCGCAGCGTTAGCTTTTGTTTTCCACAAGCCCGTAAGGCCAGACGTACAAAAGAAGGCCCGCTGCCAATTTTGCTAGCACGAAATAGCGCGTCAAACCTACGTGCGCCACAAGGGCAGCCTTTGTCTAAGAGAAAACCCAGAAAGCCCGAACTTGCCGTGAGAGAGAGAGCCGAGCATGGTCGGCTGGAACCACGTTACTATGAAAGCAAATATACTTGATGAGCCCGCATGCCCGCCATAATGGCACTATGGTACTTGGGCCGATCGTTGGGGTTATCGTTTACGGGACGACGATACGCTTAGGTACAATCACCAGGAATAGCATAGCAGACACTGAGTCAAGCTATGCGGCGGCTTACTCTACGGCGGCTCACGTGATTATTGAAATTCATTAACACTGATGGAAAATTTTATAGGCCGCTACGTCAGTATTCGTAATTTGAACATTAATAATTCAATTAATGAATACATGACCTGAATGGAATAAAGTAATCATGAAGTCCAGGAAATCGTCAGGCAGAGCACGTCAGGAGTGGCCCAGGGGGCCTAAGCAGGCAAGTCTTTATTTGCCTTTATTTTATATCTAGCAGACCTAGCTGAAGTACTCTTCAATTGAAGTGCTCCCAATTCTTCTACGTAGGTAGACGATTTAGTAATGCTGGAGCCACGAGTAATACTAGAGCTTGCCTGTAATTCTATTTAAACAAATCGGCAATGTAATGTCCAAAAATATGCTGATAATTGAAGTTGTTAAAATAATAATTTTTCATTCTGAAATGTTTAGAATAATATTTTTTCATTTTGTGACGATGCGCTCCGCGCGAGGGGCTTTTTGGATTTAAGAAAAACTTACAATCTGGTCAATAGAGATACCTTGTACAAGTATATGGCAGAAGAAGGATTTCAAGCAAGTGGGATAGGCAGTAATGAATCAACGAAAGGAGGGATAATCGAGTAAATATGGTGAACAGGATTGCCCTTTATCAACAGTACTTTTTTGTATATATATATATATATATATATATATTGGTGAGATAGATAATGATGGTAATTATGGTCGGAAAAATAGTTGTGAATTCGATCAACAAAAAGCGCGGAGCATAGTTGTCTCAATAAAAGAGATGGTGCAATATTATTTTTCTGTTATTTCTATCTCGGAATGATACACCTCTATTTCCATGCATTCCAGTTTTTATGTTAGATAGTTTAGGCTAGGAGTGACAAGTACGACACACTACAATGTGCATTCCTGTAATCATATTGAAAAATGAAAGTGAGAAGAAACCTATCTTTAACATCTATAAACGCCCAAACGGTAAAGCTTAGTCTGGCATGTTCCTCGAAAAACAAATCCACACTGTATATACCACCAAACGCGACACGCCTGTTATGACATTTACAACACCGGTCTCTAAACAACTGCACAACGTCATGCAAAAGCAGCCAATGCGCCAGGGTTCTTCCGGACGCAAAGTGCTATTGCACCTCGCGCATACGCACAATTATATCTATGTACTAATTCTGACTCACTTTCAACTTTTTTTTTGGTGAGAGGGAAAAATGCTTTTACGCACACCCAAAGCGGGTAGCGTGAGACTTGATGCCGATGTTGTTGGCATACTACCCACTAAAAACCTCTCACCTAAATGGCCTCAAGAAGAGGCGAGGAGCTGGAACCATTCTTTAATACTACTTCAACCCCTGTCCCCACTCACTTTCAACCTGAGTCCCCAACGTTCACCAAGGTCAAGGTTGATGCAATTATTGGATGTTTACCACACATTCGCAGGGTTGTAAAAGCTCGCTTAGACCACAGCTAGCCACAATTAACGCCCGAACGTGCGACGTCATAGGGAAGCAGAGATGCCATAATCGTTTGCTCTTGATTGCATTGTTATTGTAATTTGGCCGCATCACACAGCTTCCACGTGTGAGAAGCATCTTCACAGAAACACATACATAGTGGTAATCAAAGTACACGGAACACACAAGAATACGGGACACGGGTTACTATCAAAATACAGAATCAAGGCTTCCGTTTCTGAGACTCCCGTGCAGGCGCGTAACGTCAAGTTGGCTTCTCGTTGCAACTAGCTTTGACGTAGACTCGTCCAGACTAGGCAAATGTTTGGCTCTACAATCATGCACAGGGGACGATGCAAATGCCAGGTCAATGGCATGTACTGGACACAAACCTGGAGCGCTGTTGCTGGTGAGAGCAGTGGAAAACGGGTGTCCATCTCCTGCTATGGTTATCCTCACTCCCTCCTCTATTTCTGCCGCTTTCTCTCTCGCACGCACGCTCACACATACTTTCTCAGTATTTTGCCGCCTTTGGACACATAGGTTTCGTGCACGTGCACACCAAGTATCCTATGTGTGTAGGACTTCTTCTATTGCCTTCGTAGTTTATAGTATATGTATCTGTAAGGCAGTACGTACATGTAAGCTGACGCCGTGCGGCGGGCCGACTAAGACGAATCGGCTGCTCGTTTGAACTCTAAAGTTCACCGTAAAGTTTGGCGTTATATGCCGCACACAGGAGAAGGCAGCAGCTGAAGCCGCTCGTAGCCTACCGAAGCCTAGTACGCTTTTTCTCTGCCCCCCCCCCCCCCAATCGCCCTCTCGTAATGCTACGCCAGGTGTTGACCCCAGAGGGGCAGTGGCGGACGCCACGACACCGGCGGCGCTTTAGGAACGTTCCCGACATTTGGTCCCCGGGCAGGGGAATAAGCTACGTACAATTTACCAGAACGACTACTGACCCCCACAGAGCGGCTGTAAAAGCTAGTAACCGCATAGTTGGATGACATCGTACGACGCTGGCCACCATCTTCATGGCTTTTTCTTCTCATCTTCAGTCGGTCGCAACCGGCGATGGCGTCGGTGGTGGCGGCCATGCACATTGGACCGTACATTGTTGCCCTGGTTACCCTGGAAGTACTCAGCGGTAGCTAGCTGCCACTTGTTGTCGTTGTTGTGGTTGTTGCTAGCGTCGTGTCCGTGTTGTTGTTGTTGTTGTTGTTGTTGCTGCTCTTCTTTGCTCCGCTATGTTGTTGTAGCTCTGCTGCTGCTGCTGTAAGGTTTTTCAGCAGGAATCATAGGAAAGGAGGGCACATATTGGTGTTGTGTTTTCATCGATCAGAGGCTCTACGACATCGACTTCGATGGCTCGACAAAGTGGGTCGGTTGAACGAATCGGTCGTCGAGCAATGTCTGCTGTTCTCGGTGTTCTGCGGCGTTCTACCGGCGTTCTAAAAAAGAACCGACATAAACTGTCCATTTCCACTGGAGAGATTTGAGATTATAGTAGTGTGAACAGACAGCGCATTCGAGGCGGTGTATGATGATATTGATGCTTGCACGACGTGGGCTAGCGCAGTTAAGAAGTGGGCCTGTAATGTGGCTGATGTGGTGTGGTGCAGTTGCAAAGTTGCGTCAGTGACATGATGTTTGACAGCGTTGTACCGAGGTAGGGGGGTATGCGGGGTTCTGAAGGGAAACAAAATAAAAATAGGCAAATAAAATGAGCGAATGAAAGTATTAGGAGCAAAGTATATTCGTTCATAGAGAATCGCCACTTTTAATTGACGGTACGCATTATCCAACCGACGGTCATGATGATGGTCGACATGATATAGTTAAGCCGGAAATCGGCAGTGGTTAATGGCATTCTGCTAATCGGTCAGCTTGAAATGTTGTCGCATCTTAGCAGAACACTTAGAAATGTGTCGCATCCGTCACAACACTTTTCAAGTCTGCCTTGAAATTTGCTTTGTACGGATTACCCCGTCAGCTTAGAGCTTAGAATACGTCGCGACTCAGCCAACAGATGAACGTTTAGGCCCTACTTCCGACCAACGAGGGTAGACTACCGGTACCCTTGATGCCGTGGAGCGAATCATACAGGCGGCTCGCGCGTTACGTGGTACTACGAAATTACGTGGTATTAATACTGCTGGACGTCCGCAATGCGTTCAACATTGCCAACTGGTCGACAATAACGAGTGCGCGAGCGAGCGAAAATTGATCTCCCCGTACCTGCGGCGTATACTGTTATTGTACCTGCAGAAGCGTACACCCTTGACGCAAGATGAAATCCATCCAATTACGATGGGGGTGCCGCAAGGCTTGCTACTCGGCCCAGTTCTATGGAACGTGGCATACGACAGTGTCTTGCGGCTCGACGACCTGTCGGATGGTGTAAAGACAATCGCCTACGTGGGTGATCTTGCACTGGTGGTCACCGCTCGCACATGGACTATCCTGGAGGCCAGGGCGAACACGGTCCTGGATCGGATAAACAGGTAAATCACTGAATATCGTCTGGAGTTGTCAAAAAGAAACGGCTGTCGTCACAAAAAAAACCGAGGCCCTGTACCGAACTAGCCGCAGGCAGACAACGTCTTTATTCCTGGAGCTCAACTGGCACTCTCTTGCGGCGTCCCGCCACACCAATTATCTAGGGGTAACCCCCCCCTGGACACAGACCTAACCGGCCTATCACACATCAGGCGGGTTACGCAAAAAGTAGCATGAGTATCGGCCAACCTGGCCCACATACTATCGCGGGACGGAGGCGCGTTATTGCAAAAGCGGTCGCGCTCTTTGCCGCACCAGTGTGGGCAAGCTTGGCACTCAGAACGGTCACGGCCAGACAGGCGTACCAGACGGTCTCCACGGACGTCTTGTTGGTTCTCGTATGCCTCGTTCTATGAGATGAGATTTTATGAGATGACTGGCGGGAGAGAGGAGTAGACGGAGATTAAACAGGGAGACATCGTGGACTGAGGCTCGAAAGTCCACACTCGCTGCTTGGGCGGAGACGTGGACCAATTTGCTTGCCGGAGACACGAAAGGTACATGGACACGCTCCGTCATCACGGACGTACGCAAGTGGTATGCGGCACAGGGGACAATGACGTACTACACTGTCAAGGTGCTGAGCGTACATCGCCTACTTTAGGCGTACATGATGAAGATCGCGAAAGCAACGACCGATATATGCGATGCGTATGCGGCGTTGTCTGCGTACCGGGATAGGTCACCGTTCACTCCACGGACATCTGCCCCGCAGATGATCGCCGCAACCATTCGACGGCAAACTGGAGTGCGGGTCTACACTACCTCGATTGGCTCATGCGCGAAAAAATCCGGCAGTAACCGCCGGGCGTGATACGCGGCTTGGAGCCCCTCTGATACAAGCCGCCATGACTTACTTGTTCGAGACGCATTTACAGACTAAGAAGAGGGTTAAAGCATGCACGAGGATCCCCTTTTCCTGGTCTCGAAGTGTTAGTTCTCGATTCCGAGCCAGGAGGGGGTTCTGGGGGGTGTTTTTAGTGGGCAGTGCGCTCGGATTAGATTGAGTCATGTATTCTCTCCCCCCTGCGTTTCGACCCACACTACTTGCCTTGCTTAATATCGGCGGGTGTGCGTAAATGCATTTTCCACCCTGAAATGAAGGGCTACAACTACTTGTTCTTTATCTAGTTTAACTGCTTGCAGACCACAGTGGTTTAACGAATGTTCTTCGTGCATGTACGAATTACATAGTAGTAGGGGAGAGTCGGTTATGTCTGACTTCTAAGCACTAGTTTGTTGCTTTGCAATAGAAGTAAACAACGTTTCTATAGTTATATATTCAACGTGTATTAGGTATTTTGTATACCTTTGAGTTTGAATGGGCATGCGTTTCTTCAGAGTTAGATGTCTGCTGCGAATGCATCGGTAAAGTTGCCTCGGAAATATTCGATACTTCTTGTCCTGTTCTCTCTTCTGTAACTTTATCCTCTGTAACTGACACAGATAGTTTTACTAGGACAAATGAACTTGCGCCGAGCCTGCTCTGTAGATTCAGTTTTGATACATCGTTTTTCTGCACCTCCAATCGTATAAATGGTCATTAATTTGGTCGACGCCGATACAAAGTTTTGGCATTTTGTGATGAAAAAATGGCGATTAATGTGCTCTTCGCATAAGTTGCCTAGAAAGTACCATGCAGAGCAAACTCATTTGCTCTCATTATACTCACCTGCCTAACTTAATTTTTTTGTTAATCAAATATATTACGTTAACAGATTTCAGCTGGTCTTCCTAGAGGATATATAAAAGGTGCCCAATGTTTTTATCTTCAAGAATATATAATGTTAAATTCTTAAAAAGCCCTTCCATCTGATTTTCGGTATCACTATTGATTATATGGCCGTGGGAACATGTAATTGGATATTTCTTCGGTAGTTTTGCATAGCCGTTTGTTTGAAAAACACTGTCTGTTTCTAGTAACTATTGAAAGCAGGTATTGCCCAATGCGCCAGTAGACCATACATTTAACTCTAAAATAACGACTTTTTGTTTAAAAAATAGTATTCTTTAATATTTTCACCTATCGTAGGTAAAATAAAAGACAACAACAATAATATGTTGATCGTAATATTACAAATAAAGATTTTAGACCTCGGCAAATCTGCGGCAAAAGACTGCGGCGCCTAAGACAAAATTCAGTCAGCAAATTCTGTCAATGGAATTTATAACCGAGTTCCAAGGAGTCTAAGCCAGTTTACTACCTCTTGTCACATTTAAGATAATGTTTTGCCAAAATTGAAATTCAGTTGGAAGACTCAAATGCCAATTATTGCGTTCATCAACGTTACTGAGTTTAAAATTAGAGGGTTCAGCTTGCTCCCGAAAAGATTCCATGCAGCATTAAGACCGTAGGCAACGACAGCAAGCGGATAACCTTACCATCCTCCGCCGCTTGGCTAATTTAGTTAACCTGTCCTACCAAGTCAAATTCTTCCTGAAAAGCCCTTCTGCGAGACAACGACTGTACCACCATTTAGGGACACAAGGATCTAATGACGCTACAACCGACGAAGGAGCGCGTTACGAAGTCGACCATGGTGCCATCCCACACTAAGGCCCTCCTAGTTTCAAAAGCCGTCGGAATTCGGGGCCTGGGTCGGCTCGCGAGTGCGTGGAATTCTCGTCGAGCTCACGGCGCTCGCGAATCTGTCCCCGACGACTTGTGCCTCGGGCTTTGGTTTGCACTTCAAGCGCACTTCACTAGGCCTTCAACTAGTAACCACAAATAAACAGCTCGGCCCATCTCGCTACGAGATAATTATACTGTTTTTAACCAGCATGGCAATTTTTTCGATGTGATTTGCATATTTGCATCTGAATCTCTACACAGCGTTCAAATTGCTTTGCAATGAGGTCAGTTTAAGCTGTTCGAAGATTTTGGGTTATTACAGTAGCTCCTATCTTGCTAGAGAGGAATCATCGATGAGCATTTAAGTGGTTCCGAATCTACATCTGTTTTTGAATCGATATGTTGAATACATGCGGTTATTTTCGGAGGTATATTGGAAAAAGCGCTTTTAAGGTGTCCGTTTACTTTGCAATAAATCGAATGGCCGGCGGGGGGGGGGGGGTAACCTTCAGTGGGTTCTTCAAAGATTTCATTTTTAAATTACTGAAAGTATACGAAATTATGCGTTAAACTATGTTATAGCGCCCCCTTCTGGAAAATCTGTAGACATTTATTATTAAAATTATGTTTTATGATGTTGCGTCCTATGTTGTATCATACCTGATCGTGGCTTGAACAACAACGTTTCTGGCTGTATTTCAATCGCCCGCTGGGATGCTTTCCGCTTTCCGTAACAGCATAAACATTTAAAAGCATATGGCTTATTAACTCAGAAATAACTGTCTCATAATTGATATACGAAACGTCGCCTTCAACATAAAAGTGATAAAATCCGCACCCCTCTACTCAGGTCAGTTTAGGAGGTGGCTCCTCAATTATTATCGTCATTACGTCACGAATAACTTAGGTTGTCGACTTTGTTATTCTTATAGCGCTAGTAATGTATGTATATGTTTCTTATATCAATTGATTTTTCGGAACTAATGCAAATCGCACTGCTTTGCGACGGCTGCGCTCTCTAAAATGGTTACTATTCTTACGACACATTCGGTCGACTGCGAGCGCGCACAGCGTGGGTTTTTCCTACGGGCGGTCTTTCCGCTGGAGGGGGGGGGGGAGACTGGGGAGCAGAAGCATCAGGAGCTGGTAGAATAGAGTGAATCGTTCACGAGGTGGGCCCGCCCGCCCGGCCTATCGTGCACAGAGCCCTGTTAGCCAATCGGCCAAATGAGCTGCTCGTCTTTGATAAAAAAAAACCTAACCCCGCCGGCGACGCCCAAAACAACCACTCAGAACGCAATCTTCGACAGACACGAGACAGAGCAGTCATGTTAGTCGGCCAGCAACCGCCAAGAGAGTCCGACAAGGTGAAGGGGAATCGTGCATAATTTAGTCGAGGAATTTGGCCGAAACCAGGGGAGCTGCAGCTCATCCTCCTCATCCAGCGACGACGTTATACTGCTGCTGCTGCTGCTGCGGTGATTCGCTGCAAATAGAGTAGTACGTTTAGTATATACATGCGTATGCACACACAGAGACCCATACACAGTAAGACAGGTATGCTCAGGCTACACACTAAGCACACACATATGTTCGTACGTCCACTGAACCGCCGTGACTGTGTACACATCGCCAGCAAACGCCAGAACGCGTGCAGAATACCTTAGAGAGCCGTTGTTGCTGCTGTTGTCGTTGTCGTTTTCATTATAGTAATAATAGTTATTCAATTATTACAATTGTAAGGCATAGACGTTTAAGGCTGATTCAGCATGCTCTGTTCGCTTCCTCATGTCAATTCATGGCGCCTTTGATAGAAGCCAAGTTCCCTCTACAAACGGTCAAAGACATCATCTGTCTCAAAAATATGGCCTCGCTTCGTTTTCTATACGTTTTTCGATATCGTTTAGGATTCTCGCTGTACCTGTGCTGATGTGGCTTAGTGTCTCCAATGTAATGGGTACAAACTGGTAGCTCCTTGGTAGCTCAACATACTTCGTTTGTTTTTGAGAATTTGCGCGTTCTGCAGTCTATCAATTATTATTATTATTATTATTATTATTACAATTGAGGTGTGAACGTGTACTCCTTGTCTTCTCCTAGCTCCTAAATATTATTCCATGGAACCGACAATACAGCCGGCGTTTCCTCGGCACACTGCAAGCGACAGCAGTTGCCGTAGAAACTCGCCTTCGCGCCGATTGTCTGTGAGATCTGTAATCCGTTGGCCCAGCTCACTGATGAATCTCTTGGTTCCCTTGCTTACCGGACCCATTGTTTCCATAGATATTGGCACTACGATGTAACTTGTTTATTATTATTATGATTATTATTAGACGTGGGTGAAAACTTAGAGTAGTAAATATTGTAGCTGTAGACCAGAAGCAGCGGCAAGAGCAACAATTCCGCAGCATACAGCATGACATAACTATAACATAGAGCGGCTTTGACACGGCTCTATGCCAAGCTATATGTAGACGCTGCGAGGGACGAAAGAGCGCCAACATAGGGGTACACAAGCAGAAAAATACACAATCAAAGAAAAACGTCATTCACACCGAGCACAGCATGCTCTGGTCTCGTTGCAGTTCGCACCCCTAATAAGCCTCCTTGTTAGACGATGCGGATGGTGCAGCAATAACAAAAATAGTTACACTATCAGCCGCCCAAGACTGGTGGACAGAGACTAGGGCGTAGATAGTACGATTAGCAGCTTACCGCTAGTATTTAAATTGCAAGCGGTGCTTGCAATATACTCGTATATTGCAAAGGATATACGAGTGCTGTCGACTAAGAAAAAGCCGATGTTAATCGATATACAGGACGTAGGCTTTGCCGTCTCCAGGTACAGGCCTTTATGTAAGGTATAAAATTAACTAATATTCCTGCTACGGTAGTATTGCACAATTTATACGTAACGATAGACGTGACTCGCGAACGTGACCTTCGTTTGCTTGACGAGCCGGGTACTAAGATGAGATTGATGCGACATTACGTATGTCCTTCATGTTTGTACTTCCAAAGCGTATCTATAGCAGTTCAAAATAATTTTTCAACGCAACTTGGTCGATTCTTAAGACCAAGCCATACTAACAGATAGCTGACATTAGTGGGAAATTCCCGTGGTCTGATGTAGCAAAGTTTTGTACCGTACATACTTAAGCATGAGCTGACCTGGTGCGCTTTTAGCATCTAGGTAGAAGGTAATGCGGGATGAAAAAGTTAGTGTGCATGCTTAATAACGCACAAAGGGAAACAGGTTCTAAATTTAAGACTAAGTTAGCAAAGCCAACTAATTAGTGGTGAAACGGCCCCAGGTCTGTTTAAACGGGGAAGGTGCTCTAACCGAGTAACAGCGAGTAACATGGACAGTAGTCCCACACAATCCGAAACTACACGTGGGACATGACAATAATTTGATTTGTCTAAAAACAAAAAAGAGATAGTTTCGTGTGAAATGTTACATGTTGAATTATTTGCGATGATTGATTTTTTTAATTTTGCAATTCCTTAGAAAACCTTTGTGTCGTATTTTGTGCTAAAGTGGGATTGTATGACAAAAGCCTGAAGGTTAACTTTTATCATGTTCTCAGGTCACTTAACCCGTTTATATGCACAATACACGCGATTTTTCAAAAGAAACTAATGTAAACACACAAATGATTCAAATACTGGCAATTGCACTACCGATGACACAGCAATTTCGTCAGTTGTAGTAGATCAAGGATAGCCAGAGTCTTTTGTTTAAAGTCAGAGACCCGCGAGCACCGTAGTTGCCAACCAAACCATTGCCGACACATGTCGTTAAGTGACTTAATACTTTTACAGAGAATTTTCACGGTTTTGGATGACCTCATCGGGACTTGGATTGCGCCTAGAAGGTATATTAGCGTAACAACGAACCTCAAGTCTGATTGAACTTACGGTGAAAGGTGTAGAGCCCATTCTATGAATATTTCTAAAATAAAAGTAAGCCCTGATGTCCCAACTCTTGCTTGCTACGAGCTTTTGCGGTTACGCTTAGTGTCTGTGTAACAAGTTCCGGGTTAAGTCATTCACTTCTAAAATTATTATGGTTTATTAACACCCAGGTTGGGTAAATTTTAAGTAAGTACATCAGTCTGAATCAGTGGTTTTTCTGCGTCACCGGATCTTCCCTCATCTTGCGAGCTCAGCTATTGATTGCACTGCTGGACATGCTGCGGCGTGGTATCTATCACAATGGCCTAAGCATCTCGCGCACTTACAACACTCCTGAGGATTGTGGAATTATTGTGTGCTGCATAACACGTGATGGAACCCGTGGGCTGCAAATGCCGTAGTTAGGTGCCTATTCTTATATCCGGCTGCTCGCCAGGTTGTACTCCTCATCGCTATCGTCGTGTATATTCCTATGTCTATCTCCTTTCATTTTTCCCCCCACTTCGTAGTGTAGGCCACGAAGGCCGTCGTCTTAGGTAAACCCCATTTTACTTGTAATTCTTGTGTCATTAGAGGCCCCCCTTCTAATATATGAACTATTCTATTCCTACAAGAGTTAGCTAACCCCAAAACCCGCTTCATGAAGAAAAATCGAACTCTATCTAGTAACTGAAAATCTGCCTCTCCTAATTTCTCCCATATAAGTGATACACCAAAAGTTGCTATTGGTTCTATTTTAATCTTGAAAAGGGCGGACGCGGTGTGTATTGACAACATTTGCGGGTTTTTAATTGCTGCTGCCGCTCTAATGGCTTTTCCTACTTTGCTTTCAATATGTTTTCGAAAACTGCTACCATTTGACGTTATAGTGACCCCTAAAGAGGTAAATTTATTTACAAAATTCACTGTATTACCCCTGGCTCGAAGAACATCGTCTTTCGCCAATCGACCTCCTCTTCGAAATTTAACTGCTACTGTCTTCTGCCAGTTAATACTAAGTCCCATCTCGTCCATATAATCGATTAGCCGTTCTAGTCCCTGCTTAACCCTAAATAAACTCCTGCCATAGATCGCAATGTCATCTGCATACATTAATGTATTTGCCCACTTTCGGGTCCACCCCTGCCTCACCCGATTAGGTAGCCCTCCCAATAGTACCGAAAAAAGCAACGGGCTAAGTCCGTCTCCTTGGGCCACGCCTGTAGTTTGCTTTACTCTTCCCACAATCCCTATACCGTTGTCGATGTGTACTGTAGTCTCCCCGAGAATGGTACTTAAAAGTTTTAGTAAGCGATACGGAACTCCCTCCAAGGCTAACTTTTCTATAATCCTACTTCGTGGCGCTAAGTCAAAGGCAGCTTTAAGATCTATAAATATTGCGTATAACGGTCTTCTAGGTTCTGCTAGAGTTTCCCAAATTTCTGCCAGCAACTGGCGCAGGGCCGTATGGGTCGACTTCGACCTTCTGAACCCATGTTGTTCTTCTGGTATTGCGTTTCTGATTTCGAGGTAATGCTCTAGTCTATCTGATATTATTCCCGAGAAAATTTTATAGGGGCAACTCTTAAGTGTTATGCCCCTCCAAGATTCCGGCTCAGTTTCTATGCTTTTTCCTTTTGGTATGACAGTCAAGGTATCTTCCTTCCACGCTTTTGGTACTTCCGCGGATTTTAGGCACTCGTCAAATAAAGCTTTCCAGCATGGTGCGAGTGCTAGCGTTTGCTTTAAATGCTCGTTTCGTATCATATCGTTCCCGGCAGCTTTGCCTCTAGGCGCCCTTTCAATTGCCCTGACAACGTCTTCGATTGTGACTGGTCGAATTACCCATTCCCGTGCATGTTCTGTTTCCTCGTCCCAAGGCCCGTTGAATAATGTTATTTCCTTTGGGGTAGTATCGGCTCCCTGCAGCACACTAGCAAAGTGCTTAATTAATCGCCCAGTCTCCACTGGGCACTGCCGTTTTCTTTTTGTTTTAGCCACTTGTGCGGTTGTTTCTCTGCTTCTTGCAACAGCGCTCACTCCTGACTTTCCCAATATTTTTGTTTCTCTTCCTTGTATGCTTTTTGTGTCATCTTCTTTACCATACTTGCGAACGGCCTTAATACAGGAAACATCTTCACATATTCTCTAGTTAGTCTGTTGGCATCTTTCGCTGCTCTACACCGATCGTTGAACCAGGGCCTTCCTTTTCGTTCTTGGCGAGGAACCAGTGCACCTTTTATCAGCTTCGTCAATTTACGCTCATATGACTCTATTTGAATCTCCCCTGGTGGGCACACTTCCCCCACTCCCTCTAAGAAGATCTTTCTATCTAGTCTTGTCCCGGTCCCCGGCCTACGGCTATACTCCCTACTATTACTAACTTTGAATGCCATCCCCATCGGTATATGCCTTCTGAGCCCCGCTCCTTCCCTAAATGATGTATTTTCTCCCAAAAATGTTATATCCTCTGCGTTTCCGTCGGTGGCAAAAACGTCAATTACTGACGCCCCAGTACTACATTCAAAAGTGTTTAGGCCTGGCTCGCTGACTAACCAGCATCCTATCTCCGTTATAATATCTAAAAATGCTTCAGTTCGCTCCAGATTACCCCTATCCAACCTCGCATTAAAATCCCCCGCTAGAATCATCGGTGCCTTTCTCGGCACCGCTTTAACTCCAAGCATGATACGCTCTGTCATGACTTCAGTGGACTCTACACCTGCCGGTTTAACATAGGCTGCCACAATTTCAAACTCCCTCGACGCTATTGCTACTAAGTTTTCGGCTATTATTCCAATTGTCATCTCTCCAATTTCTGCTCTCGTGAAAACTGAAACCCCCCCACTTGGCCTGCCCCGTCCCTCACCTTTATGTGCTAGTGCGTGATATCCGTAGAAGCCCCCCAAAGAGAAAGGTTTAAGCGCCCAAGTTTCCGTCAATATTAGAATATCCACTCCTCGAAGTGCCTCCATGCCTAACAGATCTAATACGCCATGTCCTTCGCAATTCCACATCACTACTTTGATAACCGGTGTAAGCTTTTCTTGATTGCAGGATAGGATATCGTTTCTTACGTTCTCTTGTGGAGTCCAAATGTTTGTATTCGGTGCACTCGTGTTCATATTCTGATTTTTGGGCCCAGTCTCTCCCGAGCGTCACTGCGTCTTTGCTCCACGGGCCGTGGTGCTGTGTTTATTGCCATCACTTCTATTTGTTAGAAGTGCCGCAGTTTCTTTTACATTGCCACGGAGTGCTAGCTGGATCGTCTCAGCCAGCGAGAATGCGTCCACTGAGCTCTGTTGAGGCTGTGCCATTGCCCCGCTTACTGCGCGCATGACTACAGGCAGTACGTTTTCTAAAACCTTTGAGATAACCGTCGTTATGGTGTCTTGTATGATTGGAGACAGCCTGCGGAGTACTTCTTCAACGATACTGTCTGTTGATGGCTGTGCCAATAGGTTTGGCTGTTGTGGGGGGGGCTGCTGGCTTTAGGTTGATACGGTCTGCGTCCTCTGCGTGCGTCGTGGTCGTGGGAATATTAATTCCATGGTTCACTTCTCTTATTCCATTCTTTACGACAGAGGACCAACTTCGTTTTGTAAAGTTTTCAGATGCTTGCACGTTGGATACTGGTATACATACTGGAACCGACGGGGCGTCGTGCTGCTTCTGTGCTATGCTTCGTGAGGCCCTTTTTAGTTGTTCCATTCGCAGCAGCCTTTGCGGGCATCCTCCCCACGTAGCCTCATGCTCCCCGTTGCACAAACAACAGCGGGCCTGAGCATTGCAGTCTTTTCTGAGGTGCTCCATAGAGCCGCATTTTCGACATTTGGGCCTTGTGGCTTTACAGTTAGCGGCGAAGTGATCTAGACTATAACACCTATAGCACTGCGGGGCTCATGGTATAGTACCACTCCGTGTCGCTTAAGCCCCAGACGCACCTCAGCCGGAAAGCTGTTGCCAGAGAACGTCAAAATAACGTGCTCCGTAGCCGACACGGCGTTGGTTCTGGAGTTCTTTGCTTTTACCCGAGAAACTTCTGTCACTCCGGAAGACTGCAGCGCCGATAATATCGCCGATTCCGAGATTGAGGAATGAACCCCGGTGATCTTGCCCTTTATTGTAGATCGTGTTCCGCTTATTCTTGATGAGACTTTAACTTTCGCTAACTCCGATAGCGAGAGTAAAGTTGCTCTATCATCTTCCCTCTCCACGACTATGACAAGTTCTCCGTTTTTCGTGAAACGAGGCTCCTCTATTTTCCCCCCGACGATCTTCGCGATGTCGTCACAGATCTCGTTAAAGTTGTGCTCAAGGGCGTTGTCATCTGCGGAGAATATAACAGCTTCCTGCCTGTCGAATCTTACTCTTGGCGGCACCTTCATAGCGCGAGAGCGCTTATGCCGGGTCACCGTGGTAAACTCCGAATCGCTATGAGATTCCTCATCGCTACAGGCTTCCTCGGTTGCTTCGCTGGCGTCCTCCTTGCTTACCGGGCGAGGTTCCGCCTCGCAAACACGCATACCTTTACTACGAGCGTCTTCTGCGGGGCTTGATGCGGTCCGCTTCCCGCCACTTGCCATTGGACGGTTAGACGGACCGCCCGCACCACTGACTGCTCCTGGAATGCATTCATTCGTAGGCGCCGCACTGTCTACGTGCAGTGATGCACGTTGTTCCGGCGGCGCCTTCTCTTGCCATTTCGGCGGCGTTCGTTTCAGAGGCATGGCCACCTGCTACGCCGCACCTGTTTACAAACAGGATATTGTTTGTTTACAGGCAAACGCAGACGGATTTTATCTTCGCTCAATATAATAATATTGATTCTGGTTACCGTAATGGGGATGGCGGCAGTGGCGACGTTGATGGTGAAGTTAGTGATGGTGTCTGTGGTGAAAATGGTGATGATGGCTGTGGTGGTGATGGTGATGACGACTATGAGTGGTAGCTAGCTGGAATGAATGATGATGACGATGAAGATGTTCTAATGATGATGACGCTTAAGATGGTATTTGATGATGAGGAATAGTAGTACTGGGTGTTGATAGTGATGATGGCTGTGGTGGTGATGATGCCGACTATAAGTAACAGCTAACTAGTGAAGGCACAGTAATGATGAAAACGCTGAAGGCGGTAGCTGGGTTGTAGATGATAGAGAATACACACTAATGATGCTGATGATGATGATAATTGAAAGTCCGATTATGGGTGTGAAAGCGCCGATTTTCAGGTAGTAGGAGATGTAGATATTGTCCGGAGAAACTTAACCTGCACACTATCCGTTACGGCCCAGATTCACTGTTAGAAACACCGACTAACCACTGAAATAGCAACAATTATACGCACTGTTACGAAAACACGTCAGCGCAGCTTGAACAGCTGACGACACCCATTCACTTCTAAAATGGTCCCAATGAAGACGTGCATCGCATGCCATTCCGACTGCACTGAAAGGCTGTATCTGTAAACGTTATAAACCCTCTTAAACACTGCAAAACATATCAGTACTTTTTTAGTTGATTAGCAGATATGACTCAACGGCATGGGAGCTACGATAAGCACAGCCTTATTGTAACATTTCTCAACTTTTGTTTATGGGATATATATATATATATATATATATATATATATATATATTTTTTTTTTTTTTAAACAATTATTTATTACTCACGTCGTGTGTATGTTAAATATGAATCTGCCGGAGTGCTGGTGGGTTACCTGATTTGCGTGTTCTATCGTCTGTCAGATTACGAAATATGCACCTACTATTGATGCTATATACTAGTGTGAATTTTTGGTGGAGAAATACCGAGCAAGATGGCTTAGTGGCAAAAGTCTTTGCCCTGTATTCGGGAGGCCTGGGTTCGAGACCCAGACCGGCCACTCCTAAATTGGTTTTCATGGTTCCCAATTTACCCAAGGTGAATGCCAGAGTGGACCATAATCAAAAAAAAAAAACCCCTCCTCCCCATTCATTTATATCTTATTCATTTATCTCCTTTTTCTAAAGTTGTGCTTCGCTTTTCGTATTTTCCTAATTGTTGTACGTATCCGTCATTTCTATGTCCTGTTCTTTAAAATGTATCAAATGTTTATCACATGCTCATTCAATCACTCAGGCCAGCTAAAAGCTTGCTCTGTCCTGCATTTGCGATAAGAGATGCACTGGCTTGCTCGGTTGCAACTCTTCTAATTAGGTTGTTTTCACTAGGCTACCCATGATTGCCGACGTATTTTCATTTCGACGTTTTTTGCCACGTTTATCTCTTTTATCGATTTATCAGGTCGCCTTATCGCCAGCCTCTTTCTCGTTTGTTCCACGAGCGTTCATAAATAAATTTCTAACGTTCGTATGGTGGCGATGGTAGGCGTTTTGTTCTGCGTCGCCTAGCCGGCTTTTGTGTGTGCCGACGTTTTGTTTTGCCCGTGGGAAAACAAAATACCGGGAGCCGAGGAAACGGCTCGGTCGTGCAATTCTGCCTCTCTTGCTGGTCTAACGTTTGCTGCTTTCGGACGGCACTGCTGTTCGCAAATTACTTGATAGGACTAAAACTGATACTGGCATACATTTGGAGAACATTATATACGTTTTCTTGTTATATTATATACATGAGGGCCAATTGAAACGTTTTGATACACATTCAGAAAAAAAGAAGATTTATTTAAGCTTCTAAAGTATTTGTGTCTCCTGTAAAATAGCTCTTACCCGCTACATTGCTCTTGTGCCATCTTCTTCACCACTCCTCTTCGAAACATTTTTAAACGCGTCTTTCGGAATCGAGTTGAGTTATTCCTATAAATGTTTCTTGTCTCCTCGCGACTCGAAACATTGTCCCTTCAGATTTTTTTGTTTTTTGGGAGCAAGAAAAGGTCGCACGGCGCCAGTTTCATCAAACATGGAGATTGTAAAAATATTGCAATTAAAGTTTTTTTCAACTATAATAGTAATAATCCGAAATCAATAGCGATGTGCGCGCCGGTGCGTCTTAAGATGACCGTGATGGAGGATCTATGAGTTGTTTGCCTCGAGCTCAGGCACTTTGCCTTTAATGTTCTCGTGTAATCTTGTTAATTTAATCGTTGCGTTATGTTAGAACGCAGTAATATTGACCGTAGAACCAGCTGGCAAGATTCCCCTGTAGTAGAGAAAATAATCTAAAGAACTTTCGTGTTGGATCTGCTTTCTTTGAATTTCTTCGATTGACTCTCCCTTGGAAAATATCACTAGAATGATAGGGCTTTTGGGTCGATGTCGTAACCATATACACATGCCTTGTCTCTTGTAATTACTGTCTGAAGCAATCTTCAATTAAATCAGATATGTTATCTAGTAATTCCGCTCGTCTTGGCTGGGGCATAACAGTTTGATTGCATTGTGCGAAATAAAAGCTTAGGAACAGAGAACATTTTGCAGTCGTGTTAATAGAATGTCACCAGCGCTATCGTGTATGTAATATAGTAATTATTATATTAATCATAGTAATGTTAGAATGTAGTCTCTACCTTTTTCCACCAGCTCCTGTAATCTATCCGCAAGTCCTTTTTTTGTGGCGTAAATCAGATTGACTTTAAACAAACTAAAGTTTAAACATTTTTATACGTATATGGATCGATATAATAATTCAGGTAGGGCATGCTTCATCTACGACTTGTCGTAGGAGTGCTCAAAATAGAAATGCGATACAGTGTTGAAATGTACCTGACGGATTCAAAATTGAAAGACTCCCCTGAAAGGTTTAGCAGCAAACAAGTGAGTGAGTGAGTGAACATGGTAAACATAAAATAACCGCAATATATACTATAGGTTTAGTGTACATTCCAAGAACACCGTGGCGGCCCAGATAAATCGATCAACTTCGTCAGGACAAGTGGCATTATTATCTACTACATCTATTTACAATCTCGTGCACACTACATAGGATCAGTGTAGATTTCACACAATATCCGATGTATATTGCGACCAATATTATGGTGAATAAATATATTTATATATATATGTATATATATATATATATATATATATATATATATTACATCTAGTTATCTCTCATAAAGCCGACCTATGCGAGATAGAATATCTGGAGTGTTCAGTGTGATGTCACAAATATGACATTACGATTAGATGCCACAATGCCACTTGTTAACAAACTGTAACAAACGCACGGTCAGGCGGCACGCTCTTGTGAGGAGCGTCGTGCCTCATTTCTACGAATGCCGCATAATGGTAGGCGCGCTTATGCGAACGTGCAGCTAGAGTAGCAACCAGCGTTTAGCGTAGCGTTAATAGCACGGCGATGACCAGCGTCTGCTCGAGACTATTGAGCCCGGACCACTCTGCCCAATGGCGGCAGAAGGACCCCACTATAGAGGCGCCCGGGGGCGTTTTTGCGGCAAGATACTCTTTTTATAGAGTATATTTTATTGAGAGAGGCAGTCGTCACAGTGGGGGGTGGTGACCCGGAGCTCTCTCGATGTTGTTGTTGTTGTTCTTGTTATGTTTGTTATTACTGCAGCCGTTTTCGGCGCAATCGCAAAGAGGTTCATTACTGCATGACGGGCCGAAGGGGGGTGAGGTAAAGAAGATGCAATTGAAGTACATACAAAAAGTAAATAGAGATAGGTCTGTCACAGACGGTTATGTGGATTATGAAACGTTTTTGGAAGAAAGTGCATTATTTAAGAAAGGAGCAGGGCTTAAAAGGCACATACACAAAAGAATGGCATTTAAGGTTGGCATCGAGGGATCGCCCTTGGGATCAACCAGGGAAAAATTAGATCGTATCTTGAGGGCCCTAATTTGAAAAAACATTTAAAAGCTGGAGGAGGGTTCAGCGATATCGACAGATTGATAGAACTCTATCCAGGCTAACAGTTTTCGGCTTCAACGGGTAAATGCGATTTAGCTGGACCCGGCTTAATAATCGCTAAACGTATAATTAAATAAGTATATTTTGACCTATGCACTTACATTTTTTAAACTCTTGTAACGTTAAACGATCTTTGTTTAAGTTATTGCAACGTACGTAATCAATTCTTTTTTTTTAACTCCAAAGGATGTCTACTATAGAGGTTCATAAAAACATATTTAATTCCTACAATTTAATCAAAATGCCTGTTTCTAAGTATAATGTATTTATTTATTTAAAGTACTGTGTAATAAAGTGTAAATGTAAGATTTTGGCTATTACGCCATAAAACTGAGACATAGCTATTTCAAGGTCTTAGAGCTCAGCTTATTGAGCTCTGCTTTAATACAAGATAACCTATCATATGTTGGTCTTGCCTTGAGATCCGTATAATAAGTTCATATGGAAAGGACAAAATATTTCTACCAATCATATATACAGAACACCACAATAGCGTCTGCTTTATTTCTTAGAGAACATTATGAGAGCCGTGCGGGAGCGAATAGTTGCATTTAGTTATGTGCACTCACCTATTTAGCCTTACGCCACGCAGCAGTAAGTTTAGTTAAAGTGTCATAAACTGTGTTGTTAAATTTGGGTGCAGTGCGTTTTAGCAGAACGCATTATTTTTTGGAAAAAAAATGAATGTAGTTGCGCACTGTTGCTACAAGAAAGATATGCTCTCATTCTCAAGCCGTGTAAGGTTCGATTCCAGCGGTGGGAAAATGGTTTGCAAAACCTCTGCTCACTACGCACCACCCCCTTAAATTTAACTCCCTAATGGCCTATATATTCTTATAGCAGCACTATGAGCCATTAGTGGCATGCGCCTAACGGATCATGTGGTCGAGGTTATCCACGGGTTCCGCTACCGATTGACCCAATACCTGCAAACTCGTTTGATTGCAAGCCACGTCATCTCTTGATGTCATAAGCGCAATCCGTTCTCCTATGCGCCTGCCGAGTTCGTCCTTTTCTTTCATAACTGCAGTTGCCGTTTCCTAGCATAGCTTCCATGCTGATGCTGCACCTCATATGTACTCTACCAACGTTCTCGCGTGACTTTTCGACGGGTTTGGTGTTCCGAATCCTCGTTTTGCTTCTCCTAGGTAGAGCCCATCAGGATCGTAGCAGTGCTATGGCAATTGTCATTGCTTCATCTAATCCCTTGCATTTTAGGTAAGTGTACTTGGGGTGGTCGTCGTTGCCTTTCGAACAATGCACGCGGGTTTCTAAGGGAGCTTTGCCCATACAAACGAGAGTTTTGAATCTCACCGTGGCCAGTGAGACACTGCGTAAGGAAAAAAAATAATTTCTCCCGCTGTGGGGTCTATCTTTCAGAACAATGCATTTGCTCGTTGGGAGGAACATGCCATTTGCATTGCGAACGGAGATTAAAAACTCGTAGAGAATACAGGAAGGTAAAGTGAAACATAACACTTTAACCATGTTATACAATGTACGCGTTCCAATATACCAATATACCAAAGAAGCGTATTTTTTGTTTAGCTTACAAACGTAATAACTTACTAAGTTTGGGCACACTTGCTAAAGTGGTACTCACCAGCGCTGATTAGCCCAAGGGACAGACATGCGCACATACCTGATAATGTGTGCTATGGTGCCAGGAATTACGTTCTAACGAGTTAAGCCCGATGAGGGAAAAAAACACAGAAAGCAAACGAGAGACAAGGATAGGAATACGTTCAACAGATCTTAGTTAGAGACAAAGCGGGTGTGCACACATTGCCGGACTGACGTTTTCGGATCCCTGGCTACTGGCATTTCTCCCAGCACCATCATCGTTATCAGTTCTTGCTCTCTCTCTCTCTCTCTCTCTCTCTCTCTCTCTGTCTGTCCTCAGTTTTCCTTAGACCTCAATCTCTTACGTACCAAGCTCACTCGTTCGCCTTTCGCGTTACTTTACTACGAGGGGCACCGGCCGATAAACGACAGAATCTTACGCCGTCGATCCGCTTTCCGAGGCGGTTTTCGTTCACGGGCTGCCAGGTTTTTCGTGGGAGAAGTTTGCCACTCATGCCACTGTCTGGAAGGGATAAGTCAATGGATAAGGCAACCAGTCAACCAGCCTCCTGCTCCTCCTCGTCCATTGAAGCCATACAAGGGTGGTCGGCCAAACCCCTGGCTCCGCTTTCAGCTTGCTGCCGCTGCTGCTGCTGCAGGTCTGTCTGGTCGGGCAGAGGGGGTGCGAAGGATTTGGTTGGGCCGGGATACTTCTTCTGATTGAGACAGACGACGTTGCTCTGCTGATTGCCCAAAGGGGCGTGAGCACGAGCGAAACCAATGCCGTTTCTGTTGCTACTGCTCTCTCGTTTACTTTCGAGTTCTCTCTTGCGCTCGCTTTCTCCGTCGCTTTGTCTAACATTCACAGTCGTTCTGCCACCTGGCTTGGCTGCGGAACTGGAGCTGCGACTTAAGCGAGACGCAAGGGCAGTAAATAATACCCCCTCCTCTGGCCCGCATTTCCTACAGCGGTGTTTCAAGTAGGCAAACGGTTGTAGCCGCGCGCCAAGTGTACGACACTTGTACACTAAGAAAAATACCAGTCGGTACGGTAAACTCCATTTGCACATGCACGTTGCACATGCACATTTAAATATATATATATATATATATATATATATATATATATATATATATATATATATATATATATATATATATATAATATTGGAAATAATTGGCGCTTCACTTACATTCTTAATAAAAACTAGAAATTTCATATATATATATATATATATATATACATAATTGTTTTATTTGTTTATGGGACCGTCTTCTCTGGACGGAAAATTTATTTAAGTTCAATAGTTCTTCATTGAGTTTGAAATTTCCATTATTACATAAATTCAAACAATTATAACTACACAGGTAATTTTGCAGAAAAGGCTATCGCTCGTGTCTCACATATATATATTTATATATATAAAAATCTCTGCTATTTAGCTACCCGACGTATTTTATTTTCAACAAGTCATGCTTGCGAGCAGCGCGCTTAACAGAAAACCTAGCTACGTTTGAGATATATATATATATATATATCTCAAACCAGACTCCGTCTCTCCCGCCTGACAGCACTACAACACTCCACGCACCTTGGGGTCCAATGGATGCTAACCACCGAGCACTTCAAAAAAAACCTTGCAAAAACAAGACTTCTTTGCGAGCGCTTGGGAACCTCCATTGAGACCGCTACACAAGAGACCGATTACTGGTCTCAACAACTACACAACACGTTCGATGAGGCACATTTTAAAAAAGCACACAAAATGCCCTTTGTACATTATTGGATTAAAGGTATGCCCTACCTATCTGGTAAGGAGTATTTACACACAAACAAACCATAAAGAGACATGACGACATCTGTGATCGCGTGGCGCGTCTTCTCCGCGAAAGGGGTCATGAGGTGGTTCGTGAGCGAGTATTCCGTCGACCAGGCGCACCGGGTCTAAAGCCCGACCTCGTAATAACAACACCTATCGAGGTCTGGGTTTGAGATGCCGAGGTTTGCGGCCCGAACCGGGACCTGGCAAAAGCGCGGCAGGACAAGATCACCAAATATGACGTCGAGTTCCAAAGAGCGGCACTCCCCGACTCGCAAAAACCTGGCAGATTCGGATCTATCACTATCTCTATGAGTGGTGTATAGGACTCCGAATCTGCGAGGACGCTCTTGGGGCTCGGCGTCACGAAGAGGAATCTTATGGATCTCACCGTTTTAACTTTGCAAGGATCCTTGAGGATATATCGCTCGCACCCGGTCCATAAGAGCGGGGGCTACCATCAAGCAAGGACACGGACAACTGATTCTTAACTTCACGTGACACCTTTTTACCACAATTTTTATTAGGGCGAGCACTGCCGAGTGTGCAAACGTATTGTAAATGATTAATAAATCATCACAATATTTTCTATATATATATATATATATATATAACCTGCTAGTATCTTTTAAAAGTTGTCGCGCTTAGCTCTGCCGTCGCCGCGATCTGCTCTCTTCATAAACAGAACAAGTTTACCGTAGAGCGTTACTCAACGGAAAAACGCTATCGGATTGTGCACATATATTTGTAAATAAACAAAATTGTCGCATCTGGGCAACCAATAACTCTCACGTGATTCACGAAGAGCCATTACGAGTGCCATATGTCATAGTGTGGTGCGACGTCTGGTCTAACAGAATCATTTGACTCTGTTTTTTTCATTTCACACTGAACGGCGAGTGTTATCGAAGTATAGTATGTAGCCGAATGTAGACGGAATCGATGCGAGTGAAGTTTGGTTTCAACAGGATAGTGTCACAGGCTATGCAACAGGCAAGACAATTAAGTTCGTGAAAATGAACTGTTTTAGGCGGCTAATTTTGTTTGATTTAAATCTATTTTTTTAGTTTTTTTTAGGAGGTTAAATTATATTGTTGAGCTTATTTCTGTGAAAAAGTATTAAAATTTGGTGTCCCTTATACAGCTGCTCGTAGAAACTAAAGGTTACAACCTCACCGATATTTATTTCATAAAATATGTATATATATATATATATATATATATATATATCTAAAGAC